>OZ023240.1:11940200-12641268 GCA_964006365.1 Trididemnum miniatum | reverse complement strand
CCATATTTTTACATCCTACACAAGTATCGGAAGTGTATAACGCAATAATGTCTTTAAACTCTTACAAATCACCTGGATATGATAATATTCCTGTGTACTTCATACGAAGCGTAGCAGAAATACTAGCTTATCCACTTTCCATACTTGTAAATCATTCTTTCGAGCTTGGCTACTTTCCTAACTGCCTAAAAACTGCCAAGATTATTCCTTTGTACAAATCCGGAGACAAATCTTTACCTACAAATTATCGCCCTATCTCCATTCTAACGTGTTTTTCAAAAATTCTCGAAAAATTGATATATAACAGATTAATGAATTTTATTGACAAACACTCTGTAATCTCTTCCACGCAATACGGATTTCGAAAACATCACTCGACTACGCACGCTATTGCGGACGTTGTAACTCTGACTTACGATAATATCAATAAAAACGAATTTACTGGCTTGGTGTTCTTAGACTTAAAAAAAGCGTTCGATACCGTTTCCCACTCAATTCTTTTAGGCAAATTATATCATTACGGCATTCGAGGACAGGCACATAACCTGTTAAGTTCTTATCTCGAAGATAGAAAGCAATATGTCACAGACAACAACATCACATCAACAACTGAATCTATTGAATATGGGGTACCTCAAGGCTCTACACTAGGGCCATTGCTATTTTTGATATATATAAATGATATTGTTAATGCTACATCTTCACTACCTAGGTTATTTGCTGACGATACTTGTCTCAACATCAACGCAGACTCACTTTCAAACCTTGAACTCATCATTAATTCGGAACTTAAAAAAATTTCAGAATGGGTCAATGCAAATCAATTAACTATTAATCCGACAAAATCGAACGTACTTCTTGTCCCACCAAAACTTAATCGCGCGTCTAATAACATTACCGTTGCCATCAACTCAACGCCAATAGAAGTAGTTAAAGAAGCCAAGTATCTTGGACTAATAATTGATAACAAGTTAACCTTTGGATCACACATTGAATATTTAGAATCTAAACTTTCTCGGGCAGTTGGCATAATATCAAAACTCAAACATTTTTTCCTTCGTCTGTACTTCTAAAACTTTATTACGCGTTATTTCACTCAAATTTATTGTATGGGTTATTAATTTGGCATAATACTTATTCAACATACACTAATAAAATATCCAGACTTCAAAACAAAGCTATAAAGATGATTGCTAATTCAAAACGTACTGATAAATGTGCTCCGATATATGAAAAGCTTAAAATTTTGCAACTTCACGATCTTCACATCTATGAAACAGCGATATTCATGCATAAATTCCATAACAATAAACTACCAGTTTCTTTCTCGCAGTATTTTAACCGAATTGCTGCAATTCATTCAGTTCATACAAGAAGCAACACCTCTGGACTTACATACTACATTCCACAATACAAAACAACTCGTCTACAGCGCTCCCTAAAATATACTGGTGTGAAAATATGGAACAAAATACCTACCTGGATCAAAACTAAAAGTTACAGTCAGTTCTTAAAACACCTCAAATTATACCTACAATGCAACTAAACATCTCCTCTTTCTTTTATCTTTATTTATTTATTTTTCTATTTTTTTTTTTTTTTTTCTTAATATTACAGCAGATCCTATACGAATCAGCAGAATAATGCACAGCAACTGAGAAAAAAAATATAATTTTATTATATACATATATATATATATATATTTTTTTTTTTTAAAGCAAGGGTGGTTGCTTGACTCGAAGACCCTTAGACGGTCATTACGCAGCTTCCCTATTGCATTCATTGTAAACTTTATTTTATTTTATTTTTTCTATATTGTGTTATGTTTCGTTGTTGAACTATAAATTTGCTCTTGTTTTTATTTACTATAATTGTTTAAATACCGTATGAATGCAATGAAATAAATGAATCTGAATCTGAACTTAAACTTTTGTCGGGGCCAATCAAAGACATGCAAGTCAAGGCCTAGGACATCCTCGACGAGGACCACATCACTGACAGGGGTGTTACTAAATACTACATGTCCGCGATGTCCAAGATGTCAACGATGTCATGTTCAACATGTCCACGATGTACGCAATGTTCAAGAAGTCTGCACTGTTCCATTTTCGAGTAGGCTATTTGAAACGTATGTGTGCTACTGAGAAGTGCGTAACGGCGATGTCCAAGATCGCAAACATCTTGAAATTCGCAGACATCATTGATATGTACTACCGTACTTTGTGACACCGCTGACCGATACATTAATGCCGCAACTAGACACAATCCATCTAAGGGCAAAGAATGTTGCGAGGGGGGACAAAATAGTTGCCAGGGGGGACAAAATAGTTGTGAGGGGGGACGATGGCAAGATCAGGCTGAAGATCTTAGTTGGTTTTGCCTTGCCATCCCAGCATAGCATCTATCCTTTGTGGCAGAGGATCAAGATGCTTGGAGGCTGCTGTGTCCGCAACCCCTCAAGGATAAACGGGTCTAGAAAAGCCATGTGAGTGTGAGTGGCGTCAACCAAAAAAAAAAAAAAAAACTTGAATATCCATCTCATAATTTTTGGAAGTGATATTGAAAAAGATGATAGTTCATCACCCACTCCTGCGTTTAAATTTGATACTGCTAATTAGGGCTGCGAATTCGATCGAATTTTATTTGAGTTCAGATTCAACCTATTTTAGCCAGTCCAAGTTCTCTAATTTAATTATTTACGAGTTTGAGTTCGACAAAAATAAACTTGTTCGATTTCAGGCAGATAAATACCCAAAATCGAGACAACCTTTTCACCGCTGGTGCTCGTGCAATAGCAGATCCCGGTTCGAGATTCTTCTCAACAAAAACAGGATCCATAAGTGGATGCCATCTTGGAAAATTAAACTATATTTCGTAGTGATCTTTTATTTCTTTTCAATAATTTAAATATCTTTCTAATAAACTCGAACAGTTTTATTCGAACAGTTTTATTCAACAATTACCCGATCAAGACACAAACACATATGTACATCATATCACGTGACAAACGTTTCCCGATCGGGGGACGGTTTCCTGATGCGGAAAAATGACACCAACTGGGTTAGTGTCCCCTATTGAGTTACCTGTACCGGTTACGCAACTACCGGTATGATTTTCAAACGGTTGCCAGAGGATTCGCCACATGGAAGATTCGCCACACAACGAATGTGACCGAGAATTTAAGCGTAAGCATCCGACAAATGTTTGCAACAGTGCCGATGTGGAAGATTCGCCACACAACGATGATAGGTTGGGGTCGGGGGTGGGTCGAGATGGTTGGGGTTAGGGGGGTTGAGGTCGGGGAGTTGGGTTGGGCCGGGGGGTAGGAGAGTTGGGGTCGAAGGGGGTCAGGGTTCCCAACTCCCCCACCCCAACCCAACCCCCTGGCCCAACCCCCTGACCCAACCCCTTGACTTCAACCCCCCTAACCCCAACCCTCCCAACTCAACCCCCCCGACCCAAACCTATTACCATTGTGTGGCGAATCTTCCACATCGGCACTGTTGCAAACGTTTATCCGACGCTTACGCTCAAATTCTTGGTCACATTCGTACGTCTCACCCGTTGTGTGGCAAATCTTTAATGTGGCGAATCCTCTGGCAACCTTTTCAAACTATGGTAACCCACTAACTGAAAATTTCACCATATTTGGGCATACCAACTTTTGATAACCAACCCCAACTCCCCTGACTGCAATTCCCCCACCCCAACCCATCTGACCCCTTAACCTTTTGGTTCCCTTACTGTGAGAATGGCTTCACGGGAACCGTAACTGGCTCTGGGTAATGTCTAGTATCAGCCCCCAGGTTCGGTTAGGGTTAGGTTTGGTTAAGATTAGGTTTGATAGGGGTTAGCAGGTTAGGGGGTTTTAACTGAACCGAACCCTAACTAAATTTAACCCTAATCCTAACCACACCTAACCGAACCTGGGGGTTTATACTAGACGTTACCCTCTGGCTCCCCTACTTTGATTTTCAAACTTCAAGAATCGTTTTCCAATTCCTCTGGCTGTCCAGTGCGAAAAGCATGGTTTGGTAGCTGGAAATGGTTCCCGAAGTTTGAAAATCAAAGCAGGGGAGTCGAATTCCGGTAAAATAGACACTTCCTAAATTAAATCAATACTTGGTAGGCCTACCAATTTTGGGGTTATTGGTATCACAGTTCACATAAATAGAGTGTACACTGGTACAGAATACAAAACAAACTGAAATTTAAAGTCTACTGCTCAGTGCTGTAGGCTACCCTGTACCGAAGCAGATGGTCTATGGTATATACCGGTATCAAACTAGGACCAACAGCTACCGTAACTACTCAAGTCACTGAGTGGTATTGGTTACTGATAACAACTGTTAGTACCGGTTACCATTAACTGATAACAAGAAAGATAAACTTGATTTCACTTGACTTAGTCACTTGGGTACTGCTAAATAGTATAGGCCTTGACTATTACCACAACGACACTACTAACCTGGGCACTGTCAGAATTGTTATTGATACTGACCAACTGATGGAGTAGGTCACTACGAGTTAGACCTAGTATCAGCCCACAGGTTTGATTAGGGTTAGGTTGGTTAGAATTAGGTTCGGTTAGCAGGTTAGGGTTAAATTTAGTTAGGATTAGGTTCGGTTTGGGCTAGATTTGGTTAGGGTCAGATTATACTGTTATAGGTTAGGTTAAGGCCATAGATTAGATTAAGGTTGGCAGACAGAGAAAGCGTGGGGGCTTAATTTAGATGAGACCCGGTCGCAAGCCCACACAGTCTGACAGTGCAGTATTTCAGTATTTGGGCATTCAGCTGTTCAGTTCAATGTAAGCACGCAACCTGAATCCTAACCTGCTAACAGCCTAACCAAGCCGAAATTCGCTTTTACAAAGAATAACTCTAACCTGAGGTGCTTCGCATGCATTTCCACAATCTACTTGACCAGTTGACTGGATTATCGACAACAACGATGCTGGAAAAAGACTGCAAATGAGTGAACATGTGCGCTGTGCAGCTGTGCATCATCAGCTTACCACAATCAGCCAACCGCGGTAACCGCAACTCAAGTGGCGCCAGCGCATGCAGCGAACCATAAAAGAACAGCTAAACCCGTTAACAAAAAAAATCGCTATAGCCATTTAGCGCGGTAACAAACTGTTGCAAAATTTCCTTACGAAAGATGGTGTACAAAAGCCAGGCAAAAACAATTGCCTTCTGGGCTACGTGGCAAAAACCACTTGATTTTATTTTTTTATTTTTATTTCACGGAAACACCAAACAAAACCTGAGTAAGTATTGGAGATGGCTCGGGCTGACTTTTTTGAGGCCTGGACCGCCCACGGCCCGGAACCTCTAGCCCAGTAATCGCAACCGACCCGGCAACTCATACCAAAAATAAAGCCCAGCCCGCCCGAAGCCCATTCTTTTTATGAATCTTTAATCATATTAATCACACTTAAAGAGATTTCAAAAAGTGTTAGCGGCTCATTAGCGACTCAGAAATTTGTAAGCAAACATAAAACCAGGCCGTTAGCAGACCAGCAAAAAGACCGGTTAACGGCTCGTTGGCGGGTCTCTTGGCGGCCTATACCATCTCTAGAAAGTATGCTACACTTACGACAATCGCGAACTCTTCAGTTATTCCTAATATTCGTGATCTTCTCCATGCTCTCTGTTTGTTCGATGATACGCCTCTTTTTGTTCATTTTTTACTCCTACTTTTATAACCAAAAGTCAACTTTTTACACCTATAGAAATCTGCTTGGAAAAATTTTTGTAAAAAATGGAAATTCTTCATGATTGATAAAATGTTTATTTGCAACGTCATAATTCGACTTATTACTGCGGTAGCAGCAGAATCACTGGTACCGAACGGTACGGTAATAAATTTTGGAAAATGTTAAGTCGTTCATTTACAGACGAAATAAGGTATATTTACTTACTCGAACTTATGTTGGTAACAGTGATCCCGCTATTTCTAGCACAGTTGTGATTAGTGTTAAAAGATCCTCATTTTCATTACATGGCCTACTTACCATTGACATGTTGTTGTACAGTTGGATGACCGCAGCCAATGGTTATTTGAGATTGGCTTAGTTCAAGTGTTTCTCAAACGCGCCGACCGTCTATGTTGTTTGACGCTGTAAAAAGAAATCGCCTTGAAGGAATCGTGAATTTTGTTGCCAGTGTTTATGCCCCGATGTTCCTGAGGGTTCATTTAAAGCCACGTGTTCCTGAGGGTTCAGAAAATGCAATACTTTCGAAGGACCTTTTGTCATTTTTCAAGCAAAAGACCAAACACTAGTGTGCGAAACCATCAAAAAGTGCTTTTTGAAACATGCTACAGCATGGTCGAATCCCACTAAGGTTGCAGTTAGTGTCTTTTGCGATAATCCTCCTTTTCCACTTTCTGCTGTTCTCGCAGTGGAGCAGTCTTAGCCCTTGCAGGTCCACACTCACGAAATTTCGTAGATACAGGAGCCATCTGCGATCATTCCTTTCCAGGAAAACCAAATGTGGACCCAGCTTGCAGTATTGTGACGCGCGATTTAAGAGGTCCATTGCCTGTCACAATCCTACTTGCGAACGTTTCAGTGGTTAATTGTCAACTGTCATGGAGGGGAAGAAAGTGAGCCACAGCATTGGTATCATTAGTGAAACACAAGCTGACAAACGAATGAGAGGCTACGGAGTCAATGAGTGACTTTTCGACGTTCCCTGAATACATTTCAACTTGCAATTTGCGTAATAAAAAATATGGGGAGGCATACTGTCTTGAATGCCTGGCGGTGAAGTAACTAAATCACAAACGTTGCTGTGAGGCATAATTGCAGACTCGAAAAGCCGCGTCATCTTACTCTGATAATTACTGCAAGTACCAACTACAGGCATCCTGTAACTGCCTCGAGATGTTTAAAGTAGTGCACTGTTGTAGGCCTAAGCGTTGATTGTGTTCGAATCCGTGTCAGACTTGATGCAAGCTGTTCGAGTAAGCAGCGCAGTTCAGTGCAGTTGTTTTTGTATTTATTTTCAGAACTTCTTAGTAGCATAAAATGTTTAATAAAGCCTGAATTTAGTTGCGAACTCCTCAAAGGTTTTGTCAATTCATTAAACATTCTAAACATCATGGACAAACAGTTGTTACGACCTAAAGAATTGTCGATAAGCCCTAATGAAGAAAATTCTAAAAGAATTTTTAAATTCTGGCTTCGCACTGTTATTTTTGTATTTATTTTCAGAACTTCTTAGTTGCATAAAATGTTTAATAAAGCCTGAATTTAGTTGCGAACTCCTCAAAGGTTTTGTCGATTCATTAAACATTCTAAACATCATGGACAAACAGTTGCTACCCAGCAAACACACCACGGGTTTTCCACGTGGCCGTTTGGTGGAATTTAGGTGGAAAAAAAACGTGGAAAAAGTCACGTTTTAAACATGTGGAAGTTACGTGATTCAAATCAAATAAGAAGAGTTAACAACCAGGTTTCGATTTAAAAAAAGCTGCTTATGTACAGAGCGATAAATTTGCACTGCTAAACTAATAAAATTCGGGAAAAAATATTGTTTTTATTATTTGCAACTTTTGTTACGTGGTAAAATGGTGGAAACCATGTGGTAAAAGTCACCACTCAAATCTGGATAAAAATAGTAATTTTTAAAAAATTTTAAAACAGTTTCAAACCTAATTATCTATTCTAGAACAATTATTAAAAAATATGACCATTCTGCAAAAATTAGGTAACGTGGATATCACATGGATTTCACGAAAAAAATTTGGTGGAATTTACGTTGCTGCGAAACGTAGCGAGGTAATGTTGTAGCCACGTGTTTTCAACGATATTTTTTAAAAACATCGTAAAGTGACAAAATGTACCAATTGCATTATATTTTTGCTTTACTGTGCAGAATAATAGCTAAAGGGCTGCTTACAATCCGTAGCAGAATAATGGTGGAAATTTGGTGGTGAGTGCAACGTGGCATGGTATGGTTTTGTCCACGTTAATTCCATGTTATAATGTTGGTAAAATTGAAACGTGGCAGAGTAATGTTACAACCACGTGTAATCCACATTAAGATTTCGGTACCCTAAAAAAGATGAAAAACAATTCAATTGCAATATTTATATTTACCTACTAAACGTACTATGCAGCATGGTAACAATTTTTCTTTTAACCATGCGGTTTTAAATTTTTGTGGATATTTGGTGGTGAGTGCAATGTAGTGTGGTAACGTTTTCTCCACGTCGATTCCACATTGTAATTTTGGTGGAATTAAGGTGGCAGTGAAACGTGGTGAGATGATGTAGTAACCACGTGTAATCCACATTATGATTTTGGTATTTTTAAAAAGATACAAAAACTTGAATCACGATATTTTTAGGTATCTATTGACTGTACTCAGCTGCATGTCAACAATTTTTACTTCTAAAAATGTTTTTATAAATTTTGGTAGGTATTTATTGGTGGTGAGTGCAATGTAGTGTGGTAACGTTTTCTCCACGTCGATTCCACGTCGTAATTTTGGTGGAATTAAGGTGGCAGTGAAACGTGGTAAAATGATATGGTATCCACATGTAATCTACCTTATAGTTTCGATATTTTGAAAAGATACAAAAACTTGAATCGCAATATTTTTAGGATTCTATTGTGATTGTACTCTGCAGCATGGCAATCAATTTTACTTCTAAAAAATTTTTTTAAAACTTTGGTGGATATTTGGTGGTGAGTGCAATATGGTGTGGTAACATTTTCTCCACGTTGATTCCACGTTGTAGTTTTGGTGGAATTAAGGTGGCAGTGAAACGTGGTGAGACGATGTTATAACCACGTGTAATCCACATCACAACATTGGCAGCTTTGTGAATTGATATGAAAGTCCAATTTCAATATTAATTGATGTGCCTTGGTTATTTTTTTAAGCATGCATGGTAACAAATTTTACTTCTATTAATTTTTTTAAATTTTGGTGAATATTTGGTGGTGAGTGAAATGTGGTGTGGTAACGTTTTCTCCACGTCGATTCCACATTGTAATTTTGGTGGAATTAAAGTGGCAGTGAAACGTGGTGTAATGATATTGTAACCACGTGTAATTCACATTATGATTTTGGTATTTTTAAAAAGATACAAAAACTTGAATCACGATATTTTTAGATATATCTATTAATTGTACTCAGCAGCATGTCAATAATTTTACTTCTAATAATTTTTTTTTTCAATTTTGGTGGTAGTGATAAGTGCAATACGATGCTATATAACTTCATATCATAGCTGCGAGGATAATACACGTTACTGATTTAGGAAAAGAAAGGTTTTTGATCGAAATCAAAAATGTGAAGCTTTCTCGAAATCGGAAGTTCAGGTCTATTTTATGGTTTTAGTTTGAATCGAAATCTCTTATTTTCTGTTAAAGTTAAATTTTAAATTTCTGATTTTCGGTTTGGAGACAGAGTGGGTTCAATTGAGCTTGAGATTTAATAGTTTTGGAATATAATAATATATTTTGAAAATTGAAAGGCGATAATGATCATAATAAAGTTTTTTTTCAACACTCCAAGACTACGTGCAATATTCACGACAGCTTCGAATATTTTTAAACATAATTAAGCTTCGAAAATTTATGCTGATAGTGTTTTAAAGTGCAAAGTTGTTTCACTTCATTTATTTTACAGCAGCAAAAGCAAAAACGTAAAAAAAAACGACGTAAAATTGGTTTTCAAAAAAGGAGCAAAATTTGAAGGGTATTTTGTACTCAATTTGGTAATAAAAGTAATATGCAGTATGGTAAACAGCGTTCGTAGTCTTCTGAAGTCTATTTCATTTGCACTTTGCGAAGAGACGGGTGGTCACAAACAGAGAAGAGTGACCTAACGAACGTATATTATATTATTTTTCTCAATATCGATATGCTTAATTCAACCGGTTCTTTTATTTAATGGTTTAAATGCTGCGCTACTACGCAGCTACAACAGTGATAACTGATTCTAGTAATTTGCTGACTGCATTACAGTTGTTGAGCAGAGGTCTCGATCTTTGGTTATAAGTATTTACCGCAAGGTGGCGTGGGATGACTGAACAGTTGGTAGAACTTTCAACGCATAGCGCATATAGCCCTTTTACAGAACTATCGCAACACTGCATTGCAATTGATTTTGTCATAATCACAAACTAACTTAACGTGTTTTCGTGTAAAACTCTGAAAAAAAAAAAAAAACGGAAGATCTTTTATCTGCTACCTTAGAAGTTTCAAGTGGCCATGTATGCATAAAACGTGATATACTTAACCTTATACTTAATCAACTTAATCTCATAAATGTATTTTCTAGAATAAAACAATCAGTCACCAATACTTGAAATATCATAAAAAAACCAACGAGCTTTTTCGCCACTTAAGTTCTTCAGGGGCAGTTAAAATTCAAATTTCTTTACGATAGTTGCAATAAATCACGCTTGGTTGCAATTATGTGCAATTGACGATATCACAAAAAAGACGGACAAGATACGAATTACACAGTAACCTACAACAAAATTTGGGTTTTAAAAAGTTAAAGCAACTTTAACGGCTTTACCCATAGACGCCTGAAATAGAAGGACTGCTAACTGCCAATCATGCAATATAAACAATTAAAATCAATGCAATATCTAAGGTGTAAACTGAAAATTATCGCCGAAATGAAACAAAGTTTGCTTTTGCGAAAATTGTTTTGCGAGAAGCTGCAGCTGCAGCCGCTGCAGGACCCCGCCAGATTTTACAAGTTGTTTGATTGACAGCTTGTTTTTGTACTTGCGTTGCTCTAATAACATCAACAGAGAAAAGTTTTTTTGGTAAAAGTCGCAGACTTGCGCCAGCACAACGCCAGGTGAAAGCATTCGTCCAATTGAGTGACATCTTGTTTTTAATAATTTTGAATAAATTTGAAGTTGTGATTGTGAACACTTCAAAGTTTTCCGCGAAGCAATAGAATGTAGTGCGAACTCTGTCACCGTTTGTGCACACGGCACTTACCGGCTTACCGCGTAGTTTCCAGGCTGCGTCACCTTCTACCATTAAGCAATACTGTGACGCAGTGCCACTGCAACTCTGCAAGTAACGCTATTGTTGTTGCTTAATTGTTTTTTTTCCTTTTTTTACCTATAGATCAAAATTTATTATTCTGTTAAACTAATCCAGGTATGGAAAGCATGGAAGATGGCATTCCATTCCATTCTTAAAATCTTCCATTCCTTTCCATACCTGAAGTCTTCCATATTCCATACCAAAATTCCTCTTCCAATCCATCTTCCATTCCATTCCATTACATGCCCTGCCGGTAGGCAGTTCATAATTTTGTTGCAGTCAAACTCAGCATTGACTGAACGCTAGTTTGCTATTAGGACAGTACAGGGAAAATATTTCACCTAGGCTATAGCATAGCTGATATCACAATCAGTATTGTACTGTACAGCTGCAATACATACAAAACCACAGCCTCGTACAGGGTTGTACCGGTTGGTCCAATGAAAGCCACTAGTCTATATAGGCCCTAAGCTTAAAATATTTTCTGTGAAATTCCAACTAATCGTTCACTCTTCATCCTATGCTTGCACTAACTCGATGTGCACAATTGAAATATCAAGCAGATATGTTTAATTAACCTCTCTGCAGCAATTTTCCAACCAACGTCTCATAAAAGCTTTGCTTTTCACTAAGCGAAGTCTGATAGCTTGTCCACCGTAGCAACAAATTTTCGCCACTAGGGGCGCCGGAAAAAGGTCAATTAATTCTGACATAGCCATGATAGCCTATTTCGGAAAAATTTTCGCGCACTTTTTTCAACATACAGTATTTCAAAATAAATTTTTTTTTTTGGTTATCATTTTTCACTCATTTGACTTTCATTTTCATCCTGATTGGAGCTATGGAAGCAATCGATTCCACGAAAAAAACAAGAAGAATAACCACTGTGAAAAGCATTGCTTTTAGCTTTTCAATTTCGAAAGGGAAGAGTGATTCAGATGAGCATATTCAAGAGGCAGAGAATTAATCCAGTTTTGTATTTCAGGGGACAAATTGCATTATAATTTAAAAGAACTCCAGTGCGTGTTGGTTTTCTCCAGACTGATGATTGTAAACTGCCTTCTTTTATTGCGATTTCTGTGTCCGAAAATGCAAGCGAATTTGTGGATTTTTCAACAGTAAAAACAAGATTGTAGTGTTGGTTTTCAAAAGATTTAGAAGTTCAAAACAATCTTGTTCATTTTCAAAAATTGCTAAAATATTTCTACCTATCTCAAATAAAAAGCTGGAGAAGATTTTGGTTTGTTGTTCAAGCGGATAGTTTCTAAGTGTGCGAGGATTTTGTTAGCCGTCGTAATTTTGATCATTCATTTTTCATTGCTTTTGTGAAGCGTTGGAAGATAGTATAATCCCCGCTGCTTTGCTTTTCGCTGGTAATAATTTGCCCTGCGTAGGCTTTTCGTTTCCGAATCACGCTCTGAAGAAGGACAGGACAGTCGACGTGTCCAAAAACGTTCAGCATATCATTTTTCGTGAAACCAGTGTGATAATACCTATCCACAAGAAAGGAGACAAGAGAAAATGCACCAATTATAGGGGCATCTCTCTCATCAGTGTCCCGGGTAAGGTCTATGCCAAATGCCTTGAAAAGAAATGCCGTGAAATAGTCGAGCCTAAACTAATGGATGCTCAGTGTGGCTTTCGTCCTGGCCGAAGCACAATGGACCAGATCTTTGCCTTGCAGCAAATCTTTGAGAAGTCGTGGGAATATGCAAAAGAGGTCCATGCATGTTTTGTTGATCTCGAAAAAGCATAAAAAGCATATGATCGCATTCCTAGAGACAAGCTTTGGGCGGTGTTGTTACAGTATGGCATTGATGGCCAGTTACTAACTGCTATTAAGTCGCTGTACATGCATTCTGAGGTCTGTGTTCGTGTTAACAGCGCAATGACGAAACGTTTTAGAGTAAGTGTGGGACTACGGCAAGGCTGCTCGCTTTCACCTATTCTATTCCTTATTTATATGGATAGAATAGTTAAGAAAAGTGAGTCTTGCGGCGGAGTAAAGATCAATGGTTGCACTGTACAACGTCTGTTATTTGCAAATGATCTTGTGTTACTAGACTCTACCCAAAATAGTCTCCAGCAAGCTCTTGACAGGTTTTCGGATGCATGCTCTGTGGCCGGAATGAAAATCAGTACAACAAAAACAGAAACCATGTGCCTGTCCAGACAACCAAAGCAGTGCTCTCTCCAGATTGATGGAGTACTACTAAAACAGTCAGAGAAATTCAAGTACCTCGGCGTCTCATTCACAAGTGATGGCAGACAAAATAGCGAATTGGATATCCGCATCGGCAAAGCTAGTGCAGTAATGCGCCAGCTCCACCGATCTGTGGTACTGAAACGGGAGCTTTGCACTAAGGCAAAGCTATCCATTTTCAGATCAGTCTATGTTCCTATTCTGACATATGGCCATGAGTGTTGGATCATGAATGAGAAAGTGAGATCTCGAGTTCAAGCAGCCCAAATGGGATTCTTGCAAAGAATTAGCGGTTTGACCTTGTTGGACAAGGTCAAAAGTGCAGATATTCGTGAATCTCTAAACATCGAATCGCTGCTTCTCCGACTAGAAAGATCGCAACTGCGTTGGTATGGACATGTGACACGAATGTCCCAGGAAAGAACAGCCAAAAAGCTGCTCTGTTCAACACCGATTGGTCGAAGGCCTAGAGGCCGTCCCAGAACTCGATGGCGAGATTGCGTAGAAGATCTTAGTCGGTCTCGCCTTGGCATCCCAGCAGAGCATCTATCCTTTGTTGCAGAGGATCGAGATGCTTGGAGGCTCCAACTCGAGCTGCTGCCCCCGCGACCCCCCAACGATAAGCGGGTCTTGAAAAAGTAAGTAAGTAAATTTTGTAAATAATGAAAAAAATACGGTTCAATCATAAAATGGTTCAATGTTCTAAAATTATTAGCTGTAGCAACCATACGAATATTGAAAATTTCCTCTCTACCAAAGTTATACAATCGATAATTCGTCATCAATTCTGCAATTTCAACTATAGTTACAGTAGAAACAACTGTTAAAGCAGTGTTCCCAACGTAAGGCATAACAAAAATTTGGTGGGGCGTGGGAGTTTTAAAACACCATGAACCAACTTTGCTGGGAATACAAAATAAAAATGCACTTGTTCACAATCAAAGTTATTAGTGTATATATTAATTTGGTTTGCTTGTTTACAGTGTTGGATACGACTTGAGTCCAGATTTTGAAGACTCGGACTCGTAAGTTTTACCTGGGACTTGGACTTGAGTCCTTTTTTTCGGCGACTACTCAACTAGCAAAAAAAATGCGAGTTATGGTGAGGTTTTTGGTTTTTCTGTCTATGGCAAATTCAATATTACTGTAGTATAGCATAGAAACATCCCTTTTTGTGCTTTTAACGTAAGTGCTATAAGTTTTCTTATCTACTAAATTTTATATTCCGTCATTTTCAGCGTTTCTCGCTTGTTGTTTCCAGCAGGCGAGCAGGAGCTGCGAAGGTGTTACTATTTAAGAAAGTCGCAATCAATCCACATTCTCGTCTGCCATTATACGTTAAATCAAAATAAAGGCATGACGCAATGCACAGGAGGTCTCATCACGCGTCGACATCGATCTCGCATGAATGGAAAGCTCCTTTCCCATTTAGTAGTTTTGAAATCCAATTATTCTTTTGTGTAAATAAGGGTAAAACGAATAAATTACCGGTAGCTAAAACTAAACGCTTTTTTTGTAACTTTTTACCTTCATTTTTTTTTCTTGGTTGTTTTAGGCCTAGTCAAGAGCGTGGTCAGGGGGAGAGGAACGGGGGCCATGCCCCCCCCAAATCTATCCGGGAGAAAAACAAGGATCTTAGCAGTTACGACAAATATTTGCTATTGCGTGATTGTTTTCTTTCTGGACTTCCAATAAATGGGCTTACAATGGAGAAATACAATTCTAATTACAATTGTTCTGCGCTTTATTTCACACAGCTATGTGAGACATTGCCTTATTTCGCTGATATGTTTCTACAGGTATATCTTTGTCTGAAACGGTACTAACCAATCATGTACGCCTGTAATTCATTAATAAGTCGCCGGTCGCGGTCCTTTGAAATTGCACTTTCACTCCCATTTATTGCAAATATAGGCTACTAGATCAGTGCAGTAGGTCACGTCAATTACTAGATTCATGTGCACCTCCAAAAATCAAAATAAATGGTAATAAAAATAATAACTCGATGAAGAAAGAGAGTTGTGGGTAAGTCGATCTTCGATGAAGTAAAATGTCGCGAAAATATATCAGGTTAGATTCAAAAGAAGAAAATTATAGATTATTTATCATAGGTTCACGCATGCCCCCCCCGCCATGGCGTTGTTGTGGTGTCGTGGATTATGAATTATACTGTAAAACACATCTACACGTTATCCAATCAAATGCACCAATTTGTCGGCAACTGATGAGAACCTTTGTAAAAGCCGTATTTATTATTGCATTGAGCCAGTGTGGCACCTAAGAATTGCATTGGACCAGTTGGGCACCCTAGGAGAAGTGCACAATCTGGGATCTGGGGGCGGCGGAGCTCCCAGTGCCCGGAGACTAAGAATACCAGCGTACCGGTAGTTCATAAACTTCCTATTCTCGACAACAATAGCAGACAACATCAAATAGGTATTTTGTGGTTGTTTTTAATCGTTAACAGCAAGCAACATAACACCGAATAGCGAAGACGCAATTACCAAGTGTTTCATGAAGTTTTTCCTGTTCTTATTTTGTCTCTGTTCAAGCCACGCTGCAAGCATGCACGTTGTAACAATAACAAAAGTAATGATCAAAGTGGTTGTCGCTTTGCGCGATTTACATTAACTTTCGCAATCGTGGCGGGAAACGATTAGCACCACAATTCAGTTCGCAAAACAAACACGTGGCTGCTGTGGACTAAAAGTGCAGTCAGCACTTTCTCACGCTTTCGGGGCGAACTGAATTTGTACATCGCCACATCGGATGTTTTGATAAAAAGAATTTTTTTTAAATCGTTTATTAAAAAAATGTAAGCCGCCCCCGTAAGTAAGCCGCCCTCCAATGTAAGCCGCACAAATGATGAAAAAATATTTATAAGCCGCGGCTTACAATCGAGTAAATACGGTAATTGCTAATCTGCCACACAAAAGTTGGTGTTTGGATCTTTACTCCCTTAGTCTGTGTTCGTCTCACTCTATGCTCGTGTTATGAGAAGCCCAAAACACAATCTTGAGCAAAATTTTTAGTTGCGAAGCATTTACAGTCATCTCACACTGGAGACGCAAATCTTCTTGGGTAATTTCAGCTGCTTTAAGTGAAACTGCACAGTTTAGAAGCTTTGTGTGACAGAGATTAAAGTGCGGCAACACTTTGAATGTCATGCTGTAAGTGCTTTCCTGCTAAATAACTTGATGCAAAAGCTATGAAAGGTCGTTTTGAATACGGTTATTTTTGTCGCAAAAATACTGATACTTATGCAATATCGACATTCTGCAGACTTTTTATGCTGTAAGGTGTGATGCACAGAGTGCTCGCAAATTATAGGCTCTGTTTACTCTCGACATCTTTTTGATAAACTGCAATTTTGATCATTATTGGTGCACTGTAAATAATATTGGACTGACAAAATAGATTTTTGATAAGAATGTTATCGTGCGATTTAAGCAACATCATATTTTTTAATATTTTAATGTAGTTAAACATTTTTTATAGAAGAAATCTATACTGATCGCCGCCGTAGCAGTTTTACTCAAAACTGTATTACCTTGTCCAACTCCTCGTATCAGGAACCATCTGTTGGTACGTTATTGTTTGTGTTTTATATATTTGTTGTACTTTTCCTCTTATCGTGCGTGAGAAGGTGATGGAAGCGCTATAAAAAACTTGTTTACGAGAGTAGTTGCCTAGGTCTGATATACCATGCAGTGACTAGAGCGTGTGCCTATGGTGCGCTAGACTTAGGGTTCAAATCTGAATCGGGTTAAACCAGCGGCTCAAAAATAACTCTAATGGGACAAAGTGCATATTAAGCCGACTAGTTCACTGGTTGTGCGGTTGAAAAAGATGCTTAACGCTACATTTGGGGTTGACGCAGTCGAAGTCACGCCATTATCTAACTTGTCGCTTTTTTTAGCGATGGCTTAGTTTTGTCTCAAGGCTAAAACAGTGCACTTGAGAAAAAACGAAAAAAAGTATTTAATTGCTAATTTACCGCAAAATATTTCTCATTTAATATTTATAAAAGTAGTAGAAATTTCAAGAACAACAGTCAAATTTAGTAACATTTGTTCTTACTTAGCTTCAAGTACCCCTTCAGGGAGCCGAGAACCAATATGGCTGACCACGGGCAATGAATCAGATCTTGAAAATGACGCCACCGTAGGTATGATTCTTAAAAACACATAGTGCTAGAAACTTTAACAGCTTTCCTTGAAGGCATATGGCTGAAATAATGAGGGTGTTTATTGAATTTAGCTTAGCCTATATTTTGCATTGTTGATTGTTGTTTCTGAACATGATTAGGTAGGCACGTATACATATTATTTACAAATTACGTTTTTGGTAAGGAATAAAATGGAAGTACTTACCCAGAAGTAAGAAACCGTTGTCGCGTTTTTTGCGTTGCTGATTTGGAGTTTTCTCAGCATATTCCAAAAAAGTTTTATCATCAAAATTGCACATCGAAGGAACTGTTAGTTTGTAACTTTAATTACTAAAATTCATTTAACAAAAAAGATGACCCGACCCCCCTACATACAACTGTGTATTCAATTTAGGATTGTGCTTTTTTATCAATGGAGCTTCTTGAATTTTAAAGAGGAAAATTAAAACTAGAGAACTTTATAAATTTTAGTTCTTTCAGTTTTAATCTGCCTACTCGATTACTGATGATGATGATAACTGAAGTCGTGTTACCAAAACGTTCAGTGACGAACTTTACTCTGGCTTTAATTTTCATCTTCAAAGATATTTTTATCCCATATTTACTGTATTCTTGAATGTTGGTTTTGTATTCAGTGTTGTACGCCCTAATCACTTTAAAATTGTCATTCTTCACGTGTCGGCGTGTTGTCATACCAATGTATAACATATTCGCGTCACACGAATAATATGTCATACATTCGAATGTGTCATACATTGGTATGACAACACGCCATTTGAGTACTAGAATACAAGAGAACTTCCAACTCAAAAGAAAATCGGCAATACAGGGTCACATAGATAAACTTGCCAAGTCTGCAACCAAATTAACGCGAAGAATGACAATTTTAAAGTGACTAGGGCGTGCAACACTGAATACAAAACCAACATTCAAGAAACTTTATTGATAAAAAAAAACACAATTCTAAACTAAATAAACAGTTGTATGTAGGGGGGTCATCTTTTCTGTTAAATGTATTTTAGTAAGCATATTTAAACTGGTGTTAATTTTGATGTTGATTCGTATTTTAGTTTGGGTAATGCTGTTGTACATTTTTACCCTGTACACATGTCCAGTTTATTAATTTTCGATGTCATAATTAAAAAAAAGTGATTATAACATCAAAAATTTAATTGTGATGCAAAAAGCCCGTGGGCCTAAATTAAGTCCACTTAAACTGGACGAGTGGACAGGGCATTTGTGTAGGCCTATTAATAGGTTACGTCATTTCACTTGTAATAGTATTCTTGTATGAAGTAGTTGTACGAAATAATGTGGTAATTGTTAGTAATAGTGAAAGCATGCCATATTTTTTAAATACTGTCATTTGGAAACTTTGTACTTGTAAATCCAATTTTTTTTTCTCTGAAGAGGATCAAAAGTTATGGTCAAAGACGTTTAGATTTTTCAAAAAAATGTTATCGATATTAAGTCTTTAATGTAAAATCGGTAAAATGGAATAGCTCTAAACAATTTTGAAAATTGTCCCTCAGACCAAGTGAATGTATGAATCTATAGGCTACGAACTAAAGTTGATTCTTGATCTATTGCAGATCCTCAAAATATGATGAAAATAATTCGTCAGCTAAAAAACGATGTGAAAACCCTTCATCGCAGCAACGCAAGAATTATTGATAATCAACGGCAACAGCTTAATGTACTTACACAGCTGTTGAATGGTGGTGGAGGAGTCGTGAACGACGAAGAACTTCTCTCTGAACCATTATGCGATGTAAAGGAATTGGAACAGTTTTGTTCTAATTTAACCGAGCGTACTGCTCAAAAGAAGCTGGTGAGTAGTTCTTACACATTATTCTTTAGACTGTGAAAGCATTTTATTGTGCTAATACAGCGTCACTTCGCTATACCTGAGTACCGGTATGTCCGATGCACACCTGACGGTTCCGTGCAAGGGTCACAGATCCTTCGTAACGGATTTGGCGGCTGCAAACAAATACATTTATTTTGTCATGTACTTTGGATGACTACTGGTTCAGAAACGCAAGTTTATTTCGTAATCTCCCCCACTACACTTATTAATTTTTTTATTTAAGGCTTTAAAATAAGCTTAGTCAATTAAATGATCAATTAAATTTTGACTCTATTTAGAAAATATTGAGTAAAAGCAAAGCTCACCCTCCTCTAGCAAAGTGCTCAATCACTATCAGCTAGAGTTAATATTATTATATAAAATAAAATCACTACTTTCATAAACCACTACAGCCTGTATCGCCGTTGTCAGCTCTTCAAGTGGTATCGGTGCATCTAAACACGAACGTACTTGTTAATCTATGGCTTTACCGTAAATTCATTCTCATTGGCTGCGGCTTCGTTTTGCACCGATGCAGCTTCCGGGTTACACAGCTGACAGTTCCCCGTAGTGTTGTACAGCAGCAGATTTTTTACCCGCAATTTCGAGCAAAAATATTTAAAAAAACATGTATTATGGGAATAAATGCCGAAAACACTAACTCAAATAAACTTTACAAGCTCTTGAATATCGTTTCTTATATTTCGACCAGTTTTAGCACAGGTTTTTACTTTATTTATATTTTACGTTCATGTTTAGATACACCTATATCACCTGAAGGGCCGACAACGGCGAAATAGGCTGCAGTGGTTTATGGAAGTAGTGATTTTATTTTATGTTATAGATATTATCGAGGTAAAAAAAATTTTCTAGTGTTTTTGTTGTCTGTAGATTGGCCTTCTAAGCAGCCTCGGCGGAAGAGGAATGGGGGATATGGTCCGCAATATGAAGCGAAAAATGGGCACCAATGTTTTGTGGGCACAATTTAGCCTAAAAGGAAAAAGGGGCAAAAGAAGCTTCAAAGAAACTACTTTGTTGCCTTATATTGTAAGTAAAGTAAGATCGTAAGATCAGCGGCTTGTCTTCACAATAATTACATGTGTGCAACTGTACATACTCATACAGTCCTAATGCTTATCATGTCCTTAAAAATAAATTTAAGTCCTTGACTGGTTTCTTCTACAGTAAATAATGGATCATCCCTTGGACTATGTTTTTTGATTTTGCTTTATTTTTTCATTTTGTATTTTCTTCATTCTATATCTATACTTAGTCTTATTCGATATCCAATTACGAACACCTAAGTTAGCAATGAGAACACTAATCTCAAACGTTTTCCGTGAAATCTAACTTTACTTTAGATCTTGGATGCTTTATGCTAATAATTCATTGCATTTTCGCAGAGGCTACGCAAACAAACATTAAAGAAGCCAAGGTAGCAGATATCGAGTTGGCTGTCGCGGATGCTTTAAAATATGCGCCGAAAAACTAAGTGAGTACATGATCATTGAGTCACATTTCGTAGGCTATCTGCAAATATTTTCTAACTTCTATTTTATGTTATATACTAGAGAAATGAAGAAAATGAATTACTCTTTAACAAAAATTAATTTTGAAACATTATCGGTAAAATTTTGCACCAAACTAGAAATGTATGGTGATAACTTAATTTAATTGAAGCTGGGTATCGCTGAGCCCACCTCCCATGCACAGCTTGACCTAACGAAATTAGATAACAGAGGCTCTAGCGCTATCGTTATTCCAAAAATCGAAGAAACGAAATTCTTTCTTTCAGATCCTATAATGATTAGGTTTTGCATTGACAATTTAAATTTGTGTACATCAGTAGTTCAGGGTTTCGAAACACAGTTACCGCTTTGCGATATACAGCGGTAGGTATGATTACCAATTTATGAGCATTTGAATTAACTCGATGCGGATTCGATTTAGAGTCTACCGCTCCAGCGGAAACGCTCCGTCGTTCCATCCGCTCTGAGTCATTTGGTTAGTTTCTCATCGTTGTGATCTGGCATAACCTTGGTTTTACAGTCTGTGACAAAAGTTTAAGGACACTTTCCGAAAACATTTACTTTTGGCTTTAAATGCCCATATCTTTAAAAATAATGAGTATTATAGTGTCACAATGCGTAATTATGTTTTTGGGTTAATGTAGAATGTCTTTACAGCCATGTTTGTGCATTTCCTTTTCAGTAAGTTACTTTTAAGCTCGCGTTTTCGTTGAAATCAGCTAAATTTGTTGGGGTAAAAAATGGGGAAAAAACCATCTCTTAGCTCAGAAAAACGGGCTCAAATCGTTACCCTAAGCAATTTAAACTTTTCTGTACGTGAGATCGCGAGGAAAGTGAAAGTTAGCAAAACAGCTGTGCACAATGCAATTACAAAATACCAAAATGAAGGCATTTTCACAGACAGAAAAAGGTCAGGCCGACCAAAAGTTACCAGCCCCAGAGAAGACCGCCTTATGCATAAGGCGGTTACTCGCTCTCCAATGAGTTCCTTCAAAAAAAATTCAAGCTAAGTTGATAGATACTGGTACTGTAGTAAGTACCAAAACGATTCAACGCAGACTATCTCTGGAATTTGGACTCAAATCATGTAAGCCAGCGAGAAAGCCACGCTTGACTGAGGCAATGAAGAAAAAACGTCTGGACTTTGCCAAAAGACAAGCTGACTGGAACACAAAGATGTGGAAAAGGGTACTTTTTTCAGATGAGTCTTCTGTAAGTCAGTTTTCTGTTCAAAAATATAGGGTTTGGAGGCCGGCTGGAGCCTGACACGAGGAAAAGTACACTCTCCCAACAGTGAAACATCCTCCTAGCTAAATGGTTTGGGGAGCAATGTCCTCCATGGGTACAGCTGGACTTTATTTTTTGCCTCCAAGAACGACCATGAATGGTGAAAAATACGTGAATTTGTTGAAAAGCAAGCTTGAGATCCACATGACAATCCATAACTGCCAGATTTTTATGCATGATGACGCTCCATGTCATCGAAGCAAGATGGTAAAGAAATTCTTGGAGCAAAAAAACATCCAAACGTTGGAATGGCCTGGAAACAGTCCTGATCTAAATCCAATCGAAAACTTGTGGTGTGTCATGAAAAATAAAGTTTCAGAAAAGCATCCCACAAGCCTTAGTGCCCTTCAGTTAGCAATTAAAGAAGTTTGGGTGCAAGAGATCTCTTCAGATTATTGTTGCAAGCTGATTGAAAGCATGCCACATCGCCTGCAAGAAGTGATCAAGAACAAGGGAGAGCACACAAATATTGATTTCAACTTTTTTTTTTTTTCGATTCTGTGTCTATCTGTTGAGTTTCTAACGATACTAAGAAATTAATAAATTACTGTATCGGTGAAAAAATTTTGTGAAAGTAGTATGTAAAACAGAACTTATTAGGGTTTGAACGCAGAAATGTCTGAAAAAGTAAAGTGTCCCTAAACTTTTGTCACAGACTGTAATGTTATGTAGAACTACAACATGGTTTAAAACTTGAAAGCGTTCTATATCATTGCATGAACATCCTTCTTGTTTTTTAGAAAGCTGAGTTAGAACGCTCCACCAGCCAAAAAGAAGTACTGGTGAATGAAGATGAAATTGACAGTGAAGAGGATCAACACGTTTGAAAATTTGTATTTTTTGTGATGTGTGTCTTTTACCGAGTGTTTTCTTTTCACACGCAATGTATTTTGAGAGCTAGCCGGGTTTTCTAATATATTCATTTCATTTTAAACCGAATGTATTTTGACAGCTTTACCGTATAGAACATCTAAGCAATTCATCGCATTGTCATATACGGCATTAATGCTGTAATCAACGTTTTTGTGTGATGGAGAAGCTTAATAGTATTTTGGTTGAAAAGACGCAGATTGACTGTAAAAACTAAGGGAACAAGTAATATTGTGTCGTACGAATAAAGTAGTATTTTTGTGATCAACTAGTGTGACGTCTTTGTGAAAAATGCCTGGATGGAATGTAAAAATGAATGAACATTTTTATAAACTTTTGTCCAAGAAGGTTGAAACCATTATTTTTTGCAAGAAACCAATATTGTAACTACTTGCACTTATTGCTACCTTACTCTTTCATTCATGATGATCCAACACTGTAAGGCCTATATCGGAATAGGAACGTAAACTAATCTGACAAGAGTAAATTTGCCATATGATGCAAAGTAATGCTTTGCAATGCAAAGCATCACTGCACTTGCTTTAACAACATTAAGGATATCATCATTCGCTATTTTAAGTGCATCACTTGAAACAGACACATCAATTTAACCATTCATTAACATGAATTTTTCAAGGCTTAATGAAAGCTAAAAATTTGATTTATGATGCTTTGGAGGAGGAAGAACTAAAGCCGCACACGTCCATCCATTTTTTTAGCTGACTTATCTCATGGCATTTGTTTATCAATGCACTGAACATAGATTTCAGCGGCTCAGTGAAAAGATTGATATGCAAGACGCCTAGTAAAGTGTGTTTTTCCTCTTGCTTTAGTTTT
Organism: Trididemnum miniatum; assembly: GCA_964006365.1. Classification (NCBI taxonomy): domain Eukaryota; kingdom Metazoa; phylum Chordata; class Ascidiacea; order Aplousobranchia; family Didemnidae; genus Trididemnum; species Trididemnum miniatum. The sequence continues at coordinate 12,617,487 of OZ023240.1, read as the reverse complement.
TATGAAATGTCACCAAACCGGTCCGTCGTTTTGCCAGCGCGTAGCAGTCTTTTACGACAGTCGATGAACATGAGTTACCCAACGCATGCCGTTTCCGCTTATCTTTAACACCAAAAATTGGGTACATTTCCTCACTAGGAACTTTTCGCCTTCGAAAATTATTAGCTTGCAATACATTGAGTTGTGGCCTAAATCGGTTGACGAGATTAAGTTATGACGAAAATGGGACAATTTGACAGAAAAAATCGGACTTAAAAGAAAAACGGGAGAAAAAACTAACGCAGAAATGAAGGAACCATCCCTTACCGCACAAAACAATCGAAAGCGGAAAAAGTCAGGCCAAGAGTCAGTTTTTTTAACGCAAGGACCAGAGCCAGGAGAGAGGACATATGGTACTGTGACCCCCTCCCTGCGTGCGCCTATGCCAAAAGTGTGTGATTACAACTTACAGTACTGTGGAGCACTAGAGTCAATTTCTAAATTTGACACCTCAATGAGCACCAAAAAAACTTTTACATAACAGAAAAAGCCTTTTACGTGATGCCTTTTCTTGTCAAAAAGTTACTTGGTTTTCAAAAAAAACTTTGTCGATAGTTGTATGTAGATATAAGGCAGAGTTTTTCAACCTTTTTCGAATCACAGAACACTTTTTGTATTGCAAAAGTCTCGCGACACACCCAAGAAAAAATTAAACACGTTTTAAGACTTAAAATTATTTACTCGTTTCCACTTATTTTCTCGTTTCAGTTATTTCTTGCAATAAATAAGAATTTCAAATGAATTCCAAATGAATTGCTGCGGAAATTCTACATGAATTCCAAATAATATCATAATAAATTGTAAATGAATTCCGGTTGAAAATCACTAGAGATAAGGATAGATACAAAATTTTTGCTTACATAAAAAATGGAGAAGTGATAACTGGGTAGTCAGCAGTCTCTTTTGCCCTCACTATGAGCCGTATCTGAAAGTGTTCATTTAAGCATTAGAAATAGTAGCAATTAACGAACGAATGATTATTAACAAAAGTATTCTTTTCTTTAATTCCCATCTATGTTCTCACGTAACAGTGCGAAAATAATAAAAAACGGGACATCTGGGAAAAAGTCGGGACGCTCAAAATTAGATGAAAATACGAGACTATCCCGTTCAAAACGGGACGTCTGGTCACGCTATAGACCTAAAAACCATCCAGATTTTCCGGTGCGCCCGAGATTGAAATTAAAATGTTATGGTTAAAAACGCTTGTATCATCAGCACAATGAAAATCGAAACCCTAGCTGCTACAATGTTAAGTAGTTACAACGTTTGTTTTTGCGTTTTTGTATATGACTAATTGACCATCTGAGCAGCCGCAATGGGGCAAAATTTTCATTTTTAGGTTAATTCTGACTCCAAAAAAATGATTCCAACATACTGCTTAATGATACGGAACTTACTCATTCAATTAGGGTCTCTTAAAATTGGACAGCAGAGAGCCATGTTTTAAAACAATTAAAAAAAAGACTGCCCCATATCACGACAGTCATTTTTTCCACACTTCAAACATTGAGTGGGCCTAACAAAGAATTTGTTTTTCTAATCAATTTTTTGAGATCGCAAAGACGAGCTAAAACCTAAACGTCCACGTTTGACAGAAGATCATTTTAAGTATCTACAGAGAAAAAGCGTAACAGAGACACTAAAACTATCTACAGAGAAAAAGAGAAAAAACATTTTAGAAGGTCAGAGTGATGGCGCGAGCCGCTGAAGAGAAAAAGGACATTTTAGAAGGTTCAGAGTGATGACCCAAGCCACCGCTATTTAAGTCAACATTTAAATCAAAGCGCAGCTGTTCGTACACTCAGAAAAACTGGCTCTAATTCTCGATGAATTGAGATGACTGTAAAACAGATGCAGTGGTGTATAGCCTAGTAGATTGAACAAATGCGGTGATAGAAACAGAACATTAGCAATTTCAGTTTATTTTTTGATTATGTGAAGGACAAGTTTTATCCATTATTATTTATGGAAAGAAGCATGCAGCAGTAAAGTTTGCCGAGTTAACTTTTGTTACGAGTTTAATCGATCTTCAGTTATGTTCTCGTATCGACATTAAAGCAATGATTGTAAACTTGACAATATCGGACAAATTTTCAATATTCGCAATAGCATATTGGCAGATTCGTGCAAGGTGCATGATAATATTACATTTTGGAAAAAAACTTGAATAAATGATCGGCAGTACAGAACTGAAGTACAGCTTTGAAAAAAACTGTTTTTGCATTTGGCTTCAAGAACCATTCTTTCACAACTTTTTTGTTAGCTTTGAAAAAAGCTGTTTAGTTCAATAAGCATTTCGTGTTGCACTCTTCAGTGGGTAATCGTGTCAATGGAAAAACATTTGCTGGCCACCGTTATACATTTTCAAAAATGATCGAGTCTTTCGCAGTAAAAAATGTGCCACATTCCATCTACTCAAGTAACACAAATTTTTTCAAAAATTTTAAAATCCTTCTGAACTGTTGTTTCATTTAATTTGACGTCAAGTTTGCTTTTTATTTGTAAAAATAAGAATAGATTCAATCGAAATTATAACGTTTTGTTGAGTTGTTGTACTGCGATGTAGCAACAGCTTGGAATTTGATTATTTCTGTAGTCAAGTCTTTTTGTTATTCGACTAAATGTCAAATGCCACTAATTTTGTTTTTATTTGATAAATAGATGGACGGTTGCTGGAATTAGATGATACTTATCTTAAAAAAAATATTGAGTGTAGCAACAAAGTTTGTTTTTGAGATAAATAATGATTCGATTAGACTTTAAATATTCGATGAAGAATTCATAGAATGGGTAGATGCGAATGTGGAAGAAATGCCATCTAAGAAGAAGCTGAGAGTAATTGTGGGTGGTAACTGGTAAGTGATGCTATTTATTGAAATTGATGTAAAATGAATTAATCACTAAAAATAAAGCAATGCAGATTTGAAAAGAATTATACAGATATTGTTATCGAAAATTTTTTAAACTTGTTGCTACAGTATCTTCATATACGATGCCTGTGGAAACACACATATAAAGTAGAGCAAAAATTTGTTTTTAAGTGCCGTCTTTCTTAAATATTCTGATCTATAATGTGGTTAAGCTGTAGTGTCAGCCGTCAGTATGGACATTGGACAGTTGCTATTGTGGCATCGTAGCATAGCGATGTCAACGACCAATCGGGAACGTTACAATTCCCCTTAATGTAATCTGTGTCAAAACGGCTCCATGGAAAATAATTTACCGTAATTAAATAGATGGTCTTGCAAAGGATCATTTCGTTTCCGGATAAATCTTATTTATTTTATTCCAGTATAATTTGTCTCATAAAACATCTAGTTGAAGCCTTTGCAGTATAAGCGTTTTTGAACTGTTCTAGTCATTGTAGTTTGAGTACCCAAGCTTCAAGAAATATAGTAATGAAAATGAGTGACATGAGAAGCAAGTTTTAAATTTTATTAACAGAGAAAAATATTCGTTTTCGGCCTTCGTCTTGAATGTTAGGCCTACAGTTAATGTTGGTTACGGTATAGTTAATGCTAATGTTAGGCACCAAGAAATTGGAATTTAAATTTTAATCATACTTGTTAATTGTATTAAGCAATCAAAGCACAATTACGCAGCAATAACAGTGCTTTTATTGTTTTAGTTGTCAGATATCAACGGAGTACAGCGTGATGACCATGGCTCCGCTCAAGAAGTTTCCGTTCTTTGGGGATTAAGATGCAAATGACCTAATCGTAAGTATTGGTATTCATACATTGCGTTAAACCAGTAGTTTAGGATGAGAAGCTGAAAATTTTTGGCGATAAAATATTCAGAAATTCTATCTGTCAGTGATAGTCTTAATTATGGGAGGGAGCGAGGCAGAGCTTTAGGGAGGTTCCATTTTTAAAATCTCAAAAAAATTGATATATCTGTAAAATAATATAAATAAATTTGTGATACAATAGAGTCCTACGTAAATGAAGCGCACGTCACGATAATGTAAATCTACAAGATTAAAGGGAAATTACCGCAGGTTGTCATTCAGAAACGAGTAGGGTGTGTGGTGGCTTGAGGAGTGGCTTTGTCATATGGCTTTTTGCCAGGGGCTTTACGTCTTTGGTAGCCCTGCGTCCTGGAGTGTAAGTTTTTTCGAGATCTGAGATCCGAAAAAAACCTGCTCTGAGATCCGAAAAAAATCCAAAAAATTTGAGATCCTGGAAGTAAAGACTTTTTTTTCCAAGAGCTATTGTTTACGGTCTATAAGCGTAAAGGAAGAAATTTTAAGATGGCTGGAGGAATCTTCTTGAAAGAATTTCATACCCGAAAAATTTTTCATGATCTTAGAAAAAAAGGCCTACACTTCCAATAACTCAAAATGTTTTTATGATTTTACTTTGTAGTTTGTAGCTATATATTTTTAAATTTGTCCAAAAAAAACTCTTACGTTTTCCGAAATAATCTTTAGATTGCCCGAATCATTATCAAAACTGTTCAGATTCAACAAATTTGTCAAACAAGTTATGATTGTTCCCCTGCCCCTCAACGTCTTACGCCAGAGATTTGCACCAATTAGTGTGAGTGAATAAATACACACCATGAAAGCGTAAATTTATTTTTTGGCGTTTGCTTTTATGTTTTAAAAAAATTAACGCGTAATTGTTGCGAGGAGGGCCCGGTTGATGATGTAAATGAGCTTTGGTGACACCTAGCGGAAATTTCAAAAGCGCAAATAAAGCAGCTTCAGTAACATCAGTTCAGTGACGCTTAGCGGCAAGTGTTAAATGTTTTTGTGTCGTTCACTTTTACAAAGCCCTGGTACTGACAAGCACAGGTTTTATTGCTTACAACTTGTTGTGCAAACCAAATCCTTAATCACTCTAGCTCGAAAGTTTAAATAGCGAATAGGTTTAGGTGTATAAGCTCTTCGATATAAAAAAAACGGGTGAAAGTGAATAATTTTAATTAACTTCAAAATTGTATTTAGTTAAAATATAAATTACAGCGCTGGTATAACTTCTCAAGTTTACTCGGAGGTACTTCAGCTTCAGCATACGAGCTGCTACAGGTTTACAAAACCTACCTTCCAAATGCAAACTAAACGCTGTGACTAGTAGGCAAAGTAAATGCATGAATCTGTTGGCTACAATGAAAATAAATTTTTGTTATTTAGATCTTCAACAAATCATGAGAAAAATGCCCCATTTGGAAGACGAAACAAAAATTTTTCTCTTCTATCGCAGTATGAGATACTTAGCTTAATCTTAATTTACCAGCTGCTTAATTTACTGACACACCCGATTTGGGTTCCTAAAACACCTTGAAAAACCATGATGTATGTCATAACTTTTTTAAGCACAAAACGGTTTCTTGCAACTTTGACCAATTCAAAAACATGAATTTAATCTATCTAGCATTGTTAAAACCAATTTATTAGCTCACTCTTGTTTTTACAAAATGCTAAATTTTTTTAGATTGAGACTGTTCCTAAGTCAGATCTAGCAATTAATTTTGTGTTCTATTTGCATGCAAGTCTGAAGTCCCGTCTGTTCTACCAACGTTTTAAGCGCTGAAGCAGTTGAATGTACCATGTTTCTGATTTCTGGTTGTAAACGAAAAAACCGGTAGCTTCAACTGAATTATAAGAAAAAGAGATGTTGGCGACAGAAATTTGTGGTTTCAAGCTTAATAGTCATTTTGATTGTTTCTATGAGGTGCCGTTTGTAAAATACGTTTTGCATGCACTTTACGGACAAATTTACGCTTTTCCCATTCTAGGCCAAAATGGTAACGATAAAAGTTGAACTGCATTCTGCGGACTGTAAAATAAAATTGCAACAAGAAAGGATTTACTTCAACGCTTTTCAATGCAGTGCCATTTGTAAAGTTAACATTACTTACAGACTAAAGACAAATCAGCATTTTTCTCTGTTTCAAGACAAAATGGCAACGTAAAAAGTCGCACATTTTGCGGACTGTAAACTAAATACGCTTTCATTTAAGCTTAGTCTAGGACAAAACCCTAGACCAGCTTCGGCGGCCAGTAAAATAGTGCCGTCTGTAAAATAGTGCAGATCGTAAAATCCATTCGGAAGCGATCGGAAAACTTACGTCATTCAGTGGCGTGAGCGTTATTGGCGGGAAAGTTTGGTACAGCAGTCAGCAGTGAAAGCAGCCATTCGCAGTGCCAAGTTTAGCATTCATTAATAACATGAATAAGTAATTATCGTTTAACTTAGATTAGGATGCATATTTACGTATGTATTGTTCTATTGTAAAAGTAACTTCAGAATGAAAGTAGTAGTTTACGAGAAACCTTTCTAAGTAATTATGTTTTACTAAAGCACTGGCGGACTTGAGTTTTCTTACAGTAGCTTCATTTAAGCATTGAGAGGTACCGTGTAGTATCAGCCCCCAGGTTCGGTTATGGTTAAGTTAGATTCAATTTTGAAAATCGCTCTTTGTTTTGTATAGTGCCCTGGAAGAGTTCGTGAACTGCTCTCTTTTCTTATAAAATCTAGAAAAACACTTTCGTGATTTCACTTACTAGAAAAAACCTTTGCTAAACACATTGAAAAGTTACTGCAAAACTTATCGGAAAAATTTAACCATTACCGATATCGCTTTAAGAAATTGAGATTTATCAATTATTAGTATCGCCCAGAGCATTTTTGAAATTGTCGAGTATCGTTATCGCTTTAGTACCAAGCATAGGAAGGTTTATTGTGCCCATCACTGTGTACCGGTACTGTTCACTTGTAGCTTAGACTGTTAACTATATAAGATACTGGTAGAGTGGTTGGAGTTTTTCTGTATGGGTGACATTTAGGGTCGGCCCGTCAGTAAAGACAGCTGCAATTGTGACATCATAGCTACAGCTGATACAAGACATTATCCTTTCTGTATTTGGCATACTGAGTAGCAGCTAGGCAGTAACATGAAGACAACTTTGGACTGGGCGTCTTTCCTGTTTGGTGATGGATGCAGATAATTGTTAGTTGACATAATCAAGTAGCTACTTGTACCAGTGTACGTGACAGTCTAGTCATCTTATACGAAAATGTTATTGTACAATGTACGATAAATGTGCCACTCACTAAACATTAAGGTAGGATCCAATATCAATATGTTGAATAATTGCGCGTGTACTTGTACCTGTACTGGTATGTATGGTACCGTATATACTGTTAATATTTTTTGCTTTTTATAGAGTTGCACTAGATATAGCATATCACCTACATTATGTCAACAAATAATTTTGAACATCTCAACTCTGCAATAACTCATATAGCTGCATCAGTTGTTCAGCAAGTTACTTCTCTGTTAGAGGCAGAGTGTTCCTCTGCTCATTGTTCACCACTTAATACGCCTACATTAAGAGGTGATGATACTGGTAGTCCATCTTTGCATCCACCAGTGGTTTCAAGGCGCACATCTGCCATTGGATGTGCCAGAAATAGGCCAGATGCTCTCGAAGCTAGTGCTGATAGGCATTTACAAGTACCTTCTACAACAGCTTTGGTATGTACATATTTCTGTGCACATGAACGTGATCTCACACTTTTTCAAATCATTCAGGTTTAAATCCAATCCAACACAACAGTGGCGTACACAGGAATTTTCAATGGAAGGGGTTTTTAAAATGAAGGTTTATCTATAATGACGCCATAGTTTTGTAAAATGTGTTAAGTAAGGGCATAGTGTATTTTAACATCCCATTATGAAGATTGTAGTGTTTGAAACAGACTCTAGGCTACAGCAGTGGTGCACCTAGAATTTGGCAAAGGGAGATGGGCAAGATGGGGGGCTTGGGCCGAAACCCCCAGCTGCCTATGGATTTGTGCGATTTTCCTTCCTACCCAATCATGGAAGGAGGCTTTCATCTTCAACCCCCCTCTGTGTGTATGTCTCTGCCATCCAATATTGGTACCGGGTATAGTCTATAGTGGTGCATATCACATAATTCCCATTGAATCTAAACAAGGTGTTGGTTGTCACATGTGCTTTTTTGTCTTTTTTGAAGCAATATCTGTGTAATGGTTATGATAAGCTATGGGTGAACATCAATCTGATATGTTTAGCTCAATTAAATCATTATCTAGTATATTTGTTTCATGTTTTGGATAATACCGCATTACCTTTTTACATACATGTTTGATTTGGCTACTCTTATTGTTTTGCAGGAAAACTCAGTGGTGGATAGTGATGAAGATTTTGATATGGTAAGCTTAGTTTTCTTCATTTTATTTGAATACCGGTCTATGATGTTTCTGAAATAGCACTTGATTATTTTGAAATGCTTCATAAGAAATAATTGCAGGACTGGCTGGTTGTGCTGTGACGCTCAGCCTGATTAGATTGTGATGAAGTAATTTTAAGTTCATGTTCCTCTGTTCATCATTAGACTAGTCGTATCATCCTTCTTTGCAGTTAGTTGGAAACTAGGTTTTCCAACAATTTCACAAATTATTTTAATTGCTGGCATCACATATGTTTTTAGAAGGGACCAATATTTGTTGCATAGACTACTTAGTATTGAATAAAAATAATAAAATCAACATGACATCTTCATCTTGCAGGTACAATTGTACATATAGCTTGATATATCGATGAAATATATTACTGTGTACCGGTACTCGAGCACAATTGTTGTGTGTTGCACTGTTGGTTTTTCATGAAAAAAGGAGGTACCGACACCTGAACATAAATATCATTCTTTAAAATTAATTAATTTGATAGCAAACATGCATAAAAATGCAATAGTCAGTTTCTTGCGTCATTAACAGAGAGTCTTTTTTAAATGGAAGTTTAGTTATGGAAATTAATTAAATGTTTTTTTTGCTCAAGGCCTTGTTTATGCACATTGTGCTTTGTGTTGATTTTCAACCAGTACAATTCCGTTTGCGACAGGCAAAAACACTTAAAGAACTAGCTCATTTAAAGTAACTCCTCATACCATTTTCCATGCTCTCTCGTTTAAAATTCACAGTGCATATTGACCCACTCTGCGTCGACGGCTTGATGTTTACAGTGACAAACGTTTGAGTGGTGTTAAATATGGTGTAAATGTTTCATATATATGTAGGTCAGTGCCATTCCTACGTATTGCGGCACAAGACGGAAAAGGGAACGCATTGGTAGTAGCAAACGTACGAAAAAAAAGAAAAGCACTTTTATCAGAACAATCTTTTGCGTCCCCCATCAGAAAGCCCAGTTTGTCCAATCCCATACTTTTGATGGTGGTGTTGCCATAAGAATCCCACGTGGAAAATATCGCACTGAACTTCTTGCACTGGGGCTTTGCGCGAAATTAGAAGCTTCACCTGCTTGGACTGAGGAAAGAATAAGAAAAGAAATGTCGGATTTCTTTTTGGATCGGTTTCAGCCCAGCTCTGGTAATACTTTCCAGTTTTCGTTCTTGACTGTAATTTCTGGCTTGAAATTGCTTCAAAAAGCAAAAGTAAATTCTTCTTTTGTATGGAGTGGAAATGCTCTCCAACATTTGGGAAGAAGTACTATATACATTATTGCTCATGAACAGCATCGTCTAAAATGTTTTCCTGTTCAACGGTTGAATTGTGATCAAAATCCAGGAAACGGCGATGATGGGGCGAACATTGAAGAGCCAAATGCAAGCAACTTCCGGTCAGCATCAAATAACGAAGAGGTACGTTGCAATGGTAACCAGTGTGGTTGAATGCTTGCGAAACAGGCACAGTGCTTCTTCACTGACGGTGAAGTTTCAAGATGAACATTGCAGCTATGCACCAGCCTATGAATCTTCAGCTATATCCAGTTGAGGTTAATTGTATCTCTAACATATAAGTCTTTGTAATGGTTTTATATTTTAGACAACAGCTAGTACTGTTGAGATTGCCGGTGAGTCTAACGATGAGTTAAGCAATGCGCCCAGTAATGGTCAGTCACGTCAACAGTCTCCGTACACGTAAGTATAACTATTTCATGTTACACATGGTTACTGTTAAAACGTAGCTTCATATTCCAACAGTATTTTGCTTCAGTAGCCTATCACATAGCAATTATTTTACTTCATCTTCTTTTCTTTATGGTATAAATTCTAGACAGAGTGCGACTGGGCCACAAAAAACGTTTACATGACTTGTGGCTTAAAAATGAATGATTTTTAAGCGCCTTTCCCAACTGGGTAGCTAAGAAAATTGTCTCGTTTTTTACACTGACGTCAAGAAATATATTGTGAATAAATTTTTTTGTCTTAGGCTTGGTCCCACTTTTGACTTTAAGTCTGAGTTCTTTGGATGAGGAAGAGAAGCATTAGACTACTTATTGTTTAAAAATACAGCAATGTTATGCGATGTTTCACTGAAATTAATCGAAAGCAAGATAATTAGCAATTTCGTTAGTGATTACAATTTTATTGGTTTTAGCGAATACATTTCTTGGCTTTCGAGTGATGAAGACCCTGATTTACAAGATGCTTTGGAGGCTTCTTTGCGTAGCTGCGATGAATTGTTTGACACTGCCAGGTTAATTCATCATAACTATTACATTTTTCGCTTTTCCATTTGTTCATTATGCTTACGTTTTGCTAGGCTTGCCGGTTAGCTTCATTGATGTAAACTGCACTGCTCAATGTCTAGATTTAAGTTTTGTCACGGTAAAAACGTTTCGATTTGTGAGCTATGTGACGCGGCCCAAAATTCCATCCATCTCTTCGTGTTGAGAAAATAATACGAGATTAGGGAAGAACCGTGCACCTATGGCAGTGGTTCTCGACCGGGTTGCCGCGGCATTCTAGCGTACCGGTGCCAGTATCATTTGTGCTTCGCTGGGTTGCCGCTAGTTTCAATTGGACACCATGAGATTCATTTTATGGTTACAATAATTGGATAGCAAATTAAGGGTAAATTGTTTTAGGCAAATAATACAAACAAAATGCGAAAAAAACTTCGCATCTTTAGGTTTAACAAAATTGTCGCAACACTTTTTGGTGGTTGTATGATACTGCAATCCAAAAATGCTGAGAAACCCTAGTATGTTGGATGGGTTCACTTGTTCGACATGGTTTCGCTTAAAATTTTTCTCTGGAGTAAACCAAGTCGCTTTTCCTTATTTCACAACTACATGGAATTGCTCGTGCTACTGTTATATGTTTGTCAGCGACATGGCCTAGCGGTACCGCGCGCAGGTGACAGATCCTACGTGACGGGTTCGATTCACGGCTGGAGCCGATCGCATTTGACATATGTAACGGGTGGCTGCTGACTCGAAGAGCGCAAGCTCACTTCGCAGTCTCCCTCAATTACTGTTGAATTTTCCGTTCAGTATATGCTAAAAGCTTGAAAGCATTCGCTCATCTTTCAATTTTCGTTTGTTTAAAATCCCCGCTTAATATTGTGTCCAGTGGTGTAAAAAGTATTTTCAAACTGTACCTAAGTAAAAGTATTGTTACTGACGGCAAAACTACTCGAAGTAAAGTAGAAAGCATTGACTAAAAAAGCTCTTTAGTAAAAGTAAAAAAGTAGTCATTTAAAAACTACTCAAGTAAAAGTATAGCGTTCTCAATCGTTTAAGCCTCTCAATCGTTTAAGCCGATGATGACTTGCTCTGAAGGTGGCAAAATAATAATTCAAAAGAAATTATTACCGCTCAGATGGCCGAGTGGATAGAGCGTCTGCTTCAGGAACGGTAGACTCGGGGTTCGATTTAGAGTAGGGTTAAACCAATGACTTAAAAGTTGGTATTTATAGCTTCCCAGCATGACGTTTAGCATCAAAGGCGACAGCCTGAAGAACAAACCCGCAACTTCATTTGTTGTGCGTTCGGAACCACGCTTAGCGAGATTTCCCCATCTCGTAGTGGCAGACAGGTGGCTCGAAATTGTTAAGCAAGCTCGTTTTAGCGCCTCTATCGCAAAGAAGAACGAACATATAAATAAATTAGCATTAACTCCTAGCGAAAACCTGCTTATTTCTGTAAACACTTCATTTTTAGCTTTCCAATTTGCTTTTTTCTATAATTAAGGTTGAAAGAGAAATGCGACAATTGTACTGCTAGGCCTACAAGTTTATGGAATAGCACATATTACTGTGAACATATTAAGCATTTTCTGTAACTTGCGGTCATGCGGTTACGGTCATGCAGTAATTACAGACAACCAGTGGCGTACGCAGAATTTTTGAATGGGGGTTTCGGTGACGTCACATCGTGATGACGTAAAATACTACGTAATACACGTCATCACGATGTGACGTCACTGGCAGTGTCAATTTAGATTTTCAACGTTTCTAATAATTTTTCATCAAACCGGGCGGTTATAGTGTAGTGTTACAGATGTCGCTATCGATGCGGAAGATTTGGGGTTCAGTTCCCAGGCCGGTCAAATCGGACACAGTGTAGCCAACGGCTCGCCACCGCTACGACGTTTCTTCGGACCTGTGTTGCCCAAGCGCTAAGACGCGGTGTCGGACCCCGCCGCTCGCTACCATGCTTCGGTACTGCAGTGAGTTTAATGAAAGGAGTGCAGTGAAGTTTTGATTTGATTTTTTAAAAAAATTTGTGTGCAGCCATAGCTACTGCAAAGACACCTTATTTGTGCCGATTTGACCGGCCCAGGAACCAAGCCCCAGACCTTCCGCACCGATAGTCGGTGCGCTTGACCACTAAGCTAACGACCGGTATCGGCCCAGAAATTGAACCCAAAACCTCCCGAGCTGTTAGCGATGTCTTTGGTTAACCCCAACTGGCTGGTTTGGATGCGACGCAACTTTGCAACGCAAGATTTCAGGTGCAACGAGGGATTTCAAGTGAGACTAATACGCAACTCAACGATTACTTTGTACTTTTCTAAAATAAAAACTACCCAAATAGAATTACTTTATACTAAAAGTACTTAAGTAAACGTAAAAGTAGCCAAAAAAGAAACTACTCAAAAAAGTACTCGTTACCGAAAAAAACTACTCAAGTAAAAGTATTTCGTTACTTCACACCACTGATTGTGTCCTGTTTTACGTAGTTCAACTGATGAAAAATGTCTCGAAGCAGCTCTTGTAACTTTAAAAGGAAAGATTGAAGAACGTCACGTGAATTATTTCAATATCAATCGAAGAAATGTGCTTGATGGCGCTGTTCGAGCTTTAAATCGAAAGAGTTTTAAAGAATTTGGAAGGCTGAGCATAAAGTTCAGTGACGACTGGGGTCAAGCTGAAGGGGCTGTTGATGCGGGGGGACCGTCTCGCGAATTTCTGCGTCTCGTTGTTGATTCTATCACCAACAGTAGTATTTTTGCTGGAACAGGAACAGCCAAGTACCTGGAAAAGTCGGACATAGGTGAGAATAAGTTATTTTGTATAAGAAAGCTAGCTTACAGCTTTGACAGCAATGTTCAATTTGATTTCAACTGTGAATTCTGGTTGACACTGCGTGTCACAATAGTCTCGTACACTGGCACGTTGTATTTGGTAGGTTACAAACGTAGGCTATTTGCTTTACTTCCCGCAGTAATATCGTTTTGGAAGTTAAGATACTTTTGTGTTTGGAAAGTTTACTGCTTGGAAAGTTAAGTGTTTGGAAAGTTTACGACCCTTGTCAAATTTTTGCCTACTGCGGTTTATTCCACCGTGTTTCTGGCAAAGAGTAGGTGCGGTGCTTAAAAAATTGCTGATATGTTAACGTTTTTGCTACACATGGGTTGGCTTTTTGTTTCTTAGAAAACCGTTTACGCAAAGCATTACCATATGCTTTGGGCACTGTTAATATTATATTTTTTTTATGTAGCTTCCGCCCGAAATCATTACTTTGTTTACGGACGTTTAATTTCAATGTCAATTGTCCATGGAGGACCTGGACCGTGCTGCTTCTCACAGTTACTGTACGATCAAATTTTAGGAAGGCGTATAAATTATGATCTTTCTTTGTTGTCCACAAGCTCTGTGTATGAGCAATTGCAGAAGGTGATATTTCTATTAACAGTAACATTTAACGTATTTGTTGGTCGTTTGTCCGAAGGCTTGTGCAATCTTTGTCATATCAGTGACATAGAGCTTGTTTCGATAATAATGTATTGATCAGTTGGACCTACAATTGCTGAAAGTAGTGTCATTAAGTCACATCGCTTTGATAAGAGTAACGTTACTCATGGAATGCTGTTAATGACTTGTCATTACTATTACTTTATTTTCCATTAAAAAAATGATCAAGGTGATGGAGGGTTGGATAGACAGAGATTTGCTTCACGTCATGTAAAGACTGTATTTTTATGAAGTTTTAATTATTTTTTGCGTCATATACTAGCATCATTTGCAGATCGATAAATGCACAACAACGAGCGAGTTCGACGTCGCAATCGATGAATCGTCGCTCTTGCTAGAGGTGGTGGGTTGCACCAAACTGCAATTCAAAAATAAGGGCGATATAGTCAGAAGCTGCGTGAAGTTTTATGTGGAAGATCGCATCGCTGTTGAGCTGGGAAGGTTGGTTTTGTTTCTTATGATTTCTTGAATAATCTTAGATTTTGCTTTTAATCTCACTAAAGGAAGCGTACTAGCCTAGTACATGAAGCGTGTGCTGCTGAAGCAATGGCTAAATTCTAATCGAAGTCGTATGATTGAAGTGAAGACTTACAAAAACAATTATTACAGTTCTCTTACGTCACGTTAAGCTTTGAACAAACGTTTGGGAAAACAGAGCGATAAGTTCGATCAGATAAAAATGCTCGTTTCTTGTTCCTTGGGGAAAGTCCGTTGTTTTGAGTTGTATATAGGCGGTCGACGACTCGCAAAAAGATCAAAAATACAATCGCAGGGTCGCGTTATCACTGGAACACGTCGCTGCGAAATTTCCGAGACCAGCAATGAGTATGCATCGCTTACTGTTCACGCGATTCTGCGATTAGGAAAAATCGGTACTGAAATGAATAATGAAGTCAATTATCCTGTCCACATGCACAACTGTCGTGGGCTTAGGGCTCACGGTTCTTCGCTTCAGGCCCACCAAGTTTTCGTGGGCTTTTCTAGCCCGCTTGCGCATGTTCAAGTTTTTGTGGGCGTTAAACTCAGTTATCAAGCTTTGTTGGAAAACTTCACAGTAACCCTGACCATTGCGCTCTTTAAGTCACCAGCCATTTTCGTGGGCCGCCATTTTCGTGGGCAGCGATTTTCGTGGGCCGCGTAAGCCCATGAAATCCTAAGAATCAGCTCACTAAAATGATGACTCAGCAAGAACCGCGGGCCTAAAGCCGGCTAAACGTGTACATGTGGACAATGGACTGGATAATTGTGACTCAGCAACATGCCGGTCGCATAAGCGCAACGTACACAGCAGCAACAGAGCTTGCTCAAAGCTAAGAGGACTGCAGTAGCCGCAGCTGGTTCAACGACGTAATATGATGCTCCGTAACTGAGGAGCATGATTTGGCTTGTTTATGTTTTCAGTTTCATTGATGGCTTGAATTCTTTGGGCTTAGTAGAGGAAATGAAAAAATCGCCACGTAGTTTTGAAGTCCTCTTCAAGTATAAAGAAACCTGCATTACTGCAGTAAATTTGACGGATGAAATATTTACCGACGTGAAGTTGTCGGAGTATGGCAGCAATGCCAGAGCGAAGGAAACGGAGGTGTTATCCTGGTGGCGTGACTATGCTTTTGACGCTGAAGGTTAGATTTTTTATGTTGGGATGAAGAATTAAAAGTGTTATGGATACGGATAAAGGGTGGCTGGTGACTTAAAGAGCGCAATCTAGCAGCATAGTAACTTGAGTTATTTCTTTATGCACCCTTTCTGTTGAGACTGGTATAGAGTTAAAGAGCGTTCTTTTTTAAATCCATTCAAGTTTTGTGTTATGCAGATGGAAATGCACGCTGTTCCTTGCAGCAAATACTAATATTTGCTACTGGCGCCGACCGGGTCCCACCTCTGGGGTTTGCCCCTAAACCACTCATTCAATTTTCGGACGAAAGCAATTATCCTACGGCCAACACGTGCGCCAACATCTTGACTCTGCCATTGGCAAACAATGAACGATGTTACGAGTGGTTTAAGAATGCAATGGATTTTGGTATTCTCAACAGTCCTGGTTTTGGAGTCGCATGACATTGTCCGTTTGTTGAAATAGAATTATGATGTGTGTTGTGTAACACTTGTGTGTGTCCATCTCAAAAACGACACCTAAAGCAAAGTTGAAGAAAATAAGTCCATTTGATCACAAGGATTAAAGGAATACGGTAGTTGTGATGGCTCTTCAACTTTGCTTTAGGTGTCGTTGTTGAGATGGACGCGGACAGTTGTTACAGGTGTCGGTTTTACAATGGACGCTGACTGCGTTATTTTGTTTTTGTTATGCTTTGTTTTGTTTTTTCCTTCAGGCGTCTTTTTTCAAGAACAAAAACATTGATTGTTTCGTCATTTGAGTCATTGAGTGCGAAGGTTTTTCCTATGAAATAAGACAAATTGAAATGTGGTAGACTTTCGCACTTGTGGTATTGTAGTGACCGTTTTCATTGTGACATTTTGTCATAATTTATCGATATCGCTTGAAGTAATTGAGATTTATCGGTATCGCCCAGGGCATTTTTGAAGTTATCGATTGTCGTTATCGCTTTAGTACAGAAAGGTTTATCGTGCCCGTCACTGCAAACAGCAAACTATCTTTTTACTTCTCGTTTATTGGCATTTTTATCCAACTATCACAAAAAGCAATGGGGCGCTACACGAGCTCGCGTTGGAGTTGCCGGCCATAAATCTGTCCACCACACTTAAATGAGGGAATCCCGTGAAGTGTCTTTCCCAACGGCGCGACAAGCGAACTTGACGGCTTGCTTTGTTATTATTGGCATATTTATCCTCCTATCACGAGAAAGCGACGAAGCGCTGTACGAGCTCGCTTAGGAGTTGCCAGCCATCTGTGTACCACACTAAGATGGGGAAATCCCGTTAAGTGCCTTTCCCAACGGCTAAAGTAAACTTGCCGGCTTGTTCTCCACACTGTCCCTTAAATGCTGAACGTAAAGCAGGGAAGCTGTGAATACCAATTTTAAAGTCATTGGTTTGACCCGACTCGGAATCGAACCACAAGTCTACCAATCCAGAAGCAGACGCTCCATACCACTCGGCCATCTGATGCTTGACACTACCCCTTTGATGTGGAATTTCTAGTAGGGAAGCTGTGAATACCAATTTTTAAATTATTGGTTTGACTCGACTGCTGGGAATCAAACGTTGAGTCTACCGATCCAGAAACAGACGCTTTATCCATTTGGCCATCTGATTGGTTGTTCACTGGCCATGTTGTCAATCAAAAGTTAATGCACACGTTCTCCAGATTATGATGCTGTCATAAGAGCAACTGCGAACGAAAAAGTGCGCTCTAGCTAGGCGATTTTCATGTTAATGGATAGGCCTGAATGGGTAAACAAACTTGTGTTTAACTTACACCTTTAATATCTTAACAGTGACATACTTCAGTATTCGCATTGTGGTGAGAGACTGAGCTGTTACCCCTGGAAAAATCGAAAATATTTAATGTGGAAAGCTTAGTATAGCGGCCCGTGAAAGGATATTGGGGGGGGGAGCAAAGTTGAGCTACTACGACACCGTACCGGTAATTTAGAACGATTCTGACGGCCGTTGGCTCAGTTGCTAAGCGCACGCTATCGGTGCGCTCTAGCTAGGCGATTTTAATGTTAGTGGGTAGGCCTGAATGGGTAAACAAACTTGTGTTTAAATTACACCTTTAATTTCTTAACAGTCACATACTACGGTATTCGCATTGTGGTGAGAGACTGAGCTGTTACCCCTGGAAAAACCGAAAACAATTTATGTGGAAAGTTTAGTATAGCGGCCCGTGAAAGGATGTTGGGGGGAGGGGGGGGAGCGAAGTTGAGCTGCTACGACACGGTACCTGAATACCGGTAATTTAAAACGATTCTGACGGCTGTTGGCTCAGTTGCAAAGCGCACGCTATCGGTGCTGGAAGTCTGGAGTTCGATTACCGAACGGGTCAAATCGGCACAGTATCGCAAACGGCTAGCTGCGACGTTTATTCGGAGTTGTGTTAATGAGGTATAAGTTGCGGAGATGAGCCCGGCCACTCGTGACACGCTTGAGCGAAATACCGCGCGTATTACGAAGATTTAACGATTCTGACTTTCTTGCAATCCCAGCAAAACATTCACCGGTTAAAGAAACTCAAGATTTTGTTAGTGCTTGCACAATAAACATCATTTATTAAATACCGATCAAGAGACATTGTGTTGGAAAAAGTGGGACAATCAGTCCAAGCATCATACCTCGTTTATATATCATCGATCAGATGGCCGAGTGGTATGAAGCGTCTGCTTCTGGATCGGTAGACTTGGGGTTCGATTCCGAGTCGGGTCAAACCAATGACTTTAAAATTGGTATTCACAGCTTCCCTGCTTGACGCTCAGCATTTAAGGGACAGTGTGAAGAAAGCCGGCAAGTTTACTTGTTGTGCCGTTGGGAAAGGCACTTAACGGGATTCCCCCATCTTAGTGTCGTAGACAGATGGCCGGCAACTCCTAAGCGAGCTCGTACAGCGCTTCGTCGCTTTCTCGTGATAGGAGGATAAATATGCCAATAATAACAACGAAAAATAATACGGTAGCCCATTCACCAACTCGAATGATTTAAACACACCGAAATATAATGCAAAACTAGCTATGGTCGATATTGATACTCAAACTGGATTGTTTCTGGTATGCGGTAACTAAAAAACTAGCGCAGCTTAACTGCGACACTTTTAACATTATTAAATTCCACTGTAGCATACGCCTACATCAACTTTCACGATCGCGATAGCAAACATTCAGCAACATATTCCACTACTCTTTTATACAGAGGAATCTCTTTCAAGTTCGAATGCTGATTTATAATCCCTTCGAGTCCCACTATCTCCTCCGGGTATAATGGACATCGCGGAGGTTCAACATCAACAAAAGTAAGTTGGGATGGGGAAAAACGTATCTCAATATCATTCGGATCAATTGCAGCCGATGTATCCAAGCACTGCAACTGGAAAAGCGTTAGATTGGAGACATACACTTGCATCGGCGTTAAATTGCCCTCAGTTGATAATGGATGATGATTCCATGCTTCCACAAAAGAAGATAGCTTTTTGTTTATAATGGGAACAAACAAAAAGTTAAGAGCAAAAAGATCTGTAGCATTTTCTGGGTCTAGTATGTTTTGATCTTCCATGTAAGAAAACAGATTAAAATAATAATTAATGACTTGATTGTTTACATCTCTGTTAAGCCTCTCTATGCGCTGATTGTGTATAGAACTCCCAGTGATGACGGCTTGATGGTTTAATCTTTTTTCATACATATATTGCCAAACCAATGTATTTTCCGCTCCGCAATCAGAACGGACTCTCAGAGGCAGACCGTAGTCGTTTTCAGCCTTTTGAAATAAATTAACTACAGTTCTTGCTTTGTTGTTGGAAGAACATTCGCCGAACACGATAAGGCGACTGAAACCATCGATGCCCATGTGCACCACCATCTTCCATCTGACTAGTTTATGGGTGCCATCGATATGCCATAAATAGTTGGGTGATGACACATAATACTGTCGCCTCCGAATCGTTGAAAGGGCACGTGCAGCGATTCCAGCAGCATCGATTCTTCTTAAGCTTTCACGAATCCTGCTGCGTTGAATGACAACATTTTTGCTGGACAAATGCCCTAGAATCATTTTCTCCCCAGCAGAAGGATGTTCTCCTTTAATGGATCGTAGGATATTATCCAGGTCGTCATTGGAAATGGAACTGCAACAAATCAGGAATGAGGTTTAAACTTAATTATTGTGTTACATAATACTGCAATTTTTTATTCAACACTGCTGGTTGCCTAGCCAGCGTACGCCAAACCAGTAATGAGAAGTGGCAGAAATGTCAAACACATTTGTCTTATTTTTAGATTCACTCACTGAGTACATTTATGGACTATAAGCACACAACAAAACATTGCTGGTAGAAAAAAAAAATAATCTGACTTTTTTTTTTTTTATTTAGTTGCATATTTATCCTCCTATCACGAGAAAGCGATCAATGCGCTATACGAGCTCGCTTAGGAGTTGCCGGCCATCTGTCTACCACACCAAGATGGGGGAATCCCGCTAAGTGCCTTTCCCAGCGGCACAACAAGTAAACTTGCCGGCTTGTTCTCCAGACTGTCCCTTCAATGCTGAACGTCAAGCAGGGAAGCTGTGAATACCAATGTTAAAGTCATTGGTTTGACCCGACTCGGAATCAAACCCGAGTCTACAGCTCAAGAGACAGACGCTCCATACCACTCGGCCATCTGCGCTCCATACCACACAGCTCAAGAGACAGACGCTCCATACCACTTGGTATCATTGTAGCAACATAAATAATTGCATGAACACTTTGGTGACAGTGAAGAATTAATTCAAATTGCTGACTCAAAAGCTGTATTAATTTTTTTCGAACATTTGTCAGATATTGTCTGAATTTTTTGCCAAATGCCCAAAAACTTATTTTGCTTCGCTGGCACAATACGCTCAATCCTTTCAAGACTTAGCGCTGAACCAACCACTATCATTTTAAAGTCGTTTGGTTTTCACAGCATGCTCAGTCGTTGCAAAAAAGGAAACAAGAAATTGCTTTGTGTTTAAACATATTTGCCGAAAAAAGTTAACAATGTCCGAAATTTTTTGAGTTACTTCGGCATTTGTCTGAAATTTCACAGAAAAAAAAGTATATCCAGCTCTGAAACAGAAAAGAAACGAAATAGCTAAAGTCAGATGACTATAGAAATAACGACTTTTGTTTATTTTATCATAGGGTCACCCTCTCGTGACTGGGGTAAGCAAAAAGCGATAATATAATAAACGAAGTCCATGTCTGCACCGTGACTAGACCTTACAGTCACTGCCAAAAGCCAATCTCAGCATGGTTGGGGTAACCTGCAATTCACCATTAATACTTTAGATGACCAACTGAATAGTGTCTGGAGCTGCAGAATCGACTTTGGTTTAAGTTGGGTCAAGTAAATGGTATTAAAAATGCAAACATTGCTGCAAATTTTGCACCTTACAGAAAGCACAGAACATTATCCATCAATGAGGCATAACAGTATAATGTACGATGTAAACTATCTTGTTTACTGCTGGTCAATCAAATCTGAACTTTACTTGCAATATCATCGGGATGAGGTAAACCTAATCAATAATTTATGGAAGCTTCTATTTCACCTGAAAACGGTTACGCAACTACGATTTTCAAACTACGGCAACCGGTAAATTTTGCCATATTAGGGCATCACTTTCGGTTCCCATAGTTCGAGTTTTGCAGTAGCGGAACCGTTCTCCAGCTACTTGAAACCTTCACCAAAAAGCGCAGTTCATCAGCCGCACCCCTGTATTGAGCATAAAGCTTCACCGAAAAGCACAGTTGATCAAGCGCACTCCGGCATAAGGTACTCTCATGCTTCAGAATGATTGACCTTGCATGGCCAATCACCCATTCAATTTATGAATTACAAAAAAATTACCGTTACTGGTATCCAACAACTTTTGCAGCTTCTTTGAATCAAGCCCCAAGGACCGCTAGTGAGTTATTAGTAGGGTTAGGGCCTAACGCCAAACATAACAGACATAACCAAGCTTTTGGTTCCCCTACTTTGATTTTTAAACTTCGGTAACCGTTATCTGGTTCCTATAGTGTGAAAAGCATGGTTCAGTAGCCGGAAAACGATTCCCGAAGTTTAAAAATCAAAGTACCGGTAGCGGAGCCAAAAGACACAAATCAAATCTTCATTATACTCGCTGTATTACGCCGAAGCGTGTAATGAGTTGCGGGGCCCATCTCCGCGGCTTAGCACCTGGGCAACACGGCTCCGAAGAATCGTCGCAACGGTGGCAAGTCGTTGGCGAAACTGTGACGATTTGACCGGCCCGGGAATCGAACCCCAGACCTCCCACACCGATAGCGTGCGCTTGGCAACTGAGCTAACGGCCGGTTCGCCAAAAGACACATCCAAAATTTATTTTTAATCTTTCCTGTTTAAGTGAATTAAGCGATATAGTAATATCGGTAGCCTACCTGTATTGCTTGGGGACAAGCTGATAGTCACGAACAATCTTATACAGAGTTGGACGTGAAATGCAAAGGATCTCTGCAATTTTTGTCATAGAAAGTTTCAAATTCAGCAGATGTTGCAGATGGTCCAAGTCAATGTTAAATGTTTTACGAGGCTGAAAACAGTAAATTGCATGATGGGGATTACCAGAATTGGTACGTAAAACACAAAAAAGCAAACACTTTTCATTGACAATACATACCAAAGAAAGCACTCTTGAAGATGATTGTGCAATAGATTCAGTTGGTACATAGGAGCTAGTAGAGGCACCAGCAGCTATTGTAGAAGGTACTTGCAAATGCCTACCAGCACTAGCTTCGAGAGCATCTGGCCTATTTCTGGCACATCCAATGGCAGATGTGCGCCTTGAAACCACTGGTGGATGCAAAGATGGACTACCAGTATCCTCACCTCTTAATGTAGGCGTATTAAGTGGTGAACAATGAGCAGAGGAACACTCTGCCTCTAACAGAGAAGTAACTTGCTGAACAACTGATGCAGCTATATGAGTTATTGCAGAGTTGAGATGTTCAAAATTATTTGTTGACATAATGTAGGTGATATGCTATATCTAGTGCAACTCTATAAAAAGCAAAAAATATTAACAGTATATACGGTACCATACATACCAGTACAGGTACAAGTACACGCGCAATTATTCAACATATTGATATTGGATCCTACCTTAATGTTTAGTGAGTGGCACATTTATCGTACATTGTACAATAACATTTTCGTATAAGATGACTAGACTGTCACGTACACTGGTACAAGTAGCTACTTGATTATGTCAACTAACAATTATCTGCATCCATCACCAAACAGGAAAGACGCCCAGTCCAAAGTTGTCTTCATGTTACTGCCTAGCTGCTACTCAGTATGCCAAATACAGAAAGGATAATGTCTTGTATCAGCTGTAGCTATGATGTCACAATTGCAGCTGTCTTTACTGACGGGCCGACCCTAAACGTCACCCATACAGAAAAACTCCAACCACTCTACCAGTATCTTATATAGTTAACAGTCTAAGCTACAAGTGAACAGTACCGGTACACAGTGATGGGCACAATAAACCTTCCTATGCTTGGTACTAAAGCGATAACGATACTCGACAATTTCAAAAATGCTCTGGGCGATACTAATAATTGATAAATCTCAATTTCTTAAAGCGATATCGGTAATGGTTAAATTTTTCCGATAAGTTTTGCAGTAACTTTTCAATGTGTTTAGCAAAGGTTTTTTCTAGTAAGTGAAATCACGAAAGTGTTTTTCTAGATTTTATAAGAAAAGAGAGCAGTTCACGAACTCTTCCAGGGCACTATACAAAACAAAGAGCGATTTTCAAAATTGAATCTAACTTAACCATAACCGAACCTGGGGGCTGATACTACACGGTACCTCTCAATGCTTAAATGAAGCTACTGTAAGAAAACTCAAGTCCGCCAGTGCTTTAGTAAAACATAATTACTTAGAAAGGTTTCTCGTAAACTACTACTTTCATTCTGAAGTTACTTTTACAATAGAACAATACATACGTAAATATGCATCCTAATCTAAGTTAAACGATAATTACTTATTCATGTTATTAATGAATGCTAAACTTGGCACTGCGAATGGCTGCTTTCACTGCTGACTGCTGTACCAAACTTTCCCGCCAATAACGCTCACGCCACTGAATGACGTAAGTTTTCCGATCGCTTCCGAATGGATTTTACGATCTGCACTATTTTACAGACGGCACTATTTTACTGGCCGCCGAAGCTGGTCTAGGGTTTTGTCCTAGACTAAGCTTAAATGAAAGCGTATTTAGTTTACAGTCCGCAAAATGTGCGACTTTTTACGTTGCCATTTTGTCTTGAAACAGAGAAAAATGCTGATTTGTCTTTAGTCTGTAAGTAATGTTAACTTTACAAATGGCACTGCATTGAAAAGCGTTGAAGCAAATCCTTTCTTGTTGCAATTTTATTTTACAGTCCGCAGAATGCAGTTCAACTTTTATCGTTACCATTTTGGCGTAGAATGGGAAAAGCGTAAATTTGTCCGTAAAGTGCATGCAAAACGTATTTTACAAACGGCACCTCATATGTTTCTCATCGTTGTGATCTGGCATAAACAATGCTATAATGTTATGTAAAACTGCAAAAGCGTTTGAAGTGTTCTAGTTGCATCAACATCACGCTTGCTTTTTTTTTTAGAAACTGAGTAAGCACGTCCGACGATTGCAAAATGCAGTAACTGAAGACATTAAAAAGAGTGATGAAGATTGTTGAAGATTTGTATCGTGTGTGACGCAAGATTAGCCTACGCAATTCTGTTGTTTTTTGTGCTGTGAGTTTTTTCAATATATTCATTTCCTGCAAAACCGAATGCATGTTGACAAATTAGCCATGTAGATTATTTAGGCATTTCAATTACAACCACAAAACGTGTCTTTTAGATTTTACGTTTTATCTACGTCTTTCCCACCGAAACATCACGTTTTTTATAACGACAATACCACTTTTACACCACATTTAATTGTCACCTACTTTGGTATAAAAGTAGTATTCTCGTTATAAAAAAGTGGGGTTTTGGTGGGAAAGACGTAAATAAAACGTAAAATCTAAAAAACACGTTTGGTGGTTGTAACGTGGTAGACACGTTGCCTACAGACATAGCGTGTTGGTGGAAAAAACGTGGAAAGTAGGTGACATTTAAATGTGGTATAAAAGTGGTATCCTCGTCATCAAAAAACGTGGTGTATTGGTGGAAAACGCGTGGAAAATTCGTGGAAATTTTATGTGGTATAAACGTGACTTTCACCTTAATTTTGCAACGTGGTTAAAAAGTGGAATACTCGTGGCTAGTACGTGGATTAACCACGAGTATTCTACGTGTCGGCGAGTCGACAAAATCACCTGGAAAACACGTGACTTAACCACGTGTATACCACAACAGCGTTACGTGGTAAAAACGTGGTAGGAACGTGTTTGTGTTTGCTGGGTACGACCTAAAGAA
Source organism: Trididemnum miniatum (assembly GCA_964006365.1). NCBI lineage: Eukaryota > Metazoa > Chordata > Ascidiacea > Aplousobranchia > Didemnidae > Trididemnum > Trididemnum miniatum. The sequence goes on along the minus strand of OZ023240.1, from coordinate 12,592,385 downwards.
TTGTCGATAAGCCCTAATGAAGAAAATTCTAAAAGAATTTTTAAATTCTGGCTTCGCACTGTTGAAGATTTTATTTAGCCTGTTTCCATGTCCACTCAAAACGTGGGCTTTCTAAACGTGGGCCGAGTTAAAAGTCGCGGGCTTTTCTAGCCCACTTTCGTTGCGCGTTTCCATGTCCAAAATGCTAAGAGTGGGCTTTCAATGCTGAACTAATTTACCGGTAGAGGCGCATAGTGAAACAGCCTAGCAACGAAAAAAAATCAAATCTTCATTATACTCGCCGTATTACGCCGAAGCGTGTAACGAGTTGCGGGGCCCATGTCCACGGCATAGCGCCTGGGCTGCACAGCTCCGAAGAAACGTCGCAACGGTGGCGAGTCGTTGGCGACACTGTGCCGATTTGACCGGTCCGGGAATCGAACCCCAGACCTCCCGCACCGAGAGCGAGCGCTTTGCAACTGAGCTAACGGCCGGTCGCCTAGCAACGATGTAACATAATTTTTCTTGGCATGATTGGCTTCGGTAATGCTGAAGCTCTCGTCTTTTGTCGTATTAAAACTAAAAGCTGCTTAGTAAGGGTGGTTAAACAATGCATCTTTGCAATTTACCCCTCCATTTCAAGGCGCTTGGCCTATTTCCACCTAATCTGTTTCTCACTAACTCAAAACTTACGCATTAGATCATCCCAATTTGAAGCAGTATAACCCCAAACCATGCCCAAATGATCCCCACTCGGATTTGTAGCCTACTTAGTTAACAACTGAAAAAATGCTTTCACATTTTTTACAAGGTATCAGCAATAAATGAGCGGCTGGTTAGTATAGGCCTACGTACCAGTAGTTCACAGTTAACATTGATTTAACAGCTCAGATGGCCGAGTGGTACGGAGCGTCTGTCTCTTGAGCTGTAGACTCGGGTTAGATTCCGAGTCGGGTCAAACCAATGACTTTAACATTGGTATTCACAGCTTCCCTGCTTGACGCTCAGCATTGAAATGACAGTGTGGAGAACAAGCCGGCAAGTTCACTTGCTGTGCCGTTGGGAAAGGCACTTAGCGGGATTTCCCCATCTTGGTGTGGTAGACAGATGGCTGGCAACTCCTAAGCGAGCTCGTATGGGGCATTGATCGCTTTCTCGTGATAGGAGGATAAATATGCTACTATCTCGGCAGCGTGGCGCAGTGGTTTGGAGCGTCGTTTTCACGACGACCATGATCGCAAGGTTAATGGTTCAACTCCCAACCTAGTCTCGTTGTTGCGTCCTTGCGATGATTATCTCTGCTTGGTGGAATCCGGCAAGCAGCGAATTGAAGAAGTCAAAAAGAAAATTCAACCGGAAAACTTGAAAACAAAGGCAACTCCTAAGCGAATCTGGATTCGTCGTACGCATAGCGCCTCCACCGCTTTCTTGTAACAAGAGGATAAAGATGAAGAAAACAAATTTCAATCGCCGGATTTAAAGTAGTACCGGTAGGCTTTTTGGGGGGAGAGATCTACTGCCTGGATCAGGTGCACCCAGCCAATGAGCTTGCAACCAAAATAAAGATCACTCTTGGTGCCCACAGCTGCTTGGCAAGGTCGTATACCAATTGTCAAGTCCGTCAGCGTCATTGCTCAAACTAAAGATTTTCGCATCTTATATATCACTTTGCCGGGCGTTATTTTTACATCGATGTGACTAATTCCACTCTACTCAGGGGAGTAACTAGAGACCGAGCTAGCTACCTCCCTTAAGAGAACGAATTTCCGATTAAAACAAAAACATGGAGTAAGAGAGTGAAAATTTTGGCCAGTTCGTAGAAACGCTTCGCCTAAAACTCATCCCTTTCCGTGACAATTGCAAAAACGTTTTTGAACCAAAGTAGCTGCAACTAGCCATTGCCAACCTATAATTTTAAAGGCTGATCGTCACAAGTCGGCTATACAAGCCAAAAAATGCAGTCTTTAGCACGATGAACTTCATAGCTGAAAGTGAGCGATGACATAAACGTTATACGTCGTCCAGAAAACAATAAAATTATTTATTTAACTTGAAGGCTGTCTCAGGTAAGTCTAAGCTCTGGGCGAGGTGCTGCGCATACCGGTATGAAAAATGATGCGCAACAATTTAAAGAATAATATACCACAAGTACATAACTGCTAGAAATGCCTTTAATTTTGCAGCGTCAACCTTTGAGTACCGGTAATAATAACGTGAAAATAAATCGGGGCGGCACGAGCAAACGCAAAGAAAAAGCAATAATGTACGTAGTAAATTGTTAGCAACGACTATAAGCATGGGCGTGCCTGGAGGAGGCAAGGGGGTAGCACGCTGTAGGGTTTAAAGATCTTTTTTTAAAAAACCCTTTTGACGTATTTCAGAGGACGCCCTGCGGCAACGCTTTAAAAAACTCGCGCTGCAGAAAAGTTTGGCACGCCCCTGGGTGTAAGATCAAGTATGGTCCACAATTATTATGCCAAAATAATAATCAGCAAAATTAACTGGATCATTGCTAACAAAATTTTCTCGGTAATATTATAACCAGAACAATCTCTACACCAAAGACATTGCATGAATTACTCAAGAAACAAATCCGCAGATTTCATCAAAACAGTTGCACTGGGAGTTGCTACTCCAAGCGTACTCTAACGTTACGGTCACGACTTCTAGATGGAAGTGTATAAAAATCCAAGCAGAATATGTTTTATTTTAATTTGAATTTTTATCCTTCCATGGGGAAAAAGCGATGCGAAACTCGACATTTGGGCGCGAGGACACTTGGGCGCGAAATACGTTCAAACGCATTTTTAATGCAGCCATGCCTAGTTAGGGTCACGCAGCCATGCCTAGTTAGGGTCACGCAGCCGTGCCTAGTCTTTTTGACGGGCATGCTTCAACGATTACCCGTTTTGCTGCGTGTGCCCTTTTCCGCGCTTGGCCAATACTTATTATGAACGTGTGTTTCTAACGTAATGGAGTGCGGAAATAAAAACGAATTGATTGATGATTGATTGATTTAATCAACTTTTCGTTAGTTATTTTTTAAATTATAACTTTTCTGTCTGCAACGATCTTATCCAATATTATATTTAATTTTCTGTTTTCAACGATCTCAGAAGAAATTAAGATAACAAAAGATCTAAAAGTTGGAACATTTTTGTTGCAACGTTCTTGAACGACGGAAACACGTGAGAATAAGACAATTGCAACGACACGGTAATGCGTGATTAATACGCAGCAAATTTTTCATGAAAACGTAAGAAAAGTAAGTTTTCGCATAAAAAAATAACGTGATTTTGAAAAGGTACTTGACCAATTTAATATATACGAATGAAATCGATCATAATTAACAGCTGACTCATAATTTATTTTATCAAACATGATTCTATTTCAAAGAATTTACAAATCACCACTGCGTTAAGCATCTTCTTAATTTTTTTTTATTTCGCTGTCCTACATTGCGTGGACATTTTCTTTGATAATCAATCTCTTAGGTTGCTAGACAATCGATCGTAAAAATGAGTCTTTATCTATCGTTAACTTGACCTTTACTTTGCTCCATCTTTTTTGATATACGTTACCGTTAATTAACACATCTTAATTTCTTCTATGAGATCGTTGCAAACAGAAAATTAAGTACTGGATAAGATCGTTGCAGACACAAAATAGTTTTCATTAATTAAAAAAAAAAAACTAACGAAAAGTTGATTAAAAATGCGTTAGAACGTACTTCGCGCCCATTTGGCACTGCGCCCAAATACCCTCGCGCCCAAATGTCTGCGCCCAGATGTCTCGCGCCTAAATGTCGTGTACCGAGGCGATAGGGGCGCTATTAACGAGCTCAATCAAAAGATGCATAGAACTTTGTTACAACTCAAAACGTGGTAAATAATGTTACATGGGAACGCCACAAGTAACCTTTTTAATATCATGTAGAGAGCAATGATTACCAATTCACTGGTTTTGCCCGACTTGTAATTGAACTCACGTGTACGGCGCCAGAGGCAGTCGATCTATGCACTCGGCCGTTAAAAAGCTTAAATTTATAAGAGTTCGTTCACAACCTTTAAATATATACTTAAACACCTAGTAATTTGAATGCTTAAAACGAGCTGCTTGCGTAATCTGGTGGAAAGCAAGCCTTGTGCTTAGATGCAACTTCAATTGCCAGCACGCAAATCAGAAAAGAAACAATTATTTTAGCAGTGCGTTCAAAAAATCCATATCAGGCTACGTAATAGCCCTGTCCATAAGATGTTTTTGTTCAGAGTCAGCCATGTAACATCATGTCGGTCTTTACTGCTTCCACTTTCAGCTTTTTGCGATGAACGATCCTTCAGCAAAGCTTAAGCTGGGAAATCCCGCTTCAAAAGAATAAGGTAACCATAAAGTTTTCCATCAATTTCTTACACCGGGTTCATTTAAGTTGGGAGCAAGCCAGTTCATTTGCACTTTGCATGAGCCATTCACGTGAGCATCTTGGTCATTGCATATGCGTTTCTTTTACAAACAGCTGTTGACAAAATAATTCATCCACCTCACTGGCACTAAAATGCAAAATAATACGATGTAAGTTTACATCGTAGGCTACAGACATACTTTTGCAGATAGTTTGGTTCTTCGAAGCAGTAAAGCAATTTCAAAAACAGCATATCTCGCTTTTAGATTAAATCTTTCTTCAGTTTCGAAAATTGAAGAGAATTACAATCAAGACTTTGCTATAGACTGGTAAAATGTTACAGCTTAGTAGTGGTTACTTAGGGCATATTTATCATCCCATCTTGAGAAAGCAATCAAGGTGCTATAACAAGCTTGCTTTGGAGTTGTTGGTTACCTGCTCAGAGGCGGAGAATCCCAATGAGTGTTTTTCCCAACAACACAAGTAAACTTGCGACCTTGTTCAAATCATTATTCCTTTCATGCTGTGCGTCAAGCAGAAAAGCTGTCTATACCAGTTTTAATAACATTGCTTTGACCAATTACACCAGAGTCCCACAGTTCACTTGGCCGTTAGACGTTCACGAACAAGTAGCTATCAGCTGTCTGCACTCTGTACCTGCTGCAATTTACGACTGAAAATATAGTTTGGTACATTATAGCAGTTGCTGATCATATCATAGCTCTTGCAGAGTAATACAGTATGTATATACAATTATTATATACTACAACTGCAAAATAGCACAACGTACTGTACATACAGATGTTGTAAAGCCAAACACAACAAAATTGCATTTACCAAGAGTGAAAGTAGCTCTCATGCACAAATATCAAAGTTTGCTCAAAAATTTAGTTTACTGATAATTCCATTGGATCAAATCAGCAGCAAATTTCACTCTGCAGTTTGCATGTAGCACATTTACAAGATATTAAGCAAAGCTTCATAAAATACTAACCAAGATTTGTTGCAATTATTTTTTTCCTGGTAAGAATATAAGACCAACGTTTCAATCCACTTTTAAAACAAGTGAGGCAAAAACTTCACTTGCTGGCTTCCGTAACATGTTTTCAAGAATTTCAATAAGCAATCAGCAAGTTTTCTGGTTTTTGAAACACACTAGTAGCACCAAATGATCTGAAATTGAAAGATTAAGGAGATAATCTATTTAAATAAATACCATCAATATTGCATATGTGTTAAATTATTTTCCTTTATTTCTGCAATGACATCACGTTGAAAATACCAGTTCTTGACATAAGTAAGGTACCAATGAGTTTTATTCTTTAATGGTAGTGTTTTTGCACAGTGCCTTCCACTGACAAAAATTCAAAACAAAAGCTCTTAACATTGCATAAAATACTAAGCTTTTGGGCAAAAAATATGTCATGAAAATGCAGCGCAGGCGCTAACCCAGCGACAAAATGATATACAGTTTTTAGTTGGTGTTTAACTTGTGGCTATTTATGCTATTTGTCAGGGTATGGTCTATTGCTAGCTTGTGTCAGTAATACAAGTGAACAATAACAATTAGAATATTATTTACGCAAATAAATGCAAGCATGCAGTGTGCATGCTTCAGCATAAAAGGGATAAGAGTCTATAACTAACAGACTAATCAACACTTTTCAACAGACATAATTTTTTGTAATAACATCAAGTTAGGACGTAGCAAATTATGACCATTAAAGAACTAGGCTACCGGTAGTGAATACTAAGTGATATGCCAAAATTGAATAAATGCCACCAATTTTATTACCAGTCATGATTAGACATGGGTAAGGGTACTAGATATCAGGAGTAGCAGTGGGCTAAATCACCTACAAGCAAACTTTTAAACATCAAAGTGGCTATTGTTACAGACCCGTACAAATAACGACTTAGTTTACTTTATCACTTCGTCATGCTCTCTGGATCAAGGTCAGCGTGAAGGGATAATCTGATAGAATAAACCAAGTGCTTATTTGTACGAGCCTGTACAAATAGCCAGAGCTGCCTTTAAATATTTAACTGTTTAAGGTCATCAAAAGCAACTGCAACACCAACAATACTTTTCAAAGTTTAATTGCAATTGAGTAAATAAAGTACGGTAGACCTACACTGGTAGCATGCAGTACTGGTGCGAAAGCTGCTTGCGTACCATTACCTATGTCACTCAATGCTGCCATGCAAAAAAGCCAAGGCAGACCCAGCGACCACTTAAGTAAGAACGAACCGGTACCACCTACCAGTACTGGTTGTTTTTGCAACTAGACTCGGCAAACAGACTTCAGAACTTGAACAGTGAATTGACTTCACTCTTACCAGTACTTCAGAATAGCAAAACAAGGCTAACTGGCTAATAGGTGAATTCAGTAACGAGCCTAACCAGCTAACTGCCCAAGGCAAGTTGATTATCAACAGCTTAATCTAATTTTAACTTTTATGAAGCGAAATTGCCTCAAACATACATTTATTTGATAATCATACGCCAACTTCTTAAATATCAACAGCCTATATTACAGTCTAAGCAGTAGACCTCACGCAACAACTTTCTCAAAGCCCACCGTTTTGCAAAAGCCCACGTTCTTAGACCACCTATTTAGATGCGGCCAGCAAAGCCCACGATTTTGCTGAAATTAGCCCACATAAAGCCTGACTCGAACGGACTCGAGCAAAGCCCGCGGGCCAAAAGCCCACGATTTTTGAACATGGAAACAGGTTGAAGCTCTTAGTGAAGCGCAACAGGACGATGCGCCTGAGATCAATAAGAAGCGTAAAATAAGCAGTTACTTATCGCCGAATGTGTATCCGTACGTGGAAGAATCAGACAGTTATGAAAACGTTGTAGAAGTATTAAGACGAACTTTGGTAAAGACTAAGAACAATGTGTGTGCAAGACACTTGTTAGTAAGCCGACGTCAAAGACCGGACGAATCCATATCTGAGTACTTACAAGTTCTTAAAACCTTAGCCAAAGCTTTACTAACGTTACCGCGCAAGAATTTAGAGAGCAACTTACTCGAGATTCGTTTATAAATGGCTTATCTTCTGCTTTTAATCGTCAATGCTTACTTGAAAATGCCGAGCTGACCTTAGATAGAGCTTATGAACTAGCTGATAATCTTGATCGTGCGTGTTGGCATGCGCTAGCGACAGAAAGATATCGACTTGGAGCATCAGTCACAAAAGTCGCAGATATTCAAAGTACGTCAGCGCCACATGACAAATTTTCGCTCGAGTTAAACGAACACTCCCCTGCAGCTACAAAACCTCCTACAAAATGGCGCAAACGAAACAGTTGCTATTTTTGCGGAGGCCCGTATCATTTTAACAGATCTGAGTGCCCAGCTAAAAATGCAGTTATTCGTGGATGCGGTAAGCGCGGACACTATCTATAAGCTTGTCGCCAAAACAAACTAGCTTCTAGCGCCATAGCGAAAGCAAGCCAGGAAGAACCGGATAAGCAAGCAATGGACTACGAATCATTTATCGCTTCAATTGTGGCCGGCGCGCCTGATTGTCTTCGACCTGCGACTGTCAAGGCAAAATTAATGGAGAAAAGCGTTGATGTTTTAATCGATTCTGGCGCTTCAGGAAATTTTATTGACCGCGAATTAACAGCTGAACTAAAGCTCCCTATAAAAGGAAATGGCACAAAAATTTCAATGGCCTCTCAAGGGTTGACAACGAATACTAAAGGCAGCGTGCGAATACCTATCAGCTTACTTGAACGAGAATATGAACTTGAATTTGATGTAATGACAGACTTTGCGCTGACGTTATATTAGGCCAGTCGTTTCTTTGCAGGCACTCAGAGGTCAGCTTCGTCACGGAGGGTTCTGACGCTCCGCTCAAAATAAAGCAGGAACATGTTCTTAGCGTTGCTGCGCGAATGTAAAGCCACCTCGGTAGTTTGATTTTCTCTCCAATGACTGCAAGCCTATAGCTTGTCGGTAGAGACAATACTCTAATGAAGAGCTAAAATACATTGATGAAGAGATCGAGCGCTTACTGAAAGCTGATATCATTGAGCCGTCTCGGTCGCCCTGGCGCGCTCAGGTTTTGGTCGTCAACCGCGAAAATAAGAAGCGCTGAGTGATCGATTATTCGACCACAATCAACCGATTTACGAACTTGGACGCATATCCGTTACCCCGCACCGAAGCGCTTGTAAACAAAATTGCTTCCGATAAGTGGCCTTTGAATAAAGAGAAATCAAAATTTAAAGTGATGAAATTAAACGTACTGGGTTACAGCATTTCCCATCAGGAAGTCAGGCCTGACCAAGAACGATTACAAGCGTTGCTGGATATGAAACCACTTAACACTAATCGGGAGCTAAAGCGTGCCATAGGCCTATTCAGTTACTTTGCGCGATGAATAGAAAACTTTTTGGAAAACGCTGCACCATTGCTGACTTGCGAAACGTTACCACTGCAAGGAGACGCTCTAAAATCGTTTACTCAATTAAAATCGGATTTGGGGCGAGCTAGCTTGGGAGGCTTCGCGGATTCGATGCTCAACTAGGTCATCTCCATGATGCATGTACTTCACTAGCACAAAATTCCTAAGCTGCAATTAAGTGGCTTAAATAAAAAAAAAAAAAAAAAAAAGATGAATTACCTTTCGAAGTGGAAACAGACGCCTCTGATTATGCGATTGCAGCTATATTGTCTCAAAATGGGAGGCCGGTGGCTTATTTTTCAAGAAACTTGAATAAAACCGAAAAATGTTACCCCGCTATTGAAAAAGAAGCAACTGCTGTAATAGAGGCCGTCAGAAAATGGTCACATTTTCTGCTGGGAAACCACTTCACTCTCTACACTGATCAACGTTCTGCATCCTTTATGTTTGATGGTGAAAGCAAGGGAAAAATAAAAAACAACAAAATTTTATCTAGGAAAATTGAGTTGAACCAATTTTCTTATGACATTGAGCATAAACCTGGTAAACTCAATGTCGCGCCCGATGCTCTGCCAAGAATAGTTAGCCCTGCTATTGCTGTATCGAAACGAATTCTAGATTTGCATAATCAACTTGGCCATCCAGACTTTGCTCGTTTTTACCACTTCATCAAAAGTAGAAATCTACTTTTCACCAGTGAAGAAACTAAAGAAGCCTGCCAGGAATGTAAAACCTGCGCTGAAGTTAAACCTCGCTATTTTAAACCACCTCGTGGACAACTAATTAAAGCTATGAAACCGTTTGAGAGAATAAGCATGGACTTCAAAGGCCCACTAAAAGGAAGGTACCCGTATTTGTTAATTTTGATTGATGAATATAGTCGTTATCCGTTTGCTTTTCCTTGCAGCAACTTGTCTACAAAAACTTTGATAGACTGCTTGAGTAAACTGTTTTGTCTGTTTGGCTTCCCGTCATACGTGCATAGCGATCGAGGGACCTCGTTTATGAGCAAAGAATTGAAAGCCTTCTTGGTATCTCGAGGAATTGCATCCAGTCACTTCACTCCGTACCACCGGCACGGTAACGGCCAATGCGAACGCACTATTCAAACAGTGTGGCGTACTATTAAACTGATGTTACACGAACGTTCATTGCCTGAAGAAAGATGGATAGATGTGCTTGCGGAGTCACTCCACTCGTTTCGTTCGCTTCTTTGCTTAGCGACCAATGACACCCCACACAACCGTATGTTCAACTTCATTCGAAGAGCAATGACTAGGTTATCGATGCCTTCTTGGTTGATGAACCAAGGGCCCGTTTTGTTGCGAAGGTTTATCAGAAACAAGGGTGACCCACTGTGTGAACGAGTTTTGCTGCTTGATGCGAATCCATCGTATGTTCATATCAGATTACCAAATGGACGAGAAAGTACAGTTTCTACTTCCGACTTGGCGCCTTATCCTAAGACGCTGAACTATGAAAGGATTACTAGCGTATTCAATGAAACTGAGCACGGCGAAGATGGTGAACGTGCTATTCCATTAAAAGAGAACAATGCTGATTTACCCTTGGAGGACTGTGAAATTTCAAATGTACCTCTCCCTGATAATGAGGTGACAAACGAGAACAATGAACTGCCGTTGCGACGATCGACTAGGGTCAAACGCATGCCTGACTTTTACGGAGAATACGTTACACACTAACATCGTTACTAACATTATTAATTTTCTTTTCACATCTTCATAACATTTTCTGTTTCACATAAGTTTTATTTTTGCCGTCTCGCAGGTCTATACTTTTAATTTTTCCGGAGAATAAGCCTATGTTGCGCACTAATATCATAAAGTTAGCTGTTTCACATATTATTTTATCGTATCGTAGGCCCGAACTTTCCTTTGTTCGTTAACCCCAATTAGTTGATCCCATTGTTACGAATCATACAATCAATGGAGGGGAAAATGTGAGGCATAATTGCAGTCTCGAAAAGCCGCGTCATCTTACTCTGATTTTTACTGCAAGTACCAACTATAGGCATCCTGTAACTGCCTCAAGATGTCTAAAGTAGTGCACTGTTGTAAGCGTTGATTGTGTTCGAATCTGTGTCAGACTTGATGCAAGCTGTTCGAGTAAGCAGCGCAGTTCTGCGAAGTTATTTTTGTGTTTATTTTCAGAACTTCTTAGTTGCATAAAATGTTTAATAAAGCCTGAATTTAGTTGCGAATTCCTCAAAGGTTTTGTCAGTTGCTTTATCTCAATTTCTGTTGCAGTTGGATTATGTATTCCTTCAAACAAATTAATACCAAAATTTTCACTCTAGCATGTGCGGTTCTCAAGTTATAGCGATTTTTCAGTTTTCGAGTAGCGCGCGACTCCCCCAAACATTTCAATCAAGGGTTGGAACTTCAAAAAAATTGAAAAAAAAATTTTTATAGAAGTGAAAGTTGACGGATTTTCACCCTAAAAATTGCCCAGGCAAGTTAGAAATCAAAATTCGCCAAAAAATGTAACATATAGGGTCACCATATTTTCACTGCACAAAAGGAGGACAGGTTGTTTGAAGGTCATCACGTCCGCAGATGGCCAATTTTCCGCCCAAGATCAAGTGAGGTACAAAACAAAGGTCATCGCGTACGCACGCCTTAGTTTGAATCAAAACTTTCCAAAATTTTTCTGTAGGAATGGTTTGACATGTGTTCACCGATCATAATGCCAAAAAGGAGGACATTTAAGCATTTTTAGCGTCTTTGGAGGACAAATTATTTTTTGTTTAAAAGAAGGACATGTCCTCCAAAAGGAAGACGTATGGTGAGCCTATGTAACACCCTAATACCCATACTGCTTCCAACTAACTTTTGAACTAAACCAAAAGTGGGGCCACAAAAAACTGTTGTAGCGGATGTCACTTTTATTTCGTTTTCAAACACAGTTCTGTTTCTATTCACTGACTCTGAAATTTGCGAAATTGTGAACAAAACCGAACTCCAAAATATTTCATTAAATGATATTACCAAAGCTATAAAAATAAACCACACAACAATCGAGCTAGCTGATACATCAGAAGAACGTAGTAGGCTTATAGGCCTACCGAAAATAGCCTACTGCACTTATCGAGATCTAAGCTGTAAAAATACTAATGGTACCGCTGGGAAGGATTCAGGGGGGGATGTGGGGGAAGCATCTTCCCCACCAGCCATTTTCAACAATGCTTTGAATGAATAAAATTTTTCCACAATTTGGAATTTTCATGTAACAATATGCCTTTAGTCGTCTAGCATGCATAATCGAAACAGTGCAAACAAAATGCATCCTATCTGCTGAAGCACTCAAAGTTAGAGGCCAAAAATATGACAAACCTTTTCTAAAAATTGTTCAAAAAGCACTATAAGGGCCATTGCAGTATGTAAATTTCCAAATTTTTTCCTGGGGAGCATGCCCCTGGACCCCCTAGAGTCGTTTTTGGAATTTAAGTTGTTTAAAATTAACTCTGCCAGAACAAAACCATGCTGGAAAAAGTGACGAAACTTGGTGCCTCCTTCCTGAAAAAAATTTTGAATACGCCCCTGACATGAAACATTTTCAAAAGGCTTATTTAACATTCAACTGAATTCAAAATTATACCCTCCGCCCACCAAAACTTTTTGGATTCCCTCATGGGTACTGGTACCTATTTTTCGAATTCTGTTACAGTATAATGTTGCTTTCTACAAAAGTATGCAGTAGTAACAGTGGCGTAACTAGGGTACCCTGCGCCCGGGGGCAAAAAGGAATTCTGCACTCCTGCTTTCACTTCAAATTTTGCACAATTTATAAAAATGACAGTGAAATTTGGTGTTTCATTCGAGTTGCTAATGAATCGCGGTTTGAAAAAGAGCAACGAAGGAGAAAGATTAACAAAGCAAGAAACGAAGAAGAGTGGAGAGTTCAGTGACGCATTCAGGATTTGGCTAAGGAAGGCCACAAGCGAGGGTCTGGGGGCAAAGCCCCCAGCCGCCAGAGGCTATGGGGGTCTGGGGGCAAAGCCCTCAGCCTCCAACGGACTTTTAGGGTTTTTACAAGAAAAGCACTCATTTTAGCGAAGTTTTTTGTCGGAAAAGGACACACCGGTGTCTGAAATTTTAACAACAAGCATCGGTATCCACACCAACAGAACAACGCCAGGGCCAAAAGTAGGGCCATGGCACCGTGGCCCCCCCTGCGTGCGCCTATAAGGTCCATCCATTTTTTTAATAAAAAACAAATTGAAAAGTAGCCATGGACGCCCCCCGGGCCTGCGCCCGGGGGCCGCTGCCCCCTTTGCCCCCTTGTTACGCCACTGAGTAGTAATAATAAAAAGTCGTAGAACCTTTAAGTTTGTAGTAAACTCTGATTAGTAGAAACTAGAAAACAGGCAGTTAAAGTTACGCAGATATTATGCAGTGGGCACGAACAGAACAGAACGTTTATTTACATCAACTCATACGCTGCTTAACACTCGCTTGTACGCAGAAAAAAATCATACAGTTTGAAACTGATGGTTGTATGATGAAGGGGTAGGAAGGGACTTTAGTCATTTAATCTCTAACCCCATGATGTTTGCAACAGTTTTCATGATGATTGCAACAATTCCAACATGAGCTGAAAAGTTTGCAACAGTTTCCTACTGGCTTCTTGCCTACAACACAGCAAGTGATTTGGTCGCAAATAAAAGTGAAGCTTGGCCATTTGGAGCGATTATGGTGTAAATTTTCGTCATCATTCTAAAATGGTGAATCTTTCGAAGAACGTTGAGAAGACCATAATTGGAATGATCGACAGATGTTGCAGTGTTTGTCTTAGCAATTACGTCCGAGTCCAGTCGGGATTTTTTGCTGATTGTAGGGGCAAAAGAATGCAAAATTTTTTGCTTGAACTTCACTTCACTGGGTGTTAATTTTTTTAGTCACTGCAGTACATTTTGAACCTCTGGCAGTTTTCTGGTTGTTGCCAAAATCACAATCTGCACGAGCGAAGACCGTGCGCTGCTTCTAACATACGTCTATGTATTTTTTTTATCTTCACAAAAAATATCAAACAATTTATCCATTCTCTCCACATAAAACTTGCCTCGTTTTTGAAAAATGATGTCCTCGGTTAGCCCGAAGAGTACCTGTCCAAATTGCTAAATTCCATTGCGAACTTCTGAACTTTTCTGACCACGCAGGATATGCTGATCGTATGAAAATTGCACCACGTCCCTTACTGAAATAATTTTTGAGCCACAGTGTTGGCAACCTTAAATTTTAAAAAGTTATCTTCATTTAATACACGACGGATCACTTGCTTTGTAGTAAGCAAGAAACCAGAAGGAAACTGTTGCACACTTTTCAGCTCATACCCACTGCGTAATATTTGAGTAACCTTACCTGCCTGGTTTCTGGATTCTATATTCAGAGTTTACTAAAAACTTGCAGGTTTCACGGCTTTTTATTATTACTATGTAGAAAGCAACGCTGTACCGTAACAGATTCTGAAAAATAAGTACTCAGTAATATTTACAGCTTAAATCTCGATAAGTACAGTGTTTTCGGTAGGCCTATAAGCCTACTATGTTCTTCTGATGTATCAGCTAGCTCGATTGTCGTGTAGTTTATTTTTATAGCTTTGGTAATATCATTTAATGAAATATTTTGGAGTTGAGTTTTGTTCACAATTTCGCAAATTTCAGAGTCAGTGAATAGAAACAGAACTGTGTTTGAAAACGAATTAAAAGTGACATCCGCTACAACAGTTTTTTGTGGCCCCACTTTTGGTTTAGTTCAAAAGTTAGTTGGAAGCAGTACGGGTATGCTATGAAATTGGGAAGTCTTTTTCAATCATAACTAGATACACAATAATTTCTGACACATTTAGAAGGTCAAAGATAAAAATATTTGTTTGATTGCCATCACAACAAGCTTACAACTGCATAATATGCGTTTGAATATAAAAAAAAATGATAAAAATGTGTTTTTCGCCAATAACTCTTTTTCTGATCAAAATTGAAGCAAAAATCCTCTTAGAGCATATATAAACTTGGGTGTACTGCAACTTTTGATGAAACTTTTAGCTTTCCACCGTTTGAAATTAAGAAGTTATGACAAATTTTGCAACATTTAGGTCTGACAAACCACTAGAGAGAGGTAGCACGAAAGTTTTTGCCTGCAACCACGCAAAACCACTTTTAAACATGTTTTCAAACTAAATGCCCACTTTTCTGACCCAGGGAAAATTGATTTGAAACAAAAAGTTGTTTTCACTCCACCCTAATTGCGGTTTTAATTTTTTGTGTTTCTCCGAAAAATAAAAAACGTAAGCTACCGATGTAGCAACGTGTGACCGTGAGTTCACATTGTGGCGAACTCATTAAAATAAAGCATTTGCCGTCTCTGTAATTTTATTCACTATATTTTACGTCTAATCATTTAATGCTTAAACTATGAATTTCAAGTCATTTTCGATGATGATGTCACAAACACGTCAATTTCGATGACTCATTTGCATAGTAGAAATTTTCGCCTACTTTTTAACTTTATGTACCGCAGCGGCTCGCTGGCGCTGCAGTGCGACCATGCTTTTCCAGCAACTTAGTTCAGATAACATCTTTATGAAAATATTAATTTACCGCGCAAATATTAATATTTCCCGCTTCGCTGCAATTGACCAATTTCGTGTCTGACGTCATTGTCCATTTCGATGTTCAAAAAAACTATAAATACAGGTAGCTGGCGGCATTCACCAAGTCTAGCTTGTAGGGGTGCTCTATGTGTTCTAAGTTATTGTCTTTTTGGTTAAATTTTAATTATAAGTTGCTACTGAACTACTGCCTGAAAATTGAAGAAAAGAAGATTTAGAAGTTTCCCGGCAATCCATTTGGTAATCCATTTTTCCCAGCAACCCTAAAAGAGTTTGGTAGGCTACTGCGCAGCAGCTAGTCTACCAAAGAGTTACTGCCACCTATCGGGCCTTTCATTCATTTTCATCGAGAGTATTCACGCGCGGCTACGGCCGAAGTTACGCTTTCGCAAGTGGGGCACATTTAGAAGAGTACAGGCTATACCTAGTGGCTAGCCTGCGCCCACTGCGCTTTCGCAAGTGGGGCACATTTAAAAGAGTATAGGCTAGACCTGGCTAGCACGCGCCTACCAGTAATTAGTCATCCCCGCTACAACACACCAATTCGAAACCCCCACACTATTGATTTGAAACCCCACTGTATATTTAGGTCATGTGGGTGCAGCTTCGGTACGAATACGATGACCTTTTCTCTTTTGCTACACTCCATGGCTAAAGATTGCGTAGAGCATTTTTATTCTGCGGAATTGATTTTGCAGTTTGTTGTGTTGCAATCTTTTATGCTAAATAAAACACTAATCTATTTGTATGACAATCAGCTCCAGAATCTGGAATGGAGGGATTCTACAAGGATCACTGTTTTGTCGAAAAGTTTCTCTTGTTCAATACTAATCACAACTGTGCTAGAAATAGCGGGATCACTGTTACCAAATTAAGTTCGAGTAAGTAAATATACCTTATTTCGTCTGTAAATGAACGACTTAACATTTTCTAAAATTTATTATCGTACCGTTCGGTACCAGTGATTCTGCTGCTACCGCAGTAATAAGTCGAATTATGACGTTGCAAATAAACATTTTATCAATCATAAAAAATTTCCATTTTTTACAAAAAATTTTCCAAGCAGATTTCTATAGGTGTAAAAAGTTGACTTTTAGTAATAAAAGTAAGAGTGAAAATTGAACCAGAAGAGGCGTATCATCGAACAAACGAAGAGAATGGAGAAGATCACGAATATTACGAATAACTGAAGAATTCACAACATTGTTCATAAATTTCTAAATGTTCATCAGTTTTGAATGACAAACTCGACTTCAAATAATTTAAACTTTAAAGGGTAAGTTTTACCTATTGACTGCGTTTGTGGTAATTCACTCTTCCAAAAAAATAATACTATAATGCTCGAAACCAATACCAGAAGTAATCCAAATGGAAATACTGTTAATCTCATTGTTTTCTCATTAGCATATTACCGGAGCACTTTAATTTTTTCGCAACGCTTTAATTAAATGACGCTACTTTTTATTAAATGTTGCCGCTACTTATTAAATGCCGTTTGCATTTTTATTAAATGTCGCCGCTACTTATATGCACCGTGCTGCCTTTCGTCAGAAAAATAAAAGCAGTATGGCTAAATGCAATAGGGATAGGCTAAACCCACAATAATTCGTGCAACTTTTATTTGTACAAAAAAAAAAAACTGATTTATGCTCCGATTTGCAACCAAATCCATGCAAGATATTGTTACACGTAATATCAGCTCCTAAGTTTATCGTCCAAGTAAGAAACTGAACAGAAAGTTTCCGCCTCTTCTTCCTTCAGAGGGTCTTCTGTTTCCGAATCGGTTAGGCGAAGGAGTGCCAACTTGAGCAGTTATTTCCATCTGAACTCTACAACGACGACAGCGAAGCGCATCTTCCACGGAAGAATATCCTCCTTCTGGGACACATTCCATGCACCCGGTGCAGTTATCCACCGCTTCCCCAAATGGAGAAAACATTTGGAACAGCATCATCAACTGATCTCTAGAGCAAAAACCTTCCTGTGGTTCAAATTCCGGTATCATCAAGCCGGTTCGGTTTAGTCTTTGCCCCATGCTTCGATCAACGTTGGGTCTTGACCCACCACGATTTGGTCTTTGACCAAATCTACGAGGCCCGCCAAATGAGAATCCACGCGGAGGGCGGCCTGAAAATCTGGAGTTGCCTTGGTTAGGCATCCCCCGGTCGATGGGTGAAAAAGGTGGTCGCCTACGTTGGCAACCAGGTAGCTGCTCTCTGTTACATTCCAAACATTCACAGCATCTGAAAATTTAAGAAAAAGTTTTGCTACTAGTCTTTTCTGGCTATAGCCTAGGGCCTACCCCATTATTTACTGTTCATGTATATCAGAAAATAAATCACATTAAAAACCAAATAACAAAAATCATTTCTTCATTCAATTCGCGGAATTACACCGAGGAGTGTAACTAATGGCGGGAGTTAGCGCAAAGGCAATCTTAGCGGAAGTTAGCTTTAAGGCAATCCTGCTCTTAAAAAACATCGCAACTATGGCGAATCGTAAGCGACACTCAGTCTGATATCCCACCTTGGGAATGGAACTGCAAAATTCTCGTACCGAGGGCGACGTCGTTATCTTTCGCCAAACGGTCGGTTCACATTATAACCAGATGTCGGTTAATTTTCTGTCGTGACTCTTGATGATAACTGCACAAAGTGCACACAGGCACAACCGTATATTAGGTGTGACTGACTGCATTAATAATAATTACCTTGGTTTCAACGGAATTCCTTTGAAACATGGAATCACGTGATCAGTAGGGTTCGATGCTGAGTACGACGCCACATAGCGGTAATTATCACGATCAATCTATACAATAAATTTACCGTCCACCAATTGCAAACATGCTACTATACAGATACAACAAAACAAAACAGTTTGAGTATAATTTAGTACCAAGAGTGTTCAGACTTTTTCAGGATGGCAGGATTCCATGACATCAAGGATTTAGGCCTACGCAAAGGTCAACAAGAGTTTATGGTGTTTTGCTATTCAGGACAAAATTAATTACTTTTGAAATTGTTTTTCCCCCTTTTTTCTCATGTCTGCCAGAAAGCGTTGACACGATTTTGCGCAATGGTGTTTAACCTTCTGCAGCTGCGGACCCCAAAAACATTCTCGTGTATACTATGGATACCTTTATAGACAGCATGTAAAGACCTATATTAAATAGCCGCCCCAGTAGGTATTCTACATTTCATATTTTGCTATGCTTGAATTTACTTCCCCTTCATGGACTTCTTTGCTCAAATAGAGACTCACGAATCCCAGGTCAAGAACCTCTGTTTAATTTCGTGCAACTGTAAGTTAAATTGGTACGCCTATGTGTTTCAGCTGGCTTAACAATGAAAAAACAGTGCATATGACAAAAATAGCAGTCCATAATTATAAAAAACCTAACGAGGAGCAGTAATTGGCGTTTAAGGTAAACTTTAAACGTTCCTGATTTCAACAATTGGAAATCACAAATCATATAAAAAATGAGATCATTGTTACATGGTTATTGGGTAAGAGCTCTGGCGGAAAAGAGGGTATTGGTACAAAAATTAAGTAATTACAGGCATGTTTTTCGAGAAGAATAAAAAAGCCAGTAAAATAACTACCAAAACCTCTCCGGAATTTTTTAACTATTAATATTTTTATGATTTCCGCCCACCATAAATCCTCCACATTCATCGAGTTCTTGTGCGGTTCCGTTGTACATATTCGAACTGTAAATGGGAAATCCGTCAAGAGCGACTCCAATGATGTGAGGCTGATTGTTTTGTACAGCTTCCACACAGCTATCAATAAACAAAAGTAAAAAATGAGCTGATATGCTCGTAACAGTTTTGCAAAGTGCGCTTTTCTGCTACGCAAATGGTTGCTGGTCAACTATTCTCTTGCTGATTAAGCCCGAATTGTCTACAACCTAGTGTAGTTTTGGCTAAACTAACCCATGCTAATTGCTTAATTTATCTCTAAGATTGCAGCATGACAGAGTCGGTAACATCATAGCCAGTGATGGACACGATAAACCTCTCTGTACTGAAGCGATAAAGATAATCGATAACTTAAAAAAAAGCCCTGGGCGATACCGATAAATTTCAATTTCTCAAAACGATATCGATAATCGATAAATTATCGCCAATAAATTTTTCCGATGAATGCTGCGGTAAATTTTCAATGTGTTTGACAAAGTTTATATTTTTGTAAGTCAAATTGCAAATATGTGTTTGTAGACTTTTCAAGAAAAGAGAGCTGTTCATGGACTCTGCGTAACATTAAACAAAACAAAGAGAGATTTTTTAAAATTGTAATAAGATTTAATGAACACCGTGTGTTTTTTCGAAAGTGCCAACTCACTACCTTTGAAGTTTGAATAGTGTGTGCATAAAGAATTGTTTATCGCGATAATTTATCGCCGATAGCAAAATATATTACCTAAGCGATATCGGTAATCGATAAATCAAAACTAGTTTGAGCGATAACGATAATCGGTAATAAATTATCGCCGATAAATTATCTGGATAAATACCCATCTCTGATCATAGCAAGGTTATTTTTTGTGTTGTTCATTTTGATGTTGTAAGAATGTAATTTCGTAGCAAGTTAAGAGCAATTTTAGTTTAATCCAATGCCAAGTTTTTGAACTTTTACAGTAACTTTAAGCCGTACGTAATACATGCATTACAATTTTCATTTAAGTTTCATTCGATTGTCGCAATGCAATCTGTCTGTTATAGCAAGTTGAAACACAGTAACTTTTTGAGTTTAAATAAGATTGTTATTGCGCTTTTCTTCTCAAACGTCTAATTCTCCGGAGATCGTAAATTAGATGCCTGTCAAACTTGAAGATGATTTTGTTTTGTATCATGGACAATTCAATTGCTTCTTTCATGTAATTTATTCTATTTCTTTTATGTGTAACATTTTTCCGGTGTATTAGTAATATCCGAGCATTAGTCATGTACAGTTTTGGGAATTTTTTTATCGACAATAACAAGTATTTTTCCCCCAGAGGCGTCGTGCAGCCAAAAAATTTGGAGGGGCCCGAGTAACAACTCAAACAGATACTGATCACGATGACAACTTATATAAAAGGGATATTAGCATTTAGTAACATCACGAAAAAAGGAAGTTTGGAAAATATACCAAAATATGTCGTGATATAGGCCAACCCCAATTTTTGGACAATAAATCGAAATTTATTTTGATACCTCAAACCGCTCCTTAATTATGGATTTAACAAACCCCACGATTTAACAAAGAGGGCGGAGCCCCCAGCCGCCAATAAATTTTTGCGGTTTTCACATAAAAACACCCGTTTCAGCACACTTTTTTTCAAAAAAGGACATACCGGTACCTGCAGCAAGTGCATCACTATTATAGTGTTAGGTAACACAAAAATATTTTAGTAGTCCATGTCTAAAATCAGAAGCTGGGCTAAAATAAATGAAAGGAGGCTGCAATCATTATTAGTTTTGACGCATTTACGCATTTGATGGGATGACGTGTATAGGTGTGTTCTATAGACTATAATCTTTAACAACGCATGGATGCAAAATATTTTCTAAATCCTAACTACAGATCAAGAGACTAACTTTACTTCTGAGTCGAAGCGATTGATTGAAACAAAAATTAAAAAACAAAACAAAGGAATTTATAGTATAAGAGAGGGGGTATGGGGTTATATAGTTTGACGAATGAAAACGAAATGGCACTGGCTAAATTTTTTATTTTTTTATTTTCAGTTTTTTAAATTATAAAAAGTAACACATCTCAAAAAAGGGCCCCAATGGCACGACGCTACCGCTTCTTCCTTTGGAACTAGTTTCGTAGTCTGTTTTTTCTCTGAACTTTTCGCTTGCTTTAAATACCCCTGGTTTAACAACAACTTCTTTATGGACTTTTGAACTTAACTGTTGGAAAGAGTCGACCGCATGTGTTTGCTGTTTGATTCCCTCTTAATTGTTTAGTAAGCTGCAAGTTCCGTTAGGTCGCTAAAACATTTGGTAAGTTTACTTTTATTTTTTTGTAGTTAAATTCCCTAAATTCGAATGTGTAAAATTTGTTTTTAATTGTTTGAGAAAACTGCTACGCCACGCTACGCCCCATTACCTATCAACTTGTTTATTCTGTTTGATGTGTTGATGACGACACATAACACTGTTCGAATATTACGTTTGAAGCTGTAAACTGGTGTGCGTGTTTCTTGGACCCATAGACGTCTTAAATAGAAGGACTGGCGACTGCCATGCTCGGTATTTCAAACTTGGGTCCCAAATTTTTAACGAGGTTTTCTAAAAAAGTATGTTGAAGAGCAGATAGAGGCATGAAACTTGGCATGTACCTTAAGCATTCCATAAATGTTCCAAAATGGGTATCGATGGGGTGATGACGTCACAGCAGCGGTGATGACGTCACTTTAAATGCAATTTTAGAGTAGTTTTTTCAAGCTATTTGCGCGTTTGTTATTTATTTTTTTACATGCCTTGGGCGCTCAAAACATTGTCGATAGCTAGTTCTTTCGCTGTAGAAAATCTTTTAATGAACGGAGCAGTGGAAAGCATAAAAATTTGATGGTATACCCCAGGTAATTGGATAATAGGGGGGTCCTGTTCAAACTTGTGCCCACTCATTGGTTTGCAACTCATGTGAAATTAAAACTTTATTTTTAAGCTATCTTTAATCTTACATTCAATTACCAAGAGAATCAAATGTCGATGACGTCATCATAGAATGAATAATGACGTCACTTGAAAACGAACATTGTCATAATTTTACTACATTTTTTCCATTCTCTGTTAAGTTTTCAGATTTAACTCAAACTTATCACATTTTTCGACTCTAACGTATTAAAAGCACACTAGCGGGTTGAATTATGCAGTACCTTATATCACAAACTCCTTTTTCTGCTCAGAATAAAGCATATTATTAATAAATGCGGGAACTTTAAAAACACAAAAAAGTACGGATTACCGTGTAGAAGGAGGCTTGGCAAAATTAAAGTCAATCAATTGCCCCTGCGTGACACATAAATAAATTCTGAATGAAGAGCGTCAAACATGTGGCACATAATCACATACTTAGTGAAGTAAAATATTTGTTTGAAATAATCTAACCTAGTGCAAATTTAATTGCCAACTTTCTCTCTCCTTCTCAAACACCCAAGCTGTTTTTTCTATCACTCTTGTACAACCCAAATATCGGTAGATCACACACTAAACCAGCGCCAAGCTGTGTTTACAGAGTGGGCCTCCGCAACATGATGTAAGTGAAAATGCTGCAAATATTCATCAAGTTTTTCGCGATTTGCGACAAACCAAGCAATAAATAATACCGTTTGTACTTATGGCATAGATACAACGTGCAAAACGTTGCTAGGCTGGGTTTTCTGCATTATTACCAGCGAAAGTTAAGTCAATAAAATTTATTGGATCCCGCAAAGCAATGAAAGATGGAATTGCGGAAGGTCAAAAAACTGCCACAACAGACTCCGCATAAGCAAAACAGGAAGCTGTTACGAAATCATTAAAATGAGATAAATGTAATTCAAAATTTATTTTTATTTGTGGTACCTAACAACGACAAATTTTGGGGGTGTTTGTACATAATCGAGGATTCGGGTCACTTACCCTGGTCCAATCAACCTCGAATTTTCAAAAATTGAATGTGAATAAATTATACACGTCGTCAGAAAGTATAAAAGCAAAGCTTCAAAAATCTTGGAGAAATTTCAATATAACTGTTTGGGACCCAAGTTCAAAACACCGAGTTTGCTAGTCGCCAGTCCTTCCGAATCTATTTAAGACGTCTATGCTTGGACCTATCTGAACTCAACTGCAGTTACACTATCTGCAGCAAAAAATGCAAAATTCTTTTCTCAAAAAACGCTCAAATGATAGTTAAACCGTTGTCCGAACTTTCAAGTTCTGGGTGAAGTGTCAGTAAGTTCTTTGAAAAGCGCAAGTACGTAGCACTATTGTTGACGTTTTGATTTTTATTTTTGAGCTAACAACTTTGTTTGGGCGCTTACTTTAAACTGAATGCCGTTCAAAATAAATTTGGATGTATTTATGCATAAGTCTACAAACTCTGTATACTTGTAGTAGACCTTATATCTATTCCGCTAGTTTTTAGTTTCAGTAAGTCTACAACTTACTCTGGGGCCGGAGCCCGATGAAAGTGGTATTCGCCCAAAAAATTCCGTTGACCATTACAAGAATCAAAATTTCCAACAACAAAGCGGTTAACATCCATGCAGTTCTCTTCAAAGTGGTTGTGAAAAACTACACCACCAATGCTTACACCTGAAACATATTACGATACCTTAAAACAAAATTTAACACATTTGTCAAAATTGATTTGCCGTATGCGTTAGCTGATCGAATTGTTCTGTCTAGTTAATTGTTTTTTAAGATATCTAGCTTTTTAATGTGATTTACCTGATTATCACGCAATGTTTTTAATCATTATTCAAATTCGTTTGATCGTTGCATTAAAAAGCGAAGTTCAAGGCACTGAACCTCACAAAATTGTTTGCGGTTTACCAGCGACGGGTGAGGCAATCTGTAAAGTTTGTGTAACCCTGAGCGCATGAGGACACTGTAGGACCTAGGAAATCACTTTTCAAAAGTTCAATAAAATGGCGTTAAGGGTCACGCCCCTTGTTAATTGCTAGCCACATCTTAATGGACCCACAACCAACACAAAAAGTAAAAAAATTCTGCAATCCTACTGATTCAATACAAACCAATCTGTGTGTTTGTTAAGGCTGAGCGTTAGTGTTTTTTGTGCGCCAAAGGGAGATCAATTACGAGTGGGTCAGCGTAGCAGACCATGTGAGTGGATAAAAGTTTTGTATTATTCACAAAATGCATTCTAATTATTCTTCAGCACTCCGCGGAAATTTCAGTAAATACACGAAACCAGCGGAATACCATAGTCTGGTTCGGTCGTATGAAATTAAATGAAAGATTTTAACTGTAGCTGTGAGCTTATAAGCACCACTCCGCATTCTCCGTTCAATTAGCTGAACTACGGGACGAGATGTGAAAAGATGCGTAAAAATAGAACAAAATTAAGGAAATAGTTCTTTTGTAACGCTGTCACAAGCCGATAAACTCAAGCAGCTACGCGCATAAAGCTACGATGTTTTTATTACTTATTTAATTTTTGGTGCTCAGGATCGAACTAAAGTGTAACAATTTATTTCACCACTTACCAACGGGGCCTTGTGGTGCGCAATACGTTACGTTTGCCACTCGTGGTCTTCGTGGGATGGTGAAGACTTGTTCTGTTTGTGGTCGAAGATCAGTGTTTGGAAGACAGCAACCAAGGGAGGTGTTATAACATCCTCCTGTAAAACAGTCAAGTTGATTAACTTGCGAGCATGCACAGCAGCAAAAGACTTATTTACATGTGATATTTTAGCGAGCTGTTTTTAGACCGAAGTAGGCAAAAACTATGTAAGGTTCATGCAGCTTTTCTGCTGTTGGAATCGGGCGATAAACATTTTCGCCAGATTTAAGCATTTTATGCTTTATTGCTTTTGATCTACTAGGGGTCCGCAAACAGAGGGTCGCGACCCTAATTTGGGTTTCAAAATTTGGGTCCCAATTTTGGGTTGCGACTCCTTCAACTTTGGGTCGCAAAAATTTTGAACGTAGGTCTACAATACATAATTATTTTGATGTGATGCCATTTTTTTGCCTCAGTTTTGTTCAGTTATTTTTTGAACTTTTTGGTTTTGAAACTTTTTGATTTTGCGGTATAATATACAATACAATTTTTAATTTTTTTGAGTCATAAGTTTTAAAAACTGATTCCTCACGTATAACGAGTGTCAATTGTTACAAATGATAATTTGGGCGCTGCATGTAGAATTTAATTGCTAGGCAATTAAAAATGTTAATTGCTAGGCACTGTCAGTGAGTCTCGGTTCACTGAACTGTTTCATGGGCATCTGTGGGAGAATAAGCGCATTGCGGCTTTTCGGTTAGTAGCCTGATGAAGCAGAAACAAATAAGACAGCTGAACAAAAAATGCTTGGCCAAATTAAGACTGGTAATAACAGCTAGGCTGTTAGGCAGTTCAATTTCGCAAAATCAGTTGTAAAAAAGAAGCTGAAACTATTAAACTTATAAGTTCTTTGAGCAAAATCATTAACGAATAACGATGAGATAGCAATCAACTTTTTTGTTTCGTATTTAGTGCCTATTGACAGCAACATAGCAAGCACAGCATCAAGAAGTATTACTACAGTGGCAACTTGAAGTGATAAACCTTTCATAAAATTTAGAAATATTTGGTAGCCTATAACTTGCATAGCATTTCGTCGATCTCGGGCTTGAACTCGACCAACATTTCTTGGACGTGAACATAAAACTTTATTTTAAACAATTTCATCTACGGGTATTTGGGTCGTCACAACAAATGCTGAGAAACTTCCTAATCACAAATGCTTCAGAAAAAAAAACAAAAAAAAAAAACGCACTGTGGCCTAACCCGCTTTATAGACGAAAGAACAGCAAAGATTTTATGACTGAATATCATAGAAAAATTTTGATTGGATTTTGCACAGTTTATGTGTATTGACTGGCCAACTTGGAACCATTCATTCTATTTTGGATCGTCTACCGCATCAAACCGCGAATTTGCTTATTGTGTTCTAAATGCTAATCTCATGCTTCCCTCTGGAAGAATAAACGCAATGATTTATTCTACACGACTGTGCTAAATTCTCCTGTTTGTAAAAATTGCTGCGTTTGACAACTGTGATGGAGTACTCTAGTACTGTACTCGCACTCGAGTACTACTCGAGTACCACTTTTGGGGTACTCGTACTCGCAATCCCTGGTACTCGGTTAGTACTCGTATTCGAAGGTCAATGTACTCGGTACTCGGTCAAAAAAAGCTCCTAGTACATGAGTACATTTGGCTTTCGCTAGAAATAACAAACTAACAAACAAGATGAACTTTCGATAGCAAACTACAACCAATAAAACCCGTAAATAAATTGATGCGCCTTCTCAGCATCCCAAACACTGAAAAAACGTATTTGTTTATGTTTTTGCGACAAACTTTGAGCTGTTACAACTTAAAAGTTGTTCCTTTGCTATTTGTAAAAGTACTCGTACTTGAACTTTTTTACGGTACTCGTACTCGAGTACATTTTTCAATATCTGTACCGGTACTTGTACTCGTACTCGAAGTTTTTTGCGGTACTCGTACTCGGAAGTTGAGTGCTCGACTCCATCACTGTTTGACAGTAGCCATAAAATTGGTAATTAAAATGAATAATGTTTAACAAAAATGACGCTTATAAATTTTTTGGGTCGCGTGGACTTAGAGCAATTTTTCGGGAGTCGCGCCTAAAAGTATTTGCAGACCCCTGATAATAGCGCCTCAGTGATTTTGATTTTTTGATTTAGTAGCATATTTATCTTTCTATCACGAGAAAGCGATCAATGCGCTATACGAGCTCGCTTAGGAGTTGCCAGCCATCTGTCTACCACACCAAGATGGGGGAATCCCGCTAAGTGCCTTTCCCAACGGCACAACAAGTAAACTTGCCGGCTTGTTCTTTACACTGTTCCTTTAATGCTGAGCGTCAAGCAGGGAAGCTGTGAATACCAATGTCAAAGTCATTGGTTTGACCCGATCGGAATCAAACCCGAGTCTACAGCTCAAGAGACAGACGCTCCATACCACTCGGCCATCTGAGTATTGTGGGTATTGTGGACTAGTGGAGGTCTTAGGTTTCTACGAAAAACCAGTCATCGTTTTTTGATCGGTTGTTTTCCTCATTAATATTTTTTGGCCTCTATCAAGACACAACGAGATCTAACCTCTCGTCGTCGTCGTTTTGCCAAGCATTCACTCCGGATCAAGAGCAAATTATTCTGAGGCCTTTGAGGCTCTATTTTTTTACCCCACTCCGGATCAGAAGGTAGCAATGATGCTAACCAACTTCTAATATCGACCTCCTTTTGGTCGACGAGCAACCCCAAGCGCTTTTTAAATTTTCCAGTTAAGCTTTTCATTCGTTATTGCTAAATAAGGCCTATAAGGTTTCTAAACCACCAGATCAAGTTAAATATATAAAAACATAGGCTATGTAATCAAAGATTCCACAGCGAACATTGAGAAAAGGGTAAACCAACATCCTTAATTGCAGTGATGATAATAATATCATCATTTTTATCCTCCTATCTCGAGAAAGCGACGGAGGCGCTATACGTGGGACGAATCCAGACTCGCTTAGGAGTTGCCTTTGTTTCCACGTTTTCCGCTTGACTTTTGCTTTTGACTTCTGTAATTTCCTGCCCGTAACATTCCACCAAGCAGATATAATTATCGTGAAGCATTTTATCCAAGGACGCAACAACGAGGCTTCGGTGGGAGTTGAGTCATCAACCTTGCGATCATGGTCGTCATTGAAACGACGCTCCGAACCACTCGGTCACATTGCCGACTGTTTTTGTAGGCTGTTAAAAGATGATGGTGAGCTTATATTTTTGTAGGCCTTCTACTTTTCATATTTGAGTGAAAAACATGCGCATTGCGCGATTAATGAAGAACGCATAATGTACGCTATGATTAAAAACACATTTTATGACTACTTAACCGTAATCGAACCAACAACTTTGCTGGATACGATTTTGTTAGTTCAACAGCACTCGATCGTCTATTGTCACAAGACTTGCATATTATTGTTACATTAGCAGATTCTTACCTTCAACAAATGTCGGCTCACCGCTAATGGTGACGACATATTTATCGCTGGTGATGTTGGAGATTTGAAAAATAGCCACCTGGTCGTTGGTAAACTGGCGAGTGTTAAGCAGATACACCAACTCAATGTCAGTGACTGCTCTTGACTTCACAACTATCAACAAAACTATGC
Source organism: Trididemnum miniatum (assembly GCA_964006365.1). Lineage (NCBI taxonomy): Eukaryota > Metazoa > Chordata > Ascidiacea > Aplousobranchia > Didemnidae > Trididemnum > Trididemnum miniatum. The sequence goes on along the minus strand of OZ023240.1, from coordinate 12,564,066 downwards.
TTACTACTTGAAAGAAAGAACCCATTTTCGATTCCGACAATTCTATGTCTGGAGGGTTTACTAAACCGGGGTAGATTTTATACAACTCCGTTTGCCTTGAGGGCGTAATACTTTAGTCGATCTTAAAAATGAATGACGTCGAATGGTTTTTGGGCAATGCAACGATTATTTTAACAAAATAACTCGATACATCTCGCGAAAATAGCCGTAGGGTTATAATACGACGTAAGTCTAAAACACTTTATCATTATTGTAATCTTACCCCACAAAGAGCTTATTAACTTCCTTCTGCACTATACGATCAGGATCTGCAAAAAAGTGTTCTTTTTCTTTTTCATACGCGTGGATTAAATGGATTTAAGGTGTAGGTTAATGTCAGAGGTTTAAATCTTTTGCTTTTACGTATCAACATTACCTTTATAAACGGCAAATTATAAGAAAAGTATAGCAATGACGTTGCAGATTTTTGCTTGTTATGACTTTCGAGTAATTACACTCATAGCGTTACACCTTGCGGGTAGTTAAATTCAAAAAATAACTCATGCTAAAATAACTTGCATAAAAACCTTTCACCCAATTCTTTGGGATGTGCTTAACCAAATCAGCTATAAAAATAGCTATGCTATTTTTTGAGCTTAACGTAATCAACTTACTCTGGACCTCGCAAATACATTGGGAGATTTTTGGGTGAGAAGAAGCAAAAGAAGGGCTTTCATTGACAAAGCCTTGCCGAAAAGCACGCAGATTAAACGTCTACGTCGCGGGTTCGATTGGCGGCTGGTGCTTATTGCATTTTTGCATGCAGGGATACCCAGTGGTGGGCACGTTACTTTTAAAAAGGAACTAGTTACAGTTACAAATTACTTCGCAAAAAAAGTAACACTTACAGTTACAATTAAAAAAAAAAAAACTACAGTTACAGTTACTTTTGTGCATGCCGCAAAACCGAAAAACCACTATCAACTCTTAACATGCGCTCCATGGTGCATGCCAGGGCCGGATTTACCAATAGGCTAGGCAGGCTGAAACCTAGGGCCTCGGAGAAATAAACGGCCTCGTCACGAACAACGAAGACCTTTTTATCAAGACCTTTTTTTTGGAAATCGACCATCAAGATCTTTATTGGCCTAAACGTAGAGACAAGAGCGTATTTAAGGGGGGGAGGGGGGGGGCATTGTGCCTTGTCCCCCACCTCTTTTGACTCCGCCTTTTAGTAAAAAAAAAAACAAAATTAATGGTGCCAAGTGACTGAAATAGGCCAGACTCTTTTGATGGTTTCTGTAGCTTATGGCCAGGGGCTAGGATGAGGGGCATGCATCCTCCCACCAGCCATTTCGAAAATGTGTTTGATGTATACAATTTTTCCATAATTTCGAACCTCTTCCATAGCAATAAGCCTTACGCCTTTAGTACGTACCTCGAAAACGTGCGAACAAAATGCATCATATTTGGCGAAGCACTCAGAATTAGGGTCAAAAAATTTGAAAAAAATTTGCGTGAAAATTATTGAGAAAGCACTAAAATAACCATTACAGCATGTAAATTTTCAAAAATTTTCCGGGGGAGCATGCCCTTGGACCCCCTTAAAGCCTCTTCTGTGTCTCAAGCAGCTTCAAATTAGTTCTGCCGAACAAAAATACGCTTGAAAAAAAAGTGTGGAAATTATTGCCTCCCCCCCTTTCAAAATTTCTCGCTTCGCCACTGTGTAGAGATGAATCTGATCGTCGCTCACTAGGACCTCATTGATCAAATAGCCTAGGGTATGTGCAACAATGCTAATCTCTCATTGTCTAAATCCGGCCCTGGTGCATGCGTATTCAAACCAAAGTCGTTCATCCTTGTACTGAAGCCAAACAAAAGTTCAATTTTGATACGATAAACACTGCAGTAATAACAATTAATTGCCTTTTAAAAACGCTAACATTTCCAAGTGATTATCACTAAGCCCACAGCTCTTTGGCTTGAAAATGTCTTGTCCAATGTTAGCAAGTCGTTTAACTGCAGCACTAGAAGCAGTGACGTAACGAGAAACTGTAAAAAGGGAGGGGTTTCCCGGAAAATTTTTAAAAATTTACATGTTTTAATGGCTATTTTAATGCTGTTTGAAAAATATTCAGGCAAATTTTTGTTTAAATTTTTTGACCTTGATTCCGAGTGCTTCGCCATATGATGCATTTTGTTCGTACATTTTCGATTATACGTGCACGTGCTTAAGACGCGCTTATTGTTATCCAAGAGGTTCGAAATTATAAAAAATTGTATTTATAAAAAACGTTTTTGAAAATTGTTGGCGGGGGCATGGGCGGCGGAACCGAGAAGACGCGCCCCCCTCACATAATTTGCGGAGGGGGACAGGAGGGACGCTTTTCAGGTGAAAAAACGTCTTGTTTTAATCAGTATCGTCCAATGTTGGCTTGTTGGCCTATATACAGCTGATTAAAAAATAACTGAGTTATCGAGCAAATTTGTCTTGAAGATTGTTATTCTACGACGAATAATGACGACTGTACAATGTACAATCGCAAGTTGTAATGACTATTCATTCTGATAACTTGTTTATGATGATACAATCGTCCATTCCTTTGGTCTTCCAGGCCTTAAAAAATAGCCTAGCCATTTGAAAGTAAATCAGCTGCTGCATAGAGTGGCAATTAGTTTAAGCTAAAGATCAGCAAGGGCGGATCCAGGGAAGATGTGGGGGATGCATCCATTTTCAACGTTATTTTAGGTGAATACAATTTTTCCATAATTTCGATCTTTTGAATAACAATGATACCTTGCATCAGGGGTGTCCAAACTTTTCTCAAGGAGGGCCAGATTTGATAATATGAAAGTGACCGAGGGCCAACAACCTTTGATGGTATTGTTTTGCACAATAAAAGATGCATAGGCCTATTAGTGTGGAATAGCCTAATTCAGTGTTGTCATTTTCGCAAAACTTAGCAGAGTACAAGTTAAAGCACTTTGTTCTACGACATAAAATCAACACTTCTACCAAAAATTGAAACATCCAGAAAGTAAAATGCAGCTGTGTCAATGTGAAGGATAAAACTGAAATCTTGATTTTAATACACTGGTCAAGTCTGCTTCGAGAGTTGTGATATTTGAACGTAAAATATCACGAAGGTGGGCCTCACTCAGTTTTGATTATTACATAGTGGGCACATAAATTACTTGTTTTCGATTATTACGCAATTATTACGTAATAATAGTTCTAAGTTTATGTCGCTAGCTTTTTCTAGTTTCTCTCAGAAAGCTTTGCCATTATTCTGAATCAAAAAAGAAACTTGCAAGTTGGATAAGTATGATTATTAACTTTATGTGTGTCTGTAACTCTGTGGGCCAAAAATAACATATTGTGCGACCACAGGGGCGGGCTGTATGAAAACTCATCGCGGGCCGTAATTGGCCCGCGGGCCGGACTTTGGACACCCCTGCCTTACATCTTAAGCACGCATAAGTAGAAAATGTGCGAACAAAATGTACCATGTTTGATGAAGCTCTCAGAGTTAAGGGCAAAAAACTTCCAAAAAATTTGCCATAAAATAATTGTTCAAAAAGCACTAAAATGCCCATTACAGTATCTAAAGTTTCAAAAAATTTCCAGGGAAGCATGCCTCCGAAAATCTCAAGAGCCATATTTTTTTATCAATTTGCTTCAAATTAACTCTGCCAGAAAAAAACTATGTTTAAAAAATGTAAAAATATGATGCTCCCAAAGTAAAAATTCTGAGTAGTCTACGCTTCTAAAATAAAACAGTTTCAAAAATCATATTTGTGCTCTTTTCCCGGTTAAAACGTCTGACTTCTTTGTACTTATAGTCAGTGGTGGTCTTAGAATGTGCGAACTGTGCGGTCACACAGCCCCCCCCCCTAAAAGAGAAGACCTCCCCTCAAAAAGAATCATCGCGTTAACTGTGAAAAAAACTTTTTTGTATGAACTTGAACCATTATATCAATAAAATTATTTTTAGTTAGAAAGTGTCTATTTAACCGGAATTCGGCTCCCCTGCTTTGATTTTCAAACTTCGGAAACCATTTTCCTGCTATCAAACCATGCCTTTCGCACCAGAGGAACCGGAAAACAAGTGTTTGCGTGAGTGTGGCTGATGAACTGTTTTTAGGGTGATGGTTTTGAGTGCGCTGAAGAACGGTTCCGCTGCTGCGAAACTAAAACTATGGCAACCGAAAATTATGCCCAAATATGGCAAAATTTCCGGTTACCGAACTTTGAAAATCGTTGTTGCGTACCCGTTTTTCGGTGAAAAAGAAGCTTCCACTTAGTTATCTCCAATTACAAAAAGCTATTTTCACTGTAAATACTTTCCCTGTAAATACGCAGGCCCTCCCAAAAAAAGAATCGACACATAAACTTAAAAAAAAAAAACATCAACGGCTGCACCACATTACTGATGTGGTGCAGCCGTTGATGTACTTTGGGTTTAAAATTTTTAGCAGTGTGGTAATTTCTAAGAATTGAGTTTTGTTTTTAGACACCTCCTGAGGACCGCGCTTAGCGAGAAACAGGCTGTAGAGGTTTTTTAAATTAAAAGTTGATCTGAACAATAGTGATTGCTGGCTCTGGCTTTAGTCAATGAGCTCTCTGCTGTTCGTACTACAGATCGCCGATACAGTATACAGAAGAATAAGCAAATTATTCCAGGGGCGGTATACTGTTCAACTTTTGTGCACTTAACGCACTGCGTTAACTTAATGAACAAACAAAGCAACAAAAGTTGAGCAGTATACCGCTCCAGGTCTCTAATTTTTCCTAAGTTCTGAGAGATTTTTAATGAACCCTAGCCTTGTTATAGCCTACCAATTACTGGAGCAATAAATGATGTTCCTACATTACATGCATTAATGAGCTTGCTTGATTGATTGGTGCTTCTCCAGTAACTTCGTGTGAAATGCCTATTATAACGTGCTTTAGTACGCATTAGGCTACAGCAAACTTGGAATTTGGATCCCAAAAGGTCCCCCCTATAATTGTCGCACAGCCCCCTCCTTTGTCCAAGACCACCGCTGCTTATAGTTAATATTCAACCTAATTCAAAGCTGCATCCCCCACCAAAATTTTCTGTATCCGCTCCTGGTTATAGTGGTTCGAAGCATGCCTGCATGACAATTGTTGGGTTCGATAGTCGATACCTCCGACAAGTTTAAGAACCATTGATCGAGAGCATTGTCGGTTGTCTTGTTTAGTGCATTGATCTTTTTTTTTTCAATTCGGTCTCAGTTTCAGTGGGCTCGTCAAAGAACTAAGCTCATTATTATGAATGGAGTGAAATTAAATAGTTTTTTTCCGTTTATTTTTTTTAGCGAACGAAGATGCACCATAAAAGTAATTGTAACTTTTAAGGTTCAAAAGTGGTAACTAGTTACAAATGCCGTTACTTTTGCAGAAAAGTGACTTAGTTATATTTACTACAAAAGTAACTAGTTGTAATTACAAAAGTTACTAGAGACTGCCCACCACTGGGGATACAGTGGTAGCTGACGCGAAGAACGCAAGCTCACTTTGCACCCTCTCTCAATCGAAAGATGAATTTTTTGATCGATCTTTCGAAAATAACCTTGCAACACCTTTCACTTAAAAGTTGTTGTAGTACTGCACCTAAATAATTCAAATAGCCTAACTCCTACTGCTGGGCACTCAGTACTTTAAAAGTACCGTCGGTACCGATACCGGTTCTTGCATAAAATTATCTTTGATACCGGTGACGGTACTTTTTAGAAAAAGTATACCCCGGTACTCGTTACGGTACTCGGTACAAATCGGAAATTAAAGGCCGTAGCGCGCTAAAAAGGCTAGAACATTTTGCCGAACTGTATACTTAATTCGATTTCTAAAATATTTACGTGCTATACCAGAAGAACAAAGTACTGTATGATCTAAAAAAAAAAACAAACAAATGCGACTACACTTTCAGTCAATGCGTTTGCGCTTTTGTTTCAAGTGCGACAGTTTCAAGTCATTTTGGCAAACAAAAATCACAAAAGCAAACACCTCTATTGTATACTGTACTACTAAAAATTATTACAAGATATCACAAACGAAGCGAATAAAAATGCAGTGCAATAAAAAATACAGTAATTTGGTGGGAAAGCAGATACCGCACACGTGAATAAAATGCAGGAGTTCAGCGTTTTTGCTGATGATTAAAAAGAATTAGTTTTGAAAGTTTTCGTTGAATTTTGTTCGAACTGCACTTCAGTTTTCTTCACCCCGAGTGATATAAGCGAATTTTACAATTCATTTTGACAACGGCATTAATTAAAAGAAATATGTGAGAAACTTACTGTAACCTTATGAAATATCCCTTAACTATTAGATATTTCGTACTGTTTACAAACTTTGCATTATACAATTAGTCATCATAGACCCTTTGTCGATTTCAGTGATTTAAAAACAATCAATAATTCCATAATATCATAGCAAGTAAGTTTTTTTTCGTCTTGTCAAAAAATACGTTTACGTGCACCCCCAAGGATGTATTTTTTTTACGCACATAGCGATGTTCAACATAGTCTGAAGTTTCCGGCTAGGGTGGGTGTCATCCCCAAATTCTGGTCCATTGACGTCATAATGACGTCATTTTTACAAAAGTTTCCAATATATATTTTTTTTACATAGAGACATTCACTTATTCGACTGCTGTGTCGCTTGTGGATTGATTTTGTGGCTGAAACTTGGGTCAAGTTACAACTAAGACTCGGACAATCCACAGATGAAATTATGACATAGTAAGTTGATGACGTCATAATTTATGTAGTAAAACGTGGCAAAGTTTTCAAAAAATTGCGATATGGGGTGCATTTCAACTTTAATAACTTTTGCATTCAATGATGTAAAAACTTGAAAGTATATTTCATGAAAGTGTATGTACTTTAACACCTGCTGTGCCAATTTCGTAAATTGTGACAAATCTTTTCGTGCAATTAATATAAGTTTAAAATGAAAGGCCTATTTTGCATAATTCAATAAAGCTTAGCCTATGCCATATATTACACCATTAGCGATAACTGCAAAACAAACTTGTTTCATTTCTAGAGCGGTATCTTGACAAGATTACTTTACTTGATCCCTGCAATATTTCTCAACGATGACGTCATATTGCTGAAAAACGTCAAATTTTCTCATGTGGAGATAGATAACCAGCAATAAAGTGAGTTTATCACGCAACAATGATGTGGGTTAGATCACGTGATAAACAATGACGTCACAATGCGATGACGTCATATCATTACAAGGGCAATAATGCGAAATTCAAAATAGCTATTGGCGTACTGATCGATGAAAACATCAATTGAGTCAGCTTCATCTTCGTTCTAAATGGTGTCGTCGAAATCTTTCAATTCAATAAACTTTTGGTCATAAGTTTTTAATTTCTTGATGATATTCACAAAATAGTTAGTTTGGCCTACTGAACGAAACAGGTTCTATTTGCCGAAATCGTTGCGAATATTGGTCCTGAGTTTTCATCCATCTTTGCTTACACGGTACAAGGATTGGGAGCCTTACTACCGTAGACCATAACTTCTTTCAAAAACGCGCACCAGAGATTTGGCATCTTGGCATTGGACATGTGGCACCACGTTGTCAAAGCCAAGGCGAATCATCCAGCTAAGTATATTTTTTAGACTGCAACAACAAATTTATCACCTTCGATAATTTTATCATATTTTAATGCAATTAAAATAATTTTCGTCTCTCTACATCAAGTTAGCAAGGAAATGACTTTCACCGGTTTTGCAAAGTTAGTGTGACGCATTTCGTTTATTGCTACACGGTAAGTTTTCTCCAAAGTTCTCCACAATTTGTTGGCAAAATGGCCAAGCCGTGCCACGCATGAGCAACAGATCAGTCGTGACGGGTTCGACTCACGCTTGGTGCCGATCGCATTTGAAACATATTTCTATAGTGGCTGTGGACTCAAAGAGCAAAAGCACATTTCGCCATTTTTTTTTGATGCATTATTTCATTTTCTGTCGAAATGCTTCGTAAATAACCCAGTTTACATCAGGGATGTGGAAGCGGTATATTTGCAAACAGCTTCCGCTTCTACACCTATCGCTTCCTCTTCCAAAAAAAAATCACCGATTTTTGCTAGTAAAATACGACCAGTGCGTTGGTAGCCGATTGCGTAAACCGTAACTTTTTTTCCAACACGCTGAGAGCTCTTGGTCAAACTTAAGCAAGCGTTTTTTTAAAGATAATAATTTGCAAAACGCAAACGAAAGCGTAAAGGAATGATCGAGTCACAGCATTGCGTCACAATCTTGGGAGTCTTTTACTGCAACTTTGCTACAAAACTTACTCACACAGCACTCAGACGTGTGGCAAGAATTTTTAAAGGGGTAGGGAGGCATAATTTCCACATTGTTTTCAAGCGTATTTTTTTTTTAGCAGAACAAATTTGAAGCTGATTGAGAAACAAAAAAGAATCTAGGGAGGTCCGGGGGCATGCTTCCCCGGAAAAATTTTGAAAATGTACATGCTTTAATGTTTTTTGAATAATTTTCAGTCAAATTTTGTTTAGATTTTTTGACCCTAATTCTGAGTGCTTCGCCAAATATCATGCATTTTATTCGCACATTTTCGATTATGCGTGCTTATGACATAAAGCTTATTGCTATCGAAGAGGCTCAAAATTATGGAAAAATTGTATACATCAAAAACATTTTCAAAAATGGCTGGTGGGAGGATATGCATACCCCTCATCCTACCTCCCTGGATCCGCCCCCATAAGCTACAAAAATCATCAAAAAAGTGTCGCATACTTCATTATTGGCACAATTATATGTTATTTTTTACTAAAAGACATAGGCAAAAGAAGAGGACAGGGGGGGGGGAGGGGAGGGATAGCACAACGCCCTGACGCTCCTGACAGCATTACATGTATTTTGTATTATGAATTTGATTAATTATAATTGGAAAAGAGCCAACTATTATTTTTGCGCTATGATAAATTACTTGCCTACTTTTAAAACTGAGAAAGCTGAAAGAAAAAGCAATTCTGCGTTAGTACTATCTAAAAGTCAAGCGAAGAGTAATAGCCTATGGTGAGATCTGGCATCCATGCGAATCTGGCATTGTAAAATGATGTCTAACAAATTGAATAAAATATAATATCCAGTAAGTTATTTACAGTAGGCCTATGCTTTTTTGAATGAAGTGGAAGCGGAAGCGGCATATTTTTCGCGCTTCCGCTTCCACTTTCATTAAAATATGACCGCATCCGCTTCCAGCTTTCGCTTCCGCTTCCACATCCCTGGTTTACATAATATTATTGTTTATGTATTTTAATTCAGCTTTAGCGTCTGCAGATCACCAAGGGCTATTAATGCACTGATTGGGCCAGGGGTGGGGAACCTTCAATGCATAGCAGGCCACATTGCACGCCTGATATTTTCAGCGGCCCACATTTCAGGGCTGCGAACTCGATCGTTTTTTAACCGAGTTCAAGAGATATTTGCAAGTGCGAGTTCAAGTTCGAGTTCTAAGAATTTTATTTTTCGAGTTCAAGTTCGAGTTCCAGTTTGGCAAAAATGACCGAGTTCAGCGAGTTCGAGTTCAAGTTCACAGCCCTGGACTTTACTGGTCGCAATGGCATGAACAAACAAACGACATGCAGCTTTTCTTTTGGTAAAATCATAACTTCAATTTACACGGATTGTGACTACTTGAACAACAAACTATATTTCGTAGTGACCTTTTATTTCTTTTCAACAATTTAAATATCTTCCTAATGAACTCGAAATTGAACAGTTTTATGCGAGTTCAAGTTCGAATTCAGAAAAAATATTTTTTCGAGTTCAAGTTTAAGTTCGAGTTCGGCAAAATGATTGGGTTCTTTCGAGATCAAGTTCGAGTTCGCAGCCCTGGGTAACAACATCTCTATCGATGCGAGAAATCTGGGTTCGATCCTCGAGCCGGTCAAATGGAACACAGTGGCGCCAAAGGCTCGTTACTCTTGCTTTGGTTCTTCGGATTTTGAAGCTGTGTTGCCTTTATATAGCTGCGCTGGACCGCAGAGATGAGCCCTACCAAATGTGACCGCAAGTATAATTAAGATTTGATTTGAGCCTACTTTTCTTTACTAGATACATCATGTTAGTCTTACTGGCAAAGAAATCAAGCAAATTCATATTATACGATTAAAAATTGCGACATAAGTAAGCCTCTTGCTTTGGAATTGCCATTGAACGCTTACAAGGCCTGTATTAGTAGCCGTGTTGTTTTAAACATTCTTGGCTGTGGAACGAAACAATGAGAGTAGCGTGCTACAGAAACAGAGCGTTTTTCACGCACCCACAACCTACACGAAGGTTATGATTTGAAGCACCGTTGTGGGACGATGAAGATCTCAAATTTATCGACATACTGGCTTGACATGTCAGATATCAATAAAATACTCTTTTGATTTCGGGAAGTGTTCGTGGGCTACAAAAAAATGTCACGCGGGCCACAAAAAAGCCACGGGTTGAAAACCCATGTTTGTCACAAAAATACATTTGCAGCAGAAAAATATTTTCTTTCATCTGGATGAAGATTTTCGTAGAAATTTTGTCGCATTGGTTTTTGAAAGATATTCGCAAATTCTGAAGAATTCATATTCAAATTCTATTAAACGAAGAAATATTACCACTTTTAATTATTATTATTAAAAATAATTCCGGTTTTGCGATTTCAGAAGAGATGAGTACCTAAACCATGTAATAGCTATGAGTGTGGGAAATTCACGTTCACGTGGTGAGCCCAGGTAATCCACATATTTTTTTCCAGCGAAAGACAGAAATTGCCGGCAGCTACTCTGGGAACGTCCTGAATAATAAAAAAGCGAAGGTCATTTCCGGAACGTTGCTAAAAATCCTACTCACACGTGCGCATTTTTCTTGTAGGAAGAGTTAGTTGGTTAGTGTCTTTTATTTCCGTACCGGCAACTCAAGAATAATATAGAAAAATAATATACAGTATAATTGGACAACACGAGAAATGGGAAGAAGCAACAAACGATGCAACATGCTAGAGGAAAGTAGGAAGTCAAGAAAAATAACATGACAAACATCGTTGCAATATCCGACGATAGACATTTTATGGGATGCCGTGTGTAAAGCTACGCAATATAAAATTTTGCATCATTTTTTGGTTAATTTTGGTTAAATTACATATTGCTGCAATATGTGTTAAATTGTTGCAATTCATTTATATTACTGCAATTTGTGTAAATTGTTGCAATTTATCTATATTGCAAAAAAACACTTAAATCGTCTTTTAATTTCCATGGTGATATGCTAACTAAAACAGTCAGTGTTGCCCTTTCCCTTTTTCCATGAACTCATGTAGTGTACCGGCCTGAGGTGCTGTTGTACTGACTGTGCAGTGTGCGCTTATTGGTTTGGCAGTCAGTACAACAACTGCACAGTCAGTACAACAGCGCCTCAGGCCAGTACACTACATGAGTTCATGGAAAAAGGGAAAGGGCAACACTGACTGTTTTAGTTAGCATATCACCATGGCAATTAAAAGACGATTTAAGTGTTTTTTTGCAATATAGATAAATTGCAACAATTTAACACAAATTGCAGCAATATAGATAAATTGCAACAATTTAACACATATTGCAGCAATATAGATAAATTGCAACATTATATGATATTGCATGTAATTTAACCAAAATTAACCTAAAAAATGATGCAAAATTTTATATTGCGTAGCTTTACACACGGCACCCCATAACATTTATTAAATAAAAGCACACACACACATACGATACAGTTAAATCATCTATCCTGTAGATCTATGTAAATTGCAGCGGTTTTCCATTGGGGGTGCTCGCACCCAGAAGGGGTGCGAGAGGGACTTCTTGGGGTACTAGCTTTTTACCCAATTGAAGCCTAAATCAATGATACCAACCCATTATTACAAACGTTTCATTTGTTTGTTTACATTCTTACATACGTTTCGTTTACTTTAATTGATTGCATTCTTTCTTAAAGTCTTCTTTTGGGACTTTTGCAACTATTAATATCAATTAAAATCGAGTCGAATTAGGCAAGGGGCACTAAAACGATTTTCCTTGGAAAAGAGGTGCGAGCTTCAAAATGAATTAAAAAACGCTTGACGCTGGTACACAGCATTTTATATTGCATCTATGGAATGTTTTACGAAAATAAAACGTGCAAACGTAGCCGTCAGAAGACTGTCGCAGTTGCAAGAAGCAACAGCAACTTTTTAGCTGGAACCTCACAGGCCTTCCTTTGTCAAGTTCGAGATGTTTTAATCCACAATGTGGCTTCTTGCGTCAAGAACGTTATCCGTAATATTGCCTTTGAGTTTCCAACAAGAAGGTTGCTGTTGCCTGTTGCAACTGCTACCGCCTACTGATGGCTGCTTTTGCACGTTATATTTTCTCGTAAAACATTCCATGGATGAATACTATATTCATACATCTGCAGGATAGATGGATCTACCCCTCCTACGAATTTCTGACTTTTGCAGCCTTTTGCTGGAAAAAATATGACGGTTACCGGGGCTCACCGCGTTAACGCGAATCTCACACACTTATAGCTATTACATGGCTTAACAAATCATATCTTCTGAAATCGCAAATTAACTGAAAACCACTTTTAATAATAATAATTAAAAAAAGGGGGCATGTTTCTAGATTTAATAGAATTCGAACATGCATGCTTCAGAATTTGCGAATATTTTTTTATAAAACCAATGCGACAAGATTTCTATGAAAATCTTCATCATGACGGAAGAAATACTTTTCTACTGCAAATGTGTTTTTGTGACGAATTTTAAAGGATAGTTGCTGCTGAACTAATGAACGAAAAACTGTCTTAATTTCAAGATTTTAAAAATCAGTGCATTAATATCCCTTGGTGATCTGCTGACTCTAAAGCTTAATCAAAATTTGCATAAATAATATGTAACTAGGTTATTTACGAAGCATTTCGACAGAAAATGAAATAATGCATCAAAAAAAAAATGGCGAAATGTGCTTTTGCTCTTTGAGTCCACAGCCACTATAGAAATATGTTTCAAATGCGATCGGCACCAAGCGTGAGTCGAACCCGTCACGACTGATCTGTTGCTCATGCGTGGCACGGCTTGGCCATTTTGCCAACAAATTGTGGAGAACTTTGGAGAAAACTTACCGTGTAGCAATAAACGAAATGCGTCACACTAACTTTGCAAAACCGGTGAAAGTCATTTCCTTGCTAACTTGATGTAGAGAGACGAAAATTATTTTAATTGCATTAAAATATGATAAAATTATCGAAGGTGATAAATTTGTTGTTGCAGTCTAAAAAATATACTTAGCTGGATGATTCGCCTTGGCTTTGACAACGTGATGCCACATGTCCAATGCCAAGATGCCAAATCTCAGGTGCGCGTTTTTGAAAGAAGTTATGGTCTACGGTAGTAAGGCTCCCAATCCTTGTACCGTGTAAGCAAAGATGGATGAAAACTCAGGACCAATATTCGCAACGATTTCGGCAAATAGAACCTGTTTTGTTCAGTAGGCCAAACTAACTATTTTGTGAATATCATCAAGAAATTAAAAACTTATGACCAAAAGTTTATTGCATTGAAAGATTTCGACGACACCATTCAGAACGAAGATGAAGCTGACTCAATTGATGTTTTCATCAATCAGTACGCCAATAGCTATTCTGAATTTTGCATTATTGCCCTTGTAATGATATGACGTCATCGCATTGTCACGTCATTGTTTATCACGTGATCTAACCCACATCATTGTTGCGTGATAAACTCACTTTATTGCTGGTTATCTATCTCCACATAAGAAAATTTGACGTTTTTCAGCAATATGACGTCATCGTTGAGAAATATTGCAGGGATCAAGTAAAGTAATCTTGTCAAGATACCGCTCTAGAAATGAAACAAGTTTGTTTTGCAGTTATCGCTAATGGTGTAATATATGGCATAGGCTAAGCTTTATTGAATTATGCGAAATAGGCCTTTCATTTTAAACTTATATTAATTGCACGAAAAGATTTGTCACAATTTACGAAATTGGCACAGCAGGTGTTAAAGTACATACACTTTCATGAAATATACTTTCAAGTTTTTACATCATTGAATGCAAAAGTTATTAAAGTTGAAATGCACCCCACATCGCAATTTTTTGAAAACTTTGCCATGTTTTACTACATAAATTATGACGTCATCAACTTACTATGTCATAATTTCATCTGTGGATTATCTGAGTCTTAGTTGTAACTTGACCCAAGTTTCAGCCACAAAATCAATCCACAAGCGACACAGCAGTCGAATAAGTGAATGTCTCTATGTAAAAAAAATATATATTGGAAACTTTTGTAAAAATGACGTCATTATGACGTCAATGGACCAGAATTTGGGGATGACACCCACCCTAGCCGGAAACTTCAGACTATGTTGAACATCGCTAAGTGCGTAAAAAAAATACATCCTTGGGGTGCACGTAAACGTATTTTTTGACTAGACTTGTGCACTTTGGATTTGAGTGTAGGAAATGCCATAAATCCAGCCATTTTGTAAACTACCCCATATATTGAAACTGATTTCAATAGCTTTAGAAAACAAAATTGTAAGAAACGAAAAAGCGAGATAGGAAAAAGCACAAAAACAATGGCGTAAAAATCAAATCGGTACATTATTTTACACAAACACATAAGTGACAATCGTAAGCACTCAAAAAATGTTCAGAGTTAAGGTAATTTGTATCAAACCTCGCAAGAACTTCGACAATAGCAACAACCATTGATAACAGCAGCAAATTCTAATTGTACCATGGACATTACACTAGTAATGAAAACAATGAGCACAAAATTTCAAAAATAACAAGAGCCTTTTCGACCTTTTCCCTGCCGTGGTTGTGAAATCAGGCCTCAGTATATTTGGATAACAGAGATTGTTTGATAAATTTTGTGAATCGACTATAAGATACTGATTTGATGTTTAAGGGAACACTATTCCACAATTTTACTTCAGTAAAAAACATCAAAACTGTTCATGTGTTGTACTCATTCTTGGCAAAAATGGATTTTTTATTGCGGAATTTCTTGTGTTATGGATATGTGTGTATGTTGCAGATTTGAAAGAATTTTGAATCACCTTGGGCAGATCATTGTGGTTATATAGGTACATAAACACTGTTAGTTCAAGCTTAAATAAATCTTCAAATTTCAAGATTTTATGGAAGAAATACAAATTGTTTAAGTTGATTATATTTTTAACTTTCCTAAATGACATAAGGCGCAGGGTATGATTTTGCATTATCTTTAATGGATGTAAATCTAATGCAAGGTATTACAATTATCGTTAAAATATCGTTAAAATTATTAAAATATTTCAGCCAACAGTTCTTCTGTTGCTGTTTCTAGGAATTGTCAGACACGCAATTACGCAAATTTGGGTAATCAGCAACGCATAATGGCGTCGTTTTACCATTGTTTCATTTTCCCTACGCGAGTTTCTGCGGCGTTGCGCTATATCTAGTCTTTCTTTGCGATATTTATGGTTTAAACCAGGTCAGGGCTCTTAGCCTCTCACTTTAAACTTTTTTTCAACATATGAGGAACTACATTATTTTGAATTGAAATCGGGCTTTTGATTTTTTCGTCGGGTTCGGGCCGGTGGTGTCGGGTTCGGGACGAAAAAACCCGCTCGCGTCCAACTCTGCTCTATCTCATACACGTATGTTTGATTTTTGCATACATTTTCTTCCAAAGGTTCATGGAATAAATGTAGGGATTAATTACGCTGTTGCATGATACCAGGCACAAGGTCGCAAGGCTAATGGCTGAAAGCACGTTTAAAACATTGTGTGAATTTTCACAATTTTCAGTACGGGACCCAACATCTGACCATATAACAAACATACTCAAACACAACGGTATCCAGCATAGTAAATTTGTAGCAATGATTATGGTAATGCGTAGAAATGGCCCAAACTTTTTGTGTTTGTAAGGTTGTTCTTTTTTACTATGTTTCTCACATATGTTACAGCAGTTTTTCATTATTGATAGAATTTTTCCATAGGCAATTAGAATAAAAACACAACAAAAGCAATCATATAAAATAATCCCTAGTAAAATATAAGATGCTACGACGTAATTTTGACTAGCAACGACATAATTTATTGCACAAAAATAACCTGCCTGATATGGGTTAAGCCGCATCCACTTCTCGTTTGCGTTTGCCGGACTTATCACATCAACAATGTTTAATAAAATTTTGTACGAACTAAAGGGTACGTTTACAAATTCGGTTATGTTGCCTTCGGCTAATCTAGTAAATGTTACATTGAAACCGATTTTACGGTAAAATAGCAGTAAACTCGCTGGATCTCGTGTCATATCTTTGGCTACACCCCAAGCCAAAAATGAAAACCAAGGCTCAAAATCTAAAGCAGGTAAAATTGCCGCCGCTAACCAAAGTATCCATATGACAGCACAGAGGATCATTGCAACTTTAATATTTGGTCTCTTAAATGGCCTAACTACACCGTACAGCCGATAGCCACTTATTACAACTAAAATTGTGATTGTTACTTGGCTGGAAACAAAATTCAATATTCCCATTGCATTACATAGATTTGTTTCAGAGAAGCGATAATTGTGCTTGATTTTATGCCGTACGTCAAAAGACATGGCTGTTAGATAAATCCCCATAAGTAGGTCCGATGATGAAAGATTCAGTACTAAAAAGTAAAAAATTTTAAATTCCTCAGACGAATTAGATCTGTTCCGCAATAGCATCAAAAACTTCGTCCCAATGACCACTAAATTTCCTAGAATAGAAATGAGGCCGAGAACTAAGAATACTTCCCAAGCTGTAGTTGGAGGTCCTGCTTTTGACCTGCTTTCCGGGCAATGCGAAAGATCAAGAAAAACTTCCGAAATGTTGCTACGAAATACACATTCCAAAGATCCATTGGTTGGTCCATATCCATAAGTAGGCAAAAATGTCAGGAATGCATTCCAATTTTCATCATTGAGTAATTCTTTCACTTTTTCTTCGCTTGAAACGTTTGTGATGTTCTTCGTTATGTTCGTAACATTTGGGTTGGTGACGTCACACACACCGCTTGCATCGAAGCAAAAATCGCGACTGGCAGCGATACCGCTTGTCAGCGTATAGCAACGCGGTTGACTGCGCGTACCTAAATTAAAGGTTTTATATACGGTAAAACGCAACGCTCACCAAACTTCACAAGGATAATCTTAGGCCTGAACTTTTCAAAGCGGCATCAAGGTGGTTACTACCACAACGTTCGCTTTGCTTCCCTATATAGTTAAGCTGTAATCTATGAACTTGTGGTAGTTTATTAGGACATAAACAAACGCTCGTAACTGACGCTGCAGACAATACAAACTAGTAATTGGTATTTAAGTGGGGTAAAAACGTTTGCGGCCGGCAATATACTTCCTCGTGCAAAAGTGGCCCGCAATACCAAAATAGGTTGGGCAGGCCTGATTTAGAGCCTCTCATAGTCTAAATCTGGCCCTGGCACAGCTGCAGCAGGATGCAGTTAAGCACATTTTATTATCCAAATCTATCTGGTTACTATTCAACTCTTCGAAATGTTAAATGTGGGCCTGCTGGACGTTGATCGACATAACGTCGTTCTCTATATTGAAAAAGTCTACATTCGAGTTACCACTGCATGACATGACACATACTATCGCACATGTGAAAGATTTTTGCATATTGCCAGAAGTCTTCAATCTACAAAGATTGTTATATTGCGTCGCTGTATTGGTGAAACCGACTTGATCTTTCGGTTGCTTAGCCAAAATCGATTGTTTTAAATCTTTTTACAGGAGAAGTCGTGAGTTACAATTTATTTACATACTTATAGAATTCTTTGAACTTACAGTGCGAGCAGAAAGAAAACAATAAGAACACAATCTTCCATTTCAAAACACAACGACGTTGATTCTTGATGATCATAATGCTGAGAATCACATAAGTATGCTAATAATTACAAAAAAAAAAAAAAATCCACAAATTTTGCATCAATCTGTTGTATATAACATAGTTAAGTTCTTTTTTATTTATTATAAGAAAACACGAATAAAACCTCTACAGACTGTTTTGCACCTTTACGGATCATCACTAGGTGCCTAAATATTAAAAATGAAATTTATTTATTTATATGTTTAATATTTGTCTTTTAATTGTTTTATCTTGTACTTCCCACGCGCCTATCTACCACTGCGTCACTAATTTGCGCAGTTAAAGGTCGTTAATGATATAATCCGTTCATCCGCATCCTCGTAGCAGCACCGCATTCCGGCTGTGTCTTTTCGCTCTGTAATCTGGCTTTGCGAAGTACCGGTCCATGTGACTAGCAAGCTCGAGGTTTTAGCGGTATGTTATGAGGCGCCGTTGTGAAAAAAACGATGTAGCAAACTTTGTACCAAATTTCAGCAACATTTACACAGTTTCACAGCTATTTAGTTAAAGTGAAGTGAACTGAAGCTAAAACGCGCCGAAAAATACAATAACAGCCAAAGTGTAAGGACATTTAACAAATAGCAGCGATATTTATTAAATAGCGGCGGTATTTAATAAACAGCAGCAAGATTAAATAGCAGTGACATTTATTAAACAGCAGCGACATTTAACAACTAACAGCGTCGTTTAATAAATAGCAGCGACGTTTAGCTAAAGTGCAGCGAAAAATTAAAGTGCTGCGGTAATATGCTAATGAAATGAGCTGTGTCACCATTTAGTGTAATCTTGAAAGCGATTTTAAAAAGTTGGTTATTTATCCAAATTTGAATTACTATCGGCACAGGGTAGGCTATCCATATTACTAATACTGGAACCACTCTCTGTGCTCAGCGTCCGGAACGAAAATCAGAGCTTAAATGTTGTGTTGTTATTTCTTAATTTTGTTTTCAAATTTTTTTTATGAAATTTACAAGGAGTTTCTTCTCTACTTTATCGTTAGACTAATTTGGCAATAAATGAGAAAAGTGGGAAACTTTGGTATTGGGTTAATGACGAAGTATGGGGAGTACAGGGAAGTGTTGGAGGAGGTGTGGGAGTTGTGAGGAAGTGTGGGCCATGAATGTGGGGAGGTGTTGAGGGAGGAGTCAGATGGGTGTGGAAGAGGGGTGTGGGGTAGGTAATTAAGGGAAGGTGTGAGGAAAGGTGTGGGGAAATGTGGGAGGTGGGAGGTGGGAGGTGAAAGTGTGGAAAGACGTGTCAGGTGAGTGTGGGGGAGAGGTGTTGGGTGTGTGGAGAGAGATATCGGGAGAGTGTGGGGGTGTGAGGAGTTGTAGAAAAGTGTGTGGACTCCCCCACAGCTCTCCACACACTTCTCCTCACCCAAAAACACTTCACCCCAGTTCCCCACAACCTCCACACCCACCTCAAACATTCTTCCATACCTCCCCCATACCTCTCCATACTTCCTCACATCCCCGACACCTCCCCCACACTCCAACACAGTTCCGCATTTTTCCTCACATTTCCCCAGTCCTTCTATATTTCTCTCATACTTGACCCAACTCCTTAAACTACCAAAATTTCCCTGATTCCCTCACCATCCATACTCTCCCAAATTCTCTATACTCGCCCATTCTTTCCTGATTCTTTTCCATACCCTCCTCCCCATACTTACTTTATCATTAATCTCATACCCAAATTTCCTACCTTGGTCATTTATTGCCAAATTTAGTCTAGCAATCAAGTACGCTAGAAACTAGTAGCAGTAGTAGTGTCTTTTATTTCTGCACCGTCAAAATAAATTAACACAGCAATATAGGATTTCAAATACAAACGGACACAGAAAAGGGAAGAAGCGACAAAACGATCAACGTTGTAACATGCTAGCGAGAGTGAAACTTGAAGATGAGGGGATTAGTAGGCATGGTCGCAACACCCGATTAATTTAAAATAGGGTAAAAAAGAACAAAAAGCAAACATATGACGGCGAGATAAAAAAAGACACTGGAGAGACCACAGCTCCAACACCGCTATGATATAGTGCAATGGTAGGAACCATAACAGTGTACGGCATTTCGAGGTTACTCAATGTCGTCACAGTGCAACTAGAAAGAAAAGAGAGTCCCAACCTAACCCCATACCAAGCGCCGTTGAGACCACAGAGTAACCACAAAAAGCCAGACAGACAAAGAAACCTACCTAAAGAAATCCTGTCCAGCATGACCGCAGATTTACGACAACTATCACAAATGAAAATAAAAAAAAGATTATATCTCGTAATTGAAATAGTTTTATTAGGATTTTAACAATGCACTATGACTATGCATCCCATGCAGGAGTGCGTACAGAGATTGTGTAATAAAATTGACAAGATCAAGTTGTTTGCGAATCTGGGGGCAAGACTGTTTCAGGAAACTGGTGGTCTCTCAAGATGGCAAGAGCTAATAAACAACGAAAAAATAATAATAATAAAAACTCCTTGTAAGTTTCAAAAAAAAATTTGAAAACAAAAATATAAAATGGCAACACAACACCTAAGCTTCTTAAAAAGTTTAGCATTTTTGTGGACATACGTAACAATGCTTTTTTGCTGAGTGGGTCCACTGAAAGAATTTTATGTACACTGTATCTATGTACTCTAGAGACAACCGCGATTTGATGCTAAGAAAAATGAAGAAAAGGAAACACTGTTGATCTCATCAGCATATTACCGCAGCCCTTAAATTTTTCGCAGCACTTTAGCAAAATGTCGCAGCTATTTATTAAACGTCGCTGCTATTTATAAAATGTTACTCATGTCGCAGCTGTTTGTTTCATGTCACTGCTGTTTAAAAAATGTTGCAGCTGTTTATCAAATATTGCCGCTATTTAATGAATGTCGCGTTATTTATTAAATATCACCGCTATTTGATAAATATCTCTGCTATTTGTTAAATGTCCTTACACTTTGGCTGTTATTGTGTTTTTCGAAGCGTTTTAGCGGCAGTTCACTTCACTTTAACTAAATAGTTGTGAAACTGAGTAAATGTTGTTGAAAATTGGTACAAAGTTTGCTAAATCGTTTTTTTCACATCGGCGGCTCATAGTATGTAGTGGAGACGTTTTCACCTGTTCTATTTAATCTTTGCATTAGCGTACGTTAGGTTTACAGCTCATAGCTATTTTACCATCAGATAATTTTGACACCTTGTTTTAACTTTTAATTTCAATTAACACACGATGTAGCTATACGCCACACGAAACAAAAATTCAGACTGAAATCATTACGTTAGGTTAAACACTAATAAGGAAATTCTAGATAAACTTAAACCTTAATACCTTAATATTTAGATACCTCCTGATGATCCGTTAAGGCGATACAGTTTGTAGAGGTTTTATTCGTGTTTTCTTATAATAAATATAATATGCTCTGATCTTCTTTGGGGCTTTGAAATTTCCCGTTTCCCGGGAAGTTCATGTCGGTATCCCGGAAAATGTCTTTACATTAGTAAGGATTTCAGTGGTACTGATATCTATCATTCCGACATAAAAAATGCTTTAGTTTTGCGTCACTGCAAATTAATATTTTTTTTTGCTTACTAAAAATTATTTTTCAAAATTCGCATAATTTTTTGAGACGAAATGCTTGTGAGATCAAAATATTTTCTTCAATTTGTCGAAAAAAATGGAAAAACTCCAGCTCTTGTTTTGACAAACTAAGTGCTGTTCATAATTCCGGAGCCACCCTACGAAATTTCTTGTTTTCGGAGTCCAAGTCAAATTTGTCCTACTTGTCTTCATTATACGTACACACATGTTATACATTATTTTTGGAGAGGGCTTGTTGCAGTTCGTTTTTTGTCATAATTTTTTTCTTCGAAAAAATTTTCTGAAAGCCGAAATGCATCCCTTAATGTGACGTCATTCTCAAAGTCCATTTATTTGGGTTGGTGACACTGGTGGTAAAAATCAAAATACCAAAATGAAAACCAAAAATCCTATTAGGAAATTGTGCATCCTGATAACCTAAGAAAGACCACATCATGATCACATCGCCAGTGGTGTAGAAAGTAGTCCAGAAATGTAGATAAGTAAAAGTATTGTTACTAATGGCAAAAACTACTTGAAGTAGGGTAGAAAGTAGGGGATGTAAAAAGCAACCAAGTATAAGTAAAAAGTACTAGCAAGTTGAAGCTACTTAAGTAAAAAGTAGCGTTTGCCAAAACAAGGCCATAAAGCTGAGCTTTGACAAGAGATCGTTTGCTCACTTCCAAACTTGACAGATATTTTGCCGATGCTTATAATTAGCACATTTATTTGACGAAAATACAAAAGTGAAGCGTGTCATAATCTGCAAAATGCACCCTCATTGTCCACGCCAAACACAAACAACAAAAGACCACTTAATATCACGAAATTATAAAACTTATCTATATAAAATAAAACCACTATACCAGTCATGTCAAACTCAATTTGGCTCTGGGGCCGGATCCAGAGGTTCTGTTCTCAGATGGGCCGGATCAGTAAAAGAATATCAACTCCTAATATTTAACTTTATTTTACAGCACTATGTTTTATCCTTCAGCTTGCATTTGTAACTTTCCCTACGTATACAGTAGTAATAACAGATGGCAAGGGATCTTTCCACAGCACGACACATTTATTCACAAACAATGGAAAAAAATAATTTTCATGTGAGGCGGTGAATGTGTTAACAACTGCTGGTTTAACAGTTGAGTAAATGCAGTTTTACACCTGAACCAACCCATCACACTAAACAAACGCAAGTGGGAGCTATGAAAAAGATAATTTCGCCTTATTTATCATGCTGCTTTGAAACAAAAAAAGAAATACAACTTATAGCAGTGCATGAGCAATAAGATTGGACTACATCAAATGAAACTACTAGGCTGGGCTTACTGAAGCTGAAAATATACTGCACAATGTTTAGTTGTCTTTAATATGAAGCCAGATTGATCTTTTTTAATGATCTGCATTCATGAGTGCAAACAAATTTCGTGTCGTCACACTTTTTTCTTTCTCATTGCACTCCTGCAGGTCACTCCTTGTTTTGCTACGGTTTCGACTGGCATGTCTCAACGCTTCCTCGTTTTGCTGCGTGTTCCTTTTTCCATGCCAGTTTTATTTAACTTAAGATGTAAATATCATCTTGGACGCTTTTGGCAGTACGGAAATAAAATAAAAATTGATTGATTGATTGATTGACTCCTGCACCTTCTCATAATTAGATTTCTTGCAATAACTTTAAATATTTTTTCCGAATGTTATGCCACATTGTCTATTATGCTGTAACACTTTTGTCTATTATGTAACAAATAATTTTATTACAACCTTGAATAATGAGTTTATCCTCGCACAAGCATAAAAATTTAAATTTTTTGAAAGTAATTTTTCTGAAAAAAAGGGCAAAGCTCGTGTCACGTCGCATGCTGGACGTGAGCTTTTTTTCACATTTACTGCCTTCCCGCTGCTGGAGGGAGCATATGGTTTGCATTTAATCTAAAAAATCATGACTTTTGGTAGAAACGAGCGAGTAACTCTCTTCTTTTTTTGACATACTCATAATTTATGCCGGGCCGGATTAAATCACACAACGGGCCGGGGCCGGGTCCGGCCCGCGGGCCGTATGTTTGACATACCTGCACTATACCTAATGCTAATGTGGCCAATTTTATTATCAAGCATGATTATTTATCATAAGTGATACATTGCTGAATATTAACTACTTATTTATTTTTAAAGCCACTTAAGTAGCGTTACTTTTTGATTGAACTACGTAAGTAAAAGTAGTTGAAATTTAAATCACTCAAGTAAGCACTAGTCACCAAGTAATAATACTTAAGTAGTCTACTTAAGCAAAACTACTTTGTTACTTTACACCAGGGGTGGCCAACCTGTGGCGCATGCACCACTCGTGGCGCATTAGCTACAAGTGGCGCATTGCACCTTTTTGATGACAAGCCACTTCTACTCACTAATTTTTTTTTTTTATTTATTTGCACTTCCCCGATATTTTTCAGTGGAAAACAAAACATCTGAGGGCGTGAAAACCTTTTTTTATTTTTTGCTCTCCACCGACATTGTCAGCGGAAAACAGGACGTCTGAGGGCATAGGCGCACGCAGGGGAGCCACGGTGCCATGCTCCCCCCCCCCCCTTTGGCAAAGTAATAAGGTGCTAAAACCTAACTTTCAGTCTATAATTTTTCAAACTAATAATGGTTGTAGCCTCCTTTCACTTATTTTAGCCAAGCTTCTGCTTTTAGACATAAGCTACCAAAATATTTTTGCATTGTCCGTAGTGACTGCACTCACTGCACGCCCTTTTTCGATAAAAAGTGTGCTAAAATGAGTGTTTTTCTACGTGAAAACCGTAAAAATCCGTTGGCGGCTGGGGGTTTTACCCCCAGCCCCCAGCTTCAGGTTTCACCCCCAGACCCGCGGTTGTGGCCCCTCTTTGTCAAATCCTGGGTGCGCCACTGTTTGAGGGCGTGAAGACTAGAGTTGTAAGTAAAAAAAACACGTTTTTATTTTTTTGATCTACTGTAAACTTGATGTGGCGCATATAAGTTAAGGGTGAAAAATATTGGCGCGTGGAATCAAAAGGTTGGCCACCTTTGCTTTACATCACTGCACATCGCGATGCGGTTCTTATGACGTCATAATTGGAGTTCGTTTTTTGTTTTTTCTGATGCTTAACAATAAATCTACTCTGTTATCGAGGTTTCACACAGATTAGCGAAGAAAATAGAGGAGCCATTAGTTTTCTTTACGCAATGAAGAGAAATTCAAAGATTTTTTGCAAAAAAGACTGGATAAAGAACATCTCGGGACGGACTGCGTGGAGTGCTGAAGCGGTGGATAACAACAGAAGAATCAAAATGTCAGTTCCGATCTGGAAGAAAGCGGATATCAACACGAAAGGGAATTAGAAGTCTAGTCAGGATTTCAGGTAGAAACAAAAAACTAACTTCAAAAGAGTTGGCCAGAGAATTAAAAGACATCGGTTGTTGAATTGTACACTCCAACAGTGAGGAGAAAATTGCTGGAAAACGGTTTTCGTGAATGCAAAGTTATAAAAAAACAGCTGTAGATAAAAAAACAAAAACGTCGATTGGAATGGGCACGGTCTCACGTTAAATAGCCGGTCGAGAAGTGAAGAAAAATTTTGTTTGGTGATGAGTCAACTTTTACTAGAATTATCCTTGCTGGAAATAATTATGTGAAAAGATCTGAGGTCCGACTGCATCTCACCGACCATCGAGCACCTGCTGTCATTTACGCTACAGAGTTACATGACTGCAGGCCGACAAATGACTAGTTCAACTTCATCAAATCAAGAGCCCCTTCACGGGCCACTGATTTTCGAAATATAATTTGGCAGAAATCGCAGGCTTCCTATTTGACTTCCGCTTTTTTCCAGATCGGAACTGACATTTTGATTCTCCTATTGTTATCCACTGCTTTAGCACTCCTTGTAGTCCGTCCCGCGATGTGTTCTATTTAGTCTTTTTTGCAAAAAATCTTTGCAATTTCTCCTCATTGTAAAGAAAATTAATGGCTCCTCTATTTTCTTCGCTAATCTGTTTGAAACCTCGATGACTGAGTAGATTTATTGTTCAGCATCACAAGAAACAAAAAACAAACTCCAATTATGACGTCATAAGAACTGTATCACGCTGTGATTATGATGTGGCCTTTCTTAGGTTATCAGGATGCACAATTTCCTAATAGGATTTTTGGTTTTCATTTTGGTATTTTAATTTTTACCACCAGTGTCACCAACCCAAATAAATGGACTTTGAGAATGACGTCACATTATGGGATGCATTTCGGCTTTCAGAAAATTTTTTCGAAGAAAAATATTATGACAAAAAACGAACTGCAACAAGCCCTCTCCAAAAATAATGTATAACATGTGTACGTATAATGAAGACAAGTAGGACAAATTTGACTTGGACTCCGAAAACAAGAAATTTCGTAGGGTGGCTCCGGAATTATGAACAGCACTTAGTTTGTCAAAACAAGAGCTGGAGTTTTTCCATTTTTTTCGACAAATTGAAGAAAATATTTTGATCTCACAAGCATTTCGTCTCAAAAAATCATGCGAATTTTGAAAAATAGTTTTTAGTAAGCAAAAAAAAATATTAATTTGCAGTGACGCAAAACTAAAGCATTTTTTATGTCGGAATGATAGATATCAGTGTAAAGAGATTTTCCGGGATACCGACATGAACTTCCCGGTAAACGGGAAATTTCAAAACCCCAAATTTCTTGTCCCGATTTCTCTGGAAGAAACACTAGCAAGGCTAGTCAAACCAGCACTTATGGCACCCAAAATGGCTCATGGTCATGCCATAAATGCCATCGTCAGTACCGAGCAATGAGTGCAGGCTATATTTCCGTTGGTAAAGGTAACGTGACATTGCCAACAACATATCGGTACCATTAGAAACAGCCTTGTTTTGCCTCAATCTCGAGTTGATAACAAACCAAAACGGGGAAGACTACTCAATTAGCTGTGAAATGGTCAACAACATAAAAAAACAAAAACAAACAACAAAAAAAAAGAACAATAAAAAACACGAAGCAAAAAAAACAACGTTTTTTTAACAACACTAGCTGTGATGCAAGTGATATTTTTTATCAATCATAGCGTTGGTTTTATTTGGAGTAACGGCGCTGGTTAGATATTCGTAATCTTTCATCATGTATTGAAGGAGCATATCGTTTTCTTCATAAGTCCATCCTCTAGCAACCATTTTTCATATTTACAGTTATTATTACGGTAATGAAGTAATAAAACATGGTTTGAGTGGATTTAATACCGGTGGCAGCACGAAGAGAAGTTTATGTCGTCACAGCAAAGCTATTGCGGAGGCATGAAGCCAAAAATTTTCGCCAAACGCGAACAAACCATAGTAGAGCATATACCAACGTGGCCAAGATTTTTCTTCGCGCAAACGCGAAGAACCATTAGATTTTTCTTCGCGCAAACGCGAAGAAAAATCTTCGCCATTTGTTCGAAGTTTTTTCTTCGCACGAATGCGAACAGAAGTCTTCGTCATTTGCTCGAAGAAATTTTCTTTGCACGTACGCGAACAAAAATCTTCGACAATTCTGCCGTTTTTTCTCAAAACCTAACAACTACAATTGTCAAGTTTTCGAGATAATGAAGGTTTTATGTTTTTTTAAGCTAGCACAAAATCCTGATTGTAAAATTTTCTATTTCTTTTTCAGAGTGAGTCATTTGAAAGGCATGAATGAAAATTGATTTATAAAAAAAAAACTATCCATTAGTTTTTGAAAAAAGTGACTTGTTAGGTTTAAAACAAAAATTCTTCGTTTAAAAAGTAACAAATTTTTTTTCAAAACCTAACTACTACAAATTGGATTATGACGTACCAGGCGTCTCATTCCGGACTTGGGTTCAGTCACCTTGTTTCAACTTACAGTACTCGGAAGAAAACAAATAATTATATGACGTCATAATATGCCTCAACAATTGAAATGTAGTTGTTAGGTTTTGAAAAAAATAATTGGTAAAAAATTGGCAAAAATTTTTTTTGCGTGTAGTTGTTAGGTATCCATATTAGCATAACTAAATAAGTTAGCACTTTGATTTTTGGACGCATGATAAAACACGGAATTTCAATTCGAAAACTGCAAAAAAAATTTTTTTTGAAAAATTTGTAGTTGTTAGGTTTTGCGAAAAAACGGCAGATTTGCTCCAAAAAATTTGATAGGCGAAGAACATTGGCGATTACGAACGCTATTCGAATGCGAAGATTTTTCTTAGTGCGAAGAGCATAGTAGCATAGAGCCCCAGACCTTACTGTATTCCAAACAGACCTTACACAGTACAGCACAATTGCTACAGATATCAAAATTGTCTATCTTCAAAGAGATTTGCTGTATATACAGTATCTCATAAAATAAAAAAGGCTGACATTGAGTTAGTTGTTGCTAGGGAGATTTTTTGTGACCTAAAAAAATTGAAAATATGATCTTATTTTTGCAAAAATGTAACCAAAATGTGACTTTATTGAAAGAACAGCAATTACAGCTACTCCATATTAGTGGCGCATCCAAAATTTGGCGAGAAAATTGGCCAAAACTGGTGGGCGGCAGGCAAGGCGATCTCCATTACTCTATAAAGATCGTCTTGGCTGCCGGAGTCGAAGGAGCTTGGAGCTCCGCTCCAACCTCCCGACGGATGTTTACGATTCAAACATAAAAAACACTCATTTTAGCACACTTTTTGCTGATATGAATTACCGCTGAATGTTTTCTAGATCAAAACAAATTTTGGAATTAGCTCAGTTTTTCTGATAGTTTGAGTCTAGGCCTGCCTGCAACAACTTTTCTTCTACGATCGTTGTTGTTGAAAACGAATGTTCCAACAACTCATCTACGATGTTCATTCTAACCCTTTGGTTTTAAAATAGACAAAAGTTGGTGAACGAGATTCTTTAGTGTTTTAATGTGAATTACCGCTGCTTTTTTTATTGACAGTTGAAATAAATTCCTCATTTAAATCAAAGAAAATCTTGAAGTTAAGTTTTTACTACCGTACGCTCACTAGGCTGTGAAAGCCATTTGGATTTTGGTAATTACGACATTACAATTCACAAGCAGAGGTGCCTTGGTGGGGAGCTCGGGGGCTGAGTCCTCCTAGTTCTAAAAAATTTGCTTTGAGGGGGGCCAGGGGGTGCCAACTATTTAAGCAATCAAGACATAGTAAACTTTTAGTGCTAATTAATATTCAATATTTGTATTTTCACATTCGAGTCTGTCAAACAAAAATTCGCCACCGAGACTACCTTGAACACTATTCACGCTATATTCTACTGTTCAGTGATGCAATAATACCAACACCGTAAAAGCTCACTGTGACGACATAGTTATGTATTTTTTCCTTACAAGATTCAACTTTCCTTTAGGGATGTGCCTCAAAGAAAATTACTCGGACTCGCCGAGTAACGAGTATTCACAACATTACTCGGCCGAGTCCGAATTCGAGTATCTACGACATCAAAATATGACCTCAAAATCAGGTGAAGAGCAAAAAAGGTTATCGCGTCCGTAGAAGTCCTAATTTCGACTCAAATGCGGATACAGAGCAAAAAAAAAAGTCAAAATGACGATGCTTTAGCACTCGGCCGAGTATCAATTGATACGCGAGCTCGGCCGAGTAATGCCTTAATACTCGGCCGAGTACTCGGACTCGACTCGGCACATCCCTATTTTCCTTGTCTTTTGTCGGTCTCGTAATTATTCAGCTGAATGGCTATTTGCGTCGTGTGCTTGAACTTACTTACTGCCATGCAATTAATTTGACTTCTGCAGGTAGGCCTGGGTTTTTCTGGCAGATTATAGTAGACTGTCATGTGTAATTTCAATTTTTATTTTTCTGTTGCGTAACTTAGTTGTAGAGTGCCGGTAAACTTAAGTATTTGTGATTACTGCCATGTTTTGTCAAGGATAGTTACAACTCGAAGACCAAGCCAGTGGCGTCGTACCAATGGAGACAGAAGGGGCCGGGCCCCCCAAATTTTCTGGAATATGTTAGTTTTTATAATTCAAAAAATTGAAAATTAAAAAAACAAAAACATTAGCCAGTGCCATTGCATTTTCATCCCTCAAACTAACCCCATACCGGTACCCCCTTTCTTATACTATGAATTCCATTTTTGCTTCAATCAATCGCTTCGACGCAGAAGTAAAGTTGAAAATATTTTGCGTGCGTTGTTAAAGATTTTAGCCTAGAGCACACTTATTCACGTCATCCCATCAAATGCGTCAAAACTAATAATGATTGCAGCCTCCTTTTATTTATTTTAGCCCAGCTTCTGCTTTTAGACATCACTACTAAAACAGTTTTGTATTGTCTGACACTATAATAGTGACTGCACTCACTGCAAATACCGGTATGTCCTTTTTCGATAAGAAAGTGTGTTTTCATGTTTATGTCAAGGCTAAAACGAGAGTTTTTATGTGAAAATCGTAAAAATCCGTTGGCGGAGGGGGCTCCGCCCCCTAACCCCCCTTGTCTCCTACGGCTGGGGCTTCGCCCCCAACAATGTCCTCCCCTTTGTTAAACGGTGGCGCCACACTGATTGCGCATAATGTCCGTAATTAAGGAGCGGTTTGAGGTATCAAAATAAATTTCGATTTATAATCAAAAAATTGAGGTAGCACGACATATTTTGGTATCTTTTTCTAACTTCCTTTTTTCGAGATGTTACTTAATGCTAAATACGTCTTTTGCAAAGGTTGTGAATTGTGGTCAACAGCGGTGTAAAAAGTAGTCCAGAAATCTACTTCAGTAAAAGTATTGTTATTGATGGCGAAAACTACTTGAAGTAGAGTAGGAAGTAGGGAATGTAAAAAGTAATGAAGTAAAAAGTACCAGCAATTTGAAGCTACTTAAGTAAAACGTAGCGTTTGCCAAACCAAGGCCATAAAGCTAAGCTTTGACAAAAAATGATTTGCTAACTTCCAAACTTGACAGATATTTTGCCGATGCTTAAGTATATTTAGGATAATTAGCTCATTTATTTGACGAAAATAAAAAAGTGAAGTGTGTCATAATCTGCAAAATGCACCCTCGTTGTCCACGCCAAACACAAACGACAAAAGACCACTTAATATCACGAAATTGTAAAACTTATAAAATAAAATAATACCTAATACTAATGTTGCCAATTTTATTATCAAGCATGAATGATTATCGTTTGCGTGATACATTGTTTAATATTAACTACTCATCATTTTGAAAGCCACGTAAGCAGCGTTACTTTCTGATTAAACTACGTAAGTAAAAGTAGAAGTAGTTGAAATTTAAATCACTTAAGCAAGTAAGTAGAAGTAACCAAGCAATAATACTTAAGTAGTCTACTTAAGTAAAACTACTTCGTTACTTTACACCACTGGTGGTCAGTATAGGTTGTTACTTGGGCCCCTCCAAATTTTTTTGGCTGCACGACGCCTCTGGATCTAGCTGTCACTTTTTCACCATCTCTGACACTATGTCAACACTCTTCTGAGTTTTAAATGTTTAGTGACAGTGTGCTTGTAACTACATAAACTAATGTTTTGGAATTGGAAATACAGTAAGCTTGCAACAAACGTGTAAAACATAGTGCAGGTGATTGTAACCGGAGCAATTAAGCTTTACATAAATCAAATGGTATGGATTGTTGGCGTTAAAAACGACTAACTTTTTAACACTGAACAGGGCCCCCCTGGTTCAAATTTTACCTAGGTACCCATGTTCACAAGCCATTATCACGCATCATAAAGATTGGAATGTTATAAGCACCGTCCAGTCTATTCGCTTTTCACTCTAATTTTCATTTTTCAAAAAACTGTATTGCTCTTAGCGAATACTAATTGATAGCATAGTTTAAGCAAGCGTTTGGAAATTCAAAGTCTAACTTTTTACGTGGCAAAAATACCATTTCGTTACTGAAAAATGTAGAGCTTCAATCCATTCCAATTGTAACAAGAAAAGATAAAAGGAAAATTGGGCAAAAAATAGCCCAAAAAATTGTGTTACCTAAAAAATTAAATGTTACCTAAAAACAAAAAATGTGATTTTTTGTAAGGTTATAACTTCTTAAAAACAGGCTCCACGCGTGTGAAATTTTGGTTTTACATTTTTTATGGTAATTGGAGCCAGCAAAAAAAAGTAACTTTTGTGACCTTAAATCGCCCTAGTTATTACAGTATGACATCAATATACTGCACACAGCTACGAGCTGCTAAACGGGTGTTTACACAGTCACCGTATATCAGGGCCGGATTTAGACAACAAAAGGCCTTAGGCTATTTGATCAATAAGACCCTAGTGAACAACGATCAGACTCATCTCTACGCAGAGGCGTAGCGAGAAATTTTGAAAGGGGGGAGGGGCAATAATTTCCACACTTTTTGCAAGCGTATTTTTTTCCGCAGAACAAATTTGAAGCTGATTGAGACACAGAAAAGGCTCTAGAGGGGTCCGGGGGCATGCTCCCCTGGAAAATTTACATACTGTAATCAGGACCGGATTAAGGGTTTCTGAGTCCTGGGGCTATTTGGTAGTCAGGGGCCTGTTTTGTCCCCGTCAGTCCTAGACCTGCTGAAATATGTAACCTACATACCAGTATTAAACACATTCAAAAAACAAATTTTCTGAACCTATTTTGCACGTACAAAGCTTTAGAAGATGTCATACCGCAGAGCCCCAATTTCCGCAAATACGCTTTCTATTTGTTGTTTTGTAAGTGATTCTACGATTAGTTTTCCCCAAGCCATGCAAAGTTTGCGTCAACCTCCTTCACAGCCTCTATTTCAGGGATGGTAAACCACTGACCCGCGGATCACCTAGTGACCCACTTGTAGTTTCAAAAATATTGCGAAGAAAACGGTAACGAACATTAACGTAGTGAAGAAAAGCTTATCTTTCCATACTGCGGCATTGAAGACGGGAAGCTGGGTATTTTTGAGGTGAAGATCCTTTTTTTTTGTTCTTTGCACAGATTTCGGAAGAACTTGGGTTCAAGCCCTTCGTTAATATGATTACATCCACAACCCACGTTTTTTCTTGTTTCGGTCTACGATCTTAAATTTGATCCACCAATTAAAAAGGTTCGCCATCCCTGCTCTATTTCGTATCCTAACGTCCTTTTACGAAAATTCGTGCGGCATTTTGTGTGAAACCATAAGTCTATGGTGAAACCATCTTTAATTTACGCTGCTGTCTATGAATTATGCAACGAAATAATCATAAATTTTAATGACTCGCTAAAACGACGACATTTCTTCGGAGCTGCGTTGCCCTGCAGGCTCTATGTCACGTAGATGGACCCCCGCTACATGTATCACCCTTCCGCGTAATCTTGAGTTAATGAAGATTTAGATCAGGGGAGGGGAACCTGCGGCCCGCTTAAGTTTTGAATGTGGCCCGCGTCAGAACTTTAATCGTTAAGTGTACAACAAAATGGTGGAATATAAAACATTAAGATTTCTTAAAAACTGCGTCACATTCAACTACATGCTATATATTTGTAGCATAAAAAACGCGCAAAAGTCTCTGATTTTACGAAAAAAAAAAAAAAGCTCAGCATGAATGTTGTTAAATTTGCGACGAAATATTGTGCCTTTTTAAAGCGAAATTTAACAATTAAAAGTAAATGTGGCCCGCTGAAATTATTATGCAATCAATGTGACCCGCTGTGCTTTACCGGTTCTGCACCCCTGATTTAGATTGATTTCCTTCTAGTTACAGGATAGAACGTTAGCCTACATCACACACTGTAACCGACGCTGGGCTATTGATAGTATTTGATTGTGATTTGTTTCAAAATTTACACAGCAATGAACATTCATATCGATCATCATTTTATTTATTCAGTTTGAATTCTGTTTCGAAAACCGTTAAATTCGTTGCACAATATGCTGCAGAACAATCATATTGCGTCGGAATGTTTTTATATACATTGTTTGGCATTTTTTTGCTTCCTGCAATTTTGACCCAAAACATAGAGACTTTTAATTTGTTAGGAGGGGCTGGAATAATTTCAAAGCTAGCTTCTGGACCCTGTTTCCTGCTCCGATAAATGCCTCAGCCGTTGGGCTGGTAATGCAATACTGTCCGAATCTCGCAACGTAAAGTATGTCCAAATCTCACAAACTCGTAATCAGTCTTCTTGGATTTCGTTTACTTGCCGCAGATCTTGTGATTTAAATTCAAGAGTAAAATCGTTGAAACTTTTGGCGTTGATACAATCTTGAATCACTCACTTAGCCCTGACCTAAACTGGATAGATTAGGCCTATAAAGATTGGTAATTCGTATTCAACTTTAAAATAAAATAGTTGATTGATGAAAAAACCACTTAGTTGTTCATAATAAGTTGTAATCGAGAGGCCTATTTTGGTCGGTGGGCCTGGGGCTGCAGCCCCATCAGCCCCCGCCTTAATCCGGCCCTGACTGTAATGGTTAATCTAGTGCTTTTCAAATAATTTTCACGCAAATTTTGATTAAATTGTTTGATCCTAATTCTGAGCGCTTCGCCACATATATGATGCATTTTGTTCGCACGTTGTCGATGTACGTGCTGAAGGCGTAAGGCTTATTGCTATGGAAGAGGTTCTAAATTATGGAAAAATTGTATACATCAAACACATTTTCGAAATAGCTGGTGGGAGGATGCATACCCCTCATCCTATCCCTGGCCATACGCTACAGAAACCATCAAGAGTCTGGCATATTTTAGTCACTCGGCACCATTAATTTTGTTTTTTTTTTACTGAAAAGCAGAGTCAAAAGGGGGGGGGGGTTGGGGGGGGGCATGGCACAATACCTTCCTAAATACACTCTTGTCTCTACGCTTAGGCCAATAAAGATCTTGATGGTCGATTTCCAAAAAAAAGGTCTTGATAAAAAGGTCTTCGTTGTTCGTGACGAGACCGTTTATTTCTCCGAGGCCCTAGGCTTCAGCCTGCCTAGTCTATTGGTAAATCTGGCCCTGCTGTTAATGCCACTCAGGCACCAGCAGGCTATTGCAATTAACAGATCGAATACCTCAATATTGCAGTCTGACTAATTATGAATACCAGACTATCTACACGTGGACAGTGTACACTGTATAGGTAATACAATACATTAGCTAGCATTTCTGTTTTCACCGCAATTTTTTGTTGGTATTTTTCCTCTGAGTTTGGAAGAAATGCCTAGCCAAAATACAATCTTTAAAAACCGAAACAAATCCTGGCATTGACGCGCCAAAATTTCTGTTAAAACGCAGATCTGTTTTCGAATGCGAACTGTAACGTCATAATGTAAAACTGACCTGAAGTAACCTACACAAAGGAATTTTTTCTGATAATTTTAGCACGCTAAGTTATCTACTACCCCACACGGACTTCTATTTAGAAGTCCGAGATCTACTACAGGGTGAGTCACGGGAAACGGATGTTTTTAAGGAAGACAAAACTCTGCGAATATTTTAACAAAAATTTATTTATGTACAATAAAAATATTCACTAAACTATGAAATTATGGAATATTTAGGAGTGAAAAATTATGTCTGACAAATGATGGCCATTTTCACGAACACAAATTTGAAGTCGATTTCCCATACCACACCAAACAGTAACTTTTGGACAGTGTAGTGGTCGCTGATGCAATTCACGAGGATTTCTTCACCCCTTAACCTTTGCTTTCTTCACCCCTTAACCACTTACTCTGGAAGAGCAAGGGGCGTTATAAAAACATCCGTTTCCCGTGACTCACCCTGCACAACGTGTTTCGCGGTACTTTTTGAAACAATGCTTTTTGCGGTATATCCCGGAAAAATATCCGCTTATGCTCTTTTTAGTTTATTGAAAAAAAGTTTCCGAAATATTGAGTAAAACTGTCTAAAAAGTAACGACAGTACCAAAAATGGTACCTTATTTTAAAGTATCGATGGTACCGATAACGGTACTAAAAAGCACCGCGGTCAGCGTGGCGTAGCGAGAAATTTTCAAAGAGGTAGGCCATAGTTTCCACATTTTTTTCACACGTACTTTTTTTTCGGCGCAACTAATTTAGAGCTGATTGAGAAACAAGAAAGGCTCTAGGAAGATCCGCGCGAGGGGCATATTTGTGTAATGTACCCAACACCAGCAGAATTAATAATCTTACGTAATTATCGTGACGAACCCCTTAGTTAAAAACATGTCTAAAGCGAAGCCGCGACGAAAATCGAACCCCAAACTAGTGCAGCACTTCCCTCCCTACGCTGCGCTTTAAGCCACTGCGCCATCGAACATTCGTTGCAATGTTGCACAAAATGGCGTATATAAACCCACGCTTAGTCAGAAAAAAGCAAGGTTTTTCTGGTGCTAGTGCATTACGTAAAAATGCGTCGGGGGACACGCTCTACCGGAAAAATTTTAAAAATTTACATGCTGTAATGACCATTTTAGTGCTTTTTGATTAATTATTGCGCAAATTTTGTTTAATTTTTTTGACCCTAATTCTGAGTGCTTCACCAAATACATGCATTTTGTTCGCACATTTTGGATCATTATTATTACTTTTAGTCGCACATTTATCCTCCTATCACGACAAAGCGATCAATGCGCTGTGCGAGCTCGTTTAGGAGTTGCCAGCCATCTGTCTACCACACCAAGTTGGGGGAATCCCTCTGAGTGCTTTTCCCAACGGCCCAACAAGTAAACATGCCGGCTTGTTCTTCACACTGTTCCTTTATTGCTGAGCGTCAAACAAGGGAGCTGTGAATACCGATTTTACAGTCATTGGTTTGACCCGACTTGGAATCAAATCCAAGTCTACAGCTCCCGAGGCAGACGCTTTTACCACTCGGCCATCTGATCTGTTAATGCGTGCTCAAGGCGTACCAGTAATAAGGCTTATCGTTACCGAAGAGGCTCGAAATTATGGAAAAAATTGCATACATCAAACACATTTTTTTAAATGGTTGGTAAGGGGTTGCATAACTCCTCCCCTTATCCTACCCCCCTCCTGAATCCGCTTCTGGCCATAAGCTACAGAAACCATCATAAAAGTCTGGCATATTTTAGTCACTTGACACCATTAATTTTGTTCTTTTTTACCAAAAGGCAGAATCAAAAAGGGGGGCCATGGCACAATGTCTCCCCCCCTAAATACGCTTCTGACCGCGGTACTGCCCAACTCCGATGTACAAAAGCCTGACACAATACCATCAGCATTATAATTACAAAGCACTTTTTGCACAGCCTAGTCTAGTCCAGCATTTAGTTATATATATGAAAACGTGACACAAAACCATCAGCGTTCACAACGGGTTTCGCTACTAGTTGCGTTCACACTCACGAGTCACGACGGATTTGATAATGAAACCTGGTTGTGAAAACTGCTCATTACCACGTGACATTATTACACCTGGCTTCACGACGCGAAAATCCATTTGCACTTGCCAAACTTTCGTTCCTGGTGGTGAAAACCAGCAAGTGTCAGATCTGGTTACAATAAAAGTAGGCTACTTCATTGCAGGTGATGTTCGCAACCACGATGAATTTCAAATTAAACTAATAAAATTTATTTAAAAATTAGGAGTGATCGGATCATTTTTTTAAACCTTTGCAGTAGGCTACTGTACTATATTTTCTCGAACAAACCAGTACAAATAAACTTCTAGAAGCTTTAAAGGTCTAAGCTCGGACATTCTATCCTCAAAAAGGTATTTCGGTATTAAGTAGTGTTTTCACCGAATAGGATAGTGGATACGATCTTTCGCAGGAAAATGACGGTCAGCGCGAAGGTAAACTGCGACACAGTAGGATTTTATGACGTGAGCCAGGGCTGCCGTTCTCAAAAAATAATTGGGTGGGCTCAGTAGGCAGTATCGCCAAGTTCAAGATATTCAGACCCCATCTTTCCTTGAAAAATTATTGCGTGCATTATTATTGCCAGATTCATTAGCAGAGGCATTCTCTATAGCAATTTCACCAATCGAAATTTTACCCGTACTGCTTGCTGATCTTAAAAGTCATTCTTTATTGAAGGAACTAAACCAATTTTTATTAATGAAAACCTGACTCATCACCCAAAGAAACTCATCTGGAAGGCAAAGCAGATGGCAAAAAGGTTAGGATATACGTAAGTTTTTTTGGACGGCTAACGGCAATATTCTTGTACGCAAAACAACAACTTCGTCTTCAATTGTTATTAAAAGTGAAAATGATCTTAGTCTGATTCAGTAACTTTGTATTTTTTCAAATTATACATGGACTTTGATTATTTTCTTTCGTAAGTTTCTAATGTTAGATTCTGGCGACAATGATCTAAAAAATTTTGTATTTCCTGTTAGTGAAGTGTCTAAATCTTCTTTTGCTTTCGATCAAAACTTTGCTGATAAAGACCTTTCTTTAAATAACATGCTTGCCAAAATCAAACCCTGCAATTATTACAATGACCCTTCTGTACGAACGATTCCGCCAATGACATGGTTATATTACATATTAACATACGATCTCCAAACAATTTTACGGATTTTAAGACGTTTTTATCTCAGTTTTTTGTTTATCCGGATATAATATGTGGTTCTGAAACCCGTTTAAAAGAAAATCCTTTAAGCAATGTCACTTTAGAAGGATATCACTTTGTGTAATGCCAATTCATCATCTGCAGCTGGTGGCGTAGGGATGTACATATCATCATTAGTTAATTTTAAAGTTATTGGCAAAAACATTCTCCAAAATGGTTGTGAAGACATCTGGGTTTGCATAGAAAACAAAAAACATTGATAAAAAGCAGTTATTGCTTCTATTTATCGTCATTCCTCATCTGATATCAACAATTTCATTAAATCATTAAACTCTAGACCAGAGGTTCTTAACCGGGGATAATTTTACCTACCATGGGGGTAAATTTTCTGAATAAAAGACTAAAGAAAACTTTAGTTTTCCGTATTGAAAAAGCAGTGGTGGTACAGTGGGGGTAAATCATTCTTTTTTCTTTTGGCAAGGGGTAAACGAGACAAAAAAGGTAAGAACCCCTGATCTAGACTATCAGAATCATACTCATCTACAAACATGTTTTTACTTGGTGATTTCAACATAAATGTTGAGCAATCCTCTTCACGTGCATCTCATGCGCAAGACTATCTAGATATGCTCTCTAGCATGGCAATTTTTCCAATTATTACCAAACCTCCGAGAGTAACTACCACTTCCTCCACCATGATTGACCACATCGTAACAAATAAGTATTGTACTTCTCACGGTATTCTTCCTGGTGTGATAAAAACCGATTCTTTAGCTGATCATTATCCGATGTTTTGTATTATTCGAAACTCTTTAGTTGAAAAGAGTACTTCACAATATTATTATCAATCCATGAAAAATTTCAATTCTGTGGACTTCACCTCTGAATTAGCCCACAAATTATCTGTTTTTCACATAACGGATTTAAATGTTACCAATATCAATGAGATCTTTGACCAATTTCTTGAGATGATCTCCAAAACAATCAACACTTATGCTCCTTCAAAATAGGCATCAAAAAAAGAGCGAAAAAATTTACGAAAACTTTGGATTTCTAAAAGAATCTTTACTTCAATACGACACAAACAATCTTTACACAAATCATTCTACTGTATATCCTTGGAAATATTGAACAGAAGACATTTTATAAAAAGATATGCAAACAAGCTAACTAAGGTCAAACAAATTGCAAAAAAGCTTTATTACGAAAACAAATTTTGAGATACAGCTGACAATTCTCATCAACTGCGTAACCTTTTGAACGATATTCTTCCATCAAAAAGGTTTTCTTCTGCTCCAAATGCTCTCAATGTATATGGCCTGGAAATCAACTACACAGCTGACATTGCTAATCATTTAAACAGCTTTTTCTGCAAAGTTGGCCACACACTTGCTGATCAAATCAACTGTGCTCCCAATGACAAAAGTTAGGTTTATTACCTCGGGAAAAGAGTTTCAGAATCAATTTTTAGAACCCCCATACTTGCCCCCAAAAGTTCAGAGGATTATTACATCCTTACATAACAGCCAATCAACTGGACCTGATGGTATTTCTTCATCCTTTATCAAATTAGCTTCAAATAAACTCTCCTTGCCTCTAACCATTCTATTTAATTTTTGTGTAAAAAAATTTTTTTTCCAGACTCGCTGAAATTACTAAAGTTATTCCTATCCGTAAGTCTGGTCCCCCCAAAAATATGAGAAATTATCGACCAATTTCACTACTTCCCATTTTATCGAAAGTATTTGAAAAATTGATCTATAGCAGAGTTTTTTCATTTATTGAAAAATTTAACATTTTGTCTTCAACACAATATGGTTTTCGTCCTAATATTTCGCCAAACTAGCAGCTTTAGATGTAGTATCGTCATGCTATCACAACATTTCTAAAAATCAGTTTGTTGGCCTTATCATGCTTGATTTAAAAAAAGCATAAAATTTGACTCTGTAAGTCATGAGATTTTAGTAAGCAAATTAGAACACTACGGTATTCGGGGCAATGCTTTTCGATTGTTTTCTTCTTACCTCTGCAACCGTAATCAATTTGTTCGCATTCAACACGTTAATTCTTCTTCACTACCTATGAAATATGGAGTTCCACAAGGATCCTTATTAGGCCTTTTATTATTTTTGCTTTTTATTAATGAACTTGAAAATTCGCTTTTGCAGATGACATTTGCATAATTGCCAATGCTTCAACAGCCATGGATCTGGAAACCAAGCTTAATCTCGTATAGATAGACAAATGGACAACAGCGAACAAACTTACTATTAATCCTTCTAAATCATATGCCGTGATTATCCCCCCTCATTCCAATATTACTTTTCTTTCTCTAAATTTAATTTACAAAAGCGATAAAAAATTGATGCTGCAAATTCAATTAAATACTTAGGCATTCACATAAATAACAAACTGGACTTTAAAACGCACATTAAAATGTTAGAAAAAAAAAAAAAAAAACTTTCACGATCTGTAGGTATTCTACGCAAAACTAAATTCTTTCTTCCAACCCATATTTTACGCAAGTTATACTACGCATTTATTCACACCCACTTGAACTTCGGTGTGCTGATTTGGAGTGCCACTCCTAAATTGAATTTAACAAAACTGATTAGAATTCAAGATGAAGTTACTCGACTGCTAGCTGGTGCAGGCTGTAAGATTCATGCATTTTCACTCTACTCCAAATTAAATATTTTAAATCTAAATAAACTTACGACTCACGTGATTGCTGAATTCATGCATAAACATTATCTCGGAAAATTGCCCAAGAATTTCAATAATTATTTTACTTTGGTTTCGTTTGTGCATTCTCGCACGACCAGAAACTCTTCGAAGCTTTATCGATATTTCATTCCTCAATTTCCCACCAAAAAAACTTCAACGAGGCATTAAATACAAAAGCTCAAAAATTTGGAACAGCGTACTGGAAGAACTCAAAAAACTTAACCACACCCAATTTAAGTGTAAGCATAAATCTTAGTTACTCAGCAATAAATAGACCTTTAATCCTTAATCTTTGTTGTTAACAAAAAAAAATTTTTTTTTGTAATTGATTAGCCTATGTAACGAAAACAACAAAATTTTTATTGTTGTTTTCGTTACATAGGCTAATCAATTAAATTCTTCTCCCAATTTATACAACCGTTTGTGCTGTAGGTAGTCGTTGACTCGAAGACCGAAAGGTCGCTTCACGACTTCCTGGTACATCGCAAACAACTACTCAAGACTAGGACTATCCTGTAAATAAAAATATATAATAGCACGTGTTCATACCATCGTTCAAAACATGTTCAAATTTTATTTTTAATATTATTGCACACCTGATGTTGTAAATTGTTGGCCTTCAGTATTTTGAGGTAATATGACTAATATTTTATCTAACTGTGCAGTAGAAATATGTGTTATTATTTTATTTATTGATACGTTGATTTAATCCGCACGGGTACTGCAATAAATTTGATTGATTGATTGCATCAATTTTAATAGCATGTCACACGTGAAAATAGTTAGGAGACATACTGTAGCAATTGGCAAGGCGCAACAGGCTGACTGTTTATTGTATTTAAGCTATTACTACTACTACTACTGCTACTACAGAACTACTACTACTACTGCTACTATTCCTTGGATCAGTAAATGCTCAACTTTACTACGATTGTCTCTTTTGTACCTAACAAATACTAAAAAACAAAAACATTTACAAATTTAACCAAAACATTCACGTAACATCCGTCATTTTCAACGATCTACTCCTGTGGTGTCCAACTCAAAGTGGCCCGCCAAAGCTTTCAAAGTGGCCCGTTAAGCTTTCTATCATTGGTTAGTTAATTCGTTCTCACGCGCTGACACGATATTTTGTGTTACAGATTCGAGTCCTAAAGTATAGCATGTGCTAAGGTGTCCCACTGATCATATAGAAAATTCAGCGCGTGCATGTACGCACAATGTATAGGCCTACTGTTTCGATTGTTTTGTTGTTGAATAAGATTTGCTCTTCGTATGTCGTCATACTAGCGGTACCGCGCGCAGGTGACAGATCCTACGTGACGGGTTCGATTCGCGGCTGGAGCCGATCGCATTTGACATATTTAACGGGTGGCTGCTGACTCGAAGAGCGCAAGCTCACTTAGCAGTCTCCCTCAGTTACTGTTGAATTTTCAGTTCAATATAATTTGAAAATAACCTCAGTTATTTATTTATTTTTATTTCATACTGAAACATGCTGTTACACCTTATGGACTACTGCATAATAGACTGGAAACTAGACACAACGCGCATTATATATATAGCCTAGTAGTCCACGGTCACACGTAAGTGATTACGCGTTCGTATTTCTGCAAGCTTTGCACGTGCTATGACAATTTTCTTTCATTTTAAATTCAGCATTGAGCAGTGCCGGCGATAAGGGGGGCCAGGGAGACAGGCCCCCCCAATCGGCATGCTTGCCCCCCCCAATCAACAAGCTTACTCTTTTCAAGACAGCGGCTTTTGTGCTTAATTTCATACTTTGTCCCCCCCTGATAAGCTCTTGGCCCACTGGCCCCCTAAGTCGACTGCTCTGCCGCAGGCTCTGGCTCTGAGTATGGCAAAGAAGAAACAAAAAATAACAAAAAAATAAGATACGATTTTTCAAATTGTTTTTATAATCGCTTATATTGTCGCCATGGTACCAAATTATGGCCCGCGAAAATTTTAAAAAGGAGATATGGCCCGTCACTCACAAAAGTTGAACACCCCTGACCTATTATATAAAATGGCATGCGCTGCTTTCTCGTGATAGGAAAACTGAGACGGAACAAATCGAACCAGTTAAGCAAACCAGAATCTTAAATTTTGTTATTCTTTGACATTTCTTTGACATTATTTTTCTTTAGCCTCTAAAATTAAAATATTTCTTTTACGGTGAGATCAATGACAAATCCTACTACAGCTTCAGTATGCTGTTATACTTTGACAAAACAGGAGTACAGTCTATTCAAGATTTGTGGACTTAGAACGGCACGCACCTCTGTTCAGGTTACTAGGTCTCAAGGCCGAAGAATATACAGCCCACCATAGCACAAAAAAGAGTAGGCTGAGCCAGTGGCGTAGCTGGAGGTTTTGCCGTCCGGGGCGGTTCAAGAAACTAATACCCCCAAATGAGCCAATGAGCATTAATCAGTTTCAAATGCGGCCATCTCCATGACAAAATATGCGTCGTTTAAAAGCGTGCTGACTCGCAAACTATAGCAATGATTACGATGCTATAGTGTGTATTAACCGGGTTAGTAAATAGTTAGTGTCATTTATTTCCTTACCGTCAAGACATCAAAAATACGCAAATACAATATGCAGTATAATTGGACTACACGACAAAAGGGAAGAAGCAGTTAAACGTTGCAACATGCAAAAGGAGAGTGGAAAGTCGAGAAAAGCAACATGAGAAACATGGCTGCAACACCCGACGATAAAGATTTATCAAATAAAGAAAAGGAGCACACACGCACATACAGCACAGAAAAAACGAAGGTCAGATAAAAAAGACAGCGAAGAGAGTCACAGATTCTATACTGCCATGCTATGGTGCAATGGTAAAAAAACGGAATAGTGTGTGGGTTTTCAAGGTTAATTCAAGTCATGACAGCGCTTGCCGCTTATAAAACTGGATGTACTAGAATCAATAAGCAAACGATAACTGCTCTAGGGTTTTGGTCAGCAATACGTTTTTGAACTCTTGATCCATACCCTGCCATTACAGCAACATTGTCGAAAGCCTGACCAAGGCAGTCTTGAATCTGAAGTCCATCTTCTTCCAGCTGCTTCAAAATCATCATCATCATCATCCAGTTTCCACCCGGTTTCTTCCTCGTTCCCGATGGTGGTCAGGTACACCTCATCCCCTCCGCGATTGCTCTCACACCTTCCCTCCATCTCGTTTGATCTGCAGCTTCCTCGATCTTCAACCCGACTTCCTTCACACTCTCTTCCACGTGCTTCCTCCATGTCATTTTTGGCCGTCCTCGCTTTCGCTTCCCATTCACTTCCAGCATCATTGCCTTCTTCAGTATATTATCATCATCCCTTCTAATCACATGTCCATACCGTCTTATTCCATTCGCCTTTACCATTCTATCCAACGTTTCCTTCAAACCCAACATCTCCATCAGCTCATC
The DNA here is from genome assembly GCA_964006365.1 of Trididemnum miniatum. NCBI lineage: Eukaryota > Metazoa > Chordata > Ascidiacea > Aplousobranchia > Didemnidae > Trididemnum > Trididemnum miniatum. The sequence goes on along the minus strand of OZ023240.1, from coordinate 12,519,905 downwards.
CATATTTTTTCTGTCCACTAATTTCACTCCACACATTCACCTCACCATGGCTCTTTCAGTTCTTCTCAAAATTGCCGTTTCACTCTCCCTCAAACACCATGTCTCACTTCCATACAACATTGCTGATCTTACGCAACTGCAATAAACCATCTCTTTCATTCACGAGAAGCTAAATACGCGAAAAATCATTTTCAACAAAACCGCTACAGCGACTTCAGTATGGTAAGCTGACAAAATAATCAAAATCTAGGGGAGCGTAGAACCCATTCCCTATGAGTGCCAGTCTATCGTACTATCCCCTACACCACATCGCCGTTGCCATTCTACCGTAACATTTTTGTACTTATAGTTTCCTTACGAATCACGTGACTCTCAAACACGCTGTAGCCGTTTTGTTAAAAATGATTTTTCGAGTATTTAGCTTCTCGTCTTTTATTCTCAGAAAAAAACTTTTCCCACGTAACAACTCTCCGCATTCTCTAAATTTCATCCATCCAATCCGGATGTCACTGCAGTTTCACATCCACCACTAGCATTCAGCCTGTCTCCTAAATAACAAAATCCCTTCACAGTCTCCACTTCATCGTATATTACTTTCACTGGTTCTTCCGTGCCATCTCCGACATCTGTGCATCTTCTACAAACAAAATGTCTTGCAGAACTGCAGGTTACATTTTTCATTCTCGTGCATTTCCCATGTATCCACTTCATACACTGTGTGCATCACACAGCGTTAGACCCAACCCTTTTCTCACATATTCCACAAGGATCTATTTTGCTCAATACAATGTCTCCCTCCGTTCCGCTCAACTTCATCTTAGTTTTTCCTACATTCACTCTCAAGCCCTTGCCTTCCAATGCACTTCTCCATTTTTGTAACCTCTTCCTTAAATCATCCATACTTTCACTCATCAGCACCAGATCATCCGCGTACAAAATTTCATTCAATAATCCTTCTCTTGCATGCTCTGTCACAACATCAACCACAATAGCAAATATCAGTGGTGATAGCACAGATCCTTGATGCACACCAACGCGTACCCCAAATTCTTCCGATGTCCCTGACCCAACTCTAACTTTTGTCCTTGAACCCTCATGTAAACTCATCACTGCTTTCACCAAAACTTCTGCCAATCCTTTCTTTCTTAATGCCCATTCCATCACTTTTCTCGGTACTCTATCAAATGCCTTTTCCAAGTCCACAAAACACATGTACAGCTTTTTCTCTCTTCCACGAAACTCCTCTTGCATTTTTCTAAGAATAAACGATGCATGAGTTGTCCCCTTCCCAGGCATAAAGCCAAACTGCATGTCATCTATCGTTACCAATCCTCTAATTCTGCTCTCCACCACTCTCTGCACTACCTTCATTGCATGCTCCAGCAGCTTCACTCCTCTGTATGCCCCCCAATCCATCACATCCTTTTTTCCTTTAAAAATTGGAACAACAACACTTGTATTCCATTCTTCTGGCATACGTTTCCCATCAAACACTCTCTGACTCCAACACCAGTTTCCACTCCCTATTATCATATACATATTTACTTCTGAGGGTCCAGCTGCCTTTCCCAACTTCATCTTATTCATAGCTTCCATCACATCTTCATCAGTTACTCCTTCAACTGGTCCTCTAACCATATCTGCTTCTACCATCTGATCCCATGTATTTTCCACTTTCATGATCTTTTCCATGTGTTCCTTCCATAATTTCTCACGATCTTTCTCACTGACAACAAGTCTCCTATTTTTATCCTTCATGCAAAGCTTCTGTAATCTGTTCTGTTTTACTAAACCAAATTGCAGCAACAGCCAGCAGGCTTTGTATCGATAACATTTTATTGGAAAATTTTAACGTTTTTGACCATAGCTTGTGGTCCTCTTCAGAAAAAAAAAATTTTAACTACATTTTAAGAATAAATTAATCAAATGGTAGTATTTAAAAAAATCAAGTAAATTCTAACATTACTAACAATCAACACATTATTGTCTAACATTAATTCATCAAATCAAAAATCAAATCTTCATTATACTCGCCGTATTACGCCGAAGCGTGTAACGAGTTGCGGGGCCCATCTCCGCGGCTTAGTGCCTGGGCTACACAGCTCCGAAGAAACGTCGCAACAGTGGCGAGTCGTTGGCGATACTGTGTCGATTTGACCGGTCCGGGAATCGAACCCCAGACCTCCCGCACCGATAGCGTGCTCTTAGCAACTGAGCTAACGGCCGGTTCACATTAATTCATATACAGTACAAATCTTGCACAAATGAAACGACGTAGTAATAAATAAAACGCACTACAATATTAACTAAAATACGAAATAACATAAAAGCTAAACCGAGTTCAAATACACGTGCTAAAATATATTTAACAGAAAAAATGACCTCCCTGCCTACAATTGTGTATGCAGCTTAGAATTGTGTTTTTTTATTAAAAGAGCTTCTTGAATTTTGGTGTTGTATTCCGTGTTGCACGTTCTAATTGCTTTAAAATTGTCAATATTTATGTTGGCTCGGTAACAGAATTGACAATCATCAATGTGGTCTCGTTTTGCTGATTTTCCTTTAGGTTGGAGGTGCTGTTGTATTCTAGTACCTAAATGTCGTGTTGTCATACCAATGTACGACATATTCGTATCACACGAACAAAAAATTTATACACTACATTTGATACCAATTCAACAGGAGTAACACACTCTAATTGAAAATACGATCCAACTTTTAAAGTTGCATAATACACGTTAATATCCACATCAAACTTCATTTTAACAAAGTTGCTGAGCTTTTTTGCAAATTGGTGCGAAGATTTTCCGAAATGCGGTAAGCCGATTATGAACTTAAAATCCTTTTCATAGTTGCTCGACGTATTGTTATTTTCTTCAAAATTTTTTATGACATTATTTATAAACCAATTAGGATAACCATTATTCTGAAATATCCTGCATAGTTTTTTAACTTCACGCGTATGCAATTCACAATTCGAGCACCCTATTTTAGCACGATGTAATAAGCAAGTAATTAAGCCAGTTTTCCAAGCACTTGCAAAAACGGTTTCTGTCCTTAAATTAAACAAACGAAATTGTACTACTGTCTTGAGCTTGCGAGACAAGAATAGACTTATACGGGCTGTTTTCAGACTCACCTAAATTGTGATTATCACTTGCGTAACACTGTCTAGTGCCTATACTGCACTCGCACGCTGAGTGTGAGCAACTCAAATAATGCAAAGACAAAGAAGAAAACAGTACTCAATTGTGACATAATTAACATTAAAATCAAATCTATATTATACTCGCGGGAATACACAGATGCGTAAACGAGTTGACGGGGCCCATTTCCGCAACTTTGCGCCTGGGCATTGGGCAACACAGTAATGGTTGTTCAAAATAATCCAGAAAAAAATTACGTAAAGCTTATCCAAAATGTCTCCCTTCGGGGCGGACCGCCACTGCCCTGCTACACCACCCAGCTGAGCCTACCCTCGACTGCACCACTGCATGAAGCTACCTCACTTCACGCAGCACGGTAGGAAGCAATCGTAAGATGCTTTGCAGAACAGCCAATAAAAAGAAAACCGTTTGGATTCAAACCATGCGGAATATCTTTCCGTCAACTGCTTACGTCAAAAATTGCACGAAATTTCACAGGGCTACAAATCCAATAAAATTTCAGTTTGCTGTTACTTAACCTTCATTTAGTAAATAAACCGATATTTTATTTGTAAACAATCATTGCTCTTTCTAACTTGAGCAACCTGTGCTTACAAAGCACAAGCAACTCTTCACAGTTCGCAACGCAATAAAGCCCCATCTGTTGCATTTACAGAAGCGTATTTCACTTTGCAACGCAATAAAGCGCAAGCATCATTATTTTCTTCGTGTAAAAAGCAGCACAAGTTGCGCAACGATCAAAGATACTGTAACACATTCACGAGCTTTGTAAGTTGCGCTTTAAATTGCAAAATCAAATACTGCAGATTCAACCTCTGAAAATCAAATACTGTAGGTTCAATCACACAAATTTTAAATTTCAGTAAGAAATCAGCCTAGCTATTGGTAGGTTTTTTTGCAAGCCTTTAAAAGTATTAGACCGGGCGCCCAGAGGGTTTATTCAAGTGAACAACGGCAAAAGGTTGGGCCACATCAAAACTTGCACACTTACGGGTAATTTTAAATTATTTGTTGCTGCCGGGGTGCATCCGGGAATTTCACCCCTAAATTACCCATTTCAGGGGGATCAAAAATGACATTCATTCAAGTGAGCGACGGCAAGGCTAAAAGTTGTGCCAAATCATGCGTATTAATGAACTGAACATCAAAATATCAATGACAGCAATTTTATTCGGGGATAACCATCCGACAGCAACGATTTCGTGCCCCCATGACGTCACGTGATATTCTTCAAGTAAGCGATGGCAAGGCTAAACGTTGTGCCAAATTACGCGTATTAATGTACTGAACATCAAAATATCGATGACAGCAATTTTATTCGGGGATAACCACTCGACAGCAACGATTTTGTGCCCCCATGACGTCACGACGTCACGTGATATTTTTCAAGTGAACGATGGCAAGGCTAAAAGTTGTGCCAAATCACGCGTATTAATGAACTCAACGTCAAAATATTGATAACAGCAATTTTATTCGGGGTTATCTCCTTCAACTAAGGAATTCGGAGACAGTAGGGGAGCGAAAATAGGCTGATGCGTTTTTATGAACAATGATGGCAAGCTTACATAAATTGTAAAAATCACGCATTTAAATATACGGCACTGAATATTTAAAATAGCAATTTTGCTTCCTTAGTTATTCTCTCGGCAGCAAAAAAAAACAAATGTCAGTCGTCCTACCAAAGCAATATCTTTACATCTCCTTAGATTAAGAGGTTTTCTCGTGCCAAAGAATTGGTAAGACCCAATTAAAGTTGGACGAATAGGTTACTATTTTAAATCAGCGTAGAATGAGAACAAGGAACAGTTAGAACAAGCTACTGCATATCATTAAAAATTTTGTCTTTAAATTGCTTTTTACGTGCTTTGATTGATATTTTTTTTCGCGTTGATGAAACTACGTTATTATTCTTTTACCGGAACGTTACTGGAACCAATTAGATGGCCGAGTAGATAAAGTGTCTGTCTCTGGTGTGGTCGACTCGGGCTTGTATCCGAGTCGAGTCAAACCAATGATCCTATAATTGGTATGGACAGCTTACCGGCTTGACGTTTAGGATTCAAGGAGCAGTGCGAAAAACAAGTCGCCAATTTCGCTCTTTGTGGCGTCGGAAAAAGCACTTAAAAACGGCAACTCCTACGCAAGTTTGTTACTCAGCGCCATGCACTTATCCGCAGAGCTGGAGTCTCAGCCAAAATTTTCGACTTCAAGACGAGACTTTGACACCACGAGACCGAGCGTCGGAGCAAAAAGTCAAGACGAGACCGAGACTGGAATGAAACGGGGCACGAGGCTTTTGTAATCAGAGGTTCTCAAAAGGTCGTGAATTCTTTTTACCGTAAATGTATGACATTTCGACAATTTTTTTCATCCGCCAGGATGTGAAAAGTCATGACAGTTGTCATATAGAAACGCAGAAAAAGCTGCTATTGTACCACAAGACGGAGAACGAAAAACGCGATATTTACATTTACTGATGACATTGTTTGTCTTCAGGCAAAAGTCATTTGTCTATCTATAAGTAGAACAATTGGCTTTCAACTTAGGGTCTTTTGCCTTTTTTTCTAGGGTCTTGAGAGCTTTCGATGTAGGCCTAAGAAAAAAACGGCCTATTAGCTCAATAGTTAAGACATTGCTATCGGTGCGCGAGGTCTCGGATTCGATTCCCGGGTCGGTCAACTTTCCACCACTGCGAGGCTGTGTAGCCCAGGCGCTCAACCGCGGAGACATGCTCCGCCACTCGTTACACGCCTCGGCGTAATATTACGGGTATAATGAAAATTTGATTTTTTTGCTAACAAAAAAAAATATTCTTGTAAAATTTATTTTTGAATACCAGTACTGCTATCTATAAAATTTCGATTTCAATATCATCAAACTTGCAAAGGGAGTCGTGTGACTATCATGCGTAGTAAAATGGATTCTTGTGTGGAAAAAACTGAAAACCACTGTTTTAGAATGATCACTTAAACCAAAATAAGCGCAATGAAAACCGCTTCTCATCTGAGAAAGCAATCTAACCTAGAGTCTGTTTATTTGCAAGACCAAAAACACAAACCAACAGCAGAGAAGTCGAAGAAAAGGCAGCAGCTACAAAGGGATGCACTCTGACACAAGCTTAAAATAAAAAACGTCATAATAAAATCTATGGTCACCGGCAGGCCTGCAACCAACCCTTTCCTCCAAAAAATATTTGCCTAACCCAAAAAAAAGTCAGTTATTAATACGTGTATACCAATATAGCCTATTAATTTGTGCCCCGGCATAAATATTTTTCGCCTATCTTAATCATTTGCTGGTAGACGCAAGCCTGTTTGCTGCATATAACTCGCAGACTTTACGAAATGATGGAAGGCTTGTTATTATTTAAATTTTAAAAAGTAAGCTTAAAGCTTTTTTTAACTTAATTCGTATCAAGTTCGTTGAAAGAAACAGTCATCGTAAAAAACAACGAAGTGTGCGGTGGCAGTTGCGTTTTTCGCTCAACGATTTGTCTAGCCATAAGCTCTGGCTAGAGGAAAATAGCCCGAGCCGCATTGCCGAGAAAAGAAAGAGACAAACGAGACGAAAGCCTTTTTCCTTATTACATCTTACTCGGGCTCGATCGCATTTGCCTGAGTCAGACAATGCAAACGTTTGTTACGTTGTTTCACACAATTCTTTCCTTAACTTGTTTGTGGAACTCGGGCCCTCGAGGAATAGCCCGAGCTACAATTGGAGAGAGGAATAGAAAAAAGATTTCGTAAGACGCTTGCCATCATGCTGCCATGTAGTAAATGCAGGCTTTTTGTTTGGTCATAAATGTCTGTTCCTCTGTGGCTCACAATGGATAGCTGATAACAAAGAGCTACACAACAAACTCAGTATGAGTTTGCCATCAAATTAAGAAGATTAAACTTTATGTATGAATGAAAGTATTTTGCAACAATTTAACTGTTGTGTAAGTTGCTATTTTATTGCTTTTTTTACCGTTTTTTTAACACTGTTTATGTCGAGCCCGAGTAGCCATAAAAAGCTAGAATCGCCACTGATATACAGTAGCTTGTTCTAACTGTTCCTTGTTCTCATTCCACTCTGATTTAAAATAGTAACCTATTCGTCCAACTTTAATTGGGTCTTACCAATTCTTTGGCACGAGAAAACCTCTTAATCTAAGGAGATGTAAAGATATTGCTTTGGTAGGACGACTGACATTTGTTTTTTTTTGCTGCCGAGAGAATAACTAAGGAAGCAAAATTGCTATTTTAAATATTCAGTGCCGTATATTTAAATGCGTGATTTTTACAATTTATGTAAGCTTGCCATCATTGTTCATAAAAACGCATCAGCCTATTTTCGCTCCCCTACTGTCTCCGAATTCCTTAGTTGAAGGAGATAACCCCGAATAAAATTGCTGTCATCAATATTTTGACGTTGAGTTCATTAATACGCGTGATTTGGCACAACTTTTAGCCTTGCCATCGTTCACTTGAAAAATATCACGTGACGTCGTGACGTCATGGGGGCACAAAATCGTTGCTGTCGAGTGGTTATCCCCGAATAAAATTGCTGTCATCGATATTTTGATGTTCAGTACATTAATACGCGTAATTTGGCACAACGTTTAGCCTTGCCATCGCTTACTTGAAGAATATCACGTGACGTCATGGGGGCACGAAATCGTTGCTGTCGGATGGTTATCCCCGAATAAAATTGCTGTCATTGATATTTTGATGTTCAGTTCATTAATACGCATGATTTGGCACAACTTTTAGCCTTGCCGTCGCTCACTTGAATGAATGTCATTTTTGATCCCCCTGAAATGGGTAATTTAGGGGTGAAATTCCCGGATGCACCCCGGCAGCAACAAATAATTTAAAATTACCCGTAAGTGTGCAAGTTTTGATGTGGCCCAACCTTTTGCCGTTGTTCACTTGAATAAACCCTCTGGGCGCCCGGACTAAAGCCATGGATAACCCCAGGTATTCTCGCATCGATTAAGACAAAAAATAAGCTTTGTAAAAAGGTTTTCAAAAAAAAAAATTCCACTAATTCTGAAAAAGAACACTATAAGAAATTTGAAGAAATTAACTCATATTAAAAATGTTTCCAAGCAAAATTACTCTCAAAACTTACTTAGTAACTGCAAAAGTTCTTCAAAAACATAGTCGACAATCAATGAAATCATTGACTTCCAAAAATTTTTTAACAAATCTACTGTATATCGCCACATTCAATAGTGATTGAAGGCGAGCGTGTTAAAACGGACTCCCCTAAATTTTTCGAAAAATGATGCGAATACTTTGCAAACATCGGTACAATTATGTCTCAAAATCTGGCTTTTTCCAAAAGTTCCTCCTTTAAAATCCACCACTCGTCCTGTGTTCAATCTTTTACAGTATACTTGAAGAAATATTGTCGGAAGACGTGAGTGATTGAATAAACAAACTGAAATCATACACAACTCCTGGCTTTAACCAAATTTCTCCCAAATTTGTAAAGCTTTCCAAGTGTGTTTTAGCTCCACTTCTTGCTAGATTATTCAATAAATGCAATGAATTAGAAACCTTTCCAAATAATTTCAAAATAGCTAGTGTCATTCCCATCCCGAAAAAAACATCCCCAACTTTTCTTGATGAATTTCTATCAATCTCTCTGCTATGACTATTTTCTAAATTAGTTGAAAAAAAAATTGAAAGCAAAATGACTAAATTTATTACCAAAAACTGCATCCTCACTCCTTCGCAATTTGGCTTTACAGAAAACAACTCCACCGAGTTAGCTATCACCACTTTCTATGACAAATTATTAAACAACTTAAACGGAAAATTAATAACATGTTCCATTTTTCTCGACTTGTGAACAGCGTTTGATTCTGTAAGTCATGAAATTTTGCTCAAAAATCTTTATCATTACGGTTTTCGTGGTAAAATGTTCAATCTGCTATCATCATATTTTTCTGGGAGACATATTTGTACGAAAATTATGACAAACTATCTTCTCTACGTCCAGTTAAATATCGGGTTTTTCAGGGTTCAGTTTTGGGGTCTTTACTCTTTCTTCTATACGTAAATGACCTTCCCAACATGTCCAAATTCGAAACGACGCTTTTTGCCGATGATACAACTTTGCATTTAGCACATTATGGTTTCAACATGCTTCAGCAACAGGAGAAGGAAGAAATTGACAAAATTGAAAATTGGGTTACCAGCAACAAATTAACTATCAATTACAATAAAAGCTGCTACATGATTGTCTCGGGTAACAAAAAGAAAATTGACTCAAGCAAATTTAACGTTATATTAGCGGCAATCTCTTTGTAAAATCCGACTATGTGAAGTATCTTGGAGTATTTTTAGACAATCGTCTGTCATGGAAAATACATATTGATAAACTATCAAAAAAACTTTCCAGAGTTTGCGGTATGGTTTATAAACTAAGACACTTCGTTCCCCTATCCTCACTAAAGTTAGTCCATTACGGTCTTTTTCACTCTCGTCTTCAATATTCCTTATTAAACTGGGGTAGAGCCGCCTCTTCTCACTTGCAGAAATTGATAATTTTCCACAACAAGTTCATACGAGCAAGTCTTTTTCGTGCGAAAGAAAAACCGATAAACTTTCTTTACTCTAAGTTTAATACACTTATGCTTACTGACATGATTAAAATAGAGTTCGCTAAATTTATGTTTGAATATAATAACCGATGTTACCACCCCCTTTCAACAATTATTTCACAAAACTTGATGTAATACATCAATATAACACTAGACAAAAAGTAACTTCTGAATTTGTTCAACCTTTTATTGCATGGCTACTCAACTGGCGGCCCGTGGTCCAAATCCGGCCCTTTTGAATGCTGAAGCTGGACCCCAATAAAGTTATAAATAAAGCAATATTTTCCAAATGAAAGCATGAAACTTTATCAGGCAACACCCCTTTCAGCTTCGAAAAAATACCGCAGCGGTGGCAAGTACCTGGCGAAAGCCCGGCTTTCTGCATCACAATTAAAGTTTTAATCTCATAATCACTTGTTTCAATTATGACATCAACAAATGATAATGAATTAAAAAATTAATTATGATGCAACAAGCCCGTCGGTCTTTGGAACCACATGCAGACTGGGTAAATAAATCAAAATCAAATCTTCATTACGCTCGCGGTATCACGCCGAAGTGTGTAACGAGTGGCGGGGTCCATCTTCACTGCTTTGCGTTTGTGCAACACAGCTCCAAAGAAACATCGCAACGGTGGCGAGCCGTTGGTAACGCTGTGTTCGATTTGACCGGTGCAGGAATCGAACCCCAGACCTCCCGCACCGATAGCGTACGCTTGACAACTGAGCTAACCAGCCGGTTGAGGACAGGATAACTATACCAGCCGGTTGCCAGAGTAATTAGTTCAATTTCTAGGCCTACCGAATTGAACAGGACAACAGCTATGCCTGCGCCGATAGTAATGCTCTTAATCACTCAGGCAACCGGCTGGTATAGGCTATTTTTTTTTTTGCCGAAATCAAACCAGCTATAAATTTTTTTCTGGACCTTTGCAAGCAATGAGCTTTTCCAATTGGACCGATCCTGATTATAGTTGAGTACAGCCCTGTTGTATTGCTTCGGAAACTGGCAAAAACTCTCTTCAACACATTGGTCTAAAATAATGGAAAAGCATTCCCAAAGAATTCAAGCACTGCTTGTTTTCTTTTTTCAAAAAATACGTTAAATCTTCTGTCATCTCCAAATATGTACAAAATCATCTTCTCACACAGTATTTTATTTTACGTGCTACAAATTATCAATCTTATACTTATGTCACCACTGAAAGGGTTACTGGAACTAAATAGTTGATATCTGTATCCCTTTAATTGTATTTTTACCATCTCCAAAACCAAAGTTTCTGTTTTCTTGTGCTTTGTGTACATATTGTTTTCTGACGTTGTAAATTATGTTTTCTGAAGTATTGTAAGATGTTGGTATTTTAGTTATTATTTTTTCACCCTATTTTTTAAACGCTGCTTTATATTAGCTTTGAATCCTATGCTAAACACCCCTTTCTGATTGTCGTAAAGTTATGCCGTCACTGACAACCTGCTCAACCTTTTATTATTATTTTGTCCGTGTGTGTCTTAGCGTTTACTTTTTACTAACTAACGTCATAGTAAGATATGGCAAAAGGTGCAGTTGACCTAGATGACCGAGTGATGGTCTTTTCGCTGTTTCCTACCAATGCTTTCTTGCACGTTATGGTAAAACAAAGAAACTTCAAACTTATGCAATAAAGATGTCTCTCCAAAGTCACGTGACATTTTTATTCTGGATTGCCGACTTGGTTCACGAATCAGGATGAACTATGTCAAAAATTGCCAACTTATTTTGCGCGTTTTGTGTAGTACTATTTTGTCGGACGTAAAATTGTTACAACTACACGCTATTACATGAGTATTTTCCTCTTGATTCGCGATTATAAAATTTGCTCTGCTGCATAAGCCCTCGACCTTTGTCGAATTAAGGCACTTAAAGATGATTTTGCTCAGAGCGACCCATCTTGACAGCTTCTCGCCGGAGCATTAACAACATTAGAATGGGGCAAGCCTAACACAACAACTTCAGCAGGGTAAAAAATTAAAATATTAAGAGTTTCTCCACACCAAAAGTTGTTGTACAACCGAAATAAGCAAAATAAATACAATTTACGTCAATTATAAAGCTAGATTGCCTACTTTTGTCGGGAGTAGACATAAGATGTAGAAATAATTTTTGTGTGAAATAATGACATGCACTACCACAGATGCATTCATGGGGCTGGGGCAAGGTGGCTCAAACCTTCTCAAAATGCATCAGTTTTCAATATAGACACATTACATTGCAAGATAAGCTTTACATAGCAAGATTTGCTTCCTGGCTCCATCCGAAAAATTTTTTCGGTGTCACCCCTACTTACTACGTCATTGCAAGCAAGGTCATGGTCACGTGAATAACCAACTTTTACAGCGTCAGATTCAGAGGTGCAACAATTGACATTTTTCCTGTAGATAACATGCAGCCTATTACCATTGCGTGACAAATAAAACAAAAGACACTATTACCCTGTCTGCATATCCACTTTACGTGATTTTAAAAGTCCAAGGGCTTTCCACTTCATAGTCATTTTTTACGTCATGATTTAACAAAGGATTATGACATCAAAAATCTGATTGTCATGCAGGAAGTCATGAGGGCCTTTGTAAGTCCATCTAAACTGGACGTGTGAACACTGAACAGGATAGGAGCTTAATCGCTCTTTGTTCCGAATAAAACACAATAAGTTTGTTTTTACAGGACCTGTCTTGTAGACTCTGATTAATTTCTAAAATTCCCAATGATTGAAGACAACATACAGTGTTCTGTTTTACGATGAATGACATAATGCCAATTTCCTTTAGTTGACAATACAGTAAGTCAATTGCTTAAACAAAACACACCTTCATAACTCATGGAGTGAAAGTTAACAAACTGAATGGAAAACGGGATTGCATGATTTTCAAACTTTGAGGCAATCTAGCCCAAATATTGTGGATTAATCTAGCTTAAGAGGACCATGCGCGAACGTTGGGCTAGTTAACAGAATACGCAAAAACATGTATTTTTATGTTGTTGACTGTTGAGCCTAAATTTGGCTCAAATTAACAGAAATAAACAAGCTATTTGTTAAACCACAAGTCACGGATCGGAGAATAAAAAATTAAAAATATCTTCAACGTAATTGGCTCTATAATAGGAAAAACAATTGCTTCGCGTTTGTAAGTTGCAGGCCTGTAACACCCTCATACACAGCTCATATGGCCAAGTGGTATGAGCGACCACCTCTGGAGCTGTAGACTCGGGTTTGGTTCCGAATCGGGTCAAACCAATGACTTTAAAATTGGTATTCACAGCTTCTTTGCTTGACGTTCAGCATTAAAGGGACAGTGTGGAGAACAAGCCGGCAAGTTTACTTGTTGTGCCGTCGGGAAAGGCACTTAGCGGGATTCCCACATCTTGGTGTGGTAGACAATAAGACAAATGGTCGGCAACTCCTAAGCGAGCTCAGTATTGCTATGGGAGGATGAACATGCTACTAAATACAATATAAAAACATACGAGCCATTAACACAAAATTATTCCACAAAGATACATTTATAAATAAATAGAAATCTTCAGTTAAGAGTCTCCAAAACGCCAAATTGTGGGCTACTTAACAGCGAATGTCGTTGATTCAAACGTTTAGATTCATTGGTGACCCCGACAGGCCCACCGATGGGCTACTCTGCCAGTCGGTTTGTGTCAATTCGTATTTGAATTGCATTGATCGCTAAATGAAATAAACCAGGATATACTGCTACTGTACTTATTTTACCATGCGCATAATACCTCTTTGGCATTTTCCGCTGATAAACTTGAGTGAAGTGGAATCGCAGTTCAGCAATTTTAGCGTTGATACGCTTCAGCACACCACACCAGCACGCTTAGAACGAAATTGATGACTAAATAATTTTTGCATTTGCATGATGAGTAGGCAACACAATGAGATCACAGGACACTGAAACGTTGCTGAGTCACTAGCCGGACTATGTTCACTCGACCATCTATAATTCTCGCTATCCGGACCTACTCAGCGCTTTTATCCACATCAGAGATGGAAACCGGTCGAGTCACCGGTTGGGTCGAGATTCTTCGACCGGCCGGTCAAGCCGGTCGAAAAACTGGTCAAATTCTTTTTTCTTGCAGCTAAACTACATCTAAGCCGGTCAAAAAACCGCTCAAATTCTACTTTCTTGCAACTAAATCACACCTGAACACCAATCGAAATATACATACCGATATGTATTTTTTAAATAAAACAGTTTTATGAAAAATGGCATTACCAATCACACCTTCTGAAAACAAAAGTTTGTTGTCTGGTTTCAACAGTGAGACTTGCATACTTATTAGCGTAGTTGACGTTCTGTTTTTTTTAGCAGGATTATGGTACTATTGCGATGCTATTACATTACCGTATCGCTCTATCGTAGCCTATCGGTTATTGCTTCTTTCTATGTGCGCGGGCCGGTCGAGTTGTGACGAAACAGCCCGGGCTGGTTGTTAGGTTTGTTCAAGTAGTTTAAAAAATAGAATGATCTTGAAGTGATTTAAAAAAGAAATTAGGGTCTCCTCATAAAATACAGGTTTTACCACCTATCGATTTATGCTAACCATTCAAATGGAATTTATGTACAGCGAGTAACATGTTAAGTAAATGTCTAGTCAAATCAAATAAAGTCAAACAATGCTAGCTTCGTATTAATCCAAGTGAAACAAATCAACTGGTGAAGTTTACTTTTATTTAAATACTCTCTTTATTACTGTAGATGAAATTTTACGCGTTTAACACGTGTAGTGACATAGTTAGCGTAAACTACAGTTTGTCATTAGGTTCGTTGAGCACTGAACATAAATAAACCTTCAGTAAAACAAAACCGGTCTCAAAAACAAAATCGGTCGACCGGCCAACCTTCAGTAAAACAAAATCGGTCGACCGGCCAACGACCAGTCAACCGACCGGTCAACCGGCGTAGATTTTTAATTTTACCGGTCGGGTCGAGAAAATTCTGACCGGTTCCATCTCTAATCCACATATGGGCCAATCAAGAGGTTAAATTTATGAAGGCTAAGCGCAAATACTGTAAAAAGTACTTATAAAGGTTTGATAACACCCTACCAAAAAAAAATCGAAATAACTTTTGTTTTGAAAACAAATTACAAATTAGAAAATATTACGCTTCTGACTTCATCGGATGCAACTGATAGAGTGAAGTAAGTTCTGCAGAAATAGATAATATCGCTGCAAAATGAATGACTACTAAGTTTTGACCATCCGAGTTAATGCGGTGTGTAGCCAGTGCTTGAGTAGTAAAAACACTTATGGGGGAATGGTGCAAACTTCTCACGCAAACGTAAAGAAGGGATGGTCATTATTTACAGGGGAATGGTTTACGCTAAAATGTTTTATGGGGGGATGGTATTTTTTTGGGGAGTATGGCATCCCCCTCAACTCGAGTACGGTGTGTAGCTGAGTGTGAGAGGTAACAAAACTGTAGCGTACAGCTGTTATCATCAACAGCACAAAATTGATAAGAAACTGTTCAACTGCTGTCGATTATTTAGCACTTATAAGCGTACAGCTTGCACAAACTTTTATAAAGCTATTTTATGATAACTGTTTTACATTTTCTGTATATTTTTACCCAGTAGTTCATTGAATAGATGTAAGGGTTGATAATGCTGTTGCTTGATATCAGACACAAGGTTGCAATGCTTATGATTTTTAAAGACTTTAAACTATTTGAAACATTTTGACAATGTGTAAAAAAAGTCCTTAACTCTGGCAAAAGAAAAAACGTGCTCACACATAAAGGCAACCAACAAAACAAGTTTGTAGCAATTATTATAGAAATACGCAAAAGCAGACCCACCTTGTCGTTATTGGTTTGAGTGAGATGGGTGGATGTAACATCATTAATTTTGCCTCTGTGCTTACATAAGTTACAGTAGCTTTTCGTAGCTGATAAAATTTTTACATACGCTATTAAAATAAAAACACAACAAAAAAAATCATACATAATAATTCCCAATAGAGCCAACGCAGCCGAAACAAACTCCTGATCAGTAACGACATAATTTATTGCACAAAAGAAACTAGCTTGAAACGGTTTGAGTAGCATCCATTTTTGGTTTGTACTTGCTGGACTTAGCACATCAAGAATATTCAATAAGCTGTGATACGATCTGATAGACACGCTATCGTATTGGTTTACTTTACCATCAGTTAATTTGGTAAATGTTGCAACGATGTTAATTTCGCTGTGAAAAAATAGATAACTTCCGGGGTCATGCGTTTTGTCTTTGACAACACCCCACGTAAAGATTGAAGACAAAGGCTCCAAATCAAAAGCTGGTAAAATTGATGCCGCTAACCAAAGTATCCATATGCCAGCACAGAGGATTATTGCAATTTTAATACTTGGTTTTTTATAAGGCCGAACTACACCATACAGCCGATAGCCACTTATTACAACTAAAATTGTGATTGTTACTTGGCTGGAAACAAAGTTTAATGCTCCCAATGCATTACACAGATTTGTTTCGGAAAAATAAAGATTTTTGATCACTTTTTGCCGGCTGTCAAAAGCAATTGCAGTTAGGTAAATCCCCATAAGTAAATCTGATGATGAGAGATTTAGTACCAGAAAATGATAGATTTTTATTTCTTCCGATAAATTTGGTTTAAACAGCAGCACTGGTGTTTTTGTCACTATCACCACTAAGTTTCCAAACATGCAAATGATGCCAACCATTAAGATCACAACCCAAACTAAGGAAGATGGGTCCTCCTTTTCAATAATTAAGTTAGGGCATTGAGCAAGTGCAATAAAAACTTCTGAAACATTGTCACTAATGATACACGCTGACGATCCATTCATGGTCGGACCATAACTACGCAAAAATGTCAAGAATACATTGCGAGTTTCATCTTTGAGTAATTCTTCCACTTGTTTTTCAGTGAAGACGCTTGTAATGTTTTTCGTTCTGTCCGTAACATCTGAGTTTGTGACGTCACATATGCTGGTGGCATCAAAGTAAAAATCGCGATTGGAAGCAATATTTCCATTGTTCGTCAGCACATAACGAGGCTGACTGTATGCATCTAAATTTGAAAAAATAATCTTTATTACATAATTACAGGATATCTACCGTATTTGATCCTATTGTTTTCACTGTTACGTTACGTTTTTTGTTATTTTGCCAAATGACTTTCCGTCGAGATAGGGCGTTATAGCAATAAATTATAAAAAATAATTGTCATTATTATTATTACAGGTTTTTATTTACAGGTGTTCGACTTGTTTACTCAAAGGCAAACCCAGAGAGTTGTTTTAGTGGAAAGCTAGGAATTGAGAAGAATGCTTATCAGGCAATTTTTTGCGGCTAGAAGTATACCTTCCGTTTGACCCAAAAATTTTACCCAGATTGAGTCAAATTTTTTACTGTAGGTCAAAATTGACCTAATAAATTAATAAGATATTTTGAGTTGACTGCGTGTACTCAGGTTTAAGTTGGATCAGAGTTGTCAATCGGATTTGGGCTTTTCGGGTCGGGTGCGGGCCGGGCTCGTCTTGGATGATGAAAAATTGTCGGGCTTTGATTGGGCCGGACGTCGGAGCAAAATCGAGATTTTCAGAGGGTGATAGGGTTTTCACGATTGATAGAATGTAGCAAAGGGACCATCTTGTATAAATGTTGCAGATCGTAACTAGTTTGACTATGGATGGGTAATACTCACTTTTTTTTATTAAAACTTCTTCCAAATTTGATTTCAGGTTTAAATCGGGCTCAAACTGGCTGATAAATTAGGATTCGGGTTCGGGCTTGAAAAGTCAAGTTCGGGTCTGGTCAGGCTCATCAATCTTTGGCCCGTTGACAACTCTGAGTTTGATCGAGATGTACCCAAAATTTCTCTGCCCCTATGATCAAGTTTTTTTTAACAGTGGATGCCCAACGAAATAATAAGAATTTGAACTTTTAGCCCCCCTAAATCCGCCGATGTTGCTGGCTTAAAAAACTGAGCATTCACTCGCAAAAGTTGTCAAAAATTAATAGTTGCATGATAACAATAATTAAGTCACCAAAGTTCGTTAGGCTTACTGAAGCGCTATCTTGAAATTTTCTAGAACTTCGTTCATCATAGAATCACACAAATCTTGGTACTTCAAACAATTTATTTGTGCTCTATAATAACGATAAACACTTTTATTGACAGTTTTATATTCGGTAAAAGCTTTTTCAGTAGTTTACATGAGACTTATTTTTAATCAATCGTGTAGATTGAAATGTCAACAACCTCTTGTGGTCAGTGCTTTCATTCGACTTATAGCTCAAGTAAAAGAATAAATCGCTAATTAAGTTAAAAGTTTCAAACTTACAATGCGTGATGAACAAGAAAAGCAATACAAGCATCTTCACTTTCCGCGAAAAATGGAGGCAAAACTTGTTCTTCGACGTGTCATGAATTACAAAATTAGCAAAATATAGAATAGATCTGTTTCAAAATTATTTTTATAAATTTTAATCACTAAGTTGTTCGGTATATGCACAAATCTAGGCCACCTCTTCTAGATCTTCCGTTTTCAGTAAATTAGCTTGCAACATACACTAATTTTTTGTTACAATAACATGCTCAAACATTTTTGCATCAATAATTTTCACTTTCGCTCCAACCAACCTTTTTCTAACTTACGCCAGACAGACTGATAGAAAAGACTCATCATTCGCTTTACTAATCAAGACTAAATAAATAAATGTAGCAACGCTTGACGGATCCCGAAAGTTAGAGGGCGAAGAGCGACGTCATGCCCTGAAAGTATTATTAATTTGATTTCTTGCCTAGCATGTATTATTAAGTCGGGTTGTAATCCAATGATTAATACCTTTACCTTAATTAACTCTTTTACGTATGACTAGTTATATAATATACATCTACGTGTGATAAGCTATTGTATAAAGTGGATACTACACTCTAAGAATAGTTGCCGAATCTGATCATACTCAAATGCTTTTGAGGTCATATCATTGATTTGTTGGATTATCCTGTTTTCTTATTGTAAACACTCATTATGATAATAATCAAATGTGCTTGCGTGTCTTGTAATAAGAGCTGTAATAAGCTCCAGAAATGTATTCAGAGTAGATTATCTGTTCCAAATGGGTTCATTTACGTTGTGTAGGGATATTAATGTTGGACATTTTAGAATTTCGATTCTTTCGAATCCGAATCCTTAAAGATTCGAATTTAAAAAGTCAATTTATTTCAAATAGTTGGAACCGAAATAAGAATTCTAATTAACTAAATTTTGCAAACGAAGCAGCTTAATCTCTTTTATTCTAGTTTTTTTTTTTTTTTTTTATGTAGAGGTAAAAGTTGCTAAGTAGTTTAGAAGCAGAGTTTTTCGTACATTTCCCTGTGCCTAATTTATCTAGCTAGTAAGTTATATGCATAGAAGTGTAAATTGGCTCCGATCCAAATTAACAAAAAACGGAATTATTGCAAGCTATTTTGTTATTCATCGAAACGTATCTTCCTAAAAATAAAAACTTAATAGAAGAGCTGATACGTCTCGTAGACTCAAACATAGATAGTGTAGCAATAACTGAAACTAAACAAAATAGCGATAATTTCAATGATATTAGTATAAAAGGTTATGATTTTGTGAAAGTCAATTCTTCTTCTAACGCTGGGGTGTATCACTATTTATCTATGACCAATTCAAATTCACTGTGCTTCCATAACTCTCAATTGCAAACGACATGTGTCAAACTGCTTTTATTTAAGTAAATACAAAAAATTGCAAAAAAAGGAGCGGTTATTTGTGTCGTGTACAGACATCCTTGACCCAACATCAACTTATTCCAGGATCATTTTCTGCAAACTCTGGGAAAGTTGTTACTAAAAAACATGAATTTCTCATCTGTGGGGATTTTAATACCGATTTGCTAAAGCATCACGTTAGCTCTAAAATTGGTTTATATCTAAATAATCTTTACTCTAAGCTCTGTTTCAATTTATTAACAAAGCCAACTAGGATTACAGTACATTTCACTCATCAACCTTCCTTGATTATTTGTAAGTTATATGAATATGCTAAATAAACAGACTGTTTCTGGCATACTAACTTATAAAATTTCTAACCATCTACCGATTTTCTAATGATACCAAGCAAAGTCGACATGATAAAACAAACTAAAACTTTCCGCTGTACTAAAATTTTCAATGTTGATGATTACGTTGTGGTTGATGATTACGTCTAATTTCCGATAGTTTTATTGATTGCAGCAACAACAATGGCGACGCAGAATTTGCTTTCGACAGTAATATTTTATTGATGGTTTTTCCCATATCATAAACCACCACCTGACAATCAAGACTGCCCCCCGAAAACGTCGCAAAACAAATCATAAATCTTGGCAAACAAAAGGAATCTTAAACTCAATAAAAATGAAAAATAAATTGTTTTGTAAAAGCTACAAGCAAAATAACGTACAATTAACTGCATTTTTCAAGGAAGATTCAAATAAATTGACAACTGTTAAAGCGAGCTACAAAGCATCAGTATTATCAGTCACAGTTATCTACATTCAGAAAAATGCAACTAAAACGTGGGAATCGTTAAAGAAAAACTAGGAATGCAGAATCATAATAATCAGTCTTCCATTTCAAAACTGATTACGCAAACTGACAATGCAATAACTGACAAAGGAACGAATTAAATGGATTTTTCACTAATATTGGTCCTTCATTGGCTGCAAAAGTAACTGCTGTAACGAAAGCATACGTTAAGAATAATTTAGTTCCCTCTCGAACAAATCTTTTTTCGTCCAATTGCGTCTACGGAGGTAGAAAAACAGTTTCAAAGTCTTAATGCTTCTAAAGCAAATGGTTCGGAAAATATAGGCTACCAACAAAATGTATCAAAGTTTTTGGCAAAATAATCTCCCCTATGCTTAGTGACGTATTTAATCTATTAATTTTAGGAGTTTTTCCTAAAATATTAAAGACAGCGAAAGTAATACCCATCCATAAACGAGGATCTTTTTTTCACCCAATAATTACCGACTTATTTCCTTGCTTTCATCCTTCTCAAAACTACTAGAAAAATTGATATTTGATAGACTAATAGATTCATATTTGACAAGAAACAATGTCATTCTTAATAATCAGCAGTCTGACTTTAGGAAAAGTATTCTACAGTACTTTTTTAATTGGCTATTGGTGACGTTATTTCCCAATTAAAATATCGTCAAGATAACAATTATTTTACAGGTGTAATTTTCTTAGATTTAAAGAAAGTTTCAACACGGTTGATCATGAAAGATTGCCATCCAAACTTGAAAAATATGATATAGGAGCAAATATTTATAGCCTACAGTATTTAAAAGTTATGTAGGCTAACTGATACAAAACAATATTGTACGTTTCTGTTAATAATAATTGATGCTCTGGTTAATCATTATCGAACAATCATTCGTGGTGTCCCTCAAGGCTCCATTCTCGGCCAAACTTTATTTTACTTATACATAGATGCAGTGGGGTATTTAGGGCAGGGGATAGAGGGCGATGCCCCCCCCCCCAAATAACCTTACAAAAATAAAATGAAAAACGAGCGAAAAAAAATGTAACTTAAATATATTTGAAGGTTATTGTGGAACTGTGTTACACTAGGGTATCAGAGGGGATGGAGGGTGGGGGTAGGTTGAAAATAATAAAATGCGAAAAATGTCATTGTAAATTAAATTTAAAAGGCTATAGAGATGTAAGCGGTAGGAGTAAGGGGACCGTGAAATAAAGCGAATAAGCCTGACTGCGTAAGTGCCTATAATGTGATTGTCTTGCTAAAGTTATTTGGTTTTGTTTGTCATAGCGAAGCTCACTATTGCTAATTTGCCTTTAAAAAACTATTTTGCCTAACATAGAAGTCAGTGCTTTTTTCAATTTCAAGGCCGGCCTCTTGTCAATGGCTATTTTTATTGCATAACAGGCTTGCTAACTCAACAAGCTTTTGGATAAAGACGATAAGGTCCAAACGTAAATCAAGCACTTGTTGCTCTGACTTAAAGTAACAAAGTTTAGATCTAAATAAGAGTTTCATAACAACTACATGAAACCATGCTCAGTCAGTCTAGACTTGCATGTTTCAACGCCTCCCTGTTTTGTTGCACGCGCCCTTTTCAACGCCTTCATCAATTTTATAGCGTGAAATTTGTGTGCTAGTACTTTTCAGCTGCCGAGATATTATAATTATCGTGAAGTATTTCATTCAAGGACTCGACAACAAAGCGTATGTGAGAGTTGAATCAGGCAC
This sequence comes from Trididemnum miniatum, assembly GCA_964006365.1. Taxonomy (NCBI): domain Eukaryota; kingdom Metazoa; phylum Chordata; class Ascidiacea; order Aplousobranchia; family Didemnidae; genus Trididemnum; species Trididemnum miniatum. Next base: position 12,497,850 of record OZ023240.1, on the reverse strand, counting down.
CATTTTCAACGATGGTCGTCGTGAAAACAACGTCACGCTTACTTTATTTAGGCGTTGCATCGTTATGACTATAGCCTAGGGCAACCAAATGTCGCTTAAGGACCATCCACGAACCAACTTTTAGAGTGATCATTCAAAAAGCTTTCAATGTACTGTTTCAAATCGTTGTTTCCTATATACTATTCAGTGATATATATATACTCCGCCATCTACTTTGTATAAATCTCTTGAATTATTGACCGTAGACGATATCTATGAATTAGAATTGGCTAAACATATGAATCGCTTGTACAGCAAACAATAATTACCAGGTGTTTTCTTGGACTCATGTACCAAAATTAAGGTATAGTTCACAAGTATCAGACGCGGCAAACAGAATCGCTTTGAGTAATTTCTTCCACGAGTTAATAAAGTGTTTGGAAAAAAGCAACTTGCCTATAGAGGAGCTGAGTTATGGGGTAAATTATACCCTAATCTTAAAACTAAGCACTGCATTGCATTCAAGAAAGAAATGAAACTGTCAATTCTGGGTAGATATTGTAACTAAGTTTATTTTGGAATATTCGTTGTGAAGCATTAAAATTTTATATGTGTGTTCCTTTAAGTGCAATTTTGTCTTCTTTATATAGCGAGTGATAAATGGAAATATTTTTATTTGACACAAGGAGTGTCTTGACTTGATAACCTGTAGGTTTTTTCGGCACTCTTTGCCACCTATTCGAATTTATGTGAAATTACGCAACCCACATTGAGCAAATTCTTAATTTTATGTTTTTTTCAATATATATGTGTAATTGTGTATCTTCGTTTTATTCATTCAGTGTGACGGGTATATTTCGTAATTTTTTTTTGTTGTGTTTTTGTATCTGGCAAAATAAATCTCTTTTTCTCTCTTTAAGGCAAAAGAAGCCTAATTCAGCGTTTGCGCAAAAATATTTTTACAAATCTTTCTTTTTTTCGTGTTTCTGTGAAATCATTGATTCGTCCATTTATTTTTTCATTTTTAACAAGACGTGCAACGGTGCAAAACATGGAAGCGTTTTCCAAACTGGGAGGCGTGGACTAATTTAAAATGAGGCGCAAAGGTTAGTCATAATCATTTAAACATATAGGTTTATGTATTATTTTATGCAGAGGAGCGTCATGATTTGCAGATCCTTGCATGGTGATGGGTTTTATTCAAGACTGAATACGTTCACATCTGACACATATTTTGGTAACTTGAAGGCGGTAAGCTTATTTTCTGCCTCAATGCCTGTTTAAATTTCTGTTCATAGTTGCAAACCTTAACTACTCATTCATGAACCTTCTTCCTTCTTTTTGACTACTCGCATGATCTTGATTTTTCCACCACAGCCTGATTTTGCTCTTTCATGTCTTTTTCTTCCTTTCAAACCAGCGTAGTTTTGGCAGGTTTAACTGGACACTGTGTGGTTTAATGTCCTAGCGTCCCCAATGCGAACGTTAGTTCATAGATCAATTGCATAAAAACATGAACGTACTTCAATAAAATTACATGTATTGTAAAGACATAAGCTATTGCCACTTGGCAAGTTGTTTAATGGTTATGCAAAACACGGTTCGAGAGTCTCATTGTTTTGTAGCACGTTATTTTGCTGAGATGACGCACTTCAACATGCTACGCGTTAACGGAAAAAACTTGTCGCTGCAAATAGACTGTTCGGCTCGTGTAGTATATATAACCATTGATATAACGTAGATGTCACCTTCATCACCTAGCAACCTAATCACGAAACTGGCGTAGCTTCTGCGTCGAAGTTTCAGACTCTGCGTAACCACGCAAAAGCATAGTATTTGGCATTGTTTTTGTTCCTGCTGCGACACATTTGACCCTGCGAGAAAAAGTACGAAAAAACAACATGAAGGTTCAGTCCCAGATAATCTAGCAATATTTGCACAAGTTTAGCCGGCAAATTCTCTGCTGTTTCTTTATTGCGTCTCACTCCCTCAAGATGGAATGTGAACTGAAATTTAATTAGTTTCGTGGATTTGCCGCAACCAGAACTAGGACAGAACGCACTGTTTTTAGCATGGCCAAGTCGGCATGCACTACGCATATGTCGTAAATCCTTGGCAAAAGCGTTTTCCTGACTTGCCACAATGGCCAGACGGTATAGGTACAGTATTTAGCAATTTATTTGAACAAGTAGTAGCAAAAACCAAAAGTTATAGCCAAATATTTCTTCACAAGATTAGGACTATAAAAACAAATACTTTTGCAATCAACTTCGCAACAATAATTGCAGCTTTACTATTATAGCAATGTGCAAATGCTAATATTCTTACCAAATCATTTTCAAAAGGCTGCGCACAATTGCCGACTAAAGGTGTTTGTAAATACCATAGTGAAACATTAGTTTTAAGCATTATGCGAAGGAAGAAAACCTAGTTTGGCATTGAACTCGAGAAATTAACTTCCGGAATCCAATGCTTTAACCCTGGGCCAACTCCATGTGCAGCTTATTTATTATATTCAGTCGCATATTTATCCTTCTATCACGAGAAAGCGATCGCAGCGCTATGAGAAGCTTGCTTAGGAGTTGTCGGCAGCCTGTTCACCACACCAAGATGGTGTAATCCCGCTAAGTGTCTTTTCCAACGGCACAACAAGTAAACTTGCCGGCTTGTTCTCCACACTGCCCTTTTAATGCTGAACGTCAAGTAGTAAAGCTGTAAATACCAATTTCAAAGTCATTGGTTTGATCCGACTCGGAATCAAACCAGAATCTACAGCTTCAGAGGCGAACGCTTTTACCACTCGGCCATCTGAGCTGTCAAACTTGTAATTTACTCTTTTTTTTTGTTATTTAAAGCCACTTAATTGCAGCTTAGGATTTTTGTAGTAGTGAAGTACATGCATCATGGAGATGACCTAATTGAGCATCGAACCCGCGAAGCCAGCTTCGGAGCCCAATGCACCAACCACTCGGCCAACTCCATGTGCTCAGAATTAGAGATGTAAAAAAAACGTTTTTTTTCGCTTGTTTTTTTTTCCGTTGTTTTTTTTTTTTTGTCTTTGCAGTTGACAAAACCAAAAAAAGTTTGTTTTTAAAATAAAACAAGGCAATCAGCTTCAAATCGCACGACTAACATGACTGAGTATCAAACATGTCATTGTACAGGGTGTCCACAAATTATTGCTACAATTTCAAAAATTCGCCACAGTCTTACTTTTTAGGATATCTTCAATTGGTTTGTTTTATGGTAAAGGGAAATGCTTCAAGTTTACGTAGATGCTTTAGTATACTTCTACATGTGCACTATCAGTCGCACGTAGGATATCCAATCGATATTCAATTTCTAGCCATGTTCTTGCTAACATATCCACAGTAACTGTATCAAGTGCTTCAATTATTTGTTGTTGCAAATCACTAACGTATCTGACTTTGGTTGGGTAAACAATATCCTTTAGCCCCACAGGAAAAAATCCAATGGGACCATCACGTCCAACCAATCTTTCTGAAAATGTGTCATTCAAAAATTGACAAACTGCAAAACCCCAATGAGGGGGTGCACCGTTCTGTTAGAAAATAACTAGTGGTTGATACTGTTCAAGCTGTGGTGACACATGTTCTGTCAAAAGGTCGAGATAAATGTTGGGAATTTTCGTAGGGCGCCTTGAAACCCCTCCGTCGCACAAAATAACTTATTTGAAAACGCGTGCTCTTCGCTACGACGTACTATACCAAGCAGACAGTAGATATCGGAACGAAAACACGGTTTATCTGAAAACAAATTCACTTGCCTGAATAACTTGCGAAACACATAAATTTAGTTAACTCATTAGTGTTTAAAGTAATTTAGAACAACAGCAAGTCACACTTAAGTCAACATTACGGTCAAATACAGCAATACATACCAAAATATTTTCCAAGGCCGCACTATCCACACGTCACAATCACCAGCAGTGCACAGTCACTGTAAACACAATGTAATGTTACAAAGCTAAGACTACCAATTAAAAACCGGTGCACCAATAGCCTACGAGCCATAACATTTACATACCAAATTTCCTTTGGGGCAATATCACGTTCCAAAATCGCACGTGACGCACATATACATAAAATTTCCAATCTTGAACTTTCACTGTAAACGAAAATAAGCTCGACTCGGCTTAAATCCACAATGTCAAAATATTGAAACGATATGCTACAGAATATCAAATCCACAAAAACATACCCGAAACAATAGTCTTCTTGCAGTCGTCCAACAACCTCGCCAAACAATAACCACAGTAAAAAACTGTGACTTCAAACAACTGCCACTGCTCAATACAGTTACAAATTCTCTATAACGGAACGTCGACTAGCAACTTTGTCATAGCAAAAACCGCAATCGACCAGCCATAACTGCTACGGTCCTACTAAAACACCGCAAGGAACTACAAGGTACTGAAAACAGTGCAAAGAACTACAAGGAATTACAAGATACTTTCAAACGGGTCCTACTAAACACCGCAAGGAACTACAAGGTATGTGAAACGTTGACTCGTCACTGAAACGAGCACGTTTCAAAAATCCTGGATCTGAATCTAATCTGTGTAGCATCGTCACTGCAAATTCTTTTCGTCGTGGCTTATCTTCTGGCTTAAAGGCTTGCAGTAACTGCACTTTACTGTATATGCATAAAGTCGCAAATTTCTATGCAAAACTTTGTGAATAGTGGAGTGTGGGATCTGCAATTGGGTATAAGCCTGCGAATAGACTTTCTAGGGCTTCTGGTATATACCACTCGCACAGATTCATTTTTTTCTTCTGATATTTGAGGTCGGCCAGCTCCCTGTTTCTGCAACAATCTACCAGTCTCCATAAATTTTTTATGCCATGCTCGAATGGTAGATTGTGCAAGTGGCTTGCACCGGTACAATTAAGCCGATAAGGCAGTGGTCGGCGACCTGTGAGCCAAGGCCCAACTGTGGATCTTCTAGCAATTTTTCGTGGGCCGCGAGCTATTCGGTTTTACAAAGTCCTTGTGGGCCGAATGTTAGCTGCAAATAAAAAGTAAGCCCATACAACTAATAATAAAAACCTTCCCTTTGATGTTTTGCGCGTAAAACAATCCAATTCTTTTTCTCTCGGCGGTACATGGCTACACCGGTCGGTTGGCTCAGTCGTTAAGCGCACGCCATCGGTACAAGAGGTCTTGAATTTGATTCCCTGGTCGGTCAAATCGGCACAGTGTCGCAAACGGCTCGCCACCGTTGTGAAATTTCTTCGGAGCTGTGTTGCCCAGTACGGTGGAGTGAATTTTACTTAATCTTTTGGATTTGTGTTTAAAATGATGAAACACTTGGCTTTGGCGCTAAAAACAACCATGGAACCAATTTTGGTCCTCCTACCCCTCAATTGAGCCTCCTACTTGAGGTCAAAGGTCACGTGGGGTCAATTTTTGTCAAAATTGCTCTAATTTCTCTCCTACTGGTCGTAGAAAGCTGATTAATGGCTCAAAAGATTCAGAAGACCCATGTTTTTATCTACTCTAAGCGAACTTTTCCTTCCATAGTCAGTGGAATTTGAGTTATTTCAAAAAATCCTGATTTTAGCTAACTCTACAGCATATTTCGTGAATTTTGACGGGTATTGCATGATCTCGCACTTTTATCAATATCTGTTGTTGCTCTGAATTGACTAAACAATACTGAATACGAATATTAAGCAAAGAAGGTTCATTACTGTTAACTAGTTAAACATTCTTGAATGACTATGTTGGTGGGGTTTTTTAATCAACAACGATAATTCGAATGAAAAGTGAGTGAAACTGTGAATGTACTTCACTGCATGCATTCAAAGTTACTGCATTTCTCTTCAAAGCTTTGTGGCAGTGTCCTTTATTGAATGCACACTGATATGCTAATTTTGCTAAACATATACAGTATATACGTATTCACGTATTCCAAAGTTAATTATTGTATTTAGACCTATCTTGTAATTATTTTAGTTGGTGTTTGCGGTGTTTTCCTGTAGTTCCTGACTATAATTTCATCAATTGCATCAAGCATGCTTACTAGAGCAACTGTAATTGCAAGGACTTTTGCGTTGGATCCCTGGTGCAAATTCTAAAGCACTGATCAATTTCCAAAAGGAGTCCCTTCCAACAAAACGAGACGTTTTGCAAAGATTATTGCATGAACAAAATTGGCATGGCAAAAATGCTGTCCAAACTGTTTCAAAATAGAGTCTATAATTGTCTCCTGCTGAATTGTCATCACCAATCACTTCGAAATTCATACTCAGTTTGTAGCCTATGTTTTTTTCAGTTTCTTCCTGTGTTGTTCATTTTGGTAAAACGCATCGCACAAGTCGTCTATATCATGGATAAAGTCCTCCACCCTTTTTTAAAATGCAGCTCCTCTTTTGGATGTAGAATAGCGCTCGATTTTCTAGAACGCATTGGCAAGATCGAAAACTCTTTATGAAATTGGCTGTACGCACGTTCGATTGAATCCATATTTTGAAAAGTTCTTTTGAAACAGTTTGGACAGCATTTTTGCCATGCCAATTTTGTTCATGCAATAATCTTTGCAAAACATCTCGTTTCGTTGGAAGGACTCCTTCTGGAAATCAATCAGTGCTTTAGAATTTGTACCAGGGATCCAACGCGAAAGTCCTTGCAATTGCAGTCGCTCTAGTAAGCATGCATGTTGCAATTGATAAAGTTATAGTCAGGAGCTACAGGAAAACACCGCAAACACCAACTAAAATAATTGAAGCGTTGAGAGGCAAAAGTTGTTATGTCACATTTTCAAGTTTTGGAGAAAAGTCAACTTTTATATTCAAACTTAATTTTCTGAAAAATTAAAATTTTTGCTTAAATTATTTTTCGATATTCTTACTCAGGTATGCCTATCGCATTGTTACACCAAAAGTCGTGATCATTGCGTCACAAAGACGCGCGCTACAAGCGAAAATGTGTTGCGCATAACAACTTTTGCCTCTCAGACGTTATGCGAAGTCTTGTCTAAATTGATGTCTGTTTCGTCACAAGCGTGCATGCTTAAGTGAGGTGAAATACAATTATTACGTCATAAGCAAACCGAAAGTTACTAAAAATGAATTATTGGACTTTTAAGCTCGCAATGAATCCACGCTAAGTAAAACTGACAAATATATTTCGTCCCCTAAAGGGGGCATCCTCAGTGTCTGAAAAAAGAAACTAAAATCAAAAGCCAAATCAATTTAGACTAAAAACAGCAAGGAAAAAGCTCTCAAAATTTAATAACTACTTATTCAAAAGCGGCTGTTAGCTCAGTTGCTTAGCGCACACGCTTATCACGCTATCGGTGCGAGAGGTCTGGGGTTCAAATCCCAGGCTGGTCAAATCGGCACACTTTCGCCAACGACTTGCCACCACTGCGACGTTCCTTCGGAGCTGTACAGCCCAGGGGCGAAGCCGCGGAGATGGGCCCCGACACTCGTTACACGCTTCGGCGTAATACCGCGAGTATAATGAAGATTTTGTTTTGATTTTTTTAATACTTGTTAAATTTAATACTATTTGATGTAATTAAATTTTAATACTATTAAATTTTGAGATTTAATACTATTAATTGTGAGAGCTTTTACCTTGCTGTTTTTAGTCTAAATTGATTTAGTCTCTATTGATTGGTTTTTAGTCTAAATTGATTTGGCTCTTTGATTTGGCTTTTGATTTTAATTTCTTTTTTCAGACACTGAGAATGCCCCTTTCGGGGGCAAATTATATTTGTCGGTTTTACTTAGCGTGAATTCATTGCGAGCTTGAAAGTTTAATATTAAGTGATTTAGCAGTGAATCGCTAGGTGTTTATCAGCTGTCCAGGAGATCCTCTTTTTGATCGGAAATAAAAATGTAATATTAGCATTCGGAGCATAAAATTTGCAATTTTTGAACAACTTTATCAAAAACATCAGAGTCAATGTAGCAGCATATACATCGCATTTGAAGCTAGAAACTTCGATTTATTACCTACAGTCATAGACGTCTTAAAGGCCCACTGCACCCAAACTCATCGATAGTTGTAAATATGTATTAAATATATTTAAACATTTTCGCGAAAAATCGATCACGATATCTGGTCTCGGTAACGAGAAAACTGGTAAAATATCGTTAAATTCGTGACGTCATTGGGTACCAACAACCAAAAAATAATGCGACTTCTAAAAGCTTTCGCGCTTTGCCGAAAACTTTCGAAAGCTTTGCGAAAGCTTTCGCACAGCGAAGTTTTCGCACAGCGAAGTTTTCGCACAGCAAAGTTTTCGGTAAAGCTCGAAAGTTTACGCGCTTTGCCGAAAACTTTCGAAAGCTTTTAGAAGTCGCATTATTTCTTAGTTGTTGGTACCTAATGACGTCACGAATTTAACGATATTTTACCAGTTTTCTCGTTACCGAGACCAGATATCGTGATCGATTTTTCGCGAAAATGTTTAAATATATTTAATACATATTTGCAACTATCGATGAGTTTGGGAGCAGTGGGCCTTTAAATAGAAGAACTGGCGGCTGCCATGCTCGGTATTTCAAACTTGGGTCCCAAATTTTTAACGAGGTTTTCTAAAAAAGTATGTTTAAGAGCAGATAGAGGCGTGAAACTAGGCATGTACTATAAGCATTCCATAAATGTTCCAAAATGGGTATCGAGTGGGTGATGACGTCACAGTAGCGGTGATGACGTCACTTTATATGCAGTTTTAGCGTGGTTTTCTCAAGCTATTTGTGCGTTTGTTTTTTATTTTTTTACATGCCTTGGTCGCTCAAAACATTGTCGATAGCTAGTTCTTTCGCTTTAGAAAATCGTTTAATGAACGGAGCAGTGGAAAGCATAAAAATTTAATGGTATACCCCAGGTAATTGGATAATAGGGGGTCCTGTTCAAACTTGTGTCCACTCATTGGTTTGCAACTCATGTGAAATTAAAACTTTATTTTTAAGCTATCTTTAATCTTACATTCATTTACCAAGAGAATCAAATGTCGATGACGTCATCATAGAATGAATGATGACGTCACTTGAAAACGAACATTGTCATAATTTTACTACATTTTTTCCATTCTCTGTTAGGTTTTCAGATTTAACTCAAACTTATCACGTTTTTGGGCTCTAACGTATTAAGAGCACACCACCGGGTTGAATCATGCAGTACCTTATATAACAAACTCCTTTTTCTGCTCAGAATAAGCATATTATTAAGATATTACCTGTTATAAATGCGGGAGCTTTAAAAACACGAAAAAGTACTGATTACCGTGTAGAAGGAGGCTTGGCAAAATTAAAGTCAATCAACTGCCCCTGCCCAATGTGTGGGCCTATGCGTGACACATAAATAAATTCTGAATGAGGAGCGTCAAACATGAGGCACATAATCACATACTGAGTGAAGTAAAATATTTGTTTGAAACAATCTAACCTAGTGCAAATTTAATTGCCAACTTTCTCTCTTCTTCTCAAACACCCAAGCTGTTTTTTTCTTATCACTCATGTATAACCTAAATTTCGGTAGATCACATACTAAACCAGCGCCAAGCTGTGTTTACTGAGTGGGCCTCCGCAACATGATGTAAGTGGAAATGTTCCTAATATTCATTAAGTTTTTGGCGATTTGCGACAAACCAAGCAATAAATAATACCGTTTGTATTTATGGCACTGGCGCAACATGCAAAACGTTGCTAGGCTGGGTTTTCTGCATTATTACCAGCGAAAGTTAGGTCAATAAAATTTATTTAATTCCGCAATGCAATGAAAGATGGAACTGCACAAAGTCGAATAATTGCCTTTTTTTTTTTTTTTTTTCACCACCGAAGTGGGCACAAGACAAAAAAAAACAAGTTATAAACAGCAGAAAACGAGACACCAAACAAACGCAACTAATAAGAGTGAATGAACATGTCAAAAAATTCACTTTAGTTTCTGATTATACAACTATAAACAGCGAAAAAGGTTTCTTATTGCACATTCATAATTTTTATTACTTCTGGTTTTCTCGGCCAAGTGTCTAGTTCGAATTCTATTTTTTATATCAATAATAATACTACTAATGTTCAAAATTGCGTTATCATACACCAGGTTGTTTCTATGAATCCATATTGAGTATTTAGTCACACTTAAAAGTAAAACAATTGCAGTTTCTTGATCAGTGCTAATTTGTTTAAATACAGCTCTAACACCCAAATGCAAACAGAGAGCGATCGAAAGGCTTACATTAACTCCTGTTAATTTAAATAAACAGATATCAACGTAATCCCAAACATCTCGTAGTTCACAACATCGGTAAAATACATGCGAAACCAATTCATCATTTTTTTTACAAAAAGTACACAAGTTTGTCTGATGGAAAAAAGCAATAAAATGTTTGCATTTTAAAGGAAGCAGATTCCAAACAACTTTATACTTAAAGGTTTTCAAATAATTAGGCAAAACTCTATGATGAATATTTTTCCAAGTGTGATTTAAATTGACTGTAATGTTTGGAATTAAAATTTGACCATACTTTTGACTAATAACAATTTCATATATTTCTCGATATTTGCAATTTTCTATCTGGAAGCTGGTGAGTTTTGTTTTTCTTATAACATCAATACACTCTTGGTAATGTACTGATGGCTTAAAAGCATGAGGTACACAATTTGAATAATTAACATTAAGTGTCTTCGAAAGCCACCTACCACAGTAGTAGTCCAAGAAAAAACAGTGTGAGAACCATTGAATGTTTCCTGTTTCAATTAGAATGTATTGTTTCATCTGTTTTACAAAAAGTAATTGCATATACAAAGGGATATCTAAAACTGCATATCCACCTTCATTTCTATTTTTGCTTATTTCAGTCATGGTTATAGAATTATCAGATCCAAGAAAGTACTTCATAATAATGCTGTTAAGTTTTGCTGATAAACTATGCGGAAAACAATACACTTTGGATAAATACATCAACATTGGCATAAATTTCATCTTAATGATCATGGTTTTAGCATCATAAGTTGTTTTAATTTTAGATAAGTGAGTGGCTTCTTGTTGGATAGTATCAATTTTTTCATTAAACAATTGCTTCACGAAAACGTAATTTCCAAAAGGAATATTTAAAACGTAAATGCATTCATTGTTCCATTTTATAAACGATAAGTCTGAAGGTATAATAGTATTCTTTTTCACGATCAAACCGTTTAGCTTGCGCATATTCAAAGATAACCCGGTTGCGCGCTCATATTCTTCAAAACCATGGAGCATTCGAGTAATTGCGTGAACATTTGACAAGGTGAAAGTAATATCATCGGCATATGCTACATATTTTAAGATAGTTTTCTTCGATCCAGGTATGCAAACACCATCTATATGTTTGTCATGATTCACCATTTTTAGTAAAGGTTCCAAGAAAAGCAAAAACAGATGTAAACTTAAAGGGTCTCCTTGTCGAACCCCGCGATGGACGTCAAAACAATCACTTATATAACCATTTACAATTACTGATGCATGAGCGCTTTGTATCAATTTAGCGATAAGATCACAAAAAAAAGGGGCGAAACCAAATTTTTCCATAATCTTGCGTAAAAAGCTATGTTCAACGCAATCAAAAGCTTTATACAAATCGATTGAAACAAAATACGCTTCGTCATCATGACTTTTTAAATGAAAAGCTTTTTGGTGGTACAGAATTTCAAAACAGATTTAAAAAGCGCCGACAACATCTTTTAAATTTAGGTAGTCTTGAAAAAGACTGTTTTTGAACCAAACATTTTCGTCTCGCTCTCTTCAGGGTTCAACGCGAGAGTTAATTGAGAAGGAAAAAGGTGGTCTATATATTATCATCAGCTTCATCGAAAAATCTGCAACAAAAAAAGGAAAAAAGGGCTCTGATTGGTTGTTAAAAGACAGACGGATTGTGATTGGTCGAATATGGATGAATTTTAGAATCTAACCCAACTATCGGAGAATTTGGAGTGAGTAGACAAATTCCTTTTGACGGCACAGAATAGGTTTCAACGTTTTGATGAAAGTTGCCTCCAGCGCCCCCAAGTGGAAATTTGTTCTCGCTTTGGCTAAAACCGAAAACTGGTCAATATGATAATGAGAGGCGCAATCAGGATGTTGGATTAAGTGTAGACCAATAGCTGAATCACAGTCTAGCTGATTGAGTGGAGTAGCAATTTTGCAGTTACGTTTGGGAAGAACTTTGGTTGGATTTTCTTTATTTCGAATTGATTTTGGAATGTGTTGATTGATTCTATCTTGCAGTCGTAGGGATGTGCGACCCACGTACCGGCAATCACAGCGGCACACGTATTGGTATACGACCATACTTTGATGAGTGATGGGCACAGCATCCTTATAGATTGAAGGCAGAATCTTTCTGGTCTGGAAAATGACACGAGGATCGACGGCTCTAAAACAGTTTTGAACGTTAGATTTTACCTGTTTTTCGAATTTACGAGAAATATTGCCAATCCAGGGTAGTTTTAGATACACAGGGCATTTCTTTGGTCCTTCTTTGGGCAGTAATTGAAAACGGGAAATTTTCTTGGAAATGCTGAAGTTGATTATTGTTTCAGGGTAACCATTATTCTTCAGAATGGAGCGAATGCAGTCCAGTTCTTGTTTAACTTTACCAGGTGAACAGATTACGAGGGCTCGATGAACTAACGTTTCGATTAGGTTCGTTTTGCGCTTGGAAGGTGCAAAAAAATCCCAACGCATGTAGCGACCAGTGAATGTAGGTTTTCTGTATACTGATGTTTGAAATTGTATTTCGGATTTGTCAACTTTCACGTCGAGAAAAGAGAGTGCTTGATCGGCTTCTTTTTCCATGGTAAATTTCAAAGCTGGGTGTAATGAATTGAGAGCAAGAAAGAACTGGTCTGCATCCGCTTCTGTTCTAAAAATAGAAAAAGTATCGTCAACGTATCTAGTATAGAAAAAGGGCTCGTTTATAGTTTGAAACAACTTATTTTCATGGTAGCCAACGAAGATATTGGCTAGTGCAGGCCCGAGTGGACTACCCATTGCAACACCATCAATTTGCTTATACATAACGTTATTAAAGCTGAACTCAGCAGAGGTAGTAGCGATGTTCATCAGCTCAATAAAAATTTCTTTGGAAAACTGCGGAGGTGAAAGATCGCCATCATAGAGGGTGTCAGCACAAATTTGAATAGTTTCAGCCAAAGGTACATTAGTGAACAAACTTGAGATGTCGAAGGAACAGAGAAAACAATCATCTGGGTTCTCTGTTCCTTCGACCCAGATGATTGTTTTCTCTGTTCCTTCGACATCTCAAGTTTGTTCACTAATGTACCTTTGGCTGAAACTATTCAAATTTGTGCTGACACCCTCTATGATGGCGATCTTTCACCTCCGCAGTTTTCCAAAGAAATTTTTATTGAGCTGATGAACATCGCTACTACCTCTGCTGAGTTCAGCTTTAATAACGTTATGTATAAGCAAATTGATGGTGTTGCAATGGGTAGTCCACTCGGGCCTGCACTAGCCAATATCTTCGTTGGCTACCATGAAAATAAGTTGTTTCAAACTATAAACGAGCCCTTTTTCTATACTAGATACGTTGACGATACTTTTTCTATTTTTAGAACAGAAGCGGATGCAGACCAGTTCTTTCTTGCTCTCAATTCATTACACCCAGCTTTGAAATTTACCATGGAAAAAGAAGCCGATCAAGCACTCTCTTTTCTCGACGTGAAAGTTGACAAATCCGAAATACAATTTCAAACATCAGTATACAGAAAACCTACATTCACTGGTCGCTACATGCGTTGGGATTTTTTTGCACCTTCCAAGCGCAAAACGAACCTAATCGAAACGTTAGTTCATCGAGCCCTCGTAATCTGTTCACCTGGTAAAGTTAAACAAGAACTGGACTGCATTCGCTCCATTCTGAAGAATAATGGTTACCCTGAAACAATAATCAACTTCAGCATTTCCAAGAAAATTTCCCGTTTTCAATTACTGCCCAAAGAAGGACCAAAGAAATGCCCTGTGTATCTAAAACTACCCTGGATTGGCAATATTTCTCGTAAATTCGAAAAACAGGTAAAATCTAACGTTCAAAACTGTTTTAGAGCCGTCGATCCTCGTGTCATTTTCCAGACCAGAAAGATTCTGCCTTCAATCTATAAGGATGCTGTGCCCATCACTCATCAAAGTATGGTCGTATACCAATACGTGTGCCGCTGTGATTGCCGGTACGTGGGTCGCACATCCCTACGACTGCAAGATAGAATCAATCAACACATTCCAAAATCAATTCGAAATAAAGAAAATCCAACCAAAGTTCTTCCCAAACGTAACTGCAAAATTGCTACTCCACTCAATCAGCTAGACTGTGATTCAGCTATTGGTCTACACTTAATCCAACATCCTGATTGCGCCTCTCATTATCATATTGACCAGTTTTCGGTTTTAGCCAAAGCGAGAACAAATTTCCACTTGGGGGCGCTGGAGGCAACTTTCATCAAAACGTTGAAACCTATTCTGTGCCGTCAAAAGGAATTTGTCTACTCACTCCAAATTCTCCGATAGTTGGGTTAGATTCTAAAATTCATCCATATTCGACCAATCACAATCCGTCTGTCTTTTAACAACCAATCAGAGCCCTTTTTTCCTTTTTTTGTTGCAGATTTTTCGATGAAGCTGATGATAATATATAGACCACCTTTTTCCTTCTCAATTAACTCTCGCGTTGAACCCTGAAGAGAGCGAGACGAAAATGTTTGGTTCAAAAACAGTCTTTTTCAAGACTACCTAAATTTAAAAGATGTTGTCGGCGCTTTTTAAATCTGTTTTGACTTTTTAGATATGATAACGTGTCACGTAACAGTAACAACCCATTCGTAACATCCCGACCTCTTACTGCAAATTGTGTGTCATGCAATAAATTAGGCATCAAACGCGTTAATCGATTAGTAATTACTTTACTGACAATCTTGTAGTCAACATTGAGCAACGTAATAGGTCTGTAATTTGAAATATCTGTTGGGTCTGATTTTTTGTGTACCAAAGTAATATAACCTTGATTAAAGTTTTTGCAACTGGATACTTTGGAAAAAATTTCATTTACTACTTTAGTGAAATCAACACCAATTATTAGCCAATATCGCTTATAAAATTCAGCGCTTAAGCCATCTGGTCCAGGGGTTTTTCCTTTTTGCATTTTAGTTAAGGCAAATTCGATTTCTTCTTTAGTTACCGGAGCGCATAAGCTATCATTTTGCTCATCACTTATTTTATTGGAGATGAAATCTAAAAATTTTTTTGTAAATTTTCGTCAATATTTGCCAATGAGTATAAATTTTCGTAAAATTTTTTTGCGATTTTTAGCTTTTCAGATGGCATGGTCAGGGGAGCGTTGTCTAAATTTTTCTTTTTCAGGGCGTGAATGTAAGTCTTTTGTCGATTTTCTTTTAGCTTTCTGAAAAAGTGAGCATCAAATTGGTTGTTATTATCAAGGTTTTCGGCGTGAGAACGCACTTTTATAGCTTGTAATTTTTGGAATTCACGTTTTCTAATTTCTTCTTTTACTTTACGAAATTTTGTAACCACTCGTTTACCATCAGCCAAGTCATTAACTAATGTGCCTAGCTCAAGTTCAAGACGTTGTGATTCTTTTTTGTCAAGGGATATCATTTTTTTTTGAAAAAGTGACTAATAAATTCTATAATTCTTTTTTTATTTGGTTCCACCACGTTAAATGATCTGGATATGTTAATTTTTGTCTAATCCATTCAGACCATTTAATTACTAACATTTGCTCCAATTCCTCATTGCCAAACAAAGAAACATTGTTTTTCCAGTATCCTTTCCCAAAATTCCGAATTGAACTTATTTCTAGATTTACAGTAACTGCACTGTGGTCAGACGCAGTTACGTGACTCGTATCACACGCTTTAACGACTATACCTTCATTTACGTAAAATCGATCAAGTCTAGTAGCAACTGTTGGCCCCACCCATGTAAACGTATGAGCATTAGGATCAATACATCTAAGCGCATCTTTGAAATCAAAAGTGTTGCATATTTTATTCAGCGAATCAGATTTATACTTATTAACTTGTTTGTCATTAAAATTTGATCGATCTAACAAAGGATTATCAACACAATTAGAATCACCAGCCAAAATGGTAGGAAAAGCACTTTGCACATACAAATAAATAGATTTGTAAAAACGATTTTGCTCATCATTTGGCGAATTGGTCTCACCTGCGGGAGCATAAACATTTACTACATGAAAGTTTTCTCCAAAGATAGATAAATCAGCAGCAATTATTCTACCACTTGAATCTTGCATCGTTTTTTTAACTACGATATTATTGTGACACAATAAAATTGCAACACCTTTAGAATTATTTTGGGCGGAATTCCAAATAGCAGTATTGCCCCATTCTTTTGACCAATGATATTCAACTTCCGGTGTGGAAAAAGTTTCTTGCAAGAAGGCTATGTCAACTTTGTTTGCTCTTATTTTGTTAAAAATTGATTTTCGTTTTGCCCAGTTTCTAATTCCATTACAATTTAGAGTGAGTAAATTTATGTATAGTACCATAGTTGAAAAGGAAATAAGTGCAGAGTTATATTTAGTGTATTCAAGGGTTCCATTTTCATTGTTTTTAAGAAATTTCATGCCGCATTCGCAGTCCCAGAAAGATGTATTTTGAAAATCTTGGTTTACGACCTTTCCACAATTACAGTTAATAATTTGGATTTTGCACAGAGAGTTTCTGCATTTGAGTTTCTTACTGGCTTCTGGAAGCACATTTAGCACATCACAATCACACTTTGCCAATACACTGTCACAACTTGCACATTTGTTCAATATGCCACTAATTGAACTAATTTTCACGTACCTTTCGCAATTATCGCATCTCTCAAGTAGTGTGCCGCAGTCGAGACATCGGTGCGAATGAAACCCGGATGGAATCAGTTTTAATTTACCTTCAAAACATACGTCGTTGATTTCTTGTTCGCATTTGCAATTTGTGCACGTAAAATGCTTTTTTTTGGGATCGCACTGGCCAATTTTGTTGCAAAATGAGCACTGTAGTTCGAGGTATGTTTTGATTATTTTGGTTCCAGTGTTGTCACAGTCTGAATTCTCTTGACTTTCCGCTTCTGACCTGTGGCGTTTGCGCGCTTCGGTCACTCGCTCATGAGCTGGTTTGCACGTCATATCCTCTTCTACCAGTTCAAACCAATCCTTATTTGGATTTTCTCGTTCATTACTTTGTGTACTGTTATTCTCAGACTGTAATGCGTAGGGTGTGTCTTGTTGAACGTGAGAAATAGTTGTTTCATTTGAATTTTGGTTATCAATAATAGGAGTTTTCCCAGGTATATTCTTTTGTAACTTAGGCCACTGTTTTCTTTCTTCTTTTTCTTCACATTCAGCACTTTTGTGACCAGTTTTCCCGCATAAATGGCAGGTTGCCTCTTGTCCCGCGTATTTAACCAAAAATTCGCATCCTAAAACATATATGTAGCTGCCAATAGGGTTTTCTGTTATTTGGTCTTTCCTCATTTCAAACATATGGATTCCCATTTGAAAACCTTTTTGATCAACTTTATTCACGTGTCTGGATATAGCACCATGATGCTTTTCTAGATAACTAGAAAGTGCATCAACCGGAAATGGCACTGGAACCCAGTGCACAGCAACATAAACCTTGTCTGATTCGTATAACTGTAAATTTGATATATCTCTGACTTCTGTGAGCTTTTTGTATACCCTTAAGACTGTTTCCCGGTTTTTACACGTTAAGTCCATGTAATTAGCTTTCTTCTCCACCAAGCCTATTACCTGGCTTGAGTTAAAACCTAAATCTTCAAGCATTTTCCATATTTGTGCTCTCGTAGTTCCATGTGGATTCTTAAAACTTAAACAATTAGGTCTGGTAAACTTTCTAGTGTTAGCAATGCTTCCAGATTTAACAACTTCTGCAAAACTTGCCATTTTAAATTACTTCCCTTGTCTTCACATCAGATAGAATTGTCATCCGCCGCTCTCAGGATGCTGCAGTGGTAAAACAAGAAGCCATGATAACGTCATTAAATTGGTATAAAAATGATTCAAAATTTATTTTTATTTGTGGTACCTAATAATGACAAATTTTGGGGGTGTTTGTAAATAATTGAGGATTCGGGTCACTTACCCTAGTCCAGGGGTGACGAACCTATTTGCTGTCGCGGGCCACTTTGTTACTTACCAATAAGCAAGCGGGCCGCATAACTTTTTAGTCATAAACAGTGGCGTAGCGAGAAATTTTAAAAGGGGGAAGCCATAATTTCCATATTTCTTTAAAGCGTTTTTTTTTCGGCAGAACAAATTTGAAAATGATTGAGAAACAAGAAAAGCTCTTGGAGGGTCCGGTGGCATGCTCTCTCGGAAATTTTTTGAAAATTTACATGCTGTAATGGCTATTTGTAGTGCTTTTTGAATAATCCTCAGGCAAATTTTGTTTAAATTTTTTGACCCTGATTCTGAGTGCTTTGCCAAATATGATGCATTTGGCGCGCACATTTTCGATTATGCGTGCTTAAGGCGTAAGGCTTATCGCTCTCGAAGAGGTTCGAAGTTATGGAAAAATTATATATACATCAAAAACTATTTTAAAAATGGCTGGTAGAAGGATGCATACCTCTCATCCTAACCCTTGGATTAGCCACTGGCTATAAGCTACAGAAACCATCAAAAAAGTCTGGCATGTTTCAGTCACTTGGCACCGTTAGTTTTGCTCTTTTTTTACTAAAAGGCAGAGTCAAAAAGGGGGAAGGGTGGCACAATGGCCCCCCTTTGAATACGCTCCTGGTCATAAACATATCGGATATCGGTCCAATCTTTTTGAAATACTCTTTTTTCATCAACAATATTTCGTTTTTTCGCTGAAGACATCGCTGAAGACAAGCGGCTAATTAAATATTGATTAAAAAACAGAATAACAAATGCCTTAAGAAAGCAGTAAAATTTGCATATGATAAATGGTACTGCCTCCTCACCAATTCATTTCCGCAAACTCACATAATTCCTACTACTGCAAGGCAAGCTAAGCTCTCACTTGAATAGTTACTCGTAAACTGCTGCGCTATGCTGAAGCTGCAACGGACTCGAGTTATGTTATTATTTCATAACAATGGATGAACTGTTGAATCCTGAAACAGATGACTTGTATTGAGCGTTTATATAATTACTGTGTGATACGCGCTTGATTAAATCAGGGGCTCAGCTTTTGGTATCGCATCGCAAAGATTAGACGGGGAAAAAAATGTTTAAAAATACTGGTCTCGCCAAAATGTTCGCGGGCCGCAGGAAATTCTTTCGCGGGCCGCATGTTCGTCACCTCTGCCCTAGTCCAATCAACCTCGAATTTTCAAAAATTGTGTGTGAATAAATTATACACGTCGTCAAAAAGTATAAAAGCAAAAGCTTCAAAAATCGGGGAGAAACTTCAATATAATTTTTTGGGACCCAAGTTCAAAACACCGAGTTTGCTAGTCGCTAATCCTTCTATTTAAGACGTCTATGCCTGTGCAGACGTCTATGCCTATGCAGTGTGCATAGACGTCATAAATAGAAGGACTGGCGATTAGCAAACTCGGTGTTTTAAACTTGGGTTCCAAAAAGTTGTTTTGAAGTTTCTCCCCGATTTTTGAAGCTTTTGCTTTTATACTTTTTTACGACGTGTATAATTTATTCACACACAAATTTTGAAAATTCGAGGTTGGTTGGACTAGGGTAAGTGATCCGAATTCTCAATTATTTACAAACACCCCCAAAATTTGTCATTATTAGGTACCACAAATAAAAATAAATTTTGAATTATAGTTATACCATGTTAATACGATGATGTAGCTTGTTGCTTTACCTATGCAAACTCCGTTGCGGCAGTTATACATGGAGTTGGCCGAGTGGTTGGTGTATTGGGCTCCGAAGCTGGCTTCGCGGGTTCGATGCTCAACTAGGTCATCTCTATGATGCATGTACTTCACTACCACAGAAATCCCAAGCTGCAATAAAGTGGCTTGAAATAGGAAAAAAAAATAAAAAAACTATTGGACTTTGTGCAGTTCCATCTTTCATTGCATTGCAGGCATAGTTGCCACTCCTGATGTTTTTACATCAGATCTGATGTTTTGGGCAAAATTTCTGATGTCTGATGTTTTGACGTACTAATCTGATGTTGAAACATTTTATTAAACAGGTTAGTTAAAAATAAAAATTTTTAAATGACTATTTTTCTGCTTTCGAAAGTGTGTATTGTGCCACTCAGTGTTTTTCCGACCAAATTCCTTAATCAAGCTTCCTTTCCTGGAATGGAAAAAATAACACTTCATGCATAACTGACTTATAGGTAGAAAAACCAAAAATTGCCCAATGCCCATAACGATTCACAATCTGAGGTCTGGGTTGAAAAGAAAATTGCCCATCACAAAATTACTTGTCTGCAGCACCATGTTAATGTTATATTTTGGCAGTTCGTATACCAGAACAGCACTGCTGGTACCAGCATAATAGTGGTCCAGTCCAATATTGGTACAAGAATCTTGTAATTGACATTACCAGATTACATCTTGAGTTTTTTGTGCTTTTTTGCATACTTGTTTTTATGGCACTACTTAGCTAGAATTAGTTTGCCCAAATAATAGCAGTGTAGCCTACACAGCAATGTACAAAGTTATAGTGAAAGCATAACTTGGTAGCTTTTTTACTCGGGTTTGTAAGTACATAGTTGTGAAGTTGTGGGTGGTGACTAACTGACTATCTTTTCATGTTTGGTGAAGTTTTCCTTTATCTGCTGTTGGGATGTGCCGGATACCGGATATATAATCGGTATCCGGCGCTTTTTGAGGTATCCGGCCGGATAGTAGACCTACTTCGCTATCCGGCCGGATACCGGATATTTTCAAAGTTCAGGAAAATTGCGTGGAGTAGACTCGGTAAAAACAAAATTTACCTTTTCGATCTATGTGAAAAAATTTGGTGCAAGTTTGAAAACTTTAATTTTGTTTGGACTCTCTACAAAAAGTAAAACCAAGTCCAAACCTTAGACTGCGTTGGTAATTTTTTATATCTAGTGGATTTAAATTTAGTTTAGAAGTTTATTTTTTCGGCGCTGCTAGTTTTGTCATAACGAAAGCCACTTCAATGGTGTAGCAGTAGGCAGTAATCAATCGGTATCAAACCGAGACGGTATAACTTCAATGATCACCACCGTTGTCTCCCGTGAAGACCATGCAAATAATTTACGTTTAAAAGCCTGTCTTCTGTCCTAAAATTTGCACGTTCGTTTTTTTTTTCGAAATGAAAAAAAACAAACAAACGCAATGCGCAGCCGACGTACGTGCCAATTTTTTCTCGAAGGCAAACGGCATGAGGGAGAGAATTTTTATAGAAACTTTGTTTTCTACGTTCAAAAAACGACGTTTCGAGGTACCAGTAGAATTGTAATGGATGTGGTTCTGCTTTTAAATATTGTGCGGTTTTGTAGCGCTAAGTAACATGGTTGAAGTCTTTAATTCAACGTCCTTAGTTGTTAGTTCATCAATTGACTGTTTGTGTTAAAAGTTTGACGTAATTCACCCATCATTGCAGATTTACCGCAGGATCGATTTTTGCAGCAATTGTATGGTATTTATAAACTATAAACCTTCCTGTTTTTAGTAGCTCTGATGCAGAGGCGTGGCGTAGGGGGGGCAGTGGGGTACATATGTCCCCGGGCGCCAAGGTACAGGGGCGCCAAAATAGGGTGTACAAAAATTTCACAACAAAGGTAAAAAGCCGGTCACAAGCAAGATTGCACCGACGGCATGCATCGTCTGATAGTAGTAGACTGGTACGCAGCGTAGGGGAAGGTGGGGCAAAACGGGACACGGGGCGAAACAACAGTGGCGTAGCGAGGGGGCAAGTGAGGGCACGCGCCTGGGGGCGCACCACCTAGGGGCGTACCAAGAAGTTCTATTTATACTCTTTTTTCGACGTATTCACACAGATTTTAAAAACTACTTCGTGGATTACTGTATTGTAATGTATGCTGTTCGCAAAGAATTCAAATCACGCCTTACTTCGGACCACAAATTTTTTTCAAAATTTTTCCGGGGGAGCATTAAAGCCCGGTGGCCGAGTGGTTATTGTCGGCAGCGTGGCGTAGTGGTTCGGAGCGCCGTTTTTACGACGACCATGATCGCAAGGTTAATGGTTCCACTCCCAACCTAGTCTCGTTGTTGCGTCCTTGGATAAGATGCTTAACGATGATTATCTCTGCTTGGTGGAATCTGGCAAGCAGCAAATGAAAGAAGTCAGAAGAAAATTCAACCGAAAAACTTGGAAACAAAGGTAACTCCTAAGCTAGTCTGGATTCGTCCTACGCATAGCGCCTCCGTCGCTTTCTCGTGATAGGAGGATAAAGATGAAGAAATCATCACAAATCACGCACCAAAAAGGCGCACAAAACAGTGATTTTATACACTTCAGTTTCGACGTAATCTTTCAAACTTTAAAACAATCAATTTATTGCAATGCATCTGACACCTGTATATGCTTTTGGCAGAGAAGTGAAATCACTCTTTACACCCGATCACAAATCGCCCGTTTACTCTATCATGACACCACAAAGAGGTTTGAAACTGCGCAGCAATTAAACAGAAGGAAATACAACTCCACTAGAAATAAAGTAAAGAAGCGATAGGTATCTACAGTATTTGATTTTCATTATTTTAGCGTTAGATGGATGCTAAAGATTGTTGGTAAGTCGATTAAGATACGCGAATTGTCGCTCTCTGTAATAGGCTTCTGTGCTACACCTACACCACAGTCATCATCCTAAACTTTTTTAACCAATAGGCCGTTTCTGATAATACAGCGGACAAATGCCGATCGAAGCATTAACTAAATTGAACCTTGGCCTCAATAGCCTTTTCTGGGTGTTTTCTTTTGTAGTTTGTATTGTTTTGTTGCCGTGATTGGTGTGTAGACTGCGATTTCCAATGCGGATATTTTGAATATTTGACAGCAATCACAAAATGAGAAAATAGGGAAAAATCTGGCAATTTAGGGGTTGCGAAGCGCAGCTCCGTTGCTGCTGCTGCTGAGATAATTTAGTTAAAAATGTAAACAATTGCAGTATCGAAGGATAAAATTGCAGCTGAGCGCTTGATTGCCCTATATGAAATGCAATTCCGTTTTCTGGATAGCCTTTTTTTCAGATCGATGGTCAAACTTCTTGTTGAGATTTTGAGCGAAAAAGTTTTGCAGTTTGATGTGGGCAGCTTTCCCCAGTGTGATCCCCTAGCGGACCGTTGGGATGTTGTCGTCTCCCAAAAAGAAAAGAAAAGAAAGGTCTTCACCCACAATTCTCGGCTCTTGAATGGAATCTTGGTCCCCTTGACGGCTAATGGTCTCCGAAAAAAAAAGGTCTTCACCAGAAATTCGGTGACCTCAAATGGAAACCGGGGACCCTTGACGGCTATGTGGCCTCTGTAAAAATAACAAAAAGGTCTTCAACCATAATTCGGGGCCTCCTAATGGAATCCGGGGGCTCTTCGACAGCTAAGGAGATCTCTCACCACACTACTTTGGGACCTCTATGATGGGCCCCTAAAATGCTCTTTCATGGACTCCTGCACACCCATGGGCCCGGGGCAGATTGCCCCCTGTAATCCCCAGCCCCCCTCTTTTAAGCCCTGGATGGGGGGGGTTCTATAGTGCGTCTTTTGTACCCTTGACATTCAGTTGGGACGATCTATTCTACAGTAACAAAGCAAAAAATGTAATTTTGGCAAAAAGCTGCCAATTTCGTTCTGCATCTCGCTCCACAATGTCTTCTGATTGTACTCAAGGGATTGCATGTGATAAGTTTTCACCGGACCGCCTCCGGCTCAGAAAAATTGCCGCACCGTTAAATAAAATATCTCTAATTTCTAAAAACAGATCAGCGTTTTTAGAGTTTACATTGTTAGCGATTTAACTGGTAGGAAGATTATGCCAAAAAAAGAGAGTGGAGCTCAGGGTCGAAAACGGCTAGCCCAATTTGAAGCGTTTTTGAATCAATCTAGAAAATTTATGAAATAAAATTTTAAAAAATAGTGGCTATGCGAAAAAACAATTGGCCGATATACGAAGACAAGACGAATCTGCTGGTACAGATGATCATAGAATTGTAAAAAACAGGGGGCGCAATATTTTTGTTTGCCCCGGGGCGCAGGATACCCTCGCTACGCCACTGCTCTGATGATAGCGCAAGGCAAGCGAAAATTCAAATTCAAACTTGCCTTTTACCGACCCCTTAGCGTATTGGTTAAAAACATTGCTATCGGTGTGGGAGGCTCGCCACTGTTGCGACGTTTTTTTTTTTTCGGAGTTCGAAATTGTGTTGTACAGGCGCAGAGATGGGCTCCGCCACTCGTTACATGCTTCGGCGTAATACCGGGAGTATAATGACAATTTGAACTTTTTTGAAGTTTGCTTTCGATGGGTATCACAAATTACTCACAAGCGCAAAACTGCAAAAATCAACATAATGAGTGGTAATTGTTAACTCGATTACTTTACTCGTGAAATCACGCCGCTGACGCAGGCCACACGCTTGATAGTTTTCCTCTCCTTTTGTATATAGCACGGATGGCGAACCTTTTTACGTGGTAAGTCAAATACACGGTCGTAGACCGAAAAAAAAGTGGGTTACGGATGTAATGATATTGATGAGGGGCTTGAACTAGGAAAGCAAAAAATAAAATAAAAAAGGTCTTCGCGCCTTCCGATGTTCCGAATTCCGCCGAAATCTATGCGAAGAGCAAAAAAAGGGTCTTCACCCCATAAATTCCCAGCTTTCCCCAAATAGGCTATTGGGTGTCAACAGCAAATAAAAGGTCTTTAATGCCACAGCATATAGGCAGATAAACTTTTCTTCATTAAGTAAATGTTTGTTACCGTTTTTTTCTACAGTTTTCGAAACTGCAAGTGGGTCACTTACTGACCCGCTGGTCAGTGGTTCGCTATTCCTGATATATAGCATGAGCGCAAAATTTCGTGAAAACAACGCTGAGATTTTGCGCTGTTACATTTTGGAAGTGTTTTAGCTACCTTACAATGTGCATGCAGTCAACTTTTAATGCAATAACGAAAACACCCCGGAGGCCGGACATATGTTGCCTCCTTCAGTGTTGGACCTGAGGAAGCGCTGTTCCTGCTCCCGCCAATTAGACGCCTATGATGGCTGACTGACTTGGCGTCCGATTTTTGGCGCACTCTTCACCAAAATCCACACTTTTAACATAATTCTTCTTATTCGAAAATAAAACCCAGCGTTGAAAACGTGTTGATACACAAAC
This sequence comes from Trididemnum miniatum, assembly GCA_964006365.1. NCBI lineage: Eukaryota > Metazoa > Chordata > Ascidiacea > Aplousobranchia > Didemnidae > Trididemnum > Trididemnum miniatum. The sequence goes on along the minus strand of OZ023240.1, from coordinate 12,472,536 downwards.
GTAGTGTCGTGGATCGTAGTTGAATCAAAAGCGATCAATAAGATGGTCATTATATCAACTGAGCTCCTGCCGCTCGACCGCGTTGCCGATTCGGCCAACTTAAAGTAATGAAGTCCATTCTTAATGACTCAACGTTTTTGAAAGTTTCCTGTGTATCACATGATCTCATGCAATAGTTTCATGGGTCGCTAGTCGAGCAAAACAATAGCGTGGAACCGTGGACAAAAACCATCCAAATATTAATTTCGCTCAGTGCTACTATCCGGTATCCGGTCGGATAGTGACGAACCGGATATCCGGCCGTATACCAGATATCCCGTAAGTTAGATTTGCCGGATATCCGGTATCCGGCTATTCGGCAAATTTGCTATCCGGCACATCCCTAATCTGCTGTTAAACGGCTGGACTATTGATTTTAACTACAGGTTGTATATTTAGCCCATGTCACTTTTCAAATTGAAATTTGTACTGTTATAAGCCTTGTAATATTTAAAAGTGATATTCCTATAATATGACCAAATTACTGCAAAGTTCTGCAGCTTTACTGAGAGCATTTTGGTAAGTGTTAGTTGAAGTTAATTGCCTTTTATTGTGAGCATAATTTGCAAATTTTAATGATAGCAAGGTATATAATGTCTGGCTAATTTAATGAGGTGTTACTTCGAATTGTTTAGATGTGCATCAGTCAATACTTCAATGTTGCTTGTTGAATCCTGCAGTGTCAGAATGTAGCAGAAAATATATGGGTAGTCATTAATTGAGTCTGAAGATTAAGTGCTGTAAATTTGTAGAATACAGCAAGCTAATTTTACCAGCGGTCACTCTGTCTTTTGTCTTTTTATATGATAGCCAACCTGTAGAGTTATAAGCAATCCTGTTTTAGTCATGTGTCATTGAATTGCTAAGGTGTTGTATGTGCACGTGTTTTAATATTGAACATGCAAATTGTTGCTTGAGATATAACTCCTGCAGGTTTATGGAACCATCTTAACTATTTTTTACTGTTCTTGTAGGAACAGGGAATATTAAGGCGAAATGTGTTTAGTTTGTAACAAAACTGTAGTGGAAAAAATCTGATGTTGAAGATGTACAAAATCTGATGTTATTCGCACTTTCCCCATTGGCAACACTGATTGCAGGATTCAATCAATCAATCAATCAATCAATCAATTTTCTGGACCCGCTTATTCTTGGGGGGTCGCGGGGGCAGCAGCTCAAGTTGGAGCCTCCAAGCATCTCGATCCTCTGCAACAAAGGATAGATGCTCTGCTGGGATGCCAAGGCGAGACCAACTAAGATCTTCTACGTAATCTCGCCATCGAGTTCTGGGACGGCCTCTAGGCCTTCGACCAATCGGTGTTGAACAGAGCAGTTTTTTGGCTGTTCTTTCCTGGGACATTCGTGTGATATGTCCATACCAACGCAGTTGCGATCTTTCGAGTCGGAGAAGCAGCGCTTCGATGTTTAGAGATTCACGAATATCTGCACTTTCAACCTTGTTCAACAAGGTCAAACCGCTAATTCTTCGCAAGAATCCCATTTCGGCTGCTTGAACTCGAGACCTCACTTTCTCATTCATGATCCAACACTCATGGCCATAAGTCAGAATAGGAACATAGACCGATCTGAAAATGGATAGCTTTGCCTTGGTGCAAAGCTCCCGTTTCAGTACCACAGATCGGTGGAGCTGGCGCATTACTGCACTTGCTTTTCCGATGCGGATATCCAATTCGCTATTTTGTCTGCCGTCACCTGTGAATGGGACGCCGAGGTACTTGAATTTCTCTGACAGGTTTAATGGTGCTCCATCAATTTGGAGAGAGCACTGCTTTGGTTGTCTGGACAGGCACATGGTTTCTGTTTTTGCTGTACTGATTTTCATTCCGGCAACAGAACATGCATCCGAAAACCTGTCAAAAGCTTGCTGGAGACCATTTTGAGTAGAGTCGAGTAGCACAAGATCATCTGCAAATAACAGACGTTGTACAGTGCATTCACCGATCTTTACTCCGCCACAAGACTCACTTTTCTGAACTATTCTATCCATATAAATAAGGAACAGAATAGGTGAAAGAGAGCAGCCTTGCCGTAGTCCCCAATGCAGGATTCAATAAATTTTATTGACTTAACTTTCGCTGGTAATAATGCAGAAAACCCAGCCTAGCAACGTTTTGCATGTTGTGCCAGTGCCATAAATACAAACGGTATTATTTATTGCTTGGTTTGTCGCAAATCGCCAAAAACTTAATGAATATTAGGAACATTTCCACTTACATCATGTTGCGGAGGCCCACTCAGTAAACACAGCTTGGCGCTGGTTTAGTATGTGATCTACCGAAATTTAGGTTATACATGAGTGATAAGAAAAAAACAGCTTGGGTGTTTGAGAAGAAGAGAGAAAGTTGGCAATTAAATTTGCACTAGGTTAGATTGTTTCAAACAAATATTTTACTTCACTCAGTATGTGATTATGTGCCTCATGTTTGACGCTCCTCATTCAGAATTTATTTATGTGTCACGCATAAGCCCGCACATTGGGCAGGGGCAATTGATTGACTTTAATTTTGCCAAGCCTCCTTCTACACGGTAATCAGTACTTTTTTTGCGTTTTTAAAGCTCCCGCATTTATAACAGGTAATATCTTAATAATATGCTTATTCTGAGCAGAAAAAGGAGTTTGTTATATAAGGTACTGCATGATTCAACCCGGTGGTGTGCTTTTAATACGTTAGAGCCCAAAAACGTGATAAGTTTGAGTTAAATCTGAAAACCTAACAGAGAATGGAAAAAATGTAGTAAAATTATGACAATGTTCGTTTTCAAGTGACGTCATCATTCATTCTATGATGACGTCATCGACATTTGATTCTCTTGGTAAATGAATGTAAGATTAAAGATAGCTTAAAAATAAAGTTTTAATTTCACATGAGTTGCAAACCAATGAGTGGACACAAGTTTGAACAGGACCCCCTATTATCCAATTACCTGGGGTATACCATTAAATTTTTATGCTTTCCACTGCTCCGTTCATTAAACGATTTTCTAAAGCGAAAGAACTGGCTATCGACAATGTTTTGAGCGACCAAGGCATGTAAAAAAATAAAAAACAAACGCACAAATAGCTTGAGAAAACCACGCTAAAACTGCATATAAAGTGACGTCATCACCGCTACTGTGACGTCATCACCCACTCGATACCCATTTTGGAACATTTATGGAATGCTTATAGTACATGCCTAGTTTCACGCCTCTATCTGCTCTTAAACATACTTTTTTAGAAAACCTCGTTAAAAATTTGGGACCCAAGTTTGAAATACCGAGCATGGCTGTCGCCAGTTCTTCTATTTAAGACGTCTGTGCCTACAGTACTTATATCATTCTAAACTGTAAAGAAAATTGCTTAGCGCACACGCTAACGGTGCGGGAGGTTTGGGGCTCAAATCCTGGGTCGGTCAAATCGGCACAGTATTGCCAATAGCTCGCCATCGTTGCGACGTTCCTTCGGAGCTGTGTAGCGCGGACGCTAAGCCGCGAAGATGGGCCCCGACACTTCTTATACGCTTTGGCGTAATACCGCGAGTATCATGAAGATTTGATTTTTTTTTCGATTTTTTAGGGTAAACTATTCAACCTTTTACAAAACGCTGACTTCCAGTAAGTCTTTCCAGATCAGAATTTTGCGCCAAGTTTAGCGCGACCAGAGTGTACATCCAAAATTCATTATAGCTAAAGTTTGTTAAAGAAAAATAGCTTCAACATCCGAACAACAGAACTGGTGATTCAACAAATGGTAACTTCTAAGATAAAAACGTAAGGAGCCATAACCACAACACAAAAATAACATCTATAAGTAGACAAATCATAATCTTTATCATCGGCAGTGTTGCAAGACCTCAAAAATTCGTAAAACGTGGCATTGCTAGGAAGGGCTACAGCTTGTAACAACGTATTCACGTTATTAGGCTTCGGCTTTGATACTGCAAATAAAACCTTGACCAGTTTCGGCTTCAGAAAAAGCGGAATACAAATCTTTTGTTGTCATGTCTGGCTTCAGCAGTTTTATTGAACCAGGATGAATGCTATCCAGCATAGTTGCTCGGATTTTAACCGTGCTATCCAAAGGTACAAATATCGCTCCTTTAGTTTTTTAACTGGATTTTGCTTGGATGATAGCTTCTAAGGATTTTTTGTAGTATTGGACTGGAATTATAGGGGTGGCATCCGGATGCATAATTATCTGTTAGAGGGTGTTTCAAGTAGGCCTATGCCAATTCGAAAGGAGAGTTTTGTTGAGCCGTTCGAATCATCTCGACTTATGTTGATGGTATAAGATGGCTTTAGTTCTACGTCGCCGGCATTTCTCGATCATTGCGAAATCTCTGTCCACTGGCATGTATGAATGGCCAGGGACCGGAGAATAAAGTTTCACTTCAACGTTGTAGTAATCGGATGTGCATTTTCAGAACGCCAAAAGATATTTGTTTTTGAACTGGACAAAACAATTATCCATGAAGGCGTGTAGTTGTTCTGTGTCTGTTGTTATGTTATTTTCGATGTACCACTTGAAGGCACTGATAACTTCATTTGGTCTTTTAGGAGCAAAATGCTCTGCATAAAGAACCATTGTAGCTTTTTTGGTTCCCAAATTGTGGATACCCACATTGTGTATCCACAATTGGCGCAAATAATTTTCTTGGCCTGCGTCTGTTAGCGGAAATGGTTAACTTTTTTGATAGTCAAAGCAGAAAGCCACATATTTCTTCGGGTCTTCTTTGGCTATTTTCTTACATTCCTTAGTTACGTGAAAAACACGTCCCCTTTTCTTACATGGAGTTTTTCTTGTTTCAATTGGTGCTGTTTTGGGGAGCACACAAGTTTTGATTGTGGCTTCAAGAACCTCGCATATGTATCGCAAATATCACTCCTCGGTGATCCTAATCCGATTTCCATCATATTTTTAAAAATCGTTCCATAACTCTAGTCCAAAACCTGGCAGTCGAGATTGGCTTGCAAGAAAAGGCGATGCATAGCTGCAATCGTTAAAGCTGAGTCGAGATATTTGATTCATTTGTTTTTCTCGTGCGAAAAATGACTTTCTCGTGCTGGGAAAGACATTATATGATTTTTAATTTTTTGTATGGTTGCAGCAGACAATTTTTTGGAGAATGACAGCCTCCAATATGTTGGTGTTCCGAGACGATGGCTTGACTTTTTTTTCAATTCTTCACCTGCTAATGCCATGAAATTGGAGAAACGTTTTCTTGCAAACTTTTGTTCTGAGATGTTCTACGCTTACTTGGTACTCGTAAATCAGCGTATTTTCTAAGCTTCTTTTCGACGTAACTGCCGATAGTTTACTTTCCTACTACTCAGATGGCAAATAGATTTCCTACTACTCAAATGGCCTTCATCTTTTTTTATCCCCACAGGTTACGGTTTTTCACTGCTGTAGCTTCTCTAGTGCTTGCATCAATGTCAATTCTCTACTGTGTGTAATTTTTGCATCAATGTCAGTGCTCTTCTGACCTCTGCACTTTGTCTTCACCAGTAGTAAGTGACAGCAGAGGCTCCGAGAGCCGCCAATAGGCCCGGGGCAAATTTTTTGGTGGGCCCCCTACCTTTGCAGTTTCTAAGCACTAAGAAAACATATTAGGAACCTCAGTGAGTTAGTTGGTTGTTTATTTATCCCTTTATAGCGAAAAAGCGATAAAGGTAATATAACAAGCTCGCTTGTTTCGTCCTCGGGAAATTTTTGAGGATGTTTTTGTCGACCACGATAAATCGCGCTACGTATTTACAAGGTAGATGAAAATTCAGTGAGGACAAGGCCAACGTCAAAGTCATAGTGCGGATTTGGGGTCTTGCTATAACTTCCATTGTCAGTATGAGCACTTGGATTGGGGTAACTTACACTAACCTTCATCAGCTAACATATTGACACTCAAATTACGACTTTGCTTACATCATCACTCGAACTAGACACCAAATTTACATTTGAAACTTCAACATCATTTCCTGGACAACTTTCGCTGACATTTAGCACATCATCAGCAGTTTCCTGGTCCGGAGCATCTTCACAAGATCTTTTTCTTCCACTTTCTCTCCCAAATGTACCAAAGCTTTCTAGTCTTAATTTGCTGCCCTTTGCACTGCAATCGTTCTCATATGACCCTTTCTTCTCGCTTTTGTGCACCGGATTTATGCTTTATCATTTCTCAACATGCACTACCAAAACATACCTACTACCAATTGTAAGAATAATTAATCATATTAATAAAAAAAAATTAAAACCTATATACCAAGTCAATCAATTTGACAGCATCTATTTAAAAAACAGTGAGTCCAACGGTTCGTGTTTTGCGCATGCGACCATCGAAAATGTTAAGCTCCAGTCCGGGGATAGGCAACTTTTTTTGACCAAGGAAGCCATGTAAAGCTGAACTGTTTTTGTTGCATTCTCGTGAGAGCCACATAACATCTTTGAACACCTATTTAAACCAAAAATGTTTTTACCCGACGAAACTCTGCTACTCACGGATAATTAAAATTGTGTTTCGATGACCTCGTGTCGTGCACTGTCTTGCCTTGCCAATTACCGGTACTTTAAGCATAATATGCTTTAAATACCGGTATCTTTTTACATCAACATGTTTTAATTTTTAAATAAAACTGTTCTTGTGCTCCCATTAAACTCAAGCCTATGCCGGAGCCACAACATCTACTCGATTGATTAAAAATTCTCGATCGCTGCATACATGAAACCTACGTAACATTCCACTGATATCTCCAGCTTCAAGCCAGAGTTGGAATGCTATAACTGGTCGCAATCGCATACAGGGAGTCGAACCGTTCAATTTTTCCGGTTCAAATTCTGTTTAGGTTCAATAGCGGTTTCAAATTTCGGTTCAGTTCCGGTTAAGGTTCAGATAAATTAAAACGCTTCGGTTTGGGTCCGCTCCACTAAAAGATATTTCAAAACCGGTTTATAAAGTTCCGGTTCAAGTTCGCAGTAAAACCTGGTATAATTCCAGTAACACATTTAAAAGAATGAAACGTACAATGCAATTTTTCTTCGCATTGACAGGCCAATATAATGCATGAAATACGTTGTGGTAAAGCCAATTTCGAGATAATTAAATTGTTACTATGCTTTGACACCGGCGGCTCATTCAATCCACTGGTAGCGTTAAATTGGTGTTAAAGCGCTTTGTTTAGTCTGTCACGCGTGTACTACGGGACCTGGTATATCATACGTAAAAGACTTCTTCATCATGCATAGATTACTTGCATAAGTGACTATTATTTTAATTTTGAACCAGCTTCAAAGTGACGAGAGTGACTTCACGGAGCGAGCCGCCGTTTCAATCGGTTCGGTTAAGGTTCGCAAGTACTCACATTATTCGGTTCAGTTCAGGTTTGCTCTTTGCGATTTTGAAAGATACAGTTCGGGTTCGGTTAAGGTTTGACAAAAATAGCGTAAAACCGGTTTATAAAACTCAGGTTCGGGTTCGGTTTGACTCCCTGATCGCATACTCGCAGTTGAGCAGCCACAAATCTCAGAACAACACGTTTATGATTCAACATTGTCTTTATTAAGATGAAGCCGAATAAAATGTAGGTGAAGCAAAAATTCTTAATTTTCAGCTTATAATGCGCCTTTATGCATAGCATACACGTCAAAATGATGCAAATTTATGGGACCCATACGTTTTAGAAAATTGGTAATATTTGGATGTAAATTAAGCTCAAATACTATTAAAGTTTTTCAATTTTTTTGCTGTATTCCGTAAGGTATGGGCTAATGGGCCCCCAAAACAGCATGAGGACTTTTGTTGGAAGGCCATGCGCTTAATAAAATTGACTAAACTTATTTGAAGTATGCTGTTTTAATAGTTTCTTGAACTTGCTTTGGCTCTATTTTTTTCGTTAGATATGAACTAATGGCCCCCTAGAACAAGATGGGTCCCGGGGTGATTTTCCCCCTCTGCCCCCTCTCTCATGTTCCCTGAGTTACAGTCAAACAGCCAATAAACATATCTCGACAACTTTAACAGAAAAAAACTATGAATATGACAATATTTTCTACAAAGAATTTTACTCAATGAATTTAACTCGAAATTTTTTATAGTAATATTTTTCATAATTTTTACATTAATTAATTTTTTAGAATTTTGCTTAATGAATTTATCTAAAAAACTAGAAATTTATCTAGAAAACTAGAAAATTCTTTACATTGATTAATATGCTTGAGTCATTCCCTTAGCCTTGCAGCTAGACTGGACTGGATAGACTTTTGTACAAGCCTTCATTGATCACTGAATATTTTCTGTAATGACTGTGACGTCATAATGTTTATTGCAAAATTTCCTACTAAGCAATAAAATACAGAAAGATGTGAGATAACAACTTTCGCTTCTCAGAAAATTGCCCTGTGATTCAAACTTTAAACACGAATCACTCAACCAAAACTGCAAGTTTTGACCTAATTTTTTTACACAAGTTGCATTTCACAGAGAAAAACACGAATATGCAAAAAACTCAATTTCGATAAAATGTCGCTTAACAACTTTTGCCTCTCAAGGCTTCAATTACAAGATAGATCTAAATACAATAATTAACTTTGGAATACGTGAATACGTATATATATGCTTAGCAAAATTAGCATACCAGTGTGCATTCAATTCAATAAAGGACATTCAGTGCATTCATTCAATAAAGGACACTGCCACAAAGCTTTGAAGAGAAGTGCAGTAACTTTGAATGCATGCAGTGAAGTACATTCACAGTTTCACTCACTCTTCATTCGAATTATCGTTGTTGATTAAAAAACCCCTCCAACATACTCATTCAAGAATGCTTAACTAGTTAACAGTAATGAACCTTCTTTGCTTAATATTCGTATTCAGTATTGTTTAGTCAATTCAGAGCAACAACAGACATTGATAAAAGTGCGAGATCATGCAATACCCGTCAAAATTCACGAAATATGCTGTAGAACTAGCTAAAATCAGGATTTTTTGAAATAACTCAAATTCCACTGGCTATGGAAGGAAAAGTTCGCTTAGAACAGATAAAAACATGGGTCTTCTGAATCTTTTGAGCCATTAATCAGCTTTCTACGACCAGTAGGAGAGAAATTAGAGCAATTTTGACAAAAATTGACCCCACGTGACCTTTGACCTCAAGTAGGAGGCTCAATTGAGGGGTAGGAGGACCAAAATTGGTTCCATGGTTGTTTTTAGCGTCAAAGCCAAGTGTTTCATCATTTTAAACACAAATCCAAAAGATTAAGTAAAATTCACTCCACCCTATTGCCCAGGCGTTAAGCAGCGGAGATGGGCCCCGTCACTCGTTACACGCTTCGGCGTAATACCGCGAGTAGAATGAAGATTTGATTTTGGTACATGGCTACAAAAGCAAAATCCGTAGTACCATGCACAAAAACGGGTGCCGTGTGGGTATATCTTTCATGCAATGCTCGCATTGTTTCTTCAGTTCTGTCGATGCGAGCGAGTGAATAGAAAAAAAGCACGCGCTTTGCATTTTCTTTGCTTTTCAAACAACGCATCGTTTCTTCATTTTGTAGTTTGTCGTCGTGTTGTATAATTTATTCGTTTTGTAGTCGTGGTTTTAAATGTAGAGGGCCTTCCATAGTTAAACAAAGGTCGCCGACCACTGCGATAATGTATTGTGATCTAAAATTTTGTTGATTGTCACTACACAGTACATGAATAATGACGTCCGACAATTTCACTATCTGGTAGTATTAGGTTATTACATTGCCATTGATTTGCTTTTTGTGAGATAAAGATTCGTCACAAATTGTGACCATTTTAGTTAAGCAATATTATTTGATTCATCACCTTTTGTAGCAGCTGTCAGCATGCCGCAGAGCGGAACAGCGCTGTTTCGGGCTGCTGCTCTCATCAGCTTCCTTCAGGTAAAATACATTCATTTTCCAGCTCGAATGACCTTGCCAAGATCACTCATCCCTTCGGATAAACATATTTTGAAGAATTTAACCTTTGTGGTACGTATCCACTCGTGTGGTTACGTCACCGCGCTGGTCAAATCCTTTACGTGGCCAGGGTGAAGAGCAATAACTAAAAAATCGTTCTGGAAGATGAATGTATTGTTCTGGAAGATGAATGTATAAACAACATCGTTTTGAAAGATGAATGTATCTTACCTGAGAGCGGCTGATGAGGGCTAGTAGCCCGAAACAGCGCTGTCCTGCTCTGCGGTACGTTGACTGGAGTGCTTTGCACTGTTGGCGATGGAGAGCTGATATTAGCCTCCGACCCAACAGGCGGAAGTCGTCATGACTTCCCGCCAGTAGGCCAGGAAGGACATTGCTTTTTTAGCTGTCAGCATATTAGCTTTATCTTTGCTGTTAGCTCGCCGCCTAATATAAGTTCGGGAGAGAGGAGATCTTTAATATCCATATTGTAGCAACAAATAATAAGTTCAGAACATAAAACGTTTTTAAATAGAAAATAACACGCAGAAAATGTGCTAAGCGTTTTCAAACAACTCCTTCGTCCTTGATGATGATGATTTCTTTATTTTTATCCTCCTATCACCAGAAAGCGACGGAGACGCTATGAATGTGACGAATCCAGAGTTCCAGACTCTCATAGGAGTTGCCCTTGTTTCCGATTTTTTCGCTTGAATTCTGCTTCTGACTTCTTCAATTTGCGTCTTGTTAAATTCGTCCAAGCAGAGATAATTGCCATGCAGCATCTTATTCAAGAATGCAACAACGAGGCTTGGGTGGGAGTTAAACCGTCAACCTTGCGATCATGGCCGTCGTAAAAACGATGCTCGGAACCACTCGGCCACGCTGCCGTCCTTCATTAGAACATGATCGAAAATGGAAAGCTAACGCGCCCAGAGAAAACTAATTCAAGTGAAAGCAAAATCGCTAGGGTACGACACAACTCGCACCCTTGCTGTTTTGCTTTTTGTTTATTAGTTTGCCGTGCGGTAACTTTTTATTTCTGATCATGCTGTGATGAAGGACTGACGATTTGTCCGAAAACGTTCAGCTTACTTTCTGTACTGGCATGTTATTTTGTAAATATTGTTCAAGTCTACAATAGTTGAAGGAGTTCATGTTCATAGTCTCAAAGCTTTTAAAACGAGATAACGTGCAAAGAAGAACAGAGGTAGGGGGTCTGGGGGGCTCCACCCCCAGAAGTTGACACGGTCTTGACGTTTTAGTTGATGGTGCAATCATTTATCACTCCCAATAATTTCCACAAATGTACGCCACTGAGCATGACCCACCGGCCACCGCTGAACCTTAAAACTGCTTCAATAAGCACTTAGATTTCGAATATGTAAGAACCATTGGAGATTGGATTACTGTCAGAAGCCAGGAAACAGCAAAGCACAATCAGTATTCCCACTTGCAACAAAATTTGCAAAAGCAACAGTTTTTTTTGAGGCCATGATTTTTTTGGAAAAAAAAACACGTTTTCAAAAAAAAAAAAACAAAGGCAAAAAAAAAAACATTTACATCTCTACTCAGAAGACAAGACAACGGCATAGTGGTTTAGCGTCACCTAACGAAAGAAAAATCTTTAACGCAAACTAGAGTGACTTCATACTTGTCCTGTAGCCTTCTGTCAATTGCAAACTTATGCCAATTACTTCACAAATTTGTTCAATCGCAAAGCAATATATTTATACTTATAGGCCTAATAAGACTATATCAGGAAAAACTTCAAAGCCTAAGGATGCTTCGTGGATCGTGGAGTTCTCGAGATTTTCAAAGTCTCGTTTCGGTTTCAAACTTAAACTTCAATCGAGTTTTGGCCTCAAGTCTCGTGAAGTCATGATATTGAAACATGAGAAGTCTCGAAACCTGAAATTCAAGGCAAATGGGCACTTGGATCCCCGAGGCTCATTTTCTCCACGGCCCATTTGAAAAATTTGGGGGAAATGGGTACAGGACACTTGTTGTGCCCTTTTCCCCATATGTCCGTTTGCCTCAGTGCCCATTTGTAAACATTTGGGTTAATGGGCATAGGGCACTTGTGGTACCCCTTTCCCCAAATGTGCATTTACCCTAAGTGCCCATTTACGTACATTTGGGGGAAATGGGCATAGGGCACTTGAGGTACCCCTTTAGGGCACGTGGGGTACCCCTTTCCCCCAAATGTCCATTTGCCCCAAGTGCCCATTTGTAAACATTTGAAGTAGGCTAAATGGGCATAGGGCACTTGGGGGTACCCCTTTAGAGCATGGGGTACCTCTTTCCCCCAAATGTTTATTTGCCCCAGTGCCCATTTGTGAACATTTGAGGTAAATGGGCATAGGGGCACTTGGGGGAACCCCTTTGGGGAACTTGGGGTAGCCTACCTCTTTCCCCAAATGCCCATTTCCCCATGTGCTCATTTGCCTCAAATATTCATTTTTCCCAAGAGCCAATTTTCCCCAAGTCCCTATTTACTTCGGTGCCCATTTGCCCCAAATGCCCATTTACCCCCAGTGTCCGTTTACTCCGAATTCCCCTTATCTCCCAAATATCCATTTACCTCGGTGCCCTCGTGCCCATCATTTCCCTAAATCCCCATCTATCCCGGTGCCCATTTGCCCCAAGTGCCCAATTGTCTAGGACCCAAATGTCTGGGATCTATTTGTCCGGGACTCAATTGTACGGGCCCCAATTATTTGGGACCATTTATCCTGGTGCCCATTTGTCTGTAACCCAAATGTACGGGCCCCAATTGTCCGAGACCCATTTGCCTGTTGCCCATTTATCCTGGTGCTCGTTTGTCCTGGTGCCCATTTGTCCGGGACCCAAATGTCCAAAAACGGCTTGCTACACCCCACACCTCCATTTGATTACCAGCAAGCTTTTGCAAAAGTGTTTGGCTATCGCCAGATGGCGCAATTTAAATTGCGTCGACACTGCCTTTTCCACTAGCCTTCCGGACGAGGTATAGAGACTGTGGTTTACCGGCCGCCGGGGCAAAACAGCTAAAAAAAAAAACACCCCAGTGGTGGCGAGCCGTTAGCGGCACGGTGTTCGATTTGATCGGCCCAGAAATTCAAAGTCAGACCTCCCGCGATGTCTTTAACTACCACGACAACCGACCGATTATTATTCATAACAGCGAGCTCAACGGAGATTTGATTGACAGCAATCAATTCATTTATTGATTCACCTAGTGAAACAGAACGTAACACCAAATTAACCCTAGAGTGCATGAAGGGGTCTGTAAGACCCTTTACGGTGTTTCGCCTTGCGTAGCTCCTAGTTTTCACTCGACTAATCCCAAATTTTCTGACTTTTATTTTTTTGAGCTGAACTTTTTGACTATAAAATTTCGATACTAAGCAATTTTTAGAAATAACAAAAATTCTCTCAGACCCCTACGCATTTCTTATGAAAAAACTGGGCCTGCTTCTACGAAACTTGTTGGATTTCTATATTCATTCATGAAATAGAATAGCCATTGTCACAACCAGGGCCGGCGCTAAGAAGGGTGGGGGAAGGGGAACCTAACCCCCCCAATAAACAAGCTTACTCTTTTGAAAATAGTGGCTTTTAGGCATAATTTCAAACTAGGGTCCTCCTTGATAAACGCTCGACTCCCCCAAGTCGACTGTTCTGGCGCCGGCTCTGGTCACAACAATGTCTAATTGCGTTATTCAAATATTTTGAAACACCCAACGAGAAGCAGTTTCAAATAATGCAAACAGGACAATTAGGAACGATTGCCATAAGTGAGCTTTCTCTGTATTCTATGCAGAAAAAAAGACCAAATCGGTTAGACTATTATATAATATTGAGCCAGGGCAGATTGAAAATGACGGACCTACCAGTGAAAACGACAACTCGTGACTGTTGATGAGGAGCTGTACCCATTTACAGGCAGTTGCCCATGCATACATTCAATATATATAAAAAGCCTGCTAAACATGGTTTGGAGTTTGGAACGCTAGCTGATGCTCAATCATACAGTATTACATTTCGTGCGTATCTATATAAACATGGGTGAAAATCCTAGAGGGATGCATCCCCTCCAATAATCCGGCAGTTAGCCTCCCAATATTTTTCATGGAAGTGAAAACTTACCCACACGATGTGTAGTAAGCCTCGAAAAATAATCAATTTTGCTAAATCATCCCCCCCAATGCTCAAGATAAATTTGCACTTCTGTATATAAACCGGGAAGGACCAGAAAACTGATCGCGGGCCACGCAGTTTAGAAAACGTGATAATGAATGCAACAAGACATGTCACAGAAGACAGAAATGTTACAACAGATAATGATTTTTCACGTGCCTATCCCTGGCAAGGTGATTGAGAAAACGTAATTTGACATTCTATAGGCACTATAAAACTATGAGTACTTCTAGCAATATGAAGTGACCACAACCGGGAGCTTTATTCAAGCAAGTTAGCAAGTTTCCGTTCACTACTGTTGATCATAATTCCAACACGAAGACTGCTTACTGCTGCAGGGATGTCCGTTATGCGTAAAACACTGCCAATTTCTGCTAAAAACTGCTCACTTGTGTTTAAGCATTTTATTTAAAACGGAGTTGGCTAAGACTAAAGAGGAAAAGTACAGCCACAGTAAATCTCAATACTGGACGTTTCGACACAGATTCAGCTGTCATCATTTGCGATGTAAGCAAAGCAGTACAAAACTGAAAGAAACGTACTGCTTTGCTTACACTGCTGATGACGACCGCTGAATCTCTGCGGTCAAAACGTCCAGTTTTGCGATTTATTGTGGCTGTATTTTTCTTCCTCTTTAGCAATTTGCATCCCATAATTACTGTATTCCGGTGTTATAAGGCTATGTTGGTCTGTATTTAAGTTCACAGTGCAGCTACCCTAATGTTTTTTCAACCTTTTAATTTAATTTTACAAACGTCTTTTCTAATCATTTTTCATTAAAAGCTGATAGAATTTAGGTGGGAGCTTTTTTGGACGAATTACATGAAATTGAATCAATAAACATACTACAAAAATTAAAGAACTGACGAGCATCTAAACCTATTCTTTTGGGCAGTTTATATCACCATTTAAGACTTGGAATATCCTTTTTGACCACCCATGTAAGTGTTGCAACGCCCATTATCAAACAAATTCATGACGATACAACGTTCTATATTCAAACTGCCAAGTTATCCGTATAGTTTATCTAAAGCCATACTAAAACTCAGTTTTCGGACGCTGGGATCTCACAGACCCTCTCATGCAGTAACAGACACAAAAAAAGTCATGCACTCTAGGGTTAAAAACGTAATAACGCGATTTCCAGTGCAGCTGTGTTCACTTGGCCTGAAGACAGCAATGCTATGTTTCGGTCTTATTGTCACAAGACCTGGTAATTGCTTTTACGTAGATAAGCAGTGATGAGATTCAGGGGGTTCGCGCGAACCCGTTCTTGGAATGTCAGGATAATCAGCGAAACCGTTCTTGCTTTTTTTTACAGACATTAGACCTTTATGAGGGAACCTGTTGTTAGTAAGTACGATACACAGGAAAACCTGTTCTTAAAATTTTGAATCCCATCGCTGTAGATAAGATAATAGCAACCAAATGAACCAAACATCGTGTATCTCTTTAACTCACACCATATCAACACGGGGCACTCAAAGGGTTCCGTTGTCAATCGTTTGCCAGGCTGGGCCACCACGTTGGTCATTTACAGCGTTGGCCCTCGTTACTTTTAAAGTATCCGAAGTTACCGTTACTTTAAAGTAACAAAGTTACCGTTACAATTATTCGGAAAAAAATTGTAACTAAGTTACCGTTACTCCTTGAAAATGTAACTTTTCGTTACTCGCTACTTTCTATTTTTTTTCAACCTTGGTTTACGCTAAAACCGTAGTTTTTAAAGACATCGCTGCCTGTGCGGTAGGTCTTGGTTTCGATTCCCCGATCGGTCAAGTCGGACATAGTCCGCACACCGCAGTCACCAACGACGGGCCATGCCATTCGTTACTCGCTTTGGTGTAAAACCCCGAGTACAATAAAGATTTCTTTTCCTGATTTTGTTTACACTAAATCCGAAACAGCTGCAGTTCGTATAGTATAGGCAGTGTTTTTTCTTAAGGTTCGACTTTTTAGACGATTAACTTACAAGTTTAAAAAGACCATAAAATTATTGTGATTAAATATATGCTGTAAGTGTACCTATTTAGACAACATGGCAAACAAACGTATTGGAGAGACCATTACAAAAATTAGAGGGACCGGTTTGGTTCCTTCAAACGCCTTACAAAAACACTGGTAGTTGGAACGAATTTTAATACCGAAAAGACATTAAAAGGTTCCTTTTTCGTACGAAATGCATTACAAGACAGCGACAGTCGCTATCAGTGCGGTATGTCTGGGGTTTGTTCCCTGAGCCAATCAGATCAGACATAGCGTCGCCAACCGCTTGCGAATGTTGCGACGTTTCTTCGGAGTAAGAACGTGTGTTGCCCAGGTGATAACTTAAGAAAATGGGCCACGCCACTCCTTACACGCTTTGGCATAATATGGCGAATTTTATAGTGATAATTTGATTTTTTTTTTTTGAAGTTAATGACGAATGGTAAAGCCAGTACGCACAGCCATTCATACATCAACACACCGCAACGATTCTTCATAAAAAAAACCAACGTTTCCAAATACCGACTTTAATTTTAAAACGTTCTTTCCCAGTGAAATTAACCTTCACAGCGGCGCCATATGGTAGATCAGTGTTATATTAATAAAAATTTCTCTTAAATTTGCAGCAGGAAAACCTGGATATTAAAAGGTTCCTTTTGTGGCAGATATTCAATTAGAGACAATGTTTTTGGTGCACTTTTTCTGTTGGGAATCGGTCGCATAAGGGCTTCAGTGTTGCCAGATGTTGAAAGATATAACCAAAAGTCACAAAAAGACAAGCCAAAATGGGCCAAAACACACAAAAAATTACAGCCCAAAATATCCAAACCATAAAAAAAGTTACCAATGCACATTTAGTAACTGTTATGCCAAGATAAATACCTCTATCAAGAACTAAAACGTTTCAACTTTTAGCCTGACAAAGCCTAAAATCAAAAAGAAAATACCATAGCTACGTTTGTGTTCACAAAACTAAAAGTCACACTGCTGCCTATGCAATAAATAACCACAAATCTCCAGAGCAATTTAAAAACATCTGTTTCTAGCTAGAATAACATGGCTTTTTTTTTCTTAATGTAAAAGATCTACCCAAAAATTTCAAACAAACAATTAACACTATTAATCTGTCAGCTGAAAATTCTACGTGCTTTAAAATAGAAAACAGATACATACAGACTACGTGCAAACGCAAGTCATTTTAAACCGGTAAAAAAACAAATTTGCTTAGAGCTTGATCACATATTTTTCATCAACCAAGTCTTGTGAATCTTAGAAATCGGCAATGTGTTTTTTTCTAACCCGCCTAAAAATCTTCACATCCGCACAAAGCATAATACGTCCGCCGAAGAAATTAAAAAAAAAAACATATCTGGCGGAAAAGCAGCGCATCTGGCAACTCAAAAGAATTTCGAAAAATCTTAGCTTCGCATAAAAGGCACCAAAGAAATCTAGCGCTCTATCGCTTTCTCACTTTATTGAATTATGTTTCTTCGTTTCCCAGCAAAATGTGAAACTTTACACTTACAGCAGCAGCTGCATGTCGCTGCGAATAAAAATTCTAGAAAGGTGCTAGACTGCTGGAGTCTGGTCTGGACTTTCTGTCCGTCAATCGCAAACCTGTTTTGTTTGCAAGTCAAACGCATTCGCTTAAAGTTAAATCGTACCCGAAAGTCCACAGAAAAGTGATATTTGCTTATTTTTTGTAGTTCTAACTTTTTAAGATTTTCATTTAACGCCAACAATGAAGTGCATTGTGAAACAGTAACGAGCAACTTTGAAATATCGCTAATAAAGTAATTTCGTTACGCAATTCATCATGTCTTTTCAAATGTAACGACGTTACCGTTACTCAAAAAGCACCTCGTTACAGTAACGAGTTACAATTGTAATTCGTCACTGCCCACCACTGGTCATATAGCAATGGCATGGTACAAAATGGAAAATGAGATTACAGCAAGTTTTCTCTCCAAGGGCAAGAGACGCAATGCCCAGTTTGGACATCGAACTGCAACCTTTTCGCTACAAAAAGATAAGAGCTATATCCTATCAATTTTAGGCCCGCCACTACCTCTTTCTTTATGTGCTCGTTCGGAGGCTACCTCATGATTGTGATTTAACCTTGTCTTTTTACGACCATTTTATTGCGGTTGGCACGTTTGCTTTTAGGGGCAAAGGCCACGAAAAAAGTTGTGTCTTATCATAGAGACAGGCTTTGTTTCTGAAAACTTTGGTCTCTGAACAAATTCACAAACTCTCATCCTAAAGCTTTGGCCAAAAAGTTGTTTTCAAGTCCTTGCCTCGACCACTTCGTGCATTGCTCTTGCTACAAGCTCGACTGCAGTTGCGACAGTGGTTAAAGTAGAAGCAAAAAACGAATTTTACGACTGATTCAGTTACCGTGCCGAAGACCCGACACTGTAGCAGTTAACACGTAAATGCAATACTAGATTCAGCATCAGTAAACATAACTCGAGCCTCAAAATTTCTGATTGCTAAGCAATCCCGAGCCTAATCTCAAGATTTCAAGCGCTATTAAAAAATATTAACATTAAACTGCGCAAACCACTGAACATAGATCTAGGACTATATCTCGACACTACATGAAGGAAGCCAAAGAAAATAAATTTTCTGCAATACCATCACAAGGTCACTAAAAGAAGCATGTTAAGTTATGAAAACTCTGCAGCAAAGGTAATTTAGACAAGAATAAACATAAACGAAAAAATGCACTTTTTTAAAACCAAAATTTACAAAAGATTGTGCATTCGTTTCATTTGGTCGTTTAAGACGTAAAAAGCTGCAGGATTAGCATTTATTATTAAACAAAAAAGACTTGAGAAAACTCAAAAGCGGAGAGACATAGCGTAAAAATATGGCAATTAGGACAGTGATGGCTTTATTCAAGGGTGGTGGGCCTTGGCAGAGTAAGGTTGCAGTATAATGCAAAATAATATTAGCCTGATAAAACACGTGGTGGGGATAGGGGCTGTGCATTTGTACATTTCTAAGGCTACTTCTGATTTAGGAACATAATAAGAGTAGATTGAAAACGACCCAAATGCAAACTTAGTTTTCGCTGCCATTACAAGCACTCAGCTGTCGTCACAAATTCTTGCCGTCACCTCACCCTGTGTCGACAAGATTTATTTTTCGAAGCCATAGTGGGCATTCTCTTACTTAGCGCTGAGTTCAATCGAAAAAGAAGTCATTCCAAAAGCTCTAGAACATTTTTTTTTCGTAACGAAAATATTAGGTGCACGAAATAAATGTGTGGGAAGTCTGGGGACCCAAAAGAAAAAACTATCTTTCTCCATTCAAATGTATGAACCCGACCTCTATTTTTTGGGACCCAATACGCCTTAAAAAACTGCTTAAGAAACATTTGAAAAAGCCTAAAATAAATAAATAATTAGCAGCTCTCAGATAGATTAGCGCAGTGTAAAATCTAAGCAGCAGCAATATACGGATAATGTAAAACTACTTTATGACATTTTCTTTGTAAAAACAATTAATTGCTTCAATTTGCTTGGCACGCAGCCAGACATGTGGACGTTTTTCGTGAATTAATTCAATGGCTTGGGAAGGTGGCCAGTTGTGAACCTGGAATAGAAACGAAATTATTCAAAAAAATAAGCTTTGCAATCAATACAAAACCACATGTAAGAGTCATCACTGGTAACAATTCGTTATCACTGTAGCACAAAGTGTTTCTAAGTGCGCAAGACTTGGTCATAGCACCGAATAGGCACTAGACAGTTCATTTCTACTCAATAATTAGGCATTGTGTTTTCTACCATGGCCAAACCGGAATTGGAACGCAAAGCAACAAGCAAGAGCTTACCTTATTTAAAAAACTTAGAGGCTGAATTTAGCCTTTAAAAAACTGCGCTAGTCAAGAGTTTAATTCCAAACAAGGCTTGACTTTTTGGTGTGGCAAATGCAAAAAGGCATTAAAGTACATGTCAAGCGGACGTCAAAGAAATATACCCACAGGAAACAATTTCAGCATACTCAAAGGTTAGCTATCTTTTTAAGTTTTGCATGGATTATGTTGTCAGATTCAGAGCTCTAAATATACAGGGTGTTCATTAGGTTCTGATACAATTTCAAATTTGTTTAACGAAGCGAATTTCCAAAATATCTTCACCTGGGTGGTTTTATTTTAATCAGTGCTGCTCAAAGTTTTTAGTTAAAATAAATAAAAACAGAAACTTTAAACATGACTGACTAAAATAAAACCAACTAGGTAAAAATATTTTGAGAATTGACTTCATAAACAAATTTTAAAATTGCATCAAGACTTTATGAACACCATGTAATACGAAAGCACTTCATTATATTCATGAGTTTTTTTTTTCATACAAAATATGCAGACAAGCTCTTACTTACCATCATGAGATAACAAGCCACCACAGTCGGAGATCTCGTTCTTCCTGCTTTGCAGTGCACATACGCAACTTCCTTATCATCACGACATTTTTTCAAAAATTCGACAGCTATTAACAAACTTTTCTGCATAAAAGTAGCAATACATGAGGGCCACATAAAAATATCGACTTTTCATAGCAAGTCTAGATACATTTTTTGCATCCCACGCCAAAGTAGTGTAGAGATGTAATAGGATGTACAGTATGACGTCATAGTGACCATTATGGCTGACCGAATGTCGTTATTGAGTGCGTTGAGTTGTTGACGAGATAGACTAGTTCCGTGTAATAAATGCAAGTTACTGCTATCGTAAAAGTTGTAATCGTTACATTATTGGCGAGCACGCCAGGACCTAAAAAATGTCGCAGCAGAGTTTTATTAAAGTCAAGAGAGATGATAAAATTTTCGAAATTCCAACGGAAATAGGCCAAAGAACTGTTCATATGAAGTATATCAGAGCCATCTTTGGAGAAGTGGGCCTACGAGGGCTGCAGTTTGAGACGAATCGAGGGACGACGCAACTATTGAAGTGCTCAGGAGATTATGTATACCTGCCCAAGAATGAGGATATTCAGGATAAGGTGCTTTCACCCATTTCATCTACCACAGTACCGGTAGATCAAGTGGGTGCTCGAAGCCCTCAGATACTGTCTTCAACTAGGCTACCAGAAAGCGACTCGAGAAACCTTGTTAACCTTTCCCTCTCGGAAATGCCTATCCGTGAAACATTTGATGGCTCAGACTGGAGGCGGTTCTATCAGTATTTTTCCAATATTTCGATAGTGAATAATTGGGACGAGGTTACGAAGGGTCGTAAATTAGCCGCAGCGTTGCGAGGCCGTGCGCTGGAAGTACAGCAGAGTTTGCCTCACGAACAACGGTGGGAGTTTGAGGACCTGGTCAGAATACTAAATAATCGGTTTGAAACTATTTCTACAAGTGCAGCCAGGGCACAGTTTCATTCAGCCAAACGTGGGAAGGATGAAAATGTCATTGACTTTGCAAATCGGCTGCGAAGACTATTAGCCGACGCACATCCGTCTCTGCCGTCTGAAAACGTCGATGAGCTCTTGATACAGCAATTTGTAGACGGCATATCCGATGTCACTATTCGGCAGCACCTGGTTGTCAGTAATCCTCGCATGCTGGACACCGCTGTGGACTTAGTAAGTTCTTTGGAAGGTTGCGATCGAGCAGAAGTATTCAAGCCTACTGGATCTGGAGGTAATGGGCCAAGACCAAGAGGCGAAGATCACAGACGGGAAATGAAGGACATGATTGCTGACTTGTGTAATGAGGTGTCACGGTCCTTTGCGACTCCCAACACACCCAAGACGCCG
The DNA here is from genome assembly GCA_964006365.1 of Trididemnum miniatum. Taxonomy (NCBI): domain Eukaryota; kingdom Metazoa; phylum Chordata; class Ascidiacea; order Aplousobranchia; family Didemnidae; genus Trididemnum; species Trididemnum miniatum. Next base: position 12,450,642 of record OZ023240.1, on the reverse strand, counting down.
CCATCAAGAGGACAATGTTATAATTGTGGACAGGCTGGACATTTTGCTAGGTCATGCCCTTATCGGAACGACTGGAGGTCTACTCCAGCGACGTCGCGCGATTCGAACAATCGCCATGGCGAACGACCAGATGTCCGTCCTTTAAATCAGAACGGGCTGGCCGAGTGACCGACGCGTCAGTCCAGTCAGGACAAATGGTCGATACTCCGGAAACTCGTTGGTTTATAGATTGTGTTGTTTTTGGTGTTCCCGTTAAATTTTTAGTAGATAGCGGGGCCAGTATAAGTATGTTAGCAATTGAAGTGTTTAATAGCTTGCCCGGAAACTTATGTCCTGTTTTACAAGAGGAGTGTATTTCAGCTAAAGCTGTGAATGGTCACGATATTAATTGTTACGGATATTGTGATGTACCGCTGAAATTTGATAATGTTACTGTATGGCAATCGGTGGTTGTGGGACAGCTTCATGGCTGTGAGGGCATTCTGGGGATAGATGCTCTTAATACGCACAGGGGAGTCCTGAATTTGGGTGGTGGATATTTAGAGTTACGGGAAAAGATTATTCCCATGCATCATGGGTTAACCGGTGCTCCTACATTGTTAGAGCAGCTCGAGAGTTTACCCCGGCACTTACAATCAATGGTGGATTGTATTGAAGGGATTTCCGATAGGCAACGGGATCAGATCACTGGGTTATTGTTTGAGTTTCAGGACGTGTTTGCTGATGAGCAGGGGTCTCATGTGGGACGCACCTCGTTAATAAAGCATAAAATCAATACGGGATCCGCGTCCCCTATTAAGCAAGCTCCACGTCGTATGCCAATGGCGAAGAGAAAAATTGCTGAGGCTGAAATCGATAAGATGTTGAAAGACGATATCATTGAGCCCAGCAATAGCCCTTGGTCTTCACCGGTTGTGCTTGTTAATAAAAAAGATGGGTCACCTCGGTTTTGCGTGGATTTTCGAAAGCTTAATGGGGTCACTAAAAAAGACGCTTATCCTCTCCCTAATGCTGAAGAATTAATTGATTCGTTGGCTGGGTCCCAGTGGTTTAGCACATTGGATTTGGCAAGTGGGTACTGGCAAGTTGAATTAGACCCAGAGGATAGGCAGAAGACCGCTTTTACTTTTCATGGAAAAGGCCTTTTTCAATTTAAAGTTATGTGTTTTGGCCTTACCAATGCCCCTGCGACTTTTGAGAGACTAATGGAGACTGTTTTAAAGGGGCTTTTATGGAAAATTTGTGTGGTTTATATGGACGATGTTATTTGCTATTCTCCTGAGTTTCAGTCGGCGTATGATAATTTGAAAGTTGTTTTTATGCGTTTGCGAAATGCTGGTTTACGTTTAAAGCCTAAGAAGTGTTCATTGTTTCGCCGTTCTACCTCTTTTTTGGGTCACGTTGTATCAAAGGATGGCATTACGCCAGATCCTGAGAAAATTGATGCTGTTAAATCTTGGCCTGTACCCCGAAATTTATCGGATGTTCAAAGTTTTTTAGGATTTGCTTCTTACTATCGCAAATTTGTGCCTAATTTTTCGAAAATAGCCCACCCGTTAATTGAGCTTACTAAGAAAGGGAAAAAATTTGAATTCACACCGGTGTGCAAAAAAGCCTTTGATGAATTACGGGTTCATGTGACTACCCCTCCGGTTTTGGGATACCCATTACCTGAGGTGCAATTTATTCTTGACACGGACGCTAGTTCCTTTGGGCTCGGTGCAATTTTATCGCAAGTTCAAGACGGCCAAGAGCGAGTTATTGCTTATGCCAGCAAGGCTTTGAGTAAATCACAAAAACGCTATTGCACGACCTACAGGGAGCTGTTGGCATTGGTATTGTTTGTCAAGCATTTTAGACATTATCTTTGGGGTCGACATTTCATAATTAGAACCGATCATGCTGCTTTAACGTGGCTGCTTTCTTTTCATGAGCCAGAGGGTATGCTTGCCCGCTGGATTTCGGTGTTGAATACGTATGATTTTGAAGTTGTTCATCGCAAAGGATCCAACCACGGAAATGCTGATGGGTTATCACGCCGCAAATGCACCAGTTCAGATTGCAGTGATTGCGCAATAGACAAAGTGGCCGATGTCAGTTCTTCAACGAATATACCAACACATCAAGTAGCGTCTTTTCGCTCTGAGGTACATGATGCTGTGAATTGGATGGATATTTGGCGTCGAGATAGAATTCGCCAGTGGCAGACTGATGATAATGCTGTTAACAACATATTGTATTTAAAGAGCGTGAGTCAACATCCTCCAACGAATTTTGAAAACTTGTCAGGTGCTCCAGCGTTGCGATCTTATTTGCGACAGTGGGATTTGCTAGAGGTAGAAGATGGCATTCTGTACAGACGATGGTTTGATGACACTTCTGATGGATGGAGCTTGGTGATCGTTGCTCCAGACCAGTTAAGAAGGGAAATCTTTCATCATTTACATGAGCTTCGGACGGGTGGCCATCTTGGCATTACTAGGACCACAAAAGAATTACGGCGCCGGTTTTATTGGCCTGGGTTGCAGAATGATGTCCGCACCTGGTGCAGATGGTGCATAACTTGCGCTAAACGAAAACCCTCTCACGGACGTCATAGAGCTACACTCAAGCAAGAAGCTGCAACAGCTCCCATGGAAAGGATTGCTATTGACATTTTGGGGCCTTTGCCTAAAACTATATCCGGAAATGAGTATGTCATGGTTGCATGTGACTATTTCACCAAGTGGGTCGAATGTTACGCTTTGCCCGACCAACAGGCCTACACGGTTGCTGATGCCCTGGTTACTAATTTTTTTTCGCGGTTTGGGGTGCCGTATATCTTACACACGGATCAGGGACGTGATTTCGAATCACACCTTTTTCATCACATTTGTGAATTACTGGGAGTGCAGAAGACACGGACATCTCCATATCGACCGCAATCTGATGGACTAGTAGAGCGTTTTAACCGCACCTTACAACAAATGTTGGCCTCTTATGTCAATGAAAATCGAAATGATTGGGATGATCACTTACCCTACATGTGCATGGCGTATAGATCGACTGTGCATGAAAGCACCAAGTTTTCCCCTAATAGGCTCATGTTGGGGCGGGAAGTAAACCTCCCATTGGATATTATGATAGGGGCCCCGCCCTCTTCGGGTGTTTCTCCATGCTACGTTCAATACGTGGAATGGGTGAAGCATGCCATGAAAAAGTCTTTCATTGCGGCGCATGAACATTCGAGAAAGGCGGCTGAGCGACAAAAGAGGAATTATGACAAGTCCGTTTTACCAAACGATGATTTTCAAGTTCATGATTGGGTGTGGTACTTTTATCCACCCAAAGCACGGCAAAAGCTGGGGCAAGGGTGGACTGGGCCGTTTTTGATCACGGAAAAGTTATCGAATGTTCTTTTTCGAATTCAGGCTTCCGAATTTGGCCCAGTTAAAGTGGTGCATACAGACAACTTACGCCGGTATGAAGCCGACGTTGTGCCTCACAATTGGTTCCACTCCAGGGCCCGTAGTGACGAGGAGGGGCACGGGGAGGTGGCAGTCACGGGGGAAGGGCATCAGGACGCCGTTCTTGAGGGTTCAGGAGATAATGACCTTCTGGATTTGGGGGTTTCTAGCAGGGTTTCTAGGTTCGGAAGGGTACGTCGCAAGCCCCAATATTTACGGGATTATCATCTTTAGTTGCATACATGTGATTATTTTTTTTTTTTTTGGAGGGGGGCAGTGTAGAGATGTAATAGGATGTACAGTATGACGTCATAGTGACCATTATGGCTGACCGAATGTCGTTATTGAGTGCGTTGAGTTGTTGACGAGATAGACTAGTTCCGTGTAATAAATGCAAGTTACTGCTATCGTAAAAGTTGTAATCGTTACAGTAGAATAAAACAAAAAATGACTCAGTAGTGGTTTTTCACTATTTAAATCAGCGAACCAATGTTCAAACTTCTTTTTAGCAGTGCAACTATGGTATTTTTATTAACTCCACATTTATAGATCTTTCCAAATTTCATTTTTCCGCATCACACACGCTTTAGAAAAGATTTGCACCACTGCTTAGCAATCACAGAGCAAGAGGTAAAAACACAGACATTACTAAAAATATAAGTAAAATCAAGTTGTCAAAACATACAAAACGAGACACTAAATTACTTGATGATTAACAGCAAAAATTAATTATTAGTATGTTGAACCTGTGATGGTGCAGATATTAAATCGGGGGTGGGTAATTCCAACAAAGTGACACCAAATTTCTTCCACTCTTCTTGTGAATTACACAGCTTGAGTTCGAAATCTTCATTTAATGACACAACTGCTTTCACTTCTGCACAATATAAAGATAGGATAATTAAAATCAGGGCATTGAACCGCTTGAAATATCGTTCTGGTTTAGGTTCCACAAAATTTATTTTTAGCGGTTTACCTGCGGTTCAGGTTTTTCGTTACATGATTTCGCAAGTTTAGTTCCGGTAAAATTAAAAATATCGTACCTTGAATCATCGGGTTCAGGTTGACAGAAGCAAAAATTTAAAAGTATAAATTCGGTTTGGGTTCAAAAATATAAAACCGTCAATTCGACTAATGTTCTGGTACACAGCTACAGGCGTATTTTCTCAAAATTGCTTATTGCATTTAGGCTAATTGTACTTTTTTAAGATGCTACTGTTCAAAAATATAAAACCGTCAATTCGACTAATGTTCTGGTACACAGCTACAGGCGTATTTTCTCAAAATTGCATATTGCATTTAGGCTGATTGTACTTTTTTAAGATGCTACTGTAGCTCATAAACAATGTCCTCAGCCGCAAAAATGAATGTAGGACAATTGGGCACCAGGACACCTGGGCACCATGAAAACTGTGTCCTGGTGCCCATATGCCTGGTTGTCCTGGTGCCCAATCGTCCTGGTGCTTAGTTGTCCGGTGCCCAATTGTCCTGGTGCCCAGTTGTCCTGGTGCCCAGTTGTCCTAGTGCCCAATTGTCCGGTGCCCAATTGCCCGGTGCCCAGTTGTCCTGGTGCCCAATATTGTCTGGTGCCCAGTTGTCCATAAACCACAAAAATAACCTAAGATTAATTTCAACTGTGGAAACACCAATAGATTTTAGTTGCCCGAGTGAAGTCATTCGATTTCCAGCAGATTAACTTCAGATGTCCTCAACTGCTGTTATGATAAAGCCACCATAACAATCATTTCTAGGAAAAATCTTCATAACATTTATGATTTTACGTGGCGAATGCTTTTTTGGTCCAAACTTGATAGCGCAGTCCAAAAAAGATGCTTTGGTTAGGGTTCAGCTAGGACAAAAATTATTTTAAAGGTTCAAATCCCGTTAAGGTTCAAGAATTTCGATAACCTTGGGTTCAGGTTTGGTTCATGCCTATTAACCCTAGAGTGCATGAAGGGGTCTGTAAGACCCTTTACGGTGTTTTGCCTTGCGTAGCTCCTACAGTTTTCACTCGACTAATCCCAAATTTTCTGACTTTTATTTTTTTGAGCTGAACTTTTTGACTATAAACTTTCGATACTAAGCAATTTTTAGAAATAACAAAAATTACACTTATTACATTACTGCATGAAGAGGGTCTCTCAGACCCCTACGCATTTCTTATGAAAAAACTGGGCCTGCTTCTACGAAACTTGTTGGATTTCTACATTTATTCATGAAATAGAATAGCCATTGTCACAACCAGGGCCGGCGCTAAGAAGGGCAAGGGAAGGGGAACCTAACCCCCCAATAAACAAGCTTACTCTTTTGAAAATAGTGGCTTTTGTGCATAATTTCAAACTAGGGTCCTCCTTGATAAACGCTTGACTCCCCCAAGTCGACTGTTCTGGCGCCGGCTCTGGTCACAACAATGTCTAATTGCGTTATTCAAATATTTTGAAACACCCAACGAGAAGCAGTTTCAAATAATACAAACAGGGCAATTAGGAACGATTGCCATAAGTGAGCTTTCTCTGTATTCTATGCAGAAAAAAAGTCCAAATCGGTTAGACTATTATATAATATTGAGCCAGGGCAGATTGAAAATGACGGACCTACCAGTGAAAACGACAACTCGTGACTGTTGATGAGGAGCTGTACCCATTTACAGGCAGTTGCCCATGCATACATTCAATATATATCGATATGTATAAAAAGCCTGCTAAACATGGTTTGGAGTTTGGAATGCTAGCTGATGCTCAATTATACAGTATTACATTTCGTGCGTATTTATATAAACATGGGTGAAAATCCTAGAGGGATGCATCCCCTCCAATAATCCGGCAGTTAGCCTCCCAATATTTTTCATGCAAGTGAAAACTTACCCACACGATGTGTAGTAAGCCTCGAAAAATAATCAATTTTGCTAAATCATCCCCCCCCCCCCAATGCTCAAGATAAATTTGCACTTCTGTATATAAACCGGGAAGGACCAGAAAACTGATCGCCGGCCACGCAGTTTAGAAAACGTGATAATGAATGCAACAAGACATGTCACAGAAGACAGAAATGTTACAACAGATAATGATTTTTCACGTGCCTATCCCTTGCAAGGTGATTGAGAAAACGTAATTTGACATTTCTATAGGCACTATAAAACTATGAGTACTTCTAGCAATATGAAGTGACCACAACCGGGAGCTTTATTCAAGCAAGTTAGCAAGTTTCCGTTCACTACTGTTGATCATAATTCCAACACAAACACTGCTTACTGCTGCAGGGATGTCCGTTATGAGTTAAACACTGCCAATTTCTGCTAAAAACTGCTCACTTGTGTATGAGCATTTTATTTAAAACGGTGTAGGCTAAGACTAAAGAGGAAAAGTACAGCCACAGTAAATCTCAATACTGGACGTTTCGACACAGATTCAGCTGTCATCATTTGCGATGTAAGCAAAGCAGTACAAAACTGAAAGAAACGTACTGCTTTGCTTACACTGCTGATGACGACAGCTGAATCTCTGTTGTCAAAACGTCCAGCTTTGCGATTTACTGTGGCTGTACTTTTCTTCCTCTTTAGCTATTTGCATCCCATAATTACTGTATTCCGGTGTTATAAGGCTATGTTGGTCTGTATTTAAGTTCACAGTGCAGCTACCCTAATGTTTTTTCAACCTTTTAATTTAATTTTACAAACGTCTTTTCTAATCATTTTTCATTAAAAGCTGATAGAATTTAGGTGGGAGCTTTTTTGGACGAATTACATGAAATTGAATCAATAAACATACCGGTACTACAAAAATTAAAGAACTGACGAGCATCTAAACCTATTCTTTTGGGCAGTTTATATCACCATTTAAGACTTGGAATATCCTTTTTGACCACCCATGTAAGTGTTGCAACGCCCTTTATCAAACAAATTCATGACGATACAACGTTCTATATTCAAACTGCCAAGTTATCTGCATAGTTTATCTAAAGCCATACTAAAACCCAGTTTTCGGACGCTGGGATCTCACAGACCCTTTCATGCAGTAACAGACACAAAAAAAGTCATGCACTCTAGGGTTAAATTATAATGGTAACGTTTTGGTTTGGGTTTAATGAAAGATAGGAGATAATACGGGTTCTCAGTTTACATTCCGGTTTGGTTCGACGCCCTGATTAAAATATTGTTTTGGTAGAAACTTCTTACAAAGAGCGTGTCAATTAAAAAATCGCACAAGCAGTTTCAAAGACGATGATTTTAACACTATCTGATTTTGGGAGACAAGAATGTAACAGATTTTATTGAGTTTATGCACACATTTTGTAAAGCATACACTCACAAAATTTGTTCCTTGCCGCAATGTCGGAGTCCATAAAATGCTAATGCTCCAATACTTAAGTTTCACAATGTTTTAAATTGATAACCAAATTGTAAAAAAAATCTTAAATGATAGGACAAAATAGAAGTTTTTAATTACTCAAGCAGAAGCTGTTGAACTAAAACTAAACGGTTCTCAACTAGGGTGCCACAAGCTACTGCGCATTGTCTTTATTGTTTCAAGATTGTAGTACTTTAAATATGTTAATTACCTGTAAAATGTGATTGGAAGTTTTTGTACAGGCTGGAATCCTATTTGTTTATTCTAAGTTTTGACTTGAACTCACAACTATATTCCTGCAAGTTGATGCGCTAAGCTTTCATTTTCTAATTAGTTTTTTGTCATGTCATTTAAGCAAAACAAATTTTCTGTTGTAAAAAACCTAAAAACAAGGAGAAAGGCTACTTGTTATGAAAAAAACTGGGAGTAGCACTATCAGATGTGTGAATAGACATAGAGAAGCTTGGTATTAAAAATCAAGCCCTAATCTTGCACTGACCTTTTCAAATAAAATACAGTGACCCTCGTTTTATCGCGGGGGATACGTTCTAAAAATAACCCACATTAGGTGAAATCTGCAAAGTAATCAGCTATATTTTTTACTGTTATTTTACAATGCAATACTGTACTGCACTGCAGAATGAAACAAAAAACCTCTTTTCAGGCCCAAAATGTGTTAAAGAAATAGAAATATTAACGTTTTCTCACAAATAACTATAAAAGTTTAAAGAATGGTGTTGTAAAACAATATTCACATAACAACTAATGAACATTTACAAGCCAATCAAGATTTACCGTAAAAAAAACACTGTAAAAAATTCTGCAAAGCGTGATAGAGCAAGGGATCACTGCATATCATTTTTATGACAGTTTGAGTATTCTGTTTAGCTGTTATCAATCAAAAATGATTTAATGCAGTGTTTTGATATAGCTTTACTCTTAAAACTGAGTTTATTAAAATAAGCCCTTAGGTGCAACTGGGGTGCCACAAAATGTGTTTGGTGGTTACAGGGTACCAAAAGCCAAAAAGGTTGAGAGCAACTGGACTAGACTAAGAGAGTTGGAAATCAAAACTTTATTACACGCATATACCAATTTTATTTTTTGAATCTCCACCCTCCAATCTGAAACCAACATACTTTTAACAAAAAACAGGCAGTCAAAAATACATTGCTAGCCCATATCAGTACGTAGGCCTATATTAAATATCAGTAGGGTACTGTCCACACTGGTGAATCTGCAGATAATTGTCGGAACTTCATCACTTGGTCTTTTTGTCAGAGATTTTTTGTAACATCTTGCCTGGCCATGATTGAAAAAATTTGAAAGCTCACCAGAGTTTTTGCATAAAATTTACGAAAAAATTAAAAGCAAACTGAAGTGTAGAATTATTTTTTCACTAAAAATGTTAAAAAACACAACGAATTCAAAACTGACAGTAAAAATTTTTAAATGGATTTAGTTACCGGCACCGCCAGAAATAAAAATGGGGGACAAATTTTTTCATTGAATCACCGTACCGCTACCAAGAAGGTTTCAGCCAAGCCTATTAGTAAATATTGAAAAATGATTGACTTCATTCCATTGTTGCACCACAGTCAGACCATAATTCAGAAGTTTTTTTTTGCCTCTGCAAGACTAGTATTGTTACTGTGCACTGATTAATACCACATGTAAAATTGCCCCTTTTTTTCTCGTTACTTTTCTGCAAGTGTGCGACTGATGACATGTGCAAATGAGCAGTAAGCACAGTAGATGGCTTGATGGCGCAGTTTTCAGGGGCAGGGCGCTAATGCACTCTTTAAGTAGTAAGAATAATATCAGCGATTGATGTGTTGCGTTCGGTTGTACCTACGTTTATGTACCAAAATTATAATTGATCATTAAACAAATTACTCACCTCCCTCGGTATTTCTGACTATTTCATCATGCTCAGGTTAAAAATATTTCAAACGAAGATACCACAGTATAATAACTATTTCAAATCTGTACCTTGAAAAGTGTGGGGGGGGACTGGTCCCCCTAATCCCCTTCCCTGGCTACGCCAATGGATTTAGTTAGTCAAAAATAAGCAATTAAAGTTTAAACAAGGGCTACTCAATTAGCAAACACGGTCTGAGTCTGAACCTCTCAAGTGCTTGTTACAGACCATGTCCGGTTGGTGATTTTGGCTACATTAAATTGCTACTTTTGTTCACAATTTTGTTGATTCATTATTGTGGATATTTTTGAAACAGTAGATAACATGCACCGAGAGCCACAGCTGAAATAATATTATTACCTAAGTATGCAAAGTTCTGGTCCAACGAGCTGGCTAGTTGAACAATAAATAACGACGTGTTCTGTCAGTGTAACATGTGTTATTTTTGTTACCATATTTTCTGTATTGCATTGCAATTTTTTGCAATTTTTCTCTGGAGCGCAAGCTTGGAATTTCTCTAGATGGACCTTTATTACAAGTAATTGAGTAACCCTGGTTTAAACTGATGACATACTGATACTTTGGTTTTATTTATGCACTGAGGCATGCAAGAGTTACAGCGGCAATGCTTGTTAACCTAATTTGCTTGTTTTTTGTCTCCATTTTGGCAATGCTCGTCAACCCAAATACATTTAAAAAATGTTACTGTCAGTTTTGAATTCATTGTATTTTCTAACATCTTCAGTAAAAAAATAATTCAACACCTTAGTTTTCCTTTAAAATGCTCTCGAAGAGCCAAGTTTTGATCCAAGCCATTCTTGATTTTTAGTTATCTATTTAAAATTACTTCAAGGCTTCGGCTTAACAATCAACATAGGAAGTTCAAAGCTTTTGAGTCAATTCATTCACTATTGAAAGTGTTGGATTAGAAGTGGAAGCTCAAGCATTTAGTTTGGAAGCGGAGGTTTCAGTTTCGGAAGTGTCTATTTTACTGATTAACTGATTTTGTCAAAACCAGTCATGGGTATAGGCGCAAGCCAATCAACAGTCATGTGTACAGATGCTAGCCAATCAGCATTTTACCGTTAATGAGCAAAATAGACACTGTCTTCAGTTCATGGTTCAAAGCAAATGTTCCGATTTTTAATGATCACAACTATCGGCAGTAAAAAAATTCCATGAACCATGCATGAGCAAAATTGTTGAAAAACGATGTAATGAAAGATCTGTGACAAAGAGTCCTGGAGATGAAAGTTCTGGCAAACAAAGCACAATCTTTAAAAATAACTCCTGATCAGATAACATTTGGAAGAACTTGCATACTGTGCCAAATAACCCGTAATGGCATTATTGATACATTTACTTGAGCGCTGAAACTGGTAGATGTGTGCGATAAGATAGTGAAATTTGCTGTTATCACTGAGTAGGCCTTAGTTGTTTTGTCAACTGCAAAATCAAAGGTCTTCTACAGTTTCAGCCAGCGGTGCTACTTAAATATGTTTGCAGCAACTGGATCTACAGCTTAACAGCAATTAATTTATAAAGAACTGACAAGTTAAAAAAAAGTAGGCTAGTGTCTAGAACACCGACCCGGTTTCCATTATCAAAATGCTGCTACACCGGACTGCTTGTTTGTTTTTTTACATGACGTTGATGTCACGCTCATATGACGTCATAAGCAGTAACTTGAAACATCGGAATAGGAGCATTAGAGTACACTTAGGAAGGGGGGAGATCGGGATAGGGTTGAGATCTAAAGTTAATTTAGCTTAGGAGTTGGTGTGAACAAGGAGCAATTTCAAAAAAAAAATGTCGCCAGTGCTATACACACTTCCTTAAAAAATACCAAAACAGCATTAGGCCTACCATAGGCACCAATCTGGAGAGGGCAGGGAGGTGGTGCCCTGTTGGCTCTAACATAGAAGGGGGCAACATATGTCTGGCCCCCACGGCGTTTTAATACCTATGTTAAAAGTTAAATACATGCGCAGTAGCTAACTCGTAGTAATGTTAACAACACAAAATCGTAGTAATGTTTTGTCGCAATATTACGCTCACGCTATTTGAATGGCGAAAAGAAAACTATTAGCGTGCATTCAGCAACGATGCTACTGGTATCCAAAAAAATCACTTTAAACCCTATTCTACCTGAGCCATTTTCAGAGCGTCAGAGGACTGAGGGTAGACCTGTTGTGTCCACTTGTTATAAACACAAATAACTTTGCACATAGTCCACTCACTTTATTGCGACAATGAAAGTTTAAGAAAGCAGATAATTTTATTCTTATTTCGCCTACATCATATATTTCTTATGACACGACTAACTTATTCATGCGCTTATTGCGCCATATTATATCGGGTGGCCCAAAAAAATGAACCACTCTTTGTGAAGTATTTTCTTGGTGATTATCAACTTAAAATTATTTAAATTCTATACATAGTAATCAAAGTATATTCTTTCCACTTTTACGTAATATCTAAAAACTTGATTGCAAGTTATGCTAGTATTGCCAAATTAAAAACATTTCAAAAAATTGAGTATCAGCGGAAATTTATGTCAGCAAAGGGCTAATAAGCACTTTGAGACGTCATAAGTCTGCAGATATTCGAAATAAACATATCTATAATATCAATAGAAGAAAGATGCAAGAACATTTCTTTTTGGAAGAAACACCTTTGTTTAGTTGTGGGAGCATATGGACCTCACATTGAGCATAAACTGAAATAAACCGCTCTTTGCTTTTGACACTGAATTTTTTTAATTTATCATTGTTAATTTGGCAATACTTGCATAATTTGCAACCAAAATTTTTAGATATGTCAAAATGTAAATAATATAACAGTACTTGGATTTTAGTGTGTATAGCAGGGGTGGGCAAAGTGCAGCAGGCGAGACCATTTTATGAGGCCCGAGGGCACTTACAGAAACATGAACTCCTATCGTGAATCAAGCCAAAGACCTTTTTTTGTTTCTGTTCAGCTCCAGGCTGAATGTTAGTGAAAAAAGGACATCTGCGGCAGCGTAAATCTTTTTTTGCTCTTTACCGATCTTCAGTGGTGAAAACAGGACATCTGCGGATGCGTAGACCTTTTTTTTGCTCTTCCAATCAGTGTGGTCATTGGCTTTAAAATTTTGTCAAATGCGGCCCTTCGTATCAACAATATCAGAGTATTGCCCAGTTGCTCACCCCTGGTGCAGAGAATTTCAATAATTTCAGATTTGGAGTTTATAATCACCAAGAAAACGATCCTATCAAACACCACAAACGATGACGAAGTACTTAGTAAACACTGCTAAAGAACGACAAAGGACTTCAAATTGATCTACTGAACACTGCCAAAAATGACAAAGGACTTGGATACATATCATACAGCATATCAAAGAACGACGAAAGACTTTAAATTAGGGTTAGGTTAGCATTAGGGTTATCAAGTCCTTTGTCGTACTTTGTGGTGTTTAATAGATCAATTTGAAGTTCTTTACAGAGGTCCTACTAAATACCGCAAAGGATGACAAAGGACCTCAAATTGATGTACTAAACATCGCAAAGTACGACAAATTGATGTACTAAACACTGCAAAGTACGACAAAGGACTCCAAAACTTTAACCCTAAATTAAAGTCCTTTGTAGTTCTTTGTTATGGTATGATTCCAAGTCCTTTGTTGTTCTTTGCAGTGTTTAGTAAATCAATTTAAGGTCCTCTGTCATCCTTTGCGATGTTTAGTACATCAATTTGAGGTCCTTTGCGGTGTTTCAGTCCTTTGTAGTGTTTAGTAGGACCGCTGTTTCAATCCTTTGCGATGTTTCGTAGAATTGCCAGAACTTTTAACACAGAACTTTCGTCACACCATATGCCTACTTTGACGATGCCAAGTGGAGTCGCAGGAGTTTCTTGTTTTATCTCTGGCTTACTTTTTAATCAATTCCAATGTAGGAAAACAGGGTGTGGAGGAGGTGTGGCAGAGCGAATGGGTTGAGATGAGGGGAGAGGTCAGAGGTGTGGGAAAGTGTGTTGGGGTGTAAGGAAAGATATGGGAAGTGTGGGGTTGGGGTTCCCCATTACTCCCCCCACACTTTCACATCTTCCCTTGCACCCAAACCTGCTAACACACTTTCCCACATAACCAATAGTGTGACCATAAGTTACATGAGATGATTGTCGATGTATGCAATATATTGTGACAAAGAATAATAATAATAATAATGCAGTTTTTAATATCCTGATCACAGTTGTAAAGCATACTCTCTAACCGGTCAGAAGTAACATAATAAAGCACAGATTACAAATTAAAACATTAAACCATGTACAAACACTATCAAGACTTTTTCAATGTTGAAATTAAATTTATACAGAAATATATGAAGCAAATCAAACAGTATTGACAACAAATCATCTAGAACAGTTACCAAATTGTTAACCATTATAACCTATCGATACAATTTCTTATTCTCTAATAATGTGTCAATACTTTCATATTGCTTAAAGAAATGAGTTTTTAAGGCAGATTTAAACATAGACAATACAGTAGTTTTTCAAATATCATTTGGTAGACTGTTCCTCAATGCAGGTGCATAATAACTGAAACACGGTGAATGAAATTTAGAGCAACAAAAATCAGAGTTTAACAAATAAGATTGATCACTAGATCTTAAGCTTGAAAGAGAAAGGTAGGGATGTATAAGATTAGTTAGGTACACTGGAGCAACAGCATGTATGATACACATTTAAATACTGTTACACAGGCTCTGTACTTCAGGAGATATTCAAAAGGTAAATATGTGCTTTTAAGTAATGCAGAGAAACACTAGTATCATAGCTAAGACTATCACTATAACGAAAACAGGAGTTAATAATTTTATGAATTTTTAAAAGTTGATATTTTGGCAAATTGAAAAAAAAACAGCATTGCAAAAATCCATTTTAGATAATATCACGCCTTTGACAAACTTTAATTTGACTGAAGTAGATATTTTTTCACACTGTAAAGGTAATGTAATTGGCAATAACAATATTTCTTCAGATAAGTAATGTGGTTCCGCATTAACAAATTTTCATCGAAATATACATCACGACACCTTATAGATGAAATATTCAAATCACAAACTTCAAAAAAATAATTATCATGTGCAATAACAAATGGTGTGTTTTGATTTTTAAAGGTTTTCACACACATCACATCCAGTTAAAAATAACACATATTTATTCACATTTAGTTTAAGGTAGTGGTTAGTCATCCGTACATAAATATCATGCAAACAGTTTTGTAGTTTAGAAATAGCAAGTTTAACCTCTTGAATTAAGTCAGGATCAAAATCAACATATAGTTGGCAATCATTTGCACACATGTTCAGCATCACACCATAAAAATGTGCAATATTTCCAACGTGTTTTGTGTATAAAATAAATAAAACAGGTCCAACAATGGAGCTTTCAGGCACACCATAATGCATATCTTGTGACATTGAATGTGAGGAATCAATAGCAACTTTGAATGACCTATCATCAAGATATCGATAAGATTTAAACCAGAAAAGAGCACTTCCATTTATGTAATAATCCCTCTGCAGCATGTTTAACAATTAAACCATGACCAAGCACATCAAAAGCTGCACCTAAGTCCAAAAGTAAGAGATTATAAGTGATGATCGGATTTGACTTAAGAAGATGACCAGAATGCCAAAGCAAACTACTGGTAGGCATAATACATCGCAGGACTTGTTGATGTATAGCGTGATGAAAGTTTCAGGTGACAAAAGTTCTGGCAACCTTTAGTAGGACCCCCCAGAAATTACTTTACAAAAAGTGGTTTATTTTTTCTTGGACACCCGATACAGAGAAAACAAAGATGGTATAAAAATTCTCGCCCCCTACTATTTGCCTTTTTCAAAAAAAAATTGACGCCTATGAGGCTTACTAATCTAGCCCACAGCACTGCAACACAAGTACCAGTAACCTATAACGTAGAACCAGCTCTGGACTGTCAGGGTTGTAGCATACTGGTACCATCAGTGTTCCCTCTAGAATTTTGATTAATGTAAATTTGCCCAAATGATAAATTTATTGAAATTTTTGCCCAAAGATTTCATTACTTTGAGGACCCCTTTTATAAATTTTTTGCATTAAATTTGTTTTTCCAAGATACAAGCTACAGTCTTGCATTAAAATATTCAAGTTTTTTGTTTAAGTTTTTCAGTTTTGCATTTTATAATATTAATTTCTGGTTCAAAATCAGTAAAATTTGCTCAAAAATTTCGCACTTTTCTCAAACTTGTCACTCTAAAGGGAACACTAGGTACTATATCGATGTATGCTAGTCTACAATCTCTGCAAATTCCAGTCCAGAACTAGACCGATACACAGACCAATCTATCACAGTGACATAAAACCACATTTAAACCAGTAGACACAAATGCACATGTGTATTGATTTGACCTAGACTGTTGTTATAAAGCCTACTACAGCATCGTTGACCAGTAAGAGAGTACCAGTACCTACGTAGGCCTAGTCTCTTAAAATTTACCTTCTTTTTCAACTAATTGTTTGGTCATCCATTTAAATGGTAAAGCACCAAGAATTACCGAATCATCAATCTTCGTATACCACTGCCTTGACGTACATTTTTCCATTAGCACATTAAATGCCAAAGAGGGATAAAAGCAAACCTTAATTAAGTGACTAGTCATTGCGGCAAACTCTTAAATTAAAGCATCTGCAAAGGTTATGTGGGTTGGCTAACACGAAGCTTTAAAATTGGCGGTAATCAGTGTAAGCCCAGCAGAGTAAATTTTGCAAACTGTCCATTTTGAACCCTCTAGAAACCGGCGAAAATTAGCCCAGATGCAAATTAAACTAGACTAGACTAGAAGAAATTTTGCGAATAAATTACGAACAATTTCGTTTTGTTCATAGCTGTTGACTGAAAAGAAATAAATATTTGTAATTTTAAATGGTGCAATAGAACTTACTAGACAATGTCGGGGTTTTCTGCCGGTACCAGTGCCGATCTGCTACTGCTATTCTGCAAGCAGTGCGAATGCCGCTATGCGTATCCCTTGGAAACGATCGTATCGCGTGCCGTGTGCATTGCTCGCTGATACAGCGTCGTGCCACGTCGTGCCATCGTAACGGACTGACATTTCGAAATCGCTAAGCGCTTGGAAATTTCCGATCGTTGTCGAGTCGTTTGCCAGTGTGAATCTGGCTATAAAGTA
The DNA here is from genome assembly GCA_964006365.1 of Trididemnum miniatum. Taxonomy (NCBI): domain Eukaryota; kingdom Metazoa; phylum Chordata; class Ascidiacea; order Aplousobranchia; family Didemnidae; genus Trididemnum; species Trididemnum miniatum. The sequence continues at coordinate 12,433,715 of OZ023240.1, read as the reverse complement.
GAACTCGGTTCTACTTCGTCGGGACGTCGTTCAAAGCAAGTTTCTCTGTCGGGCTGTCGTTATCGCGCGAAATCCTTCAGTGTGAATTGGCCGTGGTTTACGCCAGTGTGAATCAGGCTTAACATAGTCCAGTAGGGTGGAGTGAAGAAAATATTTTTTGGAAATCGAAAAAAGTGTAGTTCTCAAATCCTAGCAAATGGTCGAAAACTTGTTTAAATTTTGTTTTTTGGGGGTTGCCACCATTTTCCAGTCGGCTACTCCCCAAAATGTTATTGCGACTGATGACGCAGGGGATAATTCTTATATCTCGGTAACCACTGGTCGGAGGGTAATGGCATATAGCCTGGTTCACACTGGCAAACGAAACGACAACGATGCGATATGACAAATATCGCAAAGATTTTGAAATGACTGTCTGACACGATCGCGTCGGTACCAGTGCCAGCCAGGAGTCCAAGACCAACAACCAACCTAGAACCTATCAGCCAGCAGCTCAACTGCAGCTACGCGTTTCCCATGGAAACGATCGTGTCGCGCTCGGTGTGAATTGCTCGCTGGTACTACGTAAAGTCAAGCAACTATATCATGGTTCAAAGATTGTATCACACTATTCAATATTTCAAAGATAATAATCTTTTCACTCAACGACTCTTGCAAAACAAAATTGTTGAAACTCCAGTACCTATTATTAGAACTAGTCTAGGCCTATAGAAAAGTATATTAATTTTGCTGCTGTGCTGGGTAAAATTTGCTATTTGCAAGTGGGTCAAATTCGAAGTCATGCCGGCCTACGCCTGACTAAACAAAAACTACTCAGCAAATTAGCAGCTGCTAGCCTACACAGCAAAAAAAAATAAAAACTAGTCTACAAAGTAAAAAAAAGCAGCTGCTAGCCTACACAGCAAAAAGTTCTTTACGTGAGTAGCCTATACTGCGAGAAAGACGCCGAGTGGTATAGAGCGTCTGTCTCTTGAGCTGTAGACTCGGGTATGATTCTGAGTCGGGTCAAACCAATGACTTTAAAATTGGTATCCACAGCTTCCCTGCTTGACGTTCAGCATTAAAGGGACAGTGTGAAGAACAAGCCGGCAAGTTTACTTGTTGTGCGGTTGGGAAAGGCATTTAGCGGGATTCTCCCATCTTGGTGTGGTTGACAGATGGCTGGCAACTCCTAAACGAGCTCGTATAGCGCATTGATCGCTTTCTCGTGATAGGAGGATAAATATGTAACTAACTAACTAACTAACTAATTCTCGTCACAGCTTCGAGCTCAAAGCTCCCGACGCGCTAACGAGAAAGTACAACGACAAAGTAGAACTCGTTTCTACTTCGTCGTCCCGTCGTTCAAAGCGCTTTTCTCTGTCGGGCTGTCGTTTCAAACCTGTCGCTATCGCGTGGAATCGTTCAGTGTGAATCACCCGTCGTTCGTACACGTCGTTGTCGCGTCGGAAGAGTCATATGATGCGATAACGACGCCAGTGTGAATCAGGCTTAAGGCTCAAAATCTGCTGAAATGTCATGTTTCTATTTGTGCTAAGAAACTTTTCTCTATTGTTAACACAAAAAAAGTTACCGCCGAAAAACAAAAATTGCGACCATTTTGGTAATCTTTTGGGAAAATTCACCTACGAGTAATTGCGTAAGAAGCTGCACAGTCGTTTAATCTTGACAGTAAAACTGATTCCTCTCATCTAACTAACACTGTTTGTGATTTAATGTATCAATGAATGGACGGATCGTGACTACTCTTGCTGAAACAGGATGAGTGGTGACAATTGCCTCAAATCAGCAAGGACATATGCATTATGCACCAAGAGAAAGTCACTGAAATAAGCGTTAAGGTGTGTTTACACAGAATACGATGAAATTTTTTGTACGTACAGTGACGTAGGTGACGAAACTGTTAGAGGTTATGACGTAAAGTTACGTCACCATCCGCGGCATTCTTGAATACAATCGTTAGGGGCTTTGCAAAACAACCGGTAGGAAGCAAAACTGTTTGGGTTTGAATTTTGTGAAAGATATTTTTGTCAACTGCTTACGTCAAAAATCTGATGAAACTTCGTGTGACAGCAAATCGGACTAAAATCGCATTTAGTGTAAACAGACCTTTAAGCAAATTGACTTTAATTTGATGCGAGATTGTTTTTAAATTTAACACGAAAAAAGTAGCACATATAAAGGCTGAGTGGTGTCAACTGTCAAGACTGACTTCACGACAAAATAATATAATACAAGATGAAATAAACAGCTTTTTTTTGTCAGTCAAAAAGTGCTTTCAACCTCTTAAGGCATATTTGTGGCAAATTTGAGAAGTTTGGTGCTGAGGTGCACCCATGTCGTATAATAAGAACAAAAATATCTGCTTTGAGATCAATTTTGACCCATTTGGCTTATAGAAGAGGTCACACGATTTACTAAAGCACTTTATTTGAACTACTTTTTGGTGTCAAACATATTTGTAAGTTTGCGAGATTTAAGGGTTTTGTCGAATGACTCCTCTCGTTGTTGATCAAATCTTTCAACTTGTGCAGACGCTTCCACAACAAATTTGACGTGCCGCTCCTCAGATTGGCTATGACATTTAGGTAGAGTGCAACACCAGGCGTTTCTTCAGACGCTGTTCTATTTCTTTATGTGTATGGTGCAACAGCTTAACGCTTGCAATGGCGGGAGGTTTTTTCCGGTAAGAATCAAAATTGGCAAATTCGTAGTAAGCATTTGCTTCTAAGTTCAGCGTTGGTACATCGAAAACTTACTAAAATTAGACCATTATGGTATACGTGGCAACGCATATAATTTATTAAAAACTTATCTAACAGGACGTAAACAGTTTGTGTCAGTTAACGAAGTAATTTCATCTACTGTCGACATAGAATATGGCGTACCTCAAGGTTCGAATTTAGGTCCCATTCTTTTCTCGATATACGTCACTGACTTTTTCAATACTTATGACTCTGCACCAGTTCTATATGCTGATGACACGTGTATAAAAGTGGAAGCTGAAACAACTAATGATTTAGAACTCTTGTTAAATCAGGCAATTGAAAAAGCCAGCAACTGGATGAAAGCTAACAAATTAACAATTAATGCGGCAAAATCAAATATTATGATAATTAATTCAACCAGGGGCGGCTCGTCTAAGGGGACTGCGGGACTGCAGCCCCCCCAAAATATTCCAACTGTAATTTATTTTTGCACAAAATTAATAATTATTATTGATCACGATAGTACCGAGCTGAAAATTCGAAGAAATTTGGCAGCACAGCAAAAGCAGCGAGTGCCAAGTCCATAAATGCCGTAACGAGCGGGACTGCAAATTCGCAGTCTCCACATGTTACAATAATGCTTTTATGACATCGAAGTGAGAATAGAAAAAAGGTAGTTTTTCGCTTCACTTACTTTGATTCTTTTTTTGAAAAAGAAAAGGTCAGCTAGGCCGAAATTTCTGCAGTCCCTCGCGCGAAACTCAGTCGCATGTTACATGCGCAAGGTTATGATATGAACAAGCCAGACTCGTTGCGTTGATTTGTGAATACACTTACCGTAGTAGCATGTCAATTTCCTATTCTGTGAAGCGTCTTCAGGATATAAAATTCAGTACACTAACTTTACAAGAAAAACTATCTATTAAGCAAGCTGGAAGGCCTACTCCAAATTTGAAAATTACCCAAACTGCCAAAAGTCGAGGTAAGACATACACCAAACAATTTAACGCTAATATTTATCAACGGTGTGAGTGGATATGTGGATGTGAATATTCAAACGCATTGTTTTGTTTTCCGTGCCTCTTATTTGCATTTTTCGTGATGGCGACACTGCCTGGACCGAAATAGGACAAACGGATTTAAAGAAAATACCAGAAAAAATTAAAAAGCACAATGAGTCTTCTCGGCATATTAACTGCGCCATCGATTTATCTCATCTTGGGCGGGCCAATATTGCAGCAGCTTTAGACACTGGGCATGCCTTATCTGTAGCTCGTCACAATGAGAGTGTTAAGAAAAACCGTGCTGTTTTATCGAAAATTATCAATTGCATAAAATTTTGCGGTAATTTTGAGTTGCCGTTAAGGGGGCATGACGAGCATAATGACTCACTTAACCCCGGAGTTTTTCGAGGATTGCTAGACTTCACGTCCAGTTTGGATACAAGCTTTAAATCGCATTTGGAATCAGCGGCAGTTTTTAAAGGTTCATCCAAAACGATACAGAACGAACTTTTGGAGTCAATTTGGGAAATTTGTAAACAAGAAATTAAAGATGAAATAAGTAAATCTACAAACCTTGCCGTTATGTGTGATGAAACAACTGATATCTTTGACAAAAGCCAAATGGTAATTGTATTTAGGTACGAAAAAAATGGTGAACCGGTTGAAAGGTTTTGGGGCTTCTTTCAGCCCACCAGCCTAACAGCACAATCATTGGCGAGTATCTTATTAGAAGAACTGCAGGGTTTAGTGGGGCATGATTCAGATAAGCTTATTGCTCAAACGTATGATGGCGCTGCAACACTGAGCGGTATTCGAAATGGCGTACAGGTGCTAATTAAAGCCGTATATCCAAAGGCTCATTTTATTCACTGTTATGCTCACCAATTAAATTTAATTCTCCAAAAAGCTACATCTGCAAATTCTAAAGTGAGAATATTTTTCAATAGTTTGTCCGGTATTCCTCCATTTTTTTCAAAATCTCCGCAAAGAATGGCTGCTTTGGAGCAAATTGCTGGACGTAGGATACCGTCATCGCCCAGTACTAGGTGGAATTTTCAGAGTCGCACTGTGAACGCTGTGAAAGAAATGAGAGAAGCTATAATTGCATGTTGTGATAACTTATCAGGCTCACAATCCCAGCACACGGGCTTCGTGGCTTTGGGTATCAAACATACTATAGAAAGTCCAGATTTTGAGTTTTGGTTGAATTTTTTTTCAAAGATTATGCCTCATGTTGATCTGCTATATGGCCTGATGCAGTCACGTTCAATAGATTCTGCATTTGCGAACACAGCCATCGCTAATTTCAACACATCAATCGAAAAAATTCGAAATGAGATTAGCAACTCCAGTTCTACATCAGACTCCGAGGCTAACCAACCAAGGCGTAAACGTAGGTGCTCAAATTATGTTCCAGATGCCATACAAGTGTGTGACAGCATTACCGCGCAATGCAGTGAACGTTTTCGATTTAAAGGTCATCTTGCAGCTGGTCAGTTGCTTTCGAAGGATAATTTGCCATCTTTTGAAAAAGATTTTCCTGACAAAATATTAGAGGAAGTCGTAACAGCGTATCCTGAACTGAATAAAGGTAAGCTGAAAACCGAACTGTCTGTGTTTTACAAAAGAAATGATATGTGGACGTATTCAACTGCAGTTGCATTAGGCAAAACTATTGCTCGAGACAACTTGCACGAAGTTTTCTCTGAAATTTTAAAGTTGCTTAAAATTCTTGTTGTTACTCCGATGACAACAGCTGAACCAGAGCGCTGCTTTTCCACCCTGAAAAGAATTAAAACCTTTCTGAGATCCACAATGAAGAACGAAAGACTATCCGCATTGTGCATGCTTTCAGTGGAAAAAAGTATAATTGCTGGCATTGCGGACTTCAGCGAAAAAGTTATCGACCATTTTGCAAGCGCAAAGAATCGTAGGGTGGCATTCGTTTATAAGTAAATATTGCTAGAGATGGTCAAACTTAAACAATCCGTCTGGTCACTCCATTTTTTAATCGTGTTTGCATAGAGAGAAACTAAAGTAACGTAATCGCATTAACATACTAAGGTATCAAGTGCTTCATGACAAAACCTGCGAAAATTATGTGATTATTTTTCTTGGGAAACGTTTCCACATTGCATATTGATTGTGTGAAAGACTTTTGGCTCTTTTTAAATTCTTTCTTTACATAAGTTAAATATAAGCCTGGTCTGCGATGCTATTTTTTCAGTCCCGACTAGAACTTTGCCACTTCCGAGTTCTTCCGGCTACAAAGCAAAACAGTAAGCCGCTGTTCATAAAAGTTCTGCTGTATAAACCACAAACAATCAGTTTTAACTTTTGTACAATGCCTTTATTGCTTCACTTTTTCTTACTTTTTATTTTGTAGTTAGTAACATTACCTATTTCCGCAATAATGCCATAACTACGGCAGTGCCAATAAAGTTGTTTTTAGTGTTTATTTGATTGTATCTTGATTTTTCAATTTTGTACATATGAAAATTGAAGAGCATAACTTTTCAACAAAACTCACGGTCGTATAGGACTAAATTAGCTCCCTTTTGAAATAAATAGCAATGTCTGATGGTATGGCGTAAATCTTTGTTTATCTTTACATGCCGAGACACTGCGATAGATTAAAAACTTTGTTGCTTTTTCGTTTTATTCGCATAATTTTCTTGCATTATGCCACGATTGCCACCTCCCACCTGTGTTTTGCATTTGCGTACTATATTCTTCTTTACAAGTATTTATTTCATTCTTGTGATTTTTACCATAGCACGAAATTGGCTGTATTAACATGGTCGTGTTTTTTTTAGTTTAAATATTAATGTAGGCTAACACTATGCCACTTCTAGTTCCTTCAAGCCACAATAAATCGTAAAAGTTTTAACTAGTAATACGATTAGACTCCCAAGAAAAGTAAGAGTAAGCTACCAACCTTCAGGAAAACTGCAGCCCCCCCATTAAAAATGTGCACGAGCCGCCACTGAATTCAACTACAAAAAACGAAACTCAATACCTTGATGTCAGGCATGAAGGACAACTTATAGAACAAACTCAAAATGTCAAATGCCTTGGACTATGGATTGACGACAAATTAAAATTCAATGTACATATAAAAAATATCGAAAGAAAAATTGCTTGCGCTGTTAGCATACTTTATAAGCTAAATTCCTTTTTTCCTACGGAAGTACTATTGCAACTCTACCATGCTCTAATCTATCCTCATTTACTGTATGCTATTCCGATATGGGGATCAACATATAATACTTATCTCCACAAAATCGTTGCTCTACGAAATAAGGCTGTAAAACTCATATCTCGAGTGAAATGGGAGACTAGTGCAATACCTTGTTACGAAACTCTTGATATCTTAAAATTAGACGAATTGTATAATTTTTAAGTTGCTAAAATTATTTATCATATTTATCACAAAGCTCATCCTCCCAATTTTACCCGCGATTTTATTAAAGTTTAACCAACGGCATTCTCTAGTTACCCGCAGATCCAACTCTCATATGTTTACCACACCGCTTCTTAAAACGACCAGGTTACAACAATTGTTTCTGTTCCAGGGGGTAAAAGTATGGAATTCTATTCCGCAAGACATTAAAAAATGTTCTTTTAGAAAATTTAAATCAAATTATAAAAAATTTCTTTTAAATAAAGTTTAAGATAAGGGGGCAAGGGTGGTTTTAAAAGTCGAAAATCAAATACACTTATATTGTTTCTACTGTCTATTCTTTTTGTTAATCTTATTTCCGTTGTGACTGTTAATCCCATTCAGTACAAAATGCACTCGATTTATCTTGCAAATTCGGGTTGCTCTTTGATGAGCTGCCTGAATCACCGTTGGGGGCTGCTCGACCAGAAGACTGTAATAGTCCCTTCGCAGCCTCCAGTCGAAGTACCGTATAATTGTTTAAAATGCTTTATTTGTTTACTTTGTAATATAGCTAGCGACGAATAATAAATGAATTGAACTGAAAAAGCGAATCAAACTGCTGATCAGTGCAAGGGGGTAGTCATCATTATTTTCACTTTCTTCAACCACTTGTTTCCAACGTTCTAGCATTTTCGCCGCTCCTGCATTTCTTACATTCTCATTATCATCCCCTAACATCGCAATCAAAGCATAATCTTGCTGTGCAAAATAACCACTCCGTTGCACCACACTCAGTTTCGTCGACAAGTTTATTTGAAAAATTCCTAATCTTCTGTACTACGTGGAAAAAGTTGCTGGATCCATGGGTTACCTGATTATATGATGATGTTAGGGGATGATAATAAAAATGTAAGAAGTGTTGGAGTGGCAAAAGTGCTAGCACATTGGAAACAAGTAGCTGAAGAAAGTGCAAATAACGATGACTGCCCCCATGTACTGAACAGCAGTTTGATTCGCTTGTTCGATACACCAACTCTGAACTTGGAAGCAAATGCTTACTACGAAGTAGCCGATTATGATTCTGACCAGCAACTACTTCCAGCAACTGCAAGCCCGATAACAACCTCCAGAAATTGTATTATTTTGTAATGAAGTCAGTCTTGACACCGCCCAGCCTTTGTATGTTACAATTTCTTGTGTTTAATTTAAAAACAATCTCGCATCAAATTAAAGTCAATTTACTAAAATCACTGAATTTGCTTCACGCCTATTTTGGACACTTTCTCGTGGTGCATATAGTCCTTGCTGATTTGAGGCAATTGTTACTTCTCATCCTGTTTCAGCAAGAGTAGTCACCATCCGTCCATTTATTGATGCCTTAAATCACAAACAGTGTTAGTTAGATGAGAGGAATCAGTTTTACTGTCAAAATAAAACGACTGTGCAGCTTCTTACACAATTACTCGTAGGTGAATTTTCCCAAAAGATTATCAAAATGGTCGCAATTTTTGTTTTTCGGCGGTAACTTTTTTTGTGTTAACAATAGAGAAAAGTTTCTTCTTAGCACAGATAGAAACATGGCATTTCAGCAGATTTTGAGCCATATGCCATTACTCTCCGATTAGTGGTTACCGACATATAAAAATTATCTCCTGCATCATCAGTCGCAATAACATTTTAGGGAGTAGCAGGCTGGAAAATGGTGGCAACCCCCAAAAAACAAATTTTAAACAAGTTTTCGACCATTTGCTAGGATTTGAGAACTACACTTTTTTCGATTTCCAAAAAATATTTTTTTCTTTCCACCCTAACAGTCCAGTTATACCAAAAGCAGCGTCGGTGTCAAGAGCACCGGCCCGGTTTCCATAAGCTAATCAAAACGCTGCTGCACCGAACTGCTTTGTTTGTTTCTATGTATGACGTCCCCTGTCACGCTGGACCGATTTTCATTATCAAAACGCTGCTGCTCCGGATTGCTTGTTTGTTTCTATTATAGTTTTGCCGATTGCCGGTCCTCTAGACCATTCTGCCGTTTTTTCACAAAACCTAACAACTACAAATTTTTCAAAAAATTTTTTTTTGCAGTTTTTGAATTGAAATTCGATGTTTTATCATGTGTCCAAAAATCAAAGTGTTAACTTATTTAGTTATGCTAATATGGATACCTAACAACTACACGCAAAAAAAATTTTTGCCAACTTTTTACCGATTTTTTTTTCAAAACCTAACAACTACATTTCAATTGTTAAGGCATATTATGACGTCATATAATTATTTGTTTTCTTCCGAGTACTGTAAGTTGAAACAAGGTGACTGAACCCAAGTCCGGACTGAGACGCCTGGTACGTCATAATCCAATTTGTAGTTGTTGGGTTTTGAGAAAAAATTTGTTACTTTTTAAACGAAGAATTTTTGTTTTAAATCTAACAAGTCACTCTTTTCAAAAACTAATCGATAGTTTTTTTTTTATAAATCAATTTTCATTCATGCCTTTAAAATGACTCACTCGGAAAAAAAAAATAAAAAATTTTACAATCAGGATTTTGTGCTAGCTTAAAAAAACATAAAACCTTCATTATCTCGAAAACTTGACAATTGTAGTTGTTAGGTTTTGTGAAAAAACGGCAGCTTAGACACTTCCTAAATCAAAACTGATGTCACGAATGTCACATTGCTTTTACCAATCGTTATTCCATGGTTAGATTCCATGGTTAGGTATGTCGTTTGTGTTGAAACATCTCCGACGCAGTGACGTAACAAGAAATTTTAAAAAGGGGGGGAGGGGGGGCAAAATTGCCACATTTTTTTAGGCGTTTTTTCTTTCGGCAGAACAAATTTAAAGCTGATTGAGAAACAAGAAAAACTCTGGGGGGGTGCAGAGGCATGCTCTACCGTATATTTTGAAAATTTACACACTGTAACGCAGTGACGTGCGATGAGGCTCGTGATTGGTGAGGCACTGTTTATTCTAGAGCCATTATGTCACCGCGCAGTTTTTCTTCATAGTATTCAATAACAAAGAGAAGCAGCGCCCAGATAATCAAAATACAACTTCATGGAAAGTTTTTACCTTTATTTGTTATTTACAACATCCTTACATCTATCGTTTTGAACGAAAATATCTGTCTCTTTATTGTAGACATTCTCTTTATTTTTTCCGTAACTTGTGAAATCTCTCCATCACAAGGGCGATTGCTGCCAGAGATGAAAGACGCTCCTCTAATAATAACGATTTTCGGTGCTTCTTATCATGGTGCACATGTTATTGTATTATTTAATTGCGTCTTCGTTGTGTGTAATTGTTTGGTGTGTATTATTGACAAAAAAAAAAAAAAAACTCTTTTTGTGATCTCTTCTTCGGTGCGATACATGCAAATATTTCCAATTAGATTAATGAGAACTTGTAAATTTCTCGGCTTTCTGCGCTTGAAAATTGTGATGGCTTATGTTAATTCTCATTTGTTCGTTTAAAACGAATCAATTTCTGATGATATAAGTCTAGCAATTTGGCTTTGAAAGTGAGCGGTCGATTTCTCATACTTCTTGCAATATCTTGGTAGCCTACATTCTTAACGTGACACCAGTGGCGGCTCTAGGCAATAAAAATTGGGGAGGCAAAAATTACAAGATGAGCAACATCCGAAGATAGAATGTAATAGGGCCACCAAAATAAAAACACCGATGGAATTTTCGTTGGGCCCTTACCCTATGGTTTGGAAATGTAACCGTGGTTACCAGTGGTGTAGCAAGGGGGGGGGGCGGTCCGCCCCGGACGGCACGTCTGGGGGGCGGCATTTTCGATAAGCTTTTTGTAATTATTTTTCTTAATTATTTTGAACAACCATTACTTGGCTATATCGCTGATTTGCTAATCGTAAATCACCTTACTGTGTTGCCCAGTACCCAGGCGCAAAGTTGCGGAAATGGGCCCCGCCATCTCGTTTACGCTTTGGTGTATTCCCGCGAGTATAAAGAAGATTTGCTTTTAATGTGTATTTTGTCACAATTGCGCCCTGTTTTCTTCTTCGTATTTGCATTATTTGAATCGCTCACCTTCAGCGTGCGAATGCAGTATAGGCACTACGCAGTACTATGCAAGTGACATGGGCGCACGCAGGGGGTGCCACGGTACCATGGCCCACCCCTTTGGCTCTGTAATAAGGTGCTAAAACCTAACTTTCAGTCTATAATTTCTCAAACTAATATATGTTTCAGCCTCCTTTCACTTAGTGCAACCAAGCTCATGCTTTTAGACATAAGCTTCGAAAATATTTTTGCATTGTCTATAGCGACTGCACTCACTGCATGCCGTTTTTCGATGTAAAAGTGTGTTAAAATGAGTGTTTTTTTTTTATGTGAAAACCACAAAAATTCGTTGGCGGCTGGGGGCATAGCCCTCAGACCCCCGGTTGTGCCCATCCCTTTTGCCAAATCCTGGGTACACCGCTGCATTTGGGGGGCGGCAATTTCTTGAACCGCCTCGGGCGGCAGAACCTCTAGCTACGCCACTGGTGGTTGCATAAAAAAGCACAGAAAACCATAGCCGAGTCGTTGCAGTAATGCAGTTATTCAGCTCGTTAAAATATAGGCCTACTATGTTGCACAGATCGAAGTATAGCATTGTCACAATTAAACTGCAATATACGCTAATAATACAGTGTTATAACCTATGACAAACATGGAGATTGGCAAAGAATGCAGATCAATTATTATAATCTCGCCAATACTCATTCGACATCAAAAATAGCGGAAATGTAGCGCAGTTAGTTAAAAGTGTTGTTTTCACTTTTACCAAGACCTTATGATTGTTCGGTTCAACTCTCGTCGAAGCTTCGTAGTTGTGATTTAGGAAAAGATGCTTGATTATCTCTGTTCGGCGATTTGTAACAGTAGTCAATTGATGAAGCAAGAGACAATTTTGAAACAACGGCAACTCTTGAGCGAATTTGGATTTCGTTTTGCACACCCGCAGCGCCTTCGCGGCTTTTAAGTGGCAAGAGGATAAACACGAAAAAAACAATCAAATAATACTGTAATGTTGGGATGTTAAAAATTGTTTTTTGAGTGATTTGGATTACTTATGGTACAGCTCAATCTTTCTGTTCTCTTTTCTCGCAAATCTTGAAAGTACATCATTGTACCAACTAAACGTTCTCATCAGTTCGGCAACCAGCGGTTTTTCGATGGAAATGTAGTCTACGCAAGATTGGCGAGCCTTTCCTGACACATAGTTGATCGAAAAGCACTCTTAATTCTCTTCAAACATGAAAAACTCTACTCGACAGAAACTGTCGTAGCTGGTATTGCAGCTATCAACTGAAAAAGTTTAAAGGTTTGGGGTAATACACAGTGGCGTATTCTCAGGGTGTTCAAGGTGTTCAGTGAACACCTGACATTTCCAAAAAATACTTTTTTCTAACTTTTTTTTTATTTTTTGTAATAAACTCTTTTGTTCAGAAAGTAAATTTTACTACTTACCCCTTTAAAATAATTTAATAGTTGCAATTTTTTGCGATTACCACAGAAATTGATTTTTTTTTAGGAAGACGTCAACTAGGGTGTTCACCAAATCGAGGTGAACACCTTGACTTTAATAAACAATTAAAACAACTGAAAAAAGAAAAAAGCGATCAGTAGCATCCTAATGCACAAGTCCACGTCATTCAAGGTGTTCACTTTTCAATGACGTCATGTAGCTTCATTACTTGGTTGAAGCATGGGGATTGCTGAAGTTTGGCAATTGCCACAGGTTATGCTACGCTAGTCTGCTAGGTTAATTCCAGTGGCGTAACAAGGAGGGGGGCAGCCGCCACCGGACGCAGGCCCGGGGGGGGGGGGGGGGCGCTCATGGCTACTTTTCAATTTTTTTTTATTAAAAAAATGGATGGACTATAAGCTATAGGCGCACTCAGGGGGGGGCACGCTGCTATGGCCCCACCTTTGGCCCTGGCGTTGTGATTACCGATACGTGTTGTCAAAATTTTAGACACCGGTGTGTCCTTTTTCGACAAAAAAATTCGCTAAAATGGGTGTTTTTCTTGTAAAAACTCTAAAAATTCGTTGGAGGCTGGGGGGCTCAGCTCCCAGACCCCTTTTAGCTTCCGGCGGCTGGGGGCTTCGCCCCCAGACCCTTGCTTGTGGCCTTCCTTTTCCAAATCCTGAATGCGTCACTGATCTCTCCACTCTTCTTCGTTTCTTGCTTTGTTAAACTTTCTCCTTGGTTGTTCTTTTCCAAACCGCGATTCATTAGCAACTCGAATGAAACACCAAATTTCACTGTCATTTTTATATACTTTATGCAAAGTTTAGGGTGAAAGCAGGGGCGCAGAATTCCCTTTGACCCCGGACGCAAGGTACCTTAGTTACCGGTACGCCACTGGTTAATTTTGCTTAGCTTTGAAAGTGAGAGGATAAAATTGAAATCTTGCTGGGCAGTAGACGTTGTGCTTATGAGCTAAAGATTAATGAGAAAAGCAGAAAAGTGTAGAACTGGTACCGGTATAAGAATTGAAGCTAGATCAAAATAAAAAATATAGGAAGTGTCTATTTTGCCGTTGGCAGTAAGATACTGATTGGGTAATATTTTAGAAACTGGGTGTGGAAATGGATGCAAGCCTATCAACAGTCATGCGTATAGTCAGGCCTATAGCCTACACACCGGTTAACCTACAAACCTAAATTTTTTGGCCAATCTGTTTTGGCGTTATTGGCAAAATAGACACTGCCCTGTGCCAAAAATATACAGAGCTCGTTTGAATTAAGCCGGGGTTAGGGTTTGGGTTCGGGGTTAAGGTAAGGCCCTAACTCCTGCTAATAATTCACCAGCGGTCCTTGTGTATGTCATATATCTGCCTGTTATAAGGTGAGGCTTGATTCAAACAAGCTCCAAATATAGTTGGTAAGAGTTACCGGTACCATACAGCCATAGTCAGCAAAACATGGTCTGCAGCAAAGAACTGTAGGACCTAACCTAGTCAGCTTAAGTATCATTTTTATAGGCAAGCAGAGTACTGGTACAGTTGATTGATTGTTACTTCAGTTTTATCCTCCAGTTCTACGGCTATTAGCCTAGATACGGGTTAGGGTTTAGCCTAGATACGGGTTAGGATTTTTTTTAACAGCTCAGATAGCCGTGTGGTATAGAGCGTCTGTTTCTTGAGCTGTAGACTTGGGTTTGATTCTGAATTGGTATCAAACCAGAAATTGGTCAAACCAAGAAATTGGTATCAAACCAGAAATTGGTATTCACAACTTCCTTGCTTGACGCTCAGCAATTGGTATTCACAACTTCCTTGCTTGACGCTCAGCATTAAAGGGACGGTGTGGAGAACAAGCCGGCAAGTTTACTTGTTGCGCCGTCGGGAAAGGCACTCAGCGGGATAACCCCATCTTGGTATGGTAGACAGATGGCTGGCAACTCCTAAGCGAGTTCGTATAGCGCATTGGTCGCTCTCTCGTGATAGGAGGATAAATATGCAACTAACTAAAAAAACATGATACGATCATGAAAATAAGCAAATTGGAAACCTTGTCACTTGGTTTGGAAAATGGCAATAGTAGGCAAGTATGATTCAAGAGACTTGGAGCTATAAATTCTGCTCTTGTGGCGAACAATATCTTCATGTAAGCAATCATAGTTGATACCTATTATTTTTTCTTTTAAGGTATTGGCAATTTTGCTGCATGTGGCAGGGGGTAATGTCTAGTACCAGCTCCCAGGTTCGGTTAGGATTAGGTTTGGTTAGGGTTAAATTTAGTTAGGGTTCGGTTCAGTTACAATCAAAACCCTAACCCGAATCTATTCTAATCCAAACCTAATCCTAACCAAACCTAACTCTAACCAAATCCGGGGGCTGATACTAGACGTTACCCTGTGGCAAGATAGACGTAAATAAATGTCATTTTGCCCTGTTACCAAAAGTGGCGAAACCAAGGGGGCCCTGGCTCCCCCCCCACTTTTTTTTCAGGGGGGGCCTGGGGGAGGTCTAATTTACGCGTTTATTTCTACAATGTTGCCGCTACATAAATGTATTTGAAACTTAATCGGTCTACCATCGAAATTAAAACCCAGGAAAGAGCTTAAATCCGGAGATGTCTTCTTTAATATTTTGTTTGTGCGGTGGGGTAACAGAAACTAGAAGCAAGAACCGTGGGTCTGAAGCCCGCATAAATTGAACATGTTACATGTGGAAGGCTGAAACCTAGTGGGGGGCTTCATCACGAACAATCGAGACTTTTTTTGTTCTCTTCACCAATACTTTCACGGGAAAACAGAACATCTGAGTACGCGCATACCTTTTGTTTTGCTCTTCACTACACCGATATTTTCCGGAAAATAGGACATCTGAGGATGTGAAGACCTTTTTTTGCTCTTCTAATCAGTGTGATCAAATAGCCTAGGGCCTCTCGTTGTCTAAATCCGGTCCACAGGAACGCATTTAGGGGCGGGGCCATTGTGCCATGCACCCCCTTTTGGCTCCGCTTTTTAGTAAAAAAGAACAATACTAATGGTGCCAAGTGACTAAAATATTCCAGATTTTTTTGGTGGTTTCTGTAGCTTATGGCCAGGGTCGAATCCAGAGGGGTAGGATAAGGGATATGCATCCTTCCACCAGCCATTTTCAAAAATGTTTTTGATGCATACAATTTTTCTATAATTTCGAACTCCTTTGATAGTTATAAGCCTTTCACCTTAAGCACGGATAATTAAAAATGTGCGAACAAAATGCATCATATTTGGCGAAGCGCTCAGAATTAGGGTCAAAAAACTAAAACACAATTTGCCTGAAAATTATTCAAAATGCACTAAAATAGCCATTGCAGCAGTAATTTTTCAAAACTTTCCAGGGGGAGCGTGCCCCTGGACTCCCCTAGAACTTTCCTGGTTTCTTAATCAGCTTCAAATTAGTTCTGCCAAAAAATATACGCTGGAAAAAATGTGAAAATTATGCCCCCCCCCCTTTTAAAATTTCTCGCTACGCCACTGCCGTCCTTGGTTGTAGATGAAGAAACCCCCCCCCCCACTTTAGAAATACTTCCGCCATCGCTGCTTGTTACGCCACGTAGGCCTATGATCAGATGATGAAACAAAATTGTAAAAATTTTCTGAAGCTAAAGCCTGAATCTCAAATGCAAACCCCAATTTCAAACCCAAATAGCCTAAAGAATTGGAAGTGGCTGTTTTTACGGGCCGTAACATTTGTCTTTTTGGTTTATTTTATTACTTCGTCACGCTCTTGTACAATTGGGAAGAGCGCGAGGGATAATAAAAGAAAAAAAGAGCTTATTTGTACGAACCCATAGAAATAGCCCTTGCCAAAAAAATTACTTGCAAAACAATCAAAAAATAATAATAAACTATGTATACCAAAATAACAACTAAATAAATAAGCTTCCTCAATGGCCTTAGCTATATGTTCAGCAAAATCTTCTTCGTTCTCAAGCTAAGGTTAATGACAGTGATATTTTGAATTTTTTATAGTTTTAGTTTAGAATTGCTATTGTCAAAGTGTAATAGTTGGTTTTGGCATGCGTTGAATGTTTTGTTTAACATGTTGATTGCCACAGTGCCGGGTATTTTTTTTTATAGCAATTTCTATGCAACCCAAAGATTTAAAACCTGATAGTAAAATTGAAATTAAATAATAGCAATATTCAAACACATATGTAAGCAGTGGTGGGATTAATTTTTTTTTTGCAGGCGGTTCCATAACCAAGGTTATATTTTCAGTCGGTTCTGTTTCAACTAATGCCACAAGTATAAACAGTAATGCTGGCCGGTTCACTGATCTGGTAAAATTTTGTGAGACGATTATATAGAACCAGTTGAATCCCACCATTGTATGTAAGTCTGAGTTGCAATGATGCTTAGTCTTGCTTTTTATCATTTTCAAATTTTTTGTATCTGCTTGTTACAAAGTTCATCACTATTTTGCTTCTCTTGTACCATTTTTAATGTTTTCGTGCATTTAATATCTTATTGCATTTCTAGTTGCATTGACGCTTTTGACCGTGTGGAATAACTGTAGTGTATAAGGCACTGCTGCTATTAACTTGACTTGATGTTAATTGCAGAATACTATTTTAATAAAGTATTTTACATGTGTGTGTTCTTAATTCGGAAAATGGAAACTTTAATTTTCTCAATGTTAGAAAATACGTTTTTAAATCGTTCATTTGATGAAAAACAAAAAATTGCCAAAAGAGGAAAGTGCTATGAAAAACCTTGCTAATGTTTGCACAAAGTGGAACAAAAGCACTTACACACAAATTTTCTTGCTCTTAAGTCTGATGAGATACTTTGGCCGATTGGCCTACAGATTTTGTTCTATGCGATTTGGAATAAAGGTTTCTTGGATCATGCTCATTTGACTGATGGTATGCAATGGCAGAAGAAGATGTATGTATACTCAATCCTCATGGATGCATTTTATATTTTGGATGTGTTCTGTGAAAGTGAATGCAGCTCTAGATAGTCAAAGGTTGGAAAGAGATTTGTAGTTGCAATGAGAACGTAAATAGAAAATATAGAAGTTTTTACAACTTTAATCCATGCAACTTGTTTTTAAGCAGCACAAGAGTTGCCTTTTAAAAGACATGATAAATCACTATCATCCTACAATCGAATTAATTTTATTGAGCTTCTTGAATACCGATACACAAAAAAATTTGATACAGTTTTAAATGCTCATCTTCAAGCAGCTACAACATTCATAGAAACTTCTATCAGCTTAAATAATTCAATGAAAGCTTTACAGATCTTATGCTGGATGCAGTTGCAAAAAAAAAAAAAATTCAAAAATCTGAACTTGTGGCTATTATTTAAGATGAGACTCAATTGCAGTTGCATAGAAGGCATAAGATGAGACACTAAATATTACTCCAAAATCTCAGCTTTCCTCAGTTGTCAGTCTCGCGATAAAGTCACTGCAGACTAATACAAGCGTGCCGTATTACCGCGGGGCCTGGTGACCGCGCCATGCGAATTATCTTGAAAGAATTTTCCTTTATGCAAGGTCTGGACATGATGTTGATCCGAAATGCTGTCTTTGTTGACTTTACTGATTACTCAGCAGCTTTTTTACAATCAAAGTAATCAGTAGTTGATGAATGTCTTTTAACTGAAAGCACAAGTAAACCTTTGATTGATTGATAATCACATTGCTTTTCTTACACTGGTCGTGAGAGTCATGGTCAGACTTAGCGGGTTTAATGCTCCAGAGACAGACGCTGTATATCCACTAGGACATCTCATCGGTAATTTTGAAATAAATCAAGGGCTATTGAATTTTAAGCATCAAGTTGATATGCTATGTGTTGTGCATTGTTTGATGTTGTACTACTCCAACCATTGAATGACGAGCTTTCCATTTATTTTTTAAAAAACGATGCCTTAGTACAGAACGATTTGTATTGACTGTTTAATGTATGCTTGCTTTCACTCATATTAATGGCATAAAAATCAAATATGGTTACTAGTTGCCGCACAATTTGCAGTTGTATCCCCACATTATAAATCATCATTAGTGATAGTCAATGGGGCAGCTAGCATTGCAGCGACAAACTGAATCAGGGGGGCGAAGCCCCCCAGGGTATGATAGGTATTTTTAAAGAGTAAACACCCAATCAAAAAGGTCACCGTACGCCACTGGTAAAACATCACGCAAACCATTATTGATCAGATTTTTCAAATATCAGTGACCCCCGAACCAAAAAACAATCCTTCGTTTTGCTTGGAATACAAAGCAATAGGCTTATTTTTAAGAGCATCAGAGTCAAAAAATGCGAAACGAAAATTAGGAAATTTTAAATTAAATCAGAAAACTTCAACTGATAAGATAAAAAAAAATGTGTAAAGTATCGGTGACTCTGTAGCACACGCCGGAGCGCTGTCGAAAAACTTCTCACTTGTGCTTTGTTGTGATGTCGGAAAGTTGTGGTTGCGTTTGACTTTGAAGCACATGGTTGGATGCACGGCGCGTGCTATTACCAGAGTTGGGCATGCGGTACTTTAAAAGTAATGACGATATCGGTACCGATACTTTGCTAAAAAAGTACCGTCGGTACCGATAACGGTGCATTTTTAACAAAGTAACAACGATATCGTTACTCGGTACCGATTTTCGGTACTTTTCAAACGAAAATTTTTTTCGGAAAAATTAATTTTTGTTTTGGTTTACGTTTTGCAAAGCAACGAAACAAAAACCTTATCAAGCTTTTTGTCGCATGTGGTGCTACTGTAAGATCTGAGTTGTAGTCTCGCGCGAATCTTGATCCTGCATGCGAACACGTCGGTTATATCAACAAGGCGGCAGTGACACACTCACTAAAACCAGCATTTTCATATATGGCAACATGTAACTTATAATCTGTTGATCTCCCGCATTAGTTATGAGGCTAGGTATAAGGAGTAGGCCTATATCATCATCACAAACTCGCCCTGTAGAGCAGAAACTTTTGTCACACCCCTGCTTATCTGGCCACGTTGCTACATTCAAACAATACTAAGGACGCGAAAAAGCTTATGGCCTATTATATGAAAAAAAATGTTGCAAAGGGCTTGCTGTGCGAATTTCATCATTGCATTGAAGGAGAATGTTTTTATTTTCAATGCCACTTTTATTAGAGGTTGGTGTATCAGTAGCAGCATACTCAGAACTTTTAGATGAATCAAAATCTACATTTTTCTCAGAATTTGCAGGTCTATAGTTTTAGCTAGAATCAATGACACAGAAATAAATTTTTTGCATATAGTCTATAGACCAGTGGTATTCAATCTTTTTTACCCAATCGCCCCTTTTTGAAAAGTATGGGTCCAAATTGCCCTAACAAGGCATTGATGAGCAAAAATAAAAAAAAAAAAGGTCTACTAACACGTCCGCAAATCTACTATTTTTTCACTGAAAATTGGTGAAGACCAAAAAAATTATCTGCTTGCGGCCCACAGTTTGCCCAGCTCTGGCTTTGAGGAATCTTCTTATGATTTTTATAAAATTTCGTTATTTGCAACACATTTGTTAAAGTTTTTGAAAGATCATTAAATATGTAGCTAATAAATCAAAATTTATTTCAACAAATTTTAAAACCCGACAGTCTGTTTCACCTTATCTTATTCAAACAGAATAGATTCTATTTGAATAAGATATTCCTGATGATGTCTCTTGGGCGAAACAGACTTTCGGGTTTTAAATAGATGTTATTAAGCTGTGGTGACTGGTGAGTGAATTTGTATATTTGCTCTAACTGAACTCATTTACCGAGCACTTTTTGAAACACTGATTCGCATTGTTATTGAATTTATTTCTATTCAAAAATTAATTGGTAAAAATATTGGTAATAGAATTCGTTTATAATGGCACCTCTATGGGATTGTAAAAAACTGCCGTTACAGGCGAATTGACGTCATAGACGCACGCAGGGAGGTTACGGTGCCATGCCCCCCCTTTCGGCCCGGTGATAAGGTATTAGAACTTAACTTTTAGTCCATAATTTTTCAAACTAATGATGGTTGCAGCCTCCTTTCATTTATTTTAGCCAAGCTTCTGCTTGTAGACAGAAGATGCGAAAATATTTTTGCATTGTCTATAGTGACTGCACTCACTGCATGCCCTTTTTCGATAAAAAAGTGTGCAATTCGTTGACGACTGAAATTGCGTCTAACGTTAAAAAAATGTTTCAAATCAAATCATTTATTCTAAAAACGCATACGGACGGGTAACAAACTTCGCACGGGGCCGCATCCCGGTGGTTGCCTACCACTGATCTACAACAACTTGGTTTCGCGGAACTTTTCGAAGACGCTTTTCACGGAAAGTTTTCCGCTTTTGCTGTCTTAAGTTTGTTCAAAAAAAGTTACCGAAATATCGAGTAAAACAGTTTAAAAAGTAACGACGGTACCAAAAACGGTATTTTTTAAAAGTATCGACGGTATCGATAACGGTACTAAAAAAATACCGCGTTACAGTACCACGGTACTTTTGTACCGCGGTACTGCCTATCTCTGGCTATTACTTAGTTAGAAATTTAATTAGATTTTGCTGTTTCACCCTAATTTGCAGAGCTGAGCACAGCGGCGCTACTCAGCAGCGCCGCTACTTTTTCGCTAGCGGTAGCGGCGCTGTTTTTTTCGGCCACCAGCGACAAGCGGCAGCGCCGCTGTTATTTTAGCCGAGTAGCGGCTGCGCTTCAGCGCCCCATTTAATGCAAATAGTCTCCCGCTGGCGCTGATTAAACTCCTTCGAAAACAGCAACTAAAAGTTTTGTTTCTCACAATCTCACTTTAAATTTTTTAAACTAAGATTGTGAAAACATATTTCTTGGTAAAAAAATTCAGTCTCTGAGAATTGGCTTCTCAGCGGAGATATGTGAGGTAGCCTAGGAAGAAAATTCCAGCAGAATGATAGAAGAGAGAGCTGCTTGATAGTTTTCTTTAAAGTTTCAAATTTTCTTTGTTATTTGCTTATAGGCCTATACGGTGTGATGTAAAGCAGTCTGAGGATGAGAATGTCTTTCTGGTTCATGCTGGAATGGGCAATAAGGGCATTGAATTGGTGCGAAACAAAAAAAAAATGGTGCATTTAGTCATAGACGCACGCAGGGGAGGCATGGTGCCATGTCCTTTCCCCCACTTTGGCCTGTAATAAGGTGCTAAAGCCTAGTTTTTAGT
The DNA here is from genome assembly GCA_964006365.1 of Trididemnum miniatum. Taxonomy (NCBI): domain Eukaryota; kingdom Metazoa; phylum Chordata; class Ascidiacea; order Aplousobranchia; family Didemnidae; genus Trididemnum; species Trididemnum miniatum. Next base: position 12,411,953 of record OZ023240.1, on the reverse strand, counting down.
CTATAATTTCTCAGACTAATAAAGGGTGAAGCCTCGATCCTTTCATCTATTTTAGCCAAGCTTATACTTTTAGACACAAACTGCGAAAATACTTTTGTATTGTCCCTAGTGACTGCGGAGACCATTTTTTTCTAAAGCTTACATGTAATTTCGAACCCCAAAGTCAGGCTTCAGTTAGGCATGTGGTGGAAGAGTTTTTGAATGAAGCTGCATTCCATGGTGAACAACCTTCGCCGAACTTTTTAAAAACAAAATGTTGAGGGACTTGTTCAATGTTCATTGACTCAAACACCGTGATTCTGTTAAGCGCGGCGACCGAACGACTTTTTTCCGTGGGAAAAGACGTGCTACAGCCTAAAGGCTGGTTTACACGACCAGCTGAGTTGAGCTGAACCTTCGTTTGTTTTATTGTAGCTCATCTCAGCTGAGCTCAATCGTTGTAAGCTCAACTCAACTCTACTGGTTAAACAAACAAAGGTTCAGCTCGACTCAGCTGGACGTGTAAACCAGCCTTAAGCGCAGTGGTTAACGGACCAGAATTGCGAAATGATTGTTTTTTTAAAAGGAGCATGCAACCAATCATTGGAATTTTAATTTTTTAACGCCGGTTGCGACCTGCCCTTATTTGAACTTGTTTCTATTATATTTTCAATCTGTGTTTTATTTTCAACATGTTCTGATTATTTCTTTTCAACCTGTTTTTTGTTATTCACAAAAAACCTGACCATCGGTTTCTATTTACATTCAATCAGATTTTAAAATAAACTTCTCCCCAAAAAGCCCTTTATCTTATTTAATAAAATGGAATTCGATTGTCGGCTTTTTCGTCTCTTGTTTTAATTTTTATTACTCGCATCGCTACGCTACTTCCGTCAACAAAGTTGTTATTTCACCAGTAGGCCTACAATATTAAAATGCCTTTGTGCTTATGACTTTTTTTTTTTTTTTTCTTTAAAATAGCGGCAGCGCCCGCTGTTACCGCCGCGCCCGCCCGCAGCGCCGCTGCTTTTTTAGTCAAAAAGCGGTAGCGGCAGCGGTGCTACTTTTCAAGTAGCGGTTGCCCAGCTTTGCTAATTTGTAGGGGTGATTGAAATGCCCCATATTCTTTGTGATACAGGTTACTACTTTCTTTGTTAAATTTTTCCATAACACTTCGCCAATAAGTTTTAAGCGTTGTTGCTCTATTCATCTCTTCGCATCAGCCATAGCGCATAAGCCACGAAAGCGAGACAGGAAGCTCTTTTTCGGTTTGCTTCCCATAGCAATACGCCTACATAGTGAAAGCTACTCATTTCTCGTTTAAGCTGCAAATAATAAACAGGACTTTTTTTAGATCCAATCTACCAATATAGAAAAATTAACTTGGTGTCTTTTTGAAATCTCAATCAGAAAAAGCAGTGAGCTAATCTGTTTACTTCGTTTTCGTCATAGTAACTGCAACTCTAGTCAGCTATTTTGGTAACCGGCCTCAAAAATTCATGTTCTGATTGTGACGTAACTATACGCTTTCTTCAAATTTCTCATGTTTAACGAGGCATTTGACATAAAACCACAAACTGTCTGCTCGGAGGCGTTTTACGTCGAATGTCTCCTCGCTTCAAGAAAAGAGAAAAAGATAGTTAGAAATACATAAGGAATGGTTTAGTTTTTAGCAAACTTTTGAATCAAAAGCATTACAAATTATAATAGAACGATAAAATATTAACTTACTGAACTAAAGCGTACATTTAGGGGAAGCTTTGCCTCCAACATAGAGCCGCCACTGCGTCACACAATCCCGTTTTAGTCTAAACATTATTATTTGCTTAAAACCAGGAACAGGAAAAGCAGAAAGACATTTTTTTAATGCACAATCTTACCGCTAAATTTTTCTTCTGCACCAATCCACTTGAAATGCCCGAGTTATTTTCTCATGCCCTGAACTCTGGCGTAACGACTTTAGATGGGCCTTTTTGTCTTTACAGCTTGAACTTCAGATTAATATTTCAGCTTTAAAGTCTTTCAATTTCGATACTAATTCTTCTTCCATTTTGCAGTGATTTATTTCTGCACTAACTCATTTTGAAAGCGTTCAAATATTGCTTTGTATCGTTATGCAATGCGTATATATCTCCAGCTTGGCGAAAAAATGTTTTTATCTACGTGACGTCACAATCGTATGCGGCGCGCCGCAAATCGTATTCAATTCAGCATGTCAACATGCGGACATGATGAGAAAAAAGAAAAAAGCGCACTTTGATTTAATAAATCTTCTGGAGCTGACGACATTCCTCCATTTTTCATCAAACAGGCTGCAAATGTTCTCACCCCATTATCAACCTACTTCATTGGATTATTATTTAATCTAGGAATTTTTACCTCCTCAATGAAACATGCTAAGGTAATTCCAGTTCATAAATGTGGCTCTAAAACCCAAACTGAAAATTATCGTCCAATTTCTCTTCTGTCGACAATTTCAAAGATATTTGAAGCTATACTTTCCACTAGGCTATTAAGTTTTTTTAATCAACCCTCTCTGCTAATAAACATTTAGCATAGTTTTCGAAAAAGACCAAACACAGTCTATGCTATTCAAGATATAGTCACGAACATTTATGATACCATCTCTAAAAACAATTTTTCCTGTATCTTAGCACTTGATTTAAAAAAAGCGTTTGATACGGTTGACCACGAAATTCTACTCAAAAAACTTGAACATTATGGAATAACCTACGCGGCAACTGTAACAACCGCATTCGTGATTATTTAAGCAATCGAACTCAAAGAGTATGTTATAACATTAAACTATCGTCTTCTAGACTTATTACATGCAGTGTACCTTAGGGTTCTATCTAGAACCTTTATTGTTTTTAATTTACGTCAATGATCTCCCTCAAGCACTGAATAATCAACCCAGACCTTACTTACGCAGACGATACATCTTTAATTATTTCGGATCGTACTACAAACCAGCTGGAACAAAGTTGTGTTCCAGAATTGAACAATGCTAAAAGATGGATGTAAATAAATTATCACTTATTATTCATAAATCCACTGCAATGTAATTTAATCAAAGTGCAAAATTTACTCGAATAATTATACTTCGTCCTCTTTTAAATTTGATTCACTACCGCAGGTAGATCAAGTCAAATACCTCGGAATTGAAATGGACTCACAGCTTAATTTTAAAAAACATATGAATAGCATACAAAATAAGATATCTAAAGGAGTGGGTATTTTATTCAAGCTAAGTGAAATTGTTCTATTAAATACATTATTAATGTTGTACAATTCTCTAATATTACCACACTTAACTTACGGTATTACTGTGGGGGTTCAACGTTTAAATCATATCTCAAAGTCTTGCAATCGCTTCAAAACAAAGCTGTGAGAGCAGTTGGCAAAATAAAATGGCGTGAAAGAATTACTCCTATATTTATTACAAATATCATCTACTGAACATAGAAGATATACATAGAGTAGAAGTCGCTAAATTTATGCACGAGTTTTCCTCAAGCGCTTTGCCCTTGGTCTTTAATTAATACTTTACTTAAACAAAGGATTCGCATCAACATAATACAGAAAGATCAAATTTTAACGACCTTTTACTTAATCGTTATCCAACCTCCCGACTACAACGATCTATTAAATACTATATGGCGTTAAATTATGGAGCTCATATCCAAACCAAACACGAACACTTTCTTTCAAAAACTTTATCTCAAACTACAAATCTTTCTTAATTCACAAATATATGTAACAAAATCGGTCTTTTATTACCAAGTATCTTTCAGTTAGTATTTTATTGTGTCAATCGGTCTGGCAAACCAATTAATTTCTTCTTTTCATTTTTTATTTATTTATTTTTTTTTTCGGTATTACGGTTTCTTTTGTCTTATTTTCGTGTTATTTGGTGATTTTTAACCTATGTACTGGTACTGGTCCAGAGCCGAAACAAGCGGCCCGCACGTAAATGGGGGCCCCGTCTCGCGATGTGGGCCCCTCATACCATGTCGCAAAACGTGCAGTCAAAAATTGGACGTCGGGGCCCCGGAATTTGATTTCGGGGGGGGGGGAGGGGGGCACGCATTGCCTAGTTTCGGCCCTGTACTGGTCTGCATGGTTGTCTTTGTTACGGTATCTATAGCTTTTGGTCTTGCTGTCACTTTGCTGTGCTTTTGCTTTTTTCGTTATTTTTTTGTGTTCGTTACTGTTTTTCTTTCAACTTTTATTATTAATTTCTGTTTTCTTTAAATCTTCAATATTGTATACCATCAATCGTAAAATGCAGTACCACCGATATAGTAAAGTTGCCTTGTATCCTTAATTTTACTATATCCTTGTCAAAGGGTGTGGCAAACCAATTTACTGCTGTTTCGCTTTAGTTTTTACATGCTGTAACACCAATCCAAAATGTGTTTTGACGGGGAGCTGTTTTGACCAGAAGACATAATGTCACTTCACCACTTTCCGGTCGCACTATTGTATGTATTTAATTTACTGTATCTTTTGTTTTACCTTATCTTGTTCGCACTGCGACAAAATAAATTCGTTGTTGTTGTTGTTATGGCGCCTGTTAAAGGTGTAAAATTATGCCGCCGAACAAGGGTAAAAACTTACATTGGTATGAATGTGTGGTCACTCTTGCATCGTGAGATAGAATAACATTATCAAAATTTACTTAAACGCATAGTAGTTTTAGTTTTTTCTCTTGTTAGGCTAAACGTGAAACGAAACTTGAAGTAGACACGTGACGTAGCATGGCGATTGCAGCCAAAAATCATGCGTTGACTAACAGCAAAAAATTTTTTGACTTTTGTTGTATGCTGTACAAGCTTAACTAAAAGCCTTCTCTGGACCGGAAACTAGCGAATGAAATCGAAATGGATTTTCACGATGACGGAAAAACCCCATGTGCTGCAACTTTTACCAATTTATCAGATCATCTCTGCACAAAGCAAAGTTGTGGACTAGTTATGCTGACTAGTTAGTAAGTAAGAGAAAAATGTTAAAAATTGCAGTTAACGATGCTGCTGTTATAAATTGTGTGGAAGAGATTATTGGTTATTTGCAGCAATTGTACTGTATTTCAGATATTAATTAGCTTTTGTCGATTCTTGCCTTACTGATATTAATTGAATCAGTCACGATGAAGCTATACTGTGCATTTGTAGCGCTGTTAGTTGCTGCGTCAAGGGCAGAAGGTAATTTTGATATAAACTAATGAGCACAAGATAAGCGGCATCCCTTCCAAACTTTGATGTTTTTTGCAGGAAGTTAGCAATAATGTCGCCGTCAAGTTCTGTTTCCTAGATAATTCTGGCTACGTCCTCTTCCAATAAAACTTTGCTGCTTTCTGTTAAAACCTTTTGCCACGTTTGCATGATTTCCAAAGCGTGTAACCCATCTCCACGACTAATAGCCTACGCTAGGGATAGACCGGGGCTACGACCCCAGCCGGGGATGCCACTTTTTGCCCCGATCAGTCCCCCGCTGGGGGGGTCATAAAAATTGGCTAAGGCCGGGGTTGAATTTCAAATTAATTTGTCGTATATTCCGACAGATATAAGACGACCCTTAAAGTGCAAAAACTCATTCTTAAACATTGGGTTCGTCTTATCCAACCTAAATGAAAGCAATATCTAAATTTCGCATGAAGATTGTTTTGATTTTGTATGAAAAATGTGTTGGTGCGTAAAATAAAAAACGTGCATGCTTAAAGCGTTTTGGGGGTTCGTCATGCACTAACGAAAAGCGTTGGAGAGAGCATTAGCTATTACGAAAGAGCATTGGCGTGACATCGAAAAAAATTACTTAGTTATGCATTTTTGACACAATATAAGGCATTGTATAAACCCCTGCCCTGTCCCCGGCCGGAGCAGGAACTACCGGCAGGGAGTCGAAGCGTTTAATTTTTCCGGTTAAGGTTCGGTTTGGGGTCAACAGCAGATTCAAATTTCGGTTCAGTTACGGTTAAGGTTCGGATACATTGAAACGCTTTGGTTTGGGTTTGCTTCAGTAAAAAATATTTCAAAACCGGTTTGTAAAGTTCGGGTTCAGGTTCGCGGTAAAAACTGGTATAATTTTAGTAACACAATTTAAAAAATGAAACGTACAATGCAATTATTCTTCGCATTGGCAGGCCAATATAATGCAAAAAATACTTGTAGTAAAGCCAATTTCGAGATACCGCAATTAAATTGTGATCCACAGGTAGCGTTAAATTAGAGCTAAAGCGCTTTGTTTAGTCTGTTACGCGTGTACTACGAGACCGGGTATATCAAACGTAAAAGACTTCTTCACCAAGCACAGATTACTTGCATAAGTGACTATCATTTTGAATTCAAACCAACTTCAAAGTGACGCGTGTGACCTCACGGAGCGAGCCGCCGTTTCAATCGGTTCGGGTTCGGTTAAGGTTCGCAAGTATTCAAATTAATCGGTTCAGTTCCGGTTCGCTCTTTGCGATTTTGAAAAATGCGGGTCGGGTTCGGTTAAGGTTTGACGAAAATAGCGTAAAACCGGTTTAAAGAACTCCGGTTCGGGTTTGGTTCGACTCCTTGACGACCGGGGATCTGGGGGCTAAACCCCCAGCCGCTCACGAAGTTTTGCAGTTTTCACAAAGAAACAGAGCTGCGAACTTGATCGAATTTTATTCGAATTCAACCCATTTTAGCAAGTCCGAGTTCAAGTTTGAGTTCTCTAATTTAATTATTTACGAGTTTAATTTCAAGTTCGACAAAAATAAGCTTTTCGAGTTCAGGCAGATGAATATCCGAAATCGAGACAAAAGATAAAAGTATTTCGCTCGTGCAGTAGATTCAAGACTATACCTCAGCTGTTTAGTACCATCGAAATTGTTAGTGTTGTGATCACAATTGAACAACAAACTATATTTCGTAGTGATCTTTTATTTCTTTTCAACAATTTAAATATCTTTCTAATGAACTCGAACAGTTTTATTTGAGTTCGAATTCAGAAAAAATACTTTTTCTAGTTCAAATTCAAGTTGGAGTTCGGCAAAATGATCGAGTTCCTTCAAGTTCGCAGCCCTGCATAAAACGCTCATTTTAGCTCACTTTTTTTATCGAAAAAGGGCAGTACAGTCATTATAAACAATGCAAAAATATTTTTGCAGCTAATGTCAAAAATCTAACACCACCAAACCTAACACATTGCTATCACAAATCGACGCAAATGGCGTTGCTTATACGTCTCCTGCAGACATATGCCATGAATTTAATACGCATTTTATTAACGTTGGGAAAAGTCTTGCATCAACATTTAGTTGAGTTCCTAAAATTTATAAAGATTGTCACTGGACAACAAAATTTTTTGAGAAATGTGTTTATCATAAGACTATAATGTTTTTTCATGTTTTTTGGGGCGCTGACTTGGAAAATGATATTGAAAATTTTGTAGTGTCAATGGTTTTGCCACTATTTGAAGTTATATGAATTTACGATTTTAAGTTTGTGTAATGCAAAACTCATGGCTGTATGATTCGAAATGTTACACACAAAATTTAAAAAATTCACAAATAAGCAATTCAAAAGCACTGCAACGTCATTTATTAAAAATGGACATTTGAATAACTTTTTCGCTTGTATGTGGTGTTGCATTTCCGCACCAAATTCCATACATAGTCTCCCATCATGGCTTCGTTCCATCTCCCTTGATAGCGCTTTTCCATCACTTGGATATCTAGGTGAAACCTTTCACCATGCTCTTCACTTACGTTTCCCAAGATGTCTTGAAAGAAATCCAAGTGAGAATGCAAAAAAATGCAACGTTAAGGACATGCGGCAACCAAGCTTTTCATAACTTTTAATCAATCTTGACCCCAACATTGCATAGTCGTCTCTTCGATGTTTTCCAAGAAATCCTTCCACAATCATTCTAAAAGCTTGCCAAGCATTTCTTTTCAAATCAGACATTTGTCCCTCCAGCTCTTCAGATGCCAACATTCTTCTTATTTGTGGCCCCACAAATATACCTCCTTTGACTTTTGCCTCAGATATGCTTGGGAACATCTGTCTAATATAGCGAAAGGCACAGCTTGTCGGTTTCAAGCTCTTCACAAACTGTTAGGACAGTTCGAGTTTAATATGCAATGTAGAAAGTTAAATTTTGCTCATTTCTATAAGAGGTGAGTAAAAACGTTGCGAAAGCCTGGTGTGAGATCTTCGCGAGGTGGCCAGTTTTTGACCACGTAGTGCTGCTCATCCGCTCTGCTATCCCACAAACAAACAAAAACAAGAATGTTTCGTGCAACCTCCTTGCAATCCCAAAAGAAAAATTTTGAAATCTCCACAAACGTCCCAATTATGATCATTGTAGCCTATCGAATTAATTCAAGTAATGTTTTTACGGATTCACGATCTTCCTCCATCCGAACAGAATGTGCTATTGGAATGGATGGATACACATAACCATTATGTAGAAGGACAGCTTTCAAACTTTGCTTACAACTGTCAATGAATAAACGCCAATCCGAAGCTGAGTACACAATTCCAATCTCTTGAAACAAGCCCTGTTTGTCAGTGCAATAGCAAAGTGAAGGATGATCCGAATCCGAGTACATGGTACAGAAATTTGCGAAGGTCACATGCTGTTTTCTTGGCTTGGATATCTGGCATGAAGGAGCAAGCAAAATCCACTCTTTGAGGCGAGAAAAAAGTATCTCTGCTTTTGTATTTGTAAGACCTAAGTCTTTAGATAAGTTATCTAATTTGTCTTGATTCGGAAAATGAGGATCTTTGCTAGAACAATTAGTGTCAACCTCAACATCAGCATCGTCATCTTCCGAAGAGGTTGATGATATAGCATACGTTGTTGGAGGTTGAGGAATAGGCAATTCTGCGCCATGGTTGACAGGCGCAATGGATGAAGGCAGAGCCGGATCAAGGAAAGGGGGGGGGGGGGGAGGCTATTGGGGCTACAGTCCCGGGGCCCGACGAGAAAGAGGGCCCCCCGATCAGTGATAAAAAGTTTGTCAATAGCGTCCTCAAAAAAAAAAAAGATCCCTTCGGTTTCAAATTTAATCAAATTAAGTATGAAAAGTTTAAATGGCCATTGAATCACTTCTGCATGTTATGATGATTTTTTGAAATTTTAGCAATTGATACCAGTAAGTGGCACCACTGCAAAAGTTTTAATACAGCGTTTCGGCGAAGCATTTGAAGGAGGGTTATTCTTTACGCCAGTTCTTTTTCACGTACTGTATATTTTTTCCACAGTTTTTTTTTACCATTACTCAGTGGCGTAGCCGGAGGAAGGGGCCCCCCCTTTTTTCCTTGTGAAGATATTCTTTAGAAAAGAAGGCCTTTTTCCTTGATGATTGCTTAAATCCGGATACAGCACCCCCCTAAATTTTTCGCTGGCCACGTCGCTGTCATTACTTATCCGGCTTGAAGAGTCTAAGCCGCCGAGGTGGTCCGGTGGATTAGGTATATGCTATTTGCTACTTTATTTATAGCCAGCACATAAAGTATTGTAAGTGTATTACCACTACAGACGTTTGTCCCTTCTTCTGTTTTTATATTAGTATAGCGAATATGTCATTATTTTAGCTGTAGCGTGTAGCGAATATGCCATTATTTTAGCTGTTTCTGCTACAGTGCATTAGATTTATTTTCGCATGCTTAGGCAACTAGGAATTCATTTCAGATGCTAAGGTTAAAAAAATTTTTCATCTTCGACTGCAAGATCATGTTGACAATGCGTTTTCCACAACGCGCATCAATCTGAGCAACGTCGATTGTGGCATCATAAACATCACTCTTCAATATTTCTTTCAATGTTCAATTTTCCAACTTACGTAATCATATTCTGTGCCGCATTTTTATTCTTAAAAGCGCAGGTAGAACGTAGATACGATAAGCACAGAGCAGTCGTAGCGGCCTAGCGGGACGGCAAACTTAATCAATTTTTAGCGTAGTCAAGTTCGAATTCATTAGATATTTACACTGCCGTAGCCACGGGAGGGGGGGAGGGTTGGGGGTTACAACCCCCCCTCCTCCATTGAGCCTCAAATGACGTCATACTTCCTTCTTTTTCTGATATTTATTTCAAAGTGCTCGATGCTTTGTCATTGATAATCTGGTTTTGTAATTGCCATAATAACAAGAATTACGTAGCGTTGTTTCCTGAATTTTGTTCTTTGCCGTTATGCTTATCAAAGCAATGACGCCATTTTATTAGCAGGGCAGTGCCGCTCCTGTACATGCAACTGCCCTCGGCCCCTCAGACCTTCCGTATAAAAACGGCTAAACGATTTCAAGCAAAAATGATGTACGTACTGTAGCTCAAAAAATAACTAAATTGCTAACATTCGAATATCGTTATACCACTTTCACCAAAAAGCATTCCTTTGACTCCCTTACAACAATCGTGCCTTAACTGCTTTTGCTATTTCTGGTTTAAAACATCTCTCTTAAAATTTGAGGCCATCTTTTGTTACTCTACAACCAGGGGCAGATCCAGGGGGATGTGAGGTATGCTTCGTATGTATTCCCCCACCAGCCATTTTCAACAATGTTTTGGATGAATAAAATTTTTCCATAAATTCGAACCTCCACATAATAATATGCCTTAATCGCCTTAAGCACGCATAATCGAAACTGTGCGAACAAAATGCATTATATTTGGTGAAGCACTCAAAGTTGGAGGCCAAAAATATGACAAATTTTCCTTAAAAATTGTTCAAAAAGCACTAAAATGACCATTGCAGTATGCAAATTTTCAGGAATTTTCCGGTAGAGCATGCCCCCGGACCCCCCTAGAGCTGTTTTTGTAGCTTAGGCTAAGTTGCTTAAATTAAATCTCTCGAAAAAAAATACGCCTAAAAAGTGACGAAAATCGGTGCCCCCTCCCTAAAAAAATTTCTGAATGCGCCCCCGACATGAAAACATTTTCAAAAATCTTATTTACGCCCGTTTCCGAATCTAAACGTCTTTGCATTTATTTAACATTCAAACTGATTCAAAAATATTTTTACCCCACCAAAACTTAGTGGATCCGCTTCTGTAAACAACGTATGGTCAAATGTGATGTCATTCTCAACCCCCTCCCCTCATTGCAAAATCCTGGCTACGCTAGTGGATCTTTACCATAGTCAGAATTGTTGATTTTTTTATGCTCATCAGTGTTATTTTCGATCAAGTTCAGCGAAATTTGATTTTTTTCAGTTCAAAAACTTAAAATTTTCAAATTGAAGCGTTGAGAGGCAAAAGTTGTTATGTCACATTTTCAAGTTTCGGAGAAAAGTCAACTTTTGTATTCAAACTTAATTTTCTGAAAACGTAAAATTTTTGCTTAAATTATTTTTCGATATTCTTACTCATGTATGCCTATCGCATCGTTATACCAAAAATCGTGATGATTGCGTCACAAAGACGCGCGCTACAAGCGAAAATGTGTTGCGCATAACAACTTTTGCCTCTCAGAAGTTATGCGAAGTCTTGTCTAAATTGATGTCTGTTTGGTCACAAGCGTATATTACGTCATAAGCGAAGCAAAAGTTACTAAAAATGAATTATCGTCACGTTAGTGCAAAAATTGCGTAAGTCATTTTTTGGCGAAATTGAGTTTTTTGCACCAAGTTGTTCCTCTGGGTCAGCGCTGATGCCTGACACACTTTTTGGAAAAATATATCGACGCGTTCGCGAGTTATGCCCCAATTTCTAAATTGCGTAATTCAGCACAATTATTTAATCGTAATAACACACTATATACCGGTACCATGAAACCATTTATTCTTTGTTCTATTGTTATTTTGCTTGTGACGCAATAGTAGATACATTCAATCACGTGTTTTTTGCGTTTTTCTCAAAACACAAAAAAATGACTTACCGTAAATCCTCTGTTTCAGCGCCACGGCGCTCTATTTTTCAACCCTTCTCTTATAGTGGCGTTCAATTAGAGGTGACGTTCAATTAGAGGTTGGCGCTCTATTTTTCGACTCGCTGGTCAGAATTTTAAAATGAAAAGAAAAAACATCAGACGTAACACAGTTACTGGTAAGTGATCAAAAATTATTTTGTGATGTAGGAAACCATTGACTACCAATTAGCATAATGAATGCTAATGGCGTTCTTTTAGAAGTGACGTTCAATTAGAGGTTGGTGCCCTATTTTTCAACCCTTCTTTGTTAGTGGCGTTCGATCAGAGGTGGCGGTCAAATAGAGGGAGGCGCTCTATTTTTCAACTCTTCCTTGAAAGTGGCGTTCTATTAGAGGTGGCATTCAAATAGAGGTGGCGCTCAAATAGAGGTTTTACGGTACGCAGTTTTTGCACTAACGTGACGTTATTAAACTTTTAAGCTCGCAATGAATCCACGCTTAGTAAAACTGTCAAATATATTTCGCCCCCTAATGGGGGCATCCTTAGTGTCTGAAAAAAGAAACTAAAATCAAAAGCCAAATCAATTTAGGCTAAAAACAGCAAGGAAAAAGCTCTCAAAATTTAATAGCTACTTATTAAAACCGGCCGTTAGTTCAGTTGCTCAGCGTACACGCTTATCACGCTATCGGTGCGAGAGGTCTGGCGCTGGTCAAATCGGCACACTGTAGCCAACGGCTCGCCACCGCTGCGACGTTCCTTCGGAGCTGTGCAGCCCAGGCGCGAAGCCGCGGAGATGGGCCCCGACATTCGTTACACGCTTCGGCGTAATACCGCGAGTATAATGAAGATTTGATTGTGATTTTTTTAATACTTATTATATTTAATACTATTTGATTTAAATAAATTTTAATACTATTAAATTTTGAGATTTAATACTATTAAATTGTGAAAGCTTTTTCCTTGCTGTTTTTAGTCTAAATTGACTTGGCTTTTTCATTTGGCTTAATTTTTTTCAGACACTGAGGATGCCCCCTTTCGGGGGCAAAATATATTTGTCAGTTTTACTTATCGTGGATTCAATGCGAGCTTGAAAGTTTAATATTAAGTGATTTAGCAGTGAATCGCTAGGTATTTACTAGCTGCTGTCCAGGAGATCCTCTTTTTGATAGGAAATAAAAATGTAATATTACCCTTCGGAGCATAAAATTTGCAATTTTTGAACAACTTTATTAAAAACATCAGAGCCAATGTAGCAGCATATGCATCGCATTTAAAGCTAGAAACTTTTCGATTTATTACCTACAGTACTTAAACCGTTCTAAACTGTAAAGAAAATTGCTTAGCGCACACGCTAACGGTGCAGGAGGTTTGGGGCTCAAATCCCGGGTTGGTCAAATCGGCACAGTGCCGCCAATAGCTCGCCATCGTTGCGACGTTCCTTCGGAGCTGTGCAGCCCAGGCGCTAAGCCGCGGACATGGGCCCCGACACTCGTTACACGCTTCGGCGTAGTACCGCGAGTATAATGAAGATTTGATTTTTTTTTTTCGATTTTTTGGGATAAATTATTTATCCTTTTACGAAACGCTGACTTCCAGTAAGTCTTTCCAGATCAGAATTTTGCGCCAAGTTTAGTGCGACTAGACTGTACTTCCAAAATTAATTATAGCTAAAGTTTGTTAAAGAAAAATAGCTTCAACATCCAAACAACAGAACTGGTGATTCAACAAAAATAGTAACTCCTAAGATAAAAACGTAAGGAGCCATAACCACGACACAAAAATAACGTCTATAAGTAGACAAATCATAATCCTTATCATCGACAGTGTTGCAAGACCTCAAAAATTCGTAAAACGTGGCATTGCTAGGAAGGGCTACAGCTTGTAACAACGTATTACAATAAAGTTTCACTTCAACGTTGTAGTAATCGGATGTGCATTTTCAGAACGCCAAAAGACATTTGTTTTTGAACTGGACAAAACAATTATCCATGAAGGCGTGTAGTTGTTCTGTGTCTGTTGTTATGTTATTTTCGATGTACCACTTGAGGGCACTGATAACTTCATTTGGTCTTTTAGGAGCAAAATGCTCTGCATAAAGAACCATTGTAGCTTTTTTGGTTCCCAAATTGTGGATACCCACATTGTGTATCCACAATTGGCGCAAATAACTTTCTTGGCCTGAGTCTGCTAGCGGAAGTGGTTAACTTTTTTGATAGTCAAAGCAGAAAGCCACATATTTCTTCGGGTCTTCTTCGGCTATTTTTCTTACATTCCTTAGTTGGGTGAAAAACGCGTCCCCTTTTCTTACATGGAGTTTTTCTTGTTTCAATTGGTGCTGTTTTGGGGGGCACACAAGTTTTGATTGTGGCTTCAAGAACCTCGCATATGCATCACTCCTCGGTGATCCTAATCCGATTTCCATCATATTTTTAAAAATGGCTCTATAACTCCAGTCCAAAACCTGGCAGTCAAGATTAGCTTGCAAGAAAAGGCGATGCATAGCTGCAATTGTTAAGGCTGAGTCGAGATATTTGATTCTTTTGTTTTTCTCGTGCAAAAAATGACTTTCTCGTGCTGAGAAAGAGATTATATGATTTATAATTTTTTGTATGGCTGCAGCAAACAATTTTTTGGAGAATGACTGCCTCCCTTATCTCTTTTTATCCCCACAGGCTATGGTTTTTCGCTGCTGTAGCTCCTCTAGTGCTTGTATCAATGTCAATTCTCTACTGTGTGTAATTTTTGCATCAATGTCAGTGCTCTTCTGACCTCTGCACTTATTCTTCACCAGTAGTAAGTTACAGCAGAGGCTCCGAGAGCCGCCAATAGGCCCGGGGCAAATTTTTTGGTGGGCCCCCTACCTTTGCAGTTTCTAAGCACTAAAAAAACATATTAGTAATCTCAGTGAGTTAGTTGGTTGTTTTAAATATCTTTTATAGCCAAAAAGCGATAAAGGTAATATAACGAGCTCGCTTGTTTCTTCTTTGGGAAATTTTTGAGGATATTTTTGTCGACCACGATAAATCGCGCTACGTATTTACAAGGTAGATGAAAATTAAGTGAGGACAAGGCCAACGTCAAAGCATAGTGCGGATTTGGGGTGGTGCTATAACTCCCAATGTCAGTATGAGCACTTGGATTGGGGTAACTTACACTAACCTTCATCAGCTAACACATTGACACTCAAATTACGACTCTGCTAACATCATCACTCGAACTAGACACCAAATTTACATTTGAAACTTCAACATCATTTCCTGGACAGCTTTCGCTGACATTTAACACATCATCAGTAGTTTCCTCGTACGGAGCATCTTCACAAGATTTTTTTTTTCACTTTCTCTCCCAAATATATTAAAACATTTTAGTCTTAATTTGCTGCCCTTTACACTGCAATCGTTCTCATATGACCCTTTCTTTTCGCTTTTGTGCACCGGATTTATGCTTTATCATTTCTCAACATGCATTACCAAAACATACCTACTACCAATTGTAAGAATAATTAATCATATTAATAAAAAAAATAAAACCTTTTATACCAAGTCAATCAATTTGACAGCATCTACTTAAAAAACAGTGAGTCCAACGGTTCGTGTTTTGCGCATGCGACCATCGAAAATGTTGAGCTCCAGTCCGGGGATGGGCAACTTTTTTGACCAAGGAAGCCATATAAAGCTGGACTGTTTTTGTTGCATTCTCGTGAGAGCCACATAACATCTTTGAACACCTATTCAAACCAAAAATGTTTTTACCCGACGAAACTCTGCTACTCACGGATAATTAAAATTGTGTTTCGATGACCTCGTGTCGTGCACTGTCTTGCCTTGCCAATTACCGGTACTTTAAGCATAATATGCTTTAAATACCGGTATCTTTTTACATCAACATGTTTTAATTTTTAAATAAAACTGTTCTTGTGCTCCCATTAAACTCAAGTCTATGCCGGAGCCACAACATCTACTCGATTGATTAAAAATTCTCGATCGCTGCATACATGAAACCTACACAACATTCCACTAATCTCTCCAGCTTCAAGCCAGAGTTGGAATGCTATAACTGGTCGCAATCGCATACAGGGAGTCGAACCGTTCAATTTTTCCGGTTCAAATTCTGTTTGGGTTTAATAGCGGTTTCAAATTTCGGTTCAGTTCCGGTTAAGGTTCAGATAAATTAAAACGCTTCGGTTTGGGTCCGCTCCACTAAAAGATATTTCAAAACCAGTTTATAAAGTTCCGGTTCAAGTTCGCAGTAAAACCTGGTATAATTCCAGTAACACAATTTAAAAAATGAAACGTACAATGCAATTTTTCTTCGCATTGACAGGCCAATATAATGCATGAAATACGATGTGGTAAAGCCAATTTCGAGATAATTACATTGTTACTATGCTTTGACACCGGCGGCCCATTCAATCCACGGGTAGCGTTAAATTAGTGTTAAAGCGCTTTGTTTAGTCTGTTACGCGTGTACTACGGGACCTGGTATATCATGCGTAAAAGACTCCTTCATCATCCATAGATTACTTGCATAAGTGACTACTATTTTGATTTTGAACCAGCTTCAAAGTGACGAGAGTGACTTCACGGAGCGAGCCGCCGTTTCAATCGGTTCGGGTTCGGTTAAGGTTCGCAAGTGCTCACATTATTCGGTTCGGTGCAGGTTCGCTCTTTGCGATTTTGAAAAATACAGGGTGTCCCAATTAACATGACACATTGGAGATGCAAATATCTCCAAAAATTATTACTCAAAATCAATGAAACTTGACAGGCATAAGAGTTGATATAATTTATTTTAAAAGATATTGTCATTTACGCGTTGTCGGCAGTACAACACACGTGCTTACTGATTTTCAGAAAACTTACACATTTTCAATGTGTGCTCCTCCTGCAACACGGCAAAGGTCTAGGCCTAGGCGATAACCGAGTTCATCCCAAACTCGCTGCAGCGTGTCTTCTGTAACAGTCTCTAACGCTGAAGAAATTCCCTGTTTCAATTCTACTACGTTTGTGGGCAGAGGAGGGAGGTAAACTAAACCTTTTACATAGCCCCAAATAAAAAATCGTAAGGGGTCAAGTCAGGTGATATCGGGGGTCATTTTAGCAAAACTCTGTCATCATTCCCAGCATTCACTCTCATTCAAGTAAGCTCGTACTGAAAGTTTCCAGCAAGACGGTGCTCCACCCCACTGTTAAACTAAAAATGTGTCGGTGTTCTTAGTTTAGCTGTTTGACATATTGCAAGTTAGTCCTACCAAAGTGAAGTTGCTCAGTTTAGGAATATGATACATTTTATTTGATTTTGAAGGTTAAATCTAGAGCTATGGATATTTTAAATTTTTCAGTAAATATGAGTCTAAAAAGACCCTGCCAAATTAGTGCTGACTGTTTCTGCTACGTTTGTGGCTACTCCATCAATCCACGGCAAATGAAGCACATAATAATACCAGAAACAAAATCCTTCAAAGCCTATGAGGCATATTTTAGCGTGAAGATGGGTGACCAAGATAAATCTTGGGCCTCACATTTTTGCTGAGGAAGTTACAGATGCACATTATAAAGATGGATGCGCGGAAGTGGTAAATGTATGCCGTTTGCGATTACCCAAATCAGTAGAGAACCCACCAATCATCATCATAATTGCTATTTTTGCATGGTCGACATTTCCAAATACAAAAAAACAAAGAATGGGAAAAAAATTGTTTATCCTAGTGTACCTTCATCCAGAGCCGTATTAAGGCCTAGGGAGTCCCGGGGTTAATTTTCCGGGAAGCCCCCATGCTTTTTTGCAGACCTAATTTTGACGTTAGTATCGAACTTTTTTAGAGGACGCCATTTGACGATCTTTTCTAGGGTGGCACACCCATGTAAGCAGCTGTCTTAAGAGGCACGATTTACATAATAGGCCCCTTGCTTTGCTTTTTGCTGCTTTCAAATACACCAACCTTCAAACCTGAAAGATATTTTTCGCAAAACTTGAATTGAAGCCTTGAGAGGCAAAAGTTGTTAAGTGATATTTTTACCGAAATTGAGTTTTTTGCATATTCGTGTTTTTCTCTGTGAAATGCAACTTGTGTAAAAAAATTAGGTCAAAACTTGCAGTTTTGGCTGAGTAATTGGTGTTTAAAGTTTGAATCATAGGGCAATTTTCTGAGAAGCCAAAGTTGTTATCTCACATCTTACTGTATTAGTAGGAAATTTTGCAATAAACATTACGACGTCACAGTCATTACAGAAAATATTCAGTGATCAATGAAGGCTTGTACCGAAGTCTATCCAGTCCAGCCTAGCTGCAAGGCTAAGAGAATGATTCAAGCATATTAATCAATGTAAAGAATTTTCTAGTTTTCTAGATAAATTCATTAAGAAAAATCCTAAAAAATTAATTAATGTAAAAATTAAGAAAAATAGTAATATAAAAAATTTCTAGTTAAATTCATTAAGTAAAATTCTTTGTAGAAAATATTGTCATATTCATAGTTTTTTTCTGTTAAAGTTGTCGATATATGTTTATTGGCTGTTTGACTGTAACTCAGGGAAAATGAGAGGGGGACAGAGGAGCAAAATGACCGTGGGGCCCAAGTTGTTCTAGGAGCCCATTAGTCCATATCTAACGAAAAAAACAGAGCCAAAGCAAGTTTAAAAAACAATAGCATACTTCAAATAAGTTTAGTCAATTTTATTAAGTCATCATTCTGTTTTGGAGGCCCATCAGCCTATATCTTACGGAATACAGCAAAAAAAATTAAAAACTTTAATAGCATTTGAGCTTAATTTACATTTAAATATCACCAATTTTCTAAAGCGTATGGCCTCCATAAAGTTACATCATTTTGATGTGTATGCTATGCATAAAGGCGCTTTATAAGCTGAAAATTAAGATTTTTTGCTTCACCTACATTTTATTCGGCTTCGTCTTAGTAAAGACAACGTTGAATCATAAACGTGTTGTTCTGAGATTTGTGGCTGCGCAACTGCGAGTATGCGATCAGGGAGTCGAAGCGAACTCGGACCGGAGTTACATAAACCGGTTTTACGTTATTTTTGTCAAACCTTAACCGAACCCGAACTGTACAGGGTGTCCCAAAAAACATGACACCATTTGAGATGCAAATATCTCCAAAAATTATAGTTCGAAATCAATGAAACTTGACAGGCATAACAGTTGATATAATTTATACTATGATATAATTTAACAGTTAAGCTAAGAATGTGTGGAATCACGTGAGAGTAAATGACAATTTGCTAATTTACACCTTCAACACCATTTAAAGAGTGATAAAAACAATAACAAAATGTCATAAATGATATAACACAAGATTGAAAAGTACTGTAAATGCCTCTTAATACTAAAGTTGTATGATTATTTCGTATATTAGGAACTTCAATTTGTTGCAAATATTTTCAAAACCGTTGACACTACGCGAAAACTAACTTCAAAATTGGCATCAGCGACCCCAAAAACATAATGAAACACTAAAAAAAAAAATAGATAAACAGAAATTTGTTGCCTAATTAGGCCCAAGACACGCAACTTCAATTTTTCTCCATCCCACTGACGAATACGAAATCCTTGAACAGAGGCGTAACTAGAGTTGGCTAAGACCCTGGGCATTGCCCATTTGCCCGATGGCGAAACACCAGCAATGAGCTATGGTAAAATATGAAATATTGCATGGACATTACCTGTGTTTTTGGTAGTCAGCAACAAAATGATGCGATCAATTTAATTGCGTTGATTGACGCCTTTTAATGTTCGAGTCTCCAAAAAACTGAAACAAAGAAGCTCTGCAAACCTTAACTCTACTGACCACATTGTGAGGCTGAGTGTGACTTCATTTACCGTCACTAAGCTTAATAAAAAGGATTGACGACCCAAAGCGTACGCTACCAGATGCAGCGAAAATCAGAGTCAGAACAATGTTAATCTGACAAACATGTCGGTGGTCAGGAGCGTAGGCTATTTATTGTGCCATGTATCCCCCCTCTTTTGAGTCTCACTTTTAGTAAAAACAAAACTAATGATACCAATTGACTGAAATATGCCGGATTTTTTTGATGGTTTCTGTAGCTTATGGCCAGGGGTGGATCCAGGGGGGTAAGATAAAGAGTATGCATCCTCCCACCAGACATTTTCAAAAATGTTTTTGCTGGTGTGCTCCGTTTTTCAGACATCCCGATTATGTGTTTGAGAGTATCTGGTGATATCGACTCTGTGATTTGGGTGAAAAATGCTTGGACAATATCGACACTATTTTTGACCTTAATCGCTTGATCAGAGATTCCTCTCGAGCGCAATTCATTTTAGCTTAAAAATGTTTCGGTTGGAAGGGCAGTGTTTTCTCATGCTTCACTATCTTCACTTTTCCAGACAGTTACGGAGGAAACTTCCCCCTTTATAATGAGCGCATATTAAATGTTTGTATCAAGGTTTATACGCGTTGCTTATATCGATGTTGGTTTTTGAAAAAAATTTTGGGAGGGAAGCAATCAACTGTTTTATCCCCTTGGCTACATCCTGTTTGTGACGTTGTAAAAGCTGGCCTACTTTAGTCAGTTAACCTTCCTATGGCCCAAAAATGAGGTAAACTAAAGTTTTGCAGTAAATTTTTAACCACGGCTTGATAGCTTGAGTTTCTGCAAAACTTTTTATCTCCTTAAATGAAGCGCAAAGCATCAATCAAAAGTATGAATGAAATATCTTGGTTGTTTCCTTAGTTATGGCATTATATAGCTTAATCATTGTTCACTGCAATTGCGTAATAATTTAGACAAGAAACATTAAAATCCCATGCACTTTAGTACCTCTGAATTACCGTAATGATAGCATCTTTACGTCATCACGATGTGACGTCACTGAAATATCCTTCATTGAAAAATCCTGCGTACGCCACTGCTATACATAGCGTACTTTAATCACAAACTTTTTCCTTCAGCTCCCTGAAAAGCCCTTAACATATTAATTTTTTGCCCCTCCCCCTCCCCCGAAAAAAAACTGTTTAATCCGCGCATGTACGTAGGCCTATATTGAAGACTTTGAAGTTTATCAAAACAAAGCAATTGTGTGCAAATTTCCGCAAAAAAGCTTTAACTATACCTTGGCTTGAAGGCATTGTGAACACCTGGAAAAAGTCCCTGGGCATTTTGAAAAAGATCCTGGGCATCTGCCCCCCAAAAAGGCCTAGTTACGCCACTGTCCTTAAGCAAGTAATAAGCTGAACAATCATAAATCCCCAGGAGTTACGGATATACTATAGTGAAGTTAATCAAACAAGCTAAATTTATCATTGCAAACTTCTTGGTTAAAGCTTTCAACCATTGTATTGAAAATGGAGTCTATCCTGATATTTTAAAACTTGCAAAAGTTATTCCTTTCTATGAGGGGAGTTCTGAGCAAAACCTTTGTAATTATAGACCGATTTCCATTTTGTCACCTTTCAACAAAATATTTGAATAATTATTGCACAAAAGATTACTGAATTTCTGGAAAAAGCATGATTTGTTTTCAAAGCATCAATTCGGATTCCGCCAACATTTCTCTACTGGTCTTGCAATTAGACAAGTATTTGAAGGTTTACTAGACAATAAAGATATTAACAAGTCCTTATGTGCTATATTTCTTGATCTTGCCAAAGCATTTGATTCAATTAACCACCAGATCTTATTAGATATACTCGAACATTATGGTGTTAGAGGCGTTGTCCATAGTCTGTTTAAGTCTTACCTCGAGAACAGAAAACAATGTGTTTCATATAAAAATGTATTTTCAACTTTTCTCCTTATTACAGCAGGAGTACCTCAAGGAAGCGCACTGGGTTCCTTTTTATTCTTGGTTTATACAAACGATTTGCCACTCTGCTCAAAGTTTAACACCACATTATATGCTGATGATACTGTTCTTATCTGTTCTGACAAAAATATCAGCTCCTTAAACGTAAAGACAAATGACGAACTCGAAAAAATAAATTTGTGGCTTCTTAGTAATGAACTTTCACTCAATTTAAGCAAGACAAAGTAGCCTATATGCTAATTTCACCTAAAACAATGCTAAATATCGGTAGTTTTTGTGTAAAAATAGGCAACACTGCAATAGCTGCAGCTAGGCCTAATTCCATCAAATATCTAGGTGTCTTATTTGATGACAAATTAAACTGGGATAAACATATTCAGCTTGTCATTTCTAAGTTAAGTTCGACTATTGCCATTCTTTACAAGCTAAAATTTTATGCACCTCCAAGCTTACTCGAAAAAGTTTATTATGATATTGCGTATCTACATTTAAGTTATGCTATTACCACTTGAGGCAACGATTAAATAAACACTTGGGGCATACGATTGAATAAAATTCAAGGGATGCAAAATCGTCTCGTGAGAATTATTACTAAAAAGTGTGATAGAAGAACTCGCATGTCCCCTCTGTACAAACAGCTTTCCAAATTGAAACTCAATAATATATTCAGGCTTGAAATAACTAAACTTATGCTAAAAAGAAAAAATAATAACCTGCCAGATCTATTTCAAGACTACTTTTTTCCACCACAGATATCCACAAATTTGCCACCAGACAAGCTGGACGTCACAATTTTTTTCTGCCTAGATCAAGTTTTAATTTTGTCCAAAATTCAATTAAAGTTTGTGGCGTCAAAGTATGAAACAGTTTATTTTTGGTTCTAAGAGAAAAAGTTAACTTCGGTAAAAAAACATTCATCAAAGTTCTAAAAAAATGTTTAATAACTTCGCCATAAGTCCGTTTTAAAAAATATTTTTCTTATTTTGTGTTTTTTGTTTTGTTTTTCTGTTTTGAAGTAGCCTAATTACTGAGGTGAGAGGGTGCAGACTCGATGACCTCGTCAAACTTTTTGGGAAGCTAGACATATGGTCTTTCGCACTCTCTCACTGGAAAAAAACGTGTGCTTGAAAAATGTTTCGTGTCCTGCGTCGGTTATTTTTTTTAGCCGACATTAATTTTATGAAATGGGCTTGTACATGCCTTTTTTCCGAACAAAAAAAATACTAACTGACTAACTAAAACCAGAACATTAAGTAAAATAAGTAAAAGGAGGCTGCAACCATTACTACTGCAGTTTGAGAAATTGCAGACTGAAAGTTAGGTTTTAGCATTTTATTACAGGACCAAAGGAGGGGGGCATGGCTGCGTGCCCCCCCCTGCGTGCGCCTATGGACATTAATATACAGGGTGGCAGCTGACTCAAAGAGCGCAAGCTCCCTTTGCAGTCTCCCTCAGTTACTGTTAGCTTTTCTGTTCGCAATAATTTGAAAATAACCTCAGTTATTTGTTTATTTTATCTATACTACAGTAGCTGTTTGCTCCATGAACACCGGCCAAGGGCCAACGCTTTTCGTAAATGCGATTGTGTAAGAGCGGTAAACAATATTGTGACGCAACAATTACACTTCGTAACTGAACAACGTTAGGAGAGTGGGCTTATGCTGTGATGTTACAACAATCGCAGATGAAGCAAAGACCAACATTATCGTTTTCTTACGACAGATCAACGAATATCGGCTGTAAAAGCACAAACGTTGCCCAACCAATGAAGAAGGGTTTGAACCCCCGACCTTCATCTTCCCGTTGCCTACGCCCTTAAAGCTTAATGTTCTATAGTCTCATAGCGCTTTAACTACTTGTCCACAGGCCTGGATTTCATTTTCTTAATTCTTTTAATGTATGTAATAACAGCTGCATTGGCAAAAGCGAAACTCCTAATGATCAAGTGAGCGTAAAAATTTAAAAACACCCAACCGGTACTTTACATTAACTTTCCATGACTTTTAGGAACAACGTCGTCACCCACCTTCAACACAGAAACTGGAACTTCAATGTACACAACGCCCAGCAACACATGTGAGAAGCAGTCGCACACTTGTCCCTCATTAGATATTCCAGAAGAAGCTGGCAGAGCAAGTTGCACAGATGGAAACCGCATCGGCAGCGTGTGCACGTAATATTTTATCTTTTTTGATATTCTTTAATCAAACAAAAAAAAATCGAATCTTTAATTATTAATTACTCGCGGTATTACGCCAAAGCGTGTAACGAGTGGCGGGGTCCAACTCCGCAGCGTAGACCCTGGGCAACGCAGCTTCGAAGAAACGTCGCAACGGTGGCAAGTCGTTGGAAACTTTGTGCCGATTTGACCGGCCAGGGAAGCAAACCCCAGACCTCCCGCACCGATAGCATGCGCTTAACGACTGAGTCAGTATTTCACAATTCAAGAATGGGTTAGCTGCAGCTCAGTACTTTCAATATTATTAGATGCTATTACGCGGTTTATGGGGGTGAGGGAAAGTAGAGAGTAGTGATTTTAATGGTTTTTAAATCGAAAGTTGATGTTTCTGAATTTTCGTGTCATACTTTTTTGCATGAATATTAGATGAATGTTGATTTCCCTTTCAGTATCACACGAGTAGCCGTTTATTCGCTTAATCTACTTTGTTCTTAATCAGGAGCAACTCACAATTTTTTTCATTGATTGCGTTAAATACGTCAAAAAAAAGCACACGTGTGGAAAAACTCTTTAAATATAAGTTTGATGCAGCTACGCAACAAAAAAACAAATCAAGTCTTCCTTATACTCGCGGCAATACGCCGAAACGTGTAGCGAGGCCCATTTCCGCTATACGTATGGCGTCTGGGCAACGCAGCTCTGAAGAAAAGTCGCGGCGGTCACGAGTCGTTGGCGGCACTGCGCCAATTAATCGACCCGGGAATGAAACCTCAGACGTTCCGCTACAGTAGCGATGTTTTAACCACCAACCTCTCGGTTCTAGATATCATGTTCACTTCAGCACATCAGTTAACCCGACAGTCTGTTTCACCCGGTAGGATTCGTCAGGGATATCTAGGCCATAAACATAAATTTAAAACTCAAAACTGCATAGACTTATAAACTGCAAAATCGCAAAATCGTTTGATATCTGCTCTGCACTCATCTAAAGCCCAATCGAGCAAAGCTGCACTGTAGCAAAATGCAGCAGGTGTTGCGTCACATAAAAGCACTACGTCGTGACGAAGGCGGTAAAAGAGTTGTTGGCGCGGGAACGACTGTAAAAACAGTGGGTGGTTGTTAATTCGAATTCAAAAAAGCTAGAGGTGGAGTCGTGAATTACACGAAATAAATCATAAAAAACAAACAAATAAAAATAAGGATAAGATTTTTAGGTTGAATACTGTATAATACGCTCTAGCTCTGTTATTGCGCACTTATTTGATCAGTTGTCCACTCCGCAGTTATTACCGTAAAAATCAGGGCTGCGAACTCGAACTTAAACTCAAACTCGAAAGAAATGGATGTTTTTGCAGAACTCGAAAAAAGTCTGAGCTGAGAACTCGAACTTGAACTCGAACTTGCAAATATTCTGGGCAGAGAACTTGAATTCAAACTCGAAGATATTTTAAGAAAACTCGAGTTTAGTTTCATTTGTACATGCCCAAGATAATAACTTTTGTTCAAAACTCGAAAGAACTTGATAAATTTTCACTGGACTCTAACTCGAACTAAAACTCGCAAAAATGAAAATGCTGAACTCGAACTCGTAAAATAAGCTGAACTCGAACTCGACTTTAAACTCGGTAAAAAGTCGACCGAGTTCGCACCCTTGCTAAACGTTAGTAAAAGTGCAGTGTTTATTTGCTTCATCAATGTATGTAATTAGTCGAAAAGCGTTTTTGCTCCTAAACAAAATAGATTATCAGTATAAAGGGTTGATAAGAATTACCTTGGCCAATAAAATAGGTTTGGGTGGAAAACGTATTCGATTGAGCAGATGAGAGAATTTTATTGGCCAAGCAAACTACGACGTTTTGAAGCGTATTTCACGTAATCAAATGGTCTCGTGTCACACTCGCGATTTGTGGTTGTCCATTATTAAATGTAGTACAGTAATTTCTCCAGCAAATAGCTTTGTAATTAACGGAAATATTAACTTAAAACGCATTTTTCTGTTACTTCAATATTGAACACGCATTCAATTTTTTGTGCCAAAAGCTTTTGCCTCAGACTTTTTCAAAAATTCTATAAGTCCAATTATTGTTCAAACCTTTTAGTTTAGTGAAGAATGCAGAGTTGCAGATTTTAATTGACCACATTGGGTCGTGTTTATGTATTTTGAAAAACTATTAAAGAAAAAGATTTAGACGAGAACACGATGTCATGCTATACAGGCACCATGACTTACATGATATCACGTCACCAATGTTCCCTGTGATTCAGTAGTTCTTCAACTGGGTTTGACCGAACCCCAGGGGTTCTGTGAGGCTGTGGCAGAGGTTTTCCAAGATCGGAATGAGTCTACACAAATGCACAAAATGGCAGAAAGTCGTGGTAAATTAGTATTTCTGTGAGGTTATAATTTTTTGTAAATATTTTGTTTCGTTGAATAGCAATAAATCAATGTTCACTGTTGGCTTAAGTTTAAACTGAGTTTTTAATTTATCAGTTATAATCAGAGGCGGATCAGGGGGGGGGGGGATGGATGTGGAGAATACATTCCCCCACCAGCCATTTTCAGCGTTACTTTTGATGAGTACAATTTTTTAGAGCTGGGCCCTCAGTACTTCAAAAGTAACGTCGACAATGCTTTGATACTGACATTTTGCAAAAAATGTAACAACCGTACCGATAACGATACATTTTTTAAAAAGTAATGACAATAACGATACTCGGTACCGATTTTCGATACTTTTCAAATGATAAATTTTTCTTGTTTTTCTTTTTGTAACAAAATTATGACTTAGATAATCCATTACCTAGGACGCGCACCGGTAGTAAATACATTCGATCTAAAGGTGCCATGTTTTTAAAGATTTTTTATAAAGCGGATAGGGAAAATTGTTCTCGTTTAGTAGCTCATTTCCTAAGTTAAAATAGTCTCTCAGAAGACTTAATGATTTCCATATAGGTCTACTTTACTGCCATAGCTGTTTAGGAGGTCTATCACAATACTTAAACTTCGCTGCATGGCCGTTAAATGTTTTGGCAAATTTTTAACAGTTTACATGCGAAGAGGCGCGTACCCTCAATTTTCTTCAGGGAACCGAGCGCTACCGAAGATAGTAAAGGCCAATTTTTTAAAAATCAATGTTTTGAAGCACTTACAGTACCAATTATATTTATATAAACTCTTATATTTTCAGTCTGCTGCAATCATGCATTATAACGGCGGGTCCAACGGTCACGGTTTAGTGATCATCTTTGAATAGTGAAAATTGCGTTCACTCCTGAGAAATTTTCCGTTTTTGCGTTCGAAATCCGTTCCAAAAAAAAAATTACCGAAATGTCGAGTAAAACAGTCAAAAAATTAACGACGGTATTTAAAAACAGAACATTTTTAAAAAATATTGACGTTATCGATAACGGTACTAAAAAAATACCGCGTTACCGTAACGCGGTACCGCTCAACTCCACAATTTTTCCACAATTTCGAACTTCGTTGATAATAATCCTTACGCCTCAAGCACGCATTAATCGAAAATGTATCATATTTGGTGAAGAACTCAAAGTTAGGGGCAAAAGAATTGAACAAAAATTGCCATAAAAATTGTTCAAAATGCACTAAAATGGCCATTACAGCATCTACATTTTCAAAAAATTTTCGGAAGCATGTCCTCGGACTCCCTAGACCCATATTTTTGTTCCTTAATTTGCTTCAAATTAACTTTACCAGAAAGTTACGCTTAACATGTAAAAACTTGGTACCTCCTTCCCCCCCAACGTAAAAAAATTCTGAGTACGCCTCTGTCATGATACATCTTCAAAGAGCTTATTTACGTTCTTTTCCGGGCTAAAACGTCTAACGTCTCTGTACTTACTGTACTTTACGTTCATGCTACAGTAATTCAAAACTGCATCCCCCCACCAAAACTTTCTGGATACGCTTCTGGTCATAACTAAGGGTTCGGTGCATGCCTGCATAACACTTTTTAGGTTCAATATCACCGATAAATATAAGAACCACTGCTTCAACTTTTCGTAGTCAGTGGACGCAGAAAATTTGGTGAGTGCGCACTTTTTTAGAAATGACTAATAATGTAATCGTGCTGCAACCCAAGAAGGAATTTCAGCAGTCTAACCTGATAGGCCTAGACTTTTCAAGAAAATTTGAAGTTATTCAATTGTATTTGTAAGTGCTGGTACTTATTTTGCACTGGTGCCGTTTGCACCCACGAAAAAATGCATCTTTTTTGAGAAAATCCAAAAACAAATAATTTCTCAACCTGTCAATGGAGAACATTGCAACTTCATCATATGCTTGCGCGCAGTAAATTTATGCGTGTGGGCAAAAAGCTGTGCGCGAGCGGGAGCAATTTCGGCATTCGGAGGGCAATTGTAACAATTCTTGATTTTGGATGGCGATTTTACTTTTTAGCTTTTTAGGGGGCGATTTTGGAATTGCCAATATTTACAGGTATTCAGTTGATTTTGCTTCTTAGGGAACATATTTAGTAGCAACATATTCAAAAATATTCCAAATTTAAAGAAGAATCTGCGGATGCGCAGACCTTTTTTTGCTCTTCGCCTGTTTTTAGTGGAAAAAACAGTTGCTCTGCGGACGTGAAGAAGTTTTTTTTTTTTTTTGCTCACCAACGCTCTGTGGTAGCAATTTCGACCCACACTTTCCAAAAAGGGGCGATTGCGTAAAAAAGTTAAAGACTCCTGGCTTAGAGGGAACACAGCCCGTCACCAGCGCGCTGAACTTCAGCTATCAATATGGCAGGACTAAAACCTTCAAGAATACTTTGAAAGTAATTTGCATGCAGAATCATTCTGAACAACTGCACAACGGTCGACGGTGAATAACGACTTTTTTAATGGCATTCAGCTTAATTGCGTTCTCAAACTGGGAAACTTAATTCAGCGTTGATCTACAATGATGTAACCTGCATGAGTCTTTTTATCGTAAAAATCAATTGATTGCTATCGTTGTTAAAGGTAAAGTCTTATCACTCTCCTGTATTTGTTTCAGGGTCACGTGTAATCGACGTTATGTATTTGCTGGAGTTGTAGGAACAAACATAATCACGTGTGTGGAGGAAGATGGTGAATGTCCAATAGCAGCGTGGGACGCCAAGCGTACAATGTACTGCATGCGTAAGTGCTTGTTGATCCACCTAACTTACTGCAGTTAATTGACACGAGAATGAAGATAATAATTCCAAAATATTTAAATTTCTGATTTTGTGAAATGTTTTTAGCTTTGTTTTGTTCTGATCTTCCGAAACTTGGGAACGGTTCCATAGAATGTGATCGCCAGTTTAAACGTGGATCAATCTGCAAGTATTTATGTAATAAAGGATTCGAGCTTTATCCGCGGGACCATGAAGGACATTTCTGCTACAAAAACGGTACCTGGGTCGGAAGACCAATGCCTAGATGCATAAGTAAGTAAACGTTTAGCTTTTTGTGCTTCGCCTGCCAGAATGTACTTAGAAAAACAATTGAACTAAACACACTTTTTAATTATAATAATGCATTTGTATAGCGCTCTTACCTGACGGAAATCAGATCAAAAGCGCTGAACAAAACAATAAAATACGTAACAGTGTAACAATATTAAAATAACCATTAGATAAAATATTACTCTATTATTAAAAGATTGGTTCTTGCGCAAACGTCGGAGTGGAATATTTGTCTTGAAGTTTTTGTTACGAAAAATATCGATCTATCTTTTCTAGACCTGCTTATCCTTGGGGGGTCATGGGGGCAGCTGTTCAGGTTGAAGCCTCCAAGCTTCTCGATTCTCTGCCACAAAGGGTTGATGCTCTGGTGGAATCCCAAAGCGAGACCAACTTTGATCTTCAACGTAATCTCGCCATTGGGTTCTGGGTCTGCCTTTGGGTCTTCGACCAACAGGTTACGAAAAACATAAAAGTACATCATACAAAGCAAATAAAATCGGGGTCAACTTAACATAAAAATACAAATATTCCATCAATTTTGAAGGAGCAGACCTGGTAATGACATCAAACTTGCCCAAAAATTATGTGATATCGGAAAATACGTAGGAAAACTGCCTGATGTTGTATCTGTAAAAAATCACCTTAACGCTTTTCGAGTCTAACTGATGTTCGGCAAGAATAACTACAGTAGCCTACAATAAATTATTGGTATCCGACTTATTTTAACCGAATCTATAAACTTTTACAGAGTTTACCGTACTGAAAAGTAAAAATGGCTCAATATCAAGTCCAGGATTTCCACAAGGTTACAATGATGATGTCATCCAAAGCGTGTATATCGAAGCAATGCTTGGCCACGTGATCATTTTGCAGTTTCGCACTTTTGTGACGGAATATTTAGATGAAAACGGAAGGAGAACAGATTTTGTCAGAGTAAGTTTGCTTTTGAGAGCAGTGTAATCTTGTAGTTTACGTAATAAATGACTGACAAAGGTAAAACTAATAATGTGAAGATAACACTTAACTTAAGTCTATAGCCTTACAGCTAGCCATTATTTTTATTCATACGGTAGGTCTAATGAATGTAAAATTTTCAAATTTTACAAATCTAGATATATTTATAAATTTAGCGCACGTAAATGTGAGCGCGGATAAATAATAATGCATCACGTGTTTTAATATGTATGAACTATCAGTAGACAATTGTAAATACTTCTGACTTCAGATCTTAGACGGAGAGGACGGAAGAGCGGACTCATTTCGTCAATTTTTCTACGGAAACTTAACAACTCCGTTTGAACTGACGTCAAAAACCAACAGAATTCATCTGTTTTTTGTAAGCAACAGCAACGGAGTTGTGCAACAAGGGTTTAGTCTTGATTATCGAGGTAAGGTGATAGCTGGTGATGAGTAGCCTACCATTGCCACGTCACAATGCGAATCAAACAGAAAGTCAATCATATAAACAACTTATGTAAACATGTCAAAAACTTGCCAACACTCCTGCGCGAGAAAAACTCCCAGTCAGTTTATTTTTTACTTAATATATTTCTTTTTTCGACGTAACATACTTTTAAGTAAATTAGTGTAACATTTCTATCAACTATAAAAAATCAAATCTTCACTGTGCTCCCGATGTTACGCCGAGGCGTGTAACTGGTGGAGGGGCCCATCTCCGCAGCTTAGCGCCTGGACAACACAACTCCAAAGAAATATCGCGGCGGTGGCGAGCCATGGCTACACTGTGTCCGATTTGACCGTCCCTGGAATCAAACCCCTGACCTCTGGCACCGATGTCTTTAACAGCTGCTTACATCAAATATTGTTTTGTCCTTGAATGAGCAAAGAAGACCGATGATCACCATTTTAAGACGAAATATGTTTCTCAATAACTTTCCAGTAGAATTGAATGCGAAACAATTGAAATTTGTCAACAAAAACAGTGATTCTCATGGCAGCATTACCTGGTTAGGTATTGGGGCAGATTGTCATGAAACAAACTCACATGTCAGAATTACAGTGGTGACAAAATGTTATCTGTAAAAAAAAAGGCTTGTGATTTTGAACACTCAGTTTTCTCAATACCTTTTGTCATGAAGCTTCAGAATCGCGACATTCCGCAAAACGCAAAGTCTCGAGCAGCTAGCAAAGCTTTAAAATGTGTTCATAATGTTGTCTTGCAATCGCATCGCAGAAGAAAGCTGTTGTCATAAAATTGACATCAACCCAACACAAGAATTCATTCTCGATAAAGAATTTGCGCTCTGTTGTTAGGCCAGGAAACAAAAATATTATTCTGAACAAGATTTGCAAAAGTTGGACTGCATTCTGCGGACTGTAAAGAAACATTGCAACAAGAAAGGATTTATTTGAACGCTTTTCAATGTAGTGCCATTTGTAAAATTAACATTACATACAGACTAAAGACAAATCAACACTTTTCTATGCTTCAAGACAAAATGGCAACATAAAAAGTTGCACATTTTGCGGACTGTAAACTAAATACGCTTTCATCCAGTCTAAGACAAAACCCGTTTCGGCGGTCTGTAAAATAGCGCCATCTGTAAAATAGTGCAGATCGTAAAATCCATTCAGAAGCGATTGGAAAACTTACGTCATTCAGTGAACGACGTCAAAGCCACCTAGATACGACGTTCAGTGAATGACGTAAGTTTTCCGATCGCTTCTGAATGGATTTTACGATCTGCACTATTTTACAGATGGCGCTATTTTACAGACCGCCGAAACGGGTTTTGTCTTAGACTGGATGAAAGCGTATTTAGTTTACAGTCCGCAAAATGTGCAACTTTTTACGTTGCCATTTTGTCTTGAAGCATAGAAAAGTGTTGATTTGTCTTTAGTCTGTATGTAATGTTAATTTTACAATTGGCACTGCATTGAAAAGCGTTCAAATAAATCCTTTCTTGTTGCAATGTTTCTTTACAGTCCGCGGAATGCAGTCCAACTTTTGTCGTTACCATTTTGGCTTAGAATGGGAAAAGCGTAAAATTGTCCTTAGAGTGCATGCAAAACGTATTTTACAAACGGCACCTCATAAAAATCACCCAGAATTTCCAATAATAGTAATAGTACTCAGTAGTAAAAGCCAATAAATACATTGGCCTGCCTTAGCTGTTCTTCCGGAAGAACAAAATACACTTTAAAATTCTCAATCTCACATAGAACGAAAGAATATTTATGATACTGTATAGAAACGCAAGTGCATTTGAACTTGCATGTCCTATGTCCAATTGTCCTTGTCGATGCCGAATACAATTCTTCCGCATGGGCTTGGTGACAACTTCAGCATACGCACAGCTGTGCAGTTACAGTATAGAGCTGCTATCTAAGTCGTTCTGAGTACTTCATTAACGTTATTAATTTTTTTATGTTAGATTTTACGTTTTAAAATTTCATTTTCCTTCTATCGATTTATCATGTCGTTCGCCTGACTTTATTTTACGTCAAAAATTTTTGGTGATTTTATATAAGCGTAAGCTATATCAGTGATCTCTGTTTGATGGAACTGTTATTCAACTGCAAAATAAGTTTCACCTAATGCATGAGCCATCTCACATTTTTTTCATCGGAAAGTAGGCTATTCTAAAATTTACGCTACAGGACCAAAAGTGTAATCCGTATTTCATGTGTGGAATGGGATTAGGACATATATAATTGATCCTCTATTTGTAACTTCTTCCTTTAATCTGGATGTAAAAAATAATTATTATTACAAAGCGTTTAGGCCTAACTGTCCTGCAGGTTTACCACTCAAGCAGATTTTTGTGTCGATACGAACACAGCGAAAGTTCAGATGTTTGGCTGAACGCAAAAAGCGCTTGCTTTAATGTTATGTAATTGTGAGGGGCTGGTTTTGATTCGTAGTTAAGTACACCAAAAAAGTTACAAATTATGATGCTTTATAGTATTACTAGCAATCTTTTACGATCGCTGCAGTAAGGTTCGACACCCCCAACGGCGGTGCTAGGGCGCTAAATCGCGAAGAATTGCAAGGTCAAGTAATTATTACAGAATTTACAGTATACTACTGTTTACGTATAGCGTGTAAATTTAAATGACAAAATTAATCAATTGCTTAAAACAGCACAGAAGATTCCTTTTTACAGAGTTTGAACTACGCGTGTGCCTTTTTGTTTTGGGTCATTGATATTATTTAATCTTGCTTAAAAAAAATTACCTTTTTGTATTTATAGTGGTTCTCAGATGCTGGACTTGTGAAAACCAAAATTCGCTTAGAGAATGCAATGTGAATGGAAGATTGGTAGAATGCCGACCAAACGAGGTATAAGTGCGTTGCACTGGTCAACAGCGAAATACAAAAATGCCAACCTACTTTTTTAATAGAAATTTTTCAGCTGATTTTCAAATGTGCATCCAGTTTTTGCCCATCACGTCAGGTTTAAAAGATATTTAAAGTTTTATATCCAGGTAAATTTTTCATAGCGTAATTGTCACACCACAACATACCCATAGTTGGCGGAACCAGGGGGGCCGAGGGGGCCCTGGCCCCCCACTTTTTTCAGGGGGGCCCTGGGAGGGCTCTAATTTACGCGTTTATTTCTACAATGTTGCCGCTGCATGAATACATTTGAAACCTAATAGGCCTACCATCGAAATTAAAACCCAGGAAAGAGCATAAATCCAGAGATGTCTTCTTCAAAATTTTGTTTGTGCGGTGGGGTAACTTAAACTAGAAGCAAAAACCGTGGGTCTGAAGCCCACATAAATTGAACATGTCACATGCGGACAGGCTAAATATGGGTTGTAAGGGCCGGATTTACGCATAGGCTAAGCAGGCTGAAACCTATGGTCTCGGAGAAAATGGTGGGAGGTCTCATCACGAACAATCAAGATTTTTGTTGTTATCTTCACCGATGCTTTTAGTGGAGAACAGAACATCTGAGTACGTGCATACTTTTTTTTTGCTCTTCACTACACCGATATTTTCAGTGAAAGCGGGACATCTGAGGACGTGAAGACCTTTTTTTGCTCTTCTAATCAGTGTGATCAAATAGCCTAGGGCCTCTCATTGCCTAAATCCGGTCCACAGGAACGCATTTAGGGACGGGACCATTGTACCATGCCCCCCTCTTTTGACTCTGCCTTTTAGCAAAAAAGAACAATACAAATGGTGCCAAGTGACTAAAATATGCCAGATTCTCTTGGTGGTTTTTGTAGCTTATGGACAGGGGCGAATCCAGAGGGGTAGGATGAGGGATATGCATCCTTCCACCAGCCATTTTCAAAATTGTTTTTGATGCTCACAATTTTTCTATAATTTCGAACTCCTTCGATAGCTATAAGCCTTACGCCTTAAGCACGCATAATTAAGAATGTGCAAACAAAATGCATCATATTTGGCGAAGCACCCACAATGAAGGTCAAAAAATTTAAACACAATTTGCCTGAAAATTATTCAAAATGCACTAAAATAGCCATTACAGCATGTAAATTTTCAAAAGTTTCCCGGGAGAGCATGCCCCCGGACTCCCCTAGAACTTTCCTGGTTTCTTAATCAGCTTCAAATTAGTTCTGCCGAAAAAAATGCGCCGGAAAAAATGTGGAAATTATGCCCCCCTTTTAAAATTTCTCGCTACGCCACTGCCGTCCTTGGTTGTAGATGAAGAAGATCTGGTCATTGGTTTTGGGCCCCCCCAACTTTAGAAATGCTTCCGCCATCGCTGAACATACCCTTGTCGCAAAACAAAGTCGTTCTCAATATGACGTCAGTTTTGGCTGTGACATCCTAATGTAGTTTAACGTCGTATTTCTCCTTGATGTGAACTTTTCAACAGCATGCAGAAGATTAGCTGTTTCAGGTATTAACAGCTAACTTGAATTTTTCCAATCTTCAGATCATGTCCCACCATTGTTAGCTATGATAGCGCTGTGCTCAGCACGATTTTTAAAATAAAGCTTGAACCACAAACTCTAGTTTTTAAGGTCTCATTTTTATACCTTTTCACTTTTTTCAAACCTATTACCGAGTAGAAGGTTTGACTACAGTAATGAAAATTTCGTTTATGACAACAACATAGATGCCACCAACAGTAGAATGTAATTACATGAGGCTTCAACAGTTGTTTCTAAGGAAATTTTTTGCTGCTAAAATTGAAGCTTACTGTTTGATTGTTAACGAATCATATCATAATAAACTTCTATGACGGTACAAATATTTTCCTTTGTTATAATAATGTGAACAATGCAATAACATAAAACCTTTTGGTTTTAATTAAAACCCTATAAAAATGTAAAAAATTTAAAAAACTTGACGAGCTGGACAGTTATAGTTTGCATATTTGAAATCATCGTGATTAATTGCAAAAGTATAAGGAGTAACTTGGAGGCCCTGTGCCATTTAACAGACATAAGTTTGTCAACCTGTTGTAGAGCGGGACAACGCTGTTTCGGGTTAGTAGTTTTCATAAGCAGCCCTCAAGTAAGATACATGCATATTCCAGAACGAATGCTCTTGTCGGGATCACTCATCCCTTCGGTTAAATATATCTTAAAGAATTTAATTTTTGTGGTACCTAGCCACTTGTGTGTTTACGTCACCACGCTAGTCAAATCCTTTACGTGGCCAAGGTGAAGATCAATAACTAAAAAAAGAACAAAAACCCACCACCTAGGGGCGCACCTGGAAGTTCTTTTTATACTCTTTTTTCGACGTATTGACACTGATTTTAAAAACTACTTTGTGGATTACTGTATTGTAATGTATGCTGTTCGCAAAAGATTCAAATCACGCCCTACCTCCGACCACAAATCAATCACCAAAGGGGCGCACCAAACAGTAATTTTATATACCGGTACTCCAGTTTCGACGTAATCTTTTAAACTTTAGAACAATCAATTTATTGCAATGCACCTGACACTTGCGTATGCTTTTGGCAGAGAAGTGAAATCACTCTTTACACCCGATCGCAAATCGTCCGCTTTCTCTGTTATGACGTCACAAAGAGGCTTGAAACTGCGCGTACATAGTTATTCGACTTAGCAGGCAGCAGCAATTAAACAGAAGGAAATAAAACTGTGCGAGAAGAAAAGTAAAGAAGCAATAGGTATCTATCAGATCTTCACTGTTTTCGCGTTAGATGGATGCTAAAGATTGTTGATAAGCCGACAAAGATACGCGTATAGTCGCTCGCTGTGATTCTAAACTTCTTCAACCAATGGCCGTTTCTGATAATACGGTGGACGAGTGCCGATCGAAGCAGTAACTAAATTGAACCTTGGCCTCAATGGCCTTTTCTGTGTGTTTTCTTTTGTAGTTTGTATTGATTTGCCATCGTGATTGGTGTGTAGACTGAGATTTCCGATGCGGATATTTTGAATATTTTAATGAAAGCAATCACAAAATGAGAAAATAGGGAAAAATCCGGCAATTTAAGGGTTGCGAAGCGCAGCCTCGTTCTGCTGCTGCGATAATTTAGTTGAAAATGTGAAAGATTTGCCGTATCGTAGGATAAAATTGTAGCTGAGCGCTTGACTGCCCTACATGAAATGCAATTCCGTTTATTGGATAGTCCTTTTTCAGATCGACGGTCAAACTTCTTGTGGAGATTTTAAGCGAAAAAGCTTTGCATTTTGATGTGGGCAGCTTTCCCCAGTGTGGGCCCCTAGCCGACCGTTGGGATCTTGTCGTCTCCAAAAAAGAAAAAAAGACCTTCACCCTCAGTTCTGGGCCCTTAAATTGAATCTTGGTCCCTTTGACGACTAAGTGGTCTCCGAAAAAAAGGTCTTCACCCGAAATTTGGTGAACTCAAATTGAAACCGAGGCCTCTTGACGGCTATGTGGTCTTTCCAAAAATAACAAAAAGATCTACAACCATAATTCGGGCCCACAATGGAATCCGGGGTTCTTCGACGGCAAAGTGGATCTCTCACCACACTACTTTGGAACCTCTAGACTCGGGTTTGATTCCGAGTCGGGTCAAACCAATGACTTTAAAATTGGTATTCACAGCTTCTCTGCTTGACGTTCAGCATTAAAGGGACAGTGTGGGGAACAAGCCGGCAAGTTTACTTGTTGTGCCGTTAGGAAAAACACTTAGCGGGATTTCCCCATCTTGGTGTGGTGGACAGATGGCTGGCAACTCCTAAGCAAACTCGTATAGCGCATTGATCGCTTTCTCGTGATAGGAGAATAAATATGCAACTAACTCACTCTATGATGGGCCCCTACAAAGTCGTGATGGGTTCCTAAAATGCTTATTCACGGGCTCCTACACAGCCATGTGCCCGGGGCAGACTACCCCCTGTAATTCCCAGCCCCCTCTGATAAGCCTTGGGTGGGGGGGGTCCTGTAGTGTGTCTTTTGTATTCTTGACATTCAGTTGGGACGATCTATTCTACAGTATTAGAGCAAAAAAAGGAATTCTGGTAAAAAGCTGCCAATTTCGTTCTGCATTTCGCTCCAAAATGTTTTCTGACTGCACTCCAGGGATTGCTTGAGAAAAGTTTTTACCGGCCTTCTTCTGGCCCAGAAAAATTGTCGCACCGTTAAATAAAATATCTCTAATTTGTAAAAACAGATAAGCGTTTTTAGAGTTTACATTGTTAGTGATTCAACTGGTTGGAAGATTGTGCCAAAAAAGAGAGTGGAGCTTAGGGTCGAAAATGGCGAGCCCAATTTAAGGCGTTTTCGAATGAATCCAGAAAATTTATGAAAAAATATTTTACAGTTTGTGGCAATGCAGAAAGACAATCAGCTGATATACAAAAACAAGACGAATCTGCTGATACAAATAGTCAGAGAATTTTAAAACATAGGGGGCGCAAATTTTTCGTTTGCCCCGGGGCGCAGGATACCCTCGCTACGCCACTGTACGCATTACAAGTGTTCTACTAAAAACTTTGAGATAATATGTGTGTGGCAGCCTGTATTATGCTGAGGAATCAGCATTGTAGATAAAAAGTTTTATTTCATTTTTTAACTGTGTGTTGTTGCTGGCAAGTCATACTGCAAACCACCACACAGCACGTTGCAAAATGAATAGTGCAACAATGAATTTTTTCACTGCTAACAGACCCACCTGTCGGCTAAATCAAATAGTTTGTTCTCCCAAAAGTAACCATTTCTGCAGCTCTTAGCATACTCAGTCAGGTCTTAATTTAGTGAAAGCATTTGGTTTGCATACACTAGAACTTAGTTTGTCAGCGACATGGCCTAGCGGTACCGCGCGCAGGTGACAGATCCTACGTGACGGGTTCGATTCGCGGCTGGAGCCGATCGCATGTGACTATCTAACGGGTGGCTACTGACTGGAAGAGCGCAAGCTCACTTCGCAGTCTCCTTCAATTACTGTTGAATTTTCAGTTCAATATAATTTGAAAATAACCTCAGTTATTTATTTTTTTTATTTATTAGTTTGAGGGGGGTGCTTAATCATCGGTCTTTGTTACGTTGCATCATGGGAATGGAGTGACTCTGCATTGTAAGCTGACTTTACACTCGCGATCAGCAGTAGATATGTTCAGCACTGAGAAACGCATTTGGCAAATATTGAAGCTCCAGCTTTTACATGTTGCCGCCTAAAACTTTTGCAACCTCATCTTTATTTACAGAATGCATGTGAGACACATATACGAAAAAACCAGAACAGGTTGGTTTACTTCAAAGGCTGCAAACAAGCCCGTGCTTGTGCTAACAAACAACAAAAGGTAACATTGATAGATAGCACGTGTATTCACGAATTCTACTTTTTACTGTATTTTCAGGTTATAGAAAATATTGGAAGTTCTAATATTGATTGCTTAATTATTGATGCCAAACGTTGAAAGCACGAATTCCGTTTTTCTAGCAAGATAATTTCCCCGTTTATGTGTTCAGTTTTAGTGGAATTATGGCCCGCGATTCTTTGTTCTAGTTTCTGCATCATAATCAGTTAAAAAAGTGATTATGACATCAAGAAATTGATTATGATGCAAAAACCAGAACCAAGAACCGCGGGCTTAAAGCGCACTAAAATCGGACATGTGAACGAGGTAAATGTAAGCCTATTATAGTGAAAGCAGGCCAGAAGTTTTGCCGGTGAAAGCTTTGCCAGCAAGTGTCGCAATGCTTTAAAAGTTACTCTATTTTCAATGATCGAAGTAATTTTATTTATTCTAGTTTCAATGCACATATCGTGACGTATGTTTGGACTCATTATTCACTGATTCAACTTCACTGATTCTCATTGAAACGAAAAAAACTAATGTAACTATAGTGATATAAGAAAAGAAAAATTGAGCAAAAATGTCACCATTATACGATCTGATACAAAAACTACGCCCTGCATGCTTTTAAAAAGAAAATGGAATCGCTATTTTGAGCTAAGCCTGTGCTTAGGCGTGGACAATTTGCTATATCTTGAGATTTGTGCTTGTTTTCTTCTTTAGTGTAGTAATTTCTCTTCGCTATGTTTCGATTAGCAACAACAACCCAGAACACTTTGTTTACATAGCCTATAGCCTTGGTATTTGTACTCCATGATATCTCTACTATGAATTACTACAGTGCGGGGGTTCTTAAAGTAAAGTCTGTGAACGCCTAAGGGGTCCACAAAAATGTTTCGAGGAGTCCGTTAACTCAAATATAAATACATTATGAATATCTATTTGCACGGCCATTTGTTGTAAGGGGTCAACGGAGGCTCTATAAGAATAATTTAGGCGTGCTCACTCCTCAGCACTAAACGGTGAAGAACCACAGTAATTGCATTGTATTGATGGGTAAATTAAGCGTTACTTTTTCATGCATATTTTTTCTTCGTACTTCATAGAATCCAAGCCTTGAGCGCAATCCAGCTGAATGTCATATTAGTGAAAGTCAAGGAACTACTCAATGTCGATGTTGCTGTTACGAAGATAGATGCAATAAAGTAAATAATCGCTGTTTAGGTGAGGGTGTATGATATTACTAAGCAGCATAAAAGCAAGAGATACCTACTAGTGAAATTTATCTACGGAAAGACTTGAGACTCAAACTTTGCAATTAATAGCACTTTTGCTTGACGTTCAAGCTTGAAGCCACTTTAAAAAGAACAAACCATCAAGGTTCTGTATTGTGCCACTGGGAATGACACTAAACGGGTTCATCCCATTTTTTCGAGCAGTAAACAGTTAACTCAGGGAATAACAACACAAGCACAGTATACCCAGTAACTTATGGCACCAAATGATAGCTACTGTAACTTCTCCGAGAACTAAAGTTTAGGTAACAACCGGAACTTATTGGAGTTACATAAGCCTATCTGTAGCCTACTCCTTGTTAGGTCAGCACTTTCCTTTTTTTGTGTGCAGAGGCTCTTTCTCTTGTTTGCAAACAGCCACCTGTGTGGACAGAAGACGAAGGACGCGTGGTATGTGAACAGCTAAAGCCAGGAGCTGAAGGCTGGCAATTTGGAGATAAGTGCGAATTTATATGTCCAGAGGGTAAGCCTAACTTGGAGATTTGATTTTCCATGTTGTAAACTCTGTATAATTAACAGGGCTGTGAGTAACGCGTTACATGTACTCGTTACATTTGCTGTAATTTTAGACGATAACTAATTACATTTTTTCCAAAGTAGAGGTAATTCGGAATTAATTACAATTTGTAAGGAACGAGTACAATTTTAGTTTAATTGAAATTACAAAGTTACAAATTCCTTTCTATTTTCTTCTAGAAACTTTGTTTTTTGATCAGCTTCAACAAAGCACAAAGTTTAACTTTCACAGCGACAAGATCTTATCATGCACGCGCTTGTTTTCGGTTTCTGTTGGCATTTGTCAATAGTCATCTCGATCAAAATTTGCCCGTTAATGATCATGCCAAAATATCTTATGCATTTTTAAGCAAAACTCTGTACAAGTAAATTGGTTACTTCCCATAGCAAAGGAATTTGTAATTGCAATTTAAAAATTACTTTTTCCTCGCGTAATTTTGTAATTGAAATCAGTTACTTTTTTAACCAAGTAATTTTACTAGGTAATTAGTTATTTTTTGGTCAAGGTATTGTAATTAATTACTTTTTTGAGAAATTTTTACAGCCCTGATAATTAACACTAGAACGACCGCGTTTCCAAACTACCTAGAACAGTGGTTCTCAAACTTTTTTGCACGTTGACCCTTAATTTAAGTATAAAATTTTTTATAAACCCCCTAGCCTAGCTTAGCAATTACAAGGAAACAAAATACGTCAAAATAAAGTCGAGTTTTTAACTGAAATGCAAGCTAAAATAGTACACAACCCGAAAATAAGCTTAAGGCCACAGATAAAAAAGATAACGTAAAACGTAACTGTCAGTGCAGCACACCCGTTTCTTTACTTTTAAACTATTTACTGCGGCTACCTTTCAGGTTTACAACGATTGTTCTCCGTCTTACTGCATAATGCCTAACTGCTGTACCCGCCAGTGTAACAACTGCGCCACATTCACTACAATGCTGTTTGTGATGTAACTTGGGAAAAGAACAGTCTTCATGATGCCATCACAATAAATGATTTAATAAATAAACTTGTTAAAACGAATACACTTTTAGACTACTTTAGCTGAGATTCAATCAACCCTCTTAATTTAGTTTGATTTGTTCAAAAACGTCTTTAGCATTCCTTGGCGGATTAATGATAATTGTGAATTGCAGGCTTTATTGCTCCAGTCAGGAGCGTACTTAGGAGGGGGCATTGGGCCATGACCCTCTCTTTTGACTCTGCCTTTTAGTAAAAAAAAGCAAAACTAATGGTGCCAAGTGACTGAAATATGACAGAGTCTTTTGATGTTTTCTGTAACTTATGGCCAGGGAGGTAGGATGAGGGGGTATGCATCCTCCCACCAGCCATTTTCAAAAATGTTTATAGTACGAGTATCCAATTTTTTCATAATTTCAAGCCTCTTTCGAGTCTTGATGGCAATAAGCCTTACGCCCTAAGTAACGCATAGTCGAAAATGTGTGAACAAATTGCATCATATTTGGCGAAGCACTCAGAATTAGGGTCAAAAAAATTTAATCAAAATTTACCTGAAAATTATTCAAAAAACACTAAAATAGCCATTACTGCATGAAAATTTTTAAAATTTTTGCGGGGGAGCATGCCCCCGGACCCCCCTGAAGCTTTTTTTGTTTCTCAATCAGTTTCAAATTTGTTCTGTCGAAAAAAATACACTTGAAAAAATGGGGAAACATTGGCCTCCCCCTTTTAAAATTTCTCGCTACGCTGCCGGGTCCAGTAGACCCCAGTAGTTATTCATTGACCCCCATTCGACCCCTTGGATATTTTCGACCCCTTGGATGGTCCAATTGACCCCTGGGGGTCGATATCGACCACTTTGAGAACCACTAACCTAGAACGACCAAGCGCGTCAATTGACGCACAATGCGCACAATCCGCAATTTGCCCATTTATTTCGTACGTAAAACTTTAATGATGTTGAAATGACATCAAATATCTTTTGTTGCTCCTTAAAAATAATCAAACACTGTCATACTTTATTCAGATGAAGAAACAAAGCAATGACAAAGGCAACCTGGCCGGCATAAGCAAAAAATTTGTACGTTAGCAGCATTT
This sequence comes from Trididemnum miniatum, assembly GCA_964006365.1. NCBI lineage: Eukaryota > Metazoa > Chordata > Ascidiacea > Aplousobranchia > Didemnidae > Trididemnum > Trididemnum miniatum. Next base: position 12,369,159 of record OZ023240.1, on the reverse strand, counting down.
AGAGACGATAAAATGTTGGTTTTGCAAAACAATTTACTCAACAATTTTTAAATGCAAGCAACTTGTTCGTTGCATTCAAGCAACACAGTTAGGGCAAACTTTTGTTATGCGTTACCCATATACTGTACCCTAGCAGATGTAGCATAAATATCAAAACTGGTGTTTCTGATACCGCGTTTTGTCGTAGCGCATGCTTTCATCTTTTTTCTGGTGGTTCGTAAGCTTCAATGAGGTTTCTTTGTGCACCTAAGTCTTTTATGGTATCGTTTATGGTATTAGGGCATCTTATTTTATTTTATGGTATCGCTTTTATGGTATCTTCTAAGTCTTTTATGGTTTCTTTGTGCACATAAGATCAGGGCTAGATCAATAACGCTTATATGCAGTGCACATTCTTACATTTTTGAGCAGTGTCTAATCAAACAAAATGCAAAAATATGATAGTGGGCTGCTTTCACTAATTCTGCTTGTTGCAAATGCAGATGAGTCTGGTTTGAAGTTCTAGTTCAGTACATTTCGCTGTTGCAATTGAAAGTGCCCTCGTTGCACATGGGAATTGGCCAAAGTTTGCCATGCAAGTTCCCCCTTTTCCGATCCAGTTTATATTCACTTGCACGCAATTTTGTGAATCTTTGCCTTCGTTAGCACTATTGATGTCTGCTTCTTCTTTACTTGAATCAAGCTTCGCTGCATCTTTCCTCAATGTGTCATCTAGATTGCTGTCGGAGTGTTCATCATCTGATCAGTCAGCTGAAATGACTTGTATCCGCAAAACAGCCTGCTGCTCAGTAAAACGTCTAGACACGTTGAATACACTGTAATTATATAGTACAGGGGTGCCCAACCACTCTATTTTTGAATGCCTGAGAGTCGATCGCGGGTGGATTTGGTATGCACATCAAGGAGGTTGGTCACCAGCATTCACAGTTCATGTAGCGCGTCTAGTCCGAACTCATGGAGTGCAATTGTTTTGTAGCTGGTAGCCACAACGTGTCACTGCACAAAAGCAACTTCTTCTTTTTTTCTTTACTCCTGCTAGCCTACATGTCTATAGTTCGCAAACCCGTGCTAGTCTCAACTAACTTCACGAAAGAATCCCGAATTTCTACAGCACCGTAGGACGCTGGAGAAATATTGTTTCAATCTTTGTAGCCTTACAATGCTCACTTACCGCTCAGACAAAGCCAATTATCTCCAAATATTTTGTTTTTTACGTCGTAGTGATTCTACAGGCTGCTACTACACTTTCTGTAGATTAATCATGAAGTTTCCAGCTGGTCGTCGTGTGGTTGGGCATCCTCTTCCGACGGTTTAGATGTTGACGGCGTTGATTTTAAGCCAGCGTCGGGTGTCATCATCCAGCACCAACAGACCTTGTATTCCTTTTGGTGCACGATGTAGGGGGCATGTAGAAATGATGTGGTCTGCAGTTTGCTCAGAGGCACCACACTCACAATTCGGTGAAAGAGCAGCACCCCATTTGTACATGGATGAATGGAATCGCCCTACGCCAGTCTGCAGACGATTCAGTTTTACCCAAGATGTTCTGGGCAAACCCATTCCAAGAGGCTTAGGACTGGCCCTGGGAATAAAAGCATGAAGCCTTGATGCACTTTTCAAGTACTCCATGTTCCATACATAATCCATCCTTTGCGCTGCACGAATGTCTGATTCGGTCAGACTATCCAGTAGTTTCTGTGCAGCGGGTACAAACGGGCGTCTTGATTTGAGCCTTCCCTGGTGCGCATTTTGTTTCCCGACCAGCTGCTCATGTAGAATATGATCAGGGTTAAGGGTGGCGCGGTTAGCCAGTGAGAGTGTCGCTCCTCGACGGCGAAGCTCAGCTGGCTGGATGCCTGCGAGGATTGGCAAGTAGTCCGTTGGAGTGGGTCGCAGACATCCCGTGACAATGCGCAAGGCGTCATTTAAAACACTGTCGATCAGCCGAGTGAGAGTATTACGATACCAAATAGGTGCGCAGTACTCAGCTGTGGAGTAAACCAGGGACAAGGCGGCTGTTCGCAATGTTTTGGCTCCTGCACCCCATCCCGAGCCGGCAAGTCGCCTCAACAGTGTGACGCGAGTAGAAAGTTTCTCGCGCAATGCCTCTAGGTGATGACGAAAAGTGAGCGACCTGTCCAGCTTTACACCAAGGTAGGTTGGAGTTGGACAGTAATGGCAATAGTTTGCCGTTGTTGAAGATTTTGAGCTCACGTTTCGCCTCTCGGTTGTTTTAATGAAAGGCCGTCGTCACCGTCTTAATGTGGCTGAGCTTCAGCCTCCAAGTCTGGAGATACGCTGAAAGTGTTGTCATGTCTTGGCTTAGAGTGCCCTCCAAAGTCTTCCAGTCTTTCGAGGTATGCATCAATGCCAGGTGGTCGGCATACGCATACTTCTGGGAAATTGTGGAAGGCAGATCGTATGTGTAGATGTTAACAAAGAGGGGAGCCAAGACTGATCCCTGTGGGAGACCATTTCGCAAACGTCGTAACCTGCTTCGCTTGCTGTCACCGATGGAAAGAGTGAAACTTCTATTCCGGATAAGTTCCATAATCATTTGGACCGTGTGTTTATCAGGAAGGAGTCTCAGCAGCTTACAGGTGAGGCCACGATGCCAGGCAGTGTCATAAGCAGCTGTCAGATCGACAAAAACAGCACCGGCCTTCTTCTTGGTCTCAAATGAGTCCTCGATGTGTTGGGTAAGTAGAACAGTTTGGTCTACTGTGGACCTCTCCTGCTGGAACCCAGCTTGCTCCCGAGGAAGAAGCGGGTCGACAATGAGCTCGATACGGGTGTAAATGAGCCTCTCGAGGGTCTTGTAGGGGACACAGAGCAAAGAGATGGGGCGATAGCTCTTGGGGTCCTCTACAGGTTTCATTGGTTTGGGTATCGCGACAACCAACGCTCTTCTCCAGATTTTTGGAATTTTGAGGTGGTGCAAACAGGATGAAAGAAAGCCACACAGCCAGGATTTTAGGGCAGCTCCAGCATGGAGCAAAAGCTCAGGGCAGATAGAGTCTGGGCCTGGAGCTTTTCCTGGTTTCAGATGTTTGAAGGCGGCTGCGAATTCTGAGGGAGTAAAGCTTCTACAGACATTCACTGCACTTGTTGTAGAGGCCCTCCAAAGATCAGACACTTCTTGAGACACAAGCCGGGATGACTTGCGATCAATATCCTCGTATTTGCCGTTATTGACCAGTACTGATGCGATGGCATTGGCTGAAACTGCACAGTTTCCAGCTGTGTGCATCAATTGATGCACTTGGTCGTTCTAGATAGATTATGTTCAAATTCGTTGTTTTAATTGCAAAATTTCCCCAAATTGCATAAACTTAGCATGGTAAGGATAGAATAATCGTCAAAAAATTTTGGCAGAAAAAAGTGAAATTCGGCGGAAATGCAAGTACTTGTATACTTAAAATGCGTCAATTGACGCACTTGGTTGTTCTAGTGTTAAGCGATGCATGCGTTTATTCGTCAAGCTGTTAATAAGAAACATTCTTTCAATCAAGGTCGAGTTTTTAACGTGTATCACCGTCATCATAACAACCTTTTTGGAATGTAATCTTTATTAACTTTTGTTCGTGGACGTCTAGCCTACAATTTCTATCTATCAACTATGCACCCGGTGTTTTTTGTGTCTCTGTAGAGTTGGTCCGCTTAGCTTGGCTTATTACGCATATCAAAAGTCATGAGTTCACAACCATGGGCGCGTTGACAAACATATCCAAGGGGAGCTTTTCCCCAAGGAAACCGACGTGGTATAATGAATAAAGCATTTCAAATGTGAAATTGGAGATTTTGCCGGTTTTGTCTCCCTCTGGAAATAATCGTGATGCTCTCACGTAAAATTTTTTTGTCGAAGTTGATCCCTTACTCTTCCTCATTTACATCAATGATCTCCCTAATGCAATCTCTTCCAAACCTCGACTCTTTGCAGACGACACCTGTATAATGCTATGTGACTCATCCCTTCTGAATCTTGAGACTAAATGCAATACTGAACTGAATCAACTTAAAAATTGGTGCAATACTAACAAGCTTCAAATAAACCCAAAAAATCTAATGTTCTCTTTATCCCCTCGAAACTGCATTCGCCTCCTCTTAATTTGAAGATATATTGTGACAACTCCTTAATAGCTTGCCAAGAATCATGTAAATATCTCGGTATGAACTTGGACTCGAAACTTTTATTTAAAAATCGTATCAAACAAATTGAAGTCAAGGTGGCCAAAGGTGTAGGTATTTTAAGCAAGCTCCGTTTTCTGTTTCCCAAATCTACTCTTCTCCTTCTATATTATGCCCTTGTACATCCGCATTTACTATATGCTCTCCCACTGTGGGGTTGCGCCTATCAAAATCACACTCAAAAACTCCAATTCCTTCAAAACAAGGCCATACGGGTTATTTGCAATAGCAATCGTTTTTCTTTAGTTACACCTCTTTATTTCGTATTGGGCATTTTAAAAATTAATGAACTTTTTAAATTTGAAATTGGTAAACTAATGTACCAACACTCTCATAACCTTCTTGCTGCTGGCATATCCTCTCCATTCACCAACCTCTCCACAATCCATAGTACACAAACAAGATCCCAAACCCAAAAAAGTCTTTACTTACCCAAATTTTCAACTCAACGTTGTCAAAGGTCTACTAAGTTTCAGGGCACTAAAATCTGGAATTCGTTTTCCCCTGAATTTAAAATCCTTTCGTTTACAAAATTTAAATTTAAATTCAAAAATCAACTTATAGCTACTTATCACGTGGTCAATTAGTCTAAGAAACTAACATCTATACAACTTTCAAAACGTTTATTCCTATAAGTGGATTGTGAGAGCTAATTAAAATTTTAGGACACCATAAATTTTAATCTCGCTATTTTTAAGCGACCGAATAACGTCTGGGGTGGCTGCTTCACTCGAAGACCTTCCATGGTCACTTCGCAGTCTCCCGTCTCGGCAATATTGTACCAACTTATTGTTTGTTCATTTGTTAAATTTGAAGTTACACTGTGATCTTTCGATTTGTGAACTTGCGTTCTGTTTTTTATGTGCCTGGGAAAAAATTTACTGCTTTCTCTCTCTGTAGTCCCCGATTAAAACAGTTCTTTGGTGCTTCAGGTTACACCTTGGTTGGAAACTCTTTTGCTACCTGTTCGGAGACCATTGATCCTGTTACTGATTCGATAACTTACACCTTTCAGCCGTCTGGAACACCTTGTTGTGAACGTAAGATAAAAACTAAAAAGCTTTGCTATACTATAATTCGAAATACAAATGCGAATAATAGGACTGCATGTAATAGCTCTAATTGGGATGGTTCTTGGGCTGTTTAAGGATGGAGGGAGGAGGCTACGAATCACAAATGCTAATTTCTTAATTTTGTACAGTACTCGAGTGGTAAAAAAGCTTATGGGTGGAAGATGTTTCTATACGAAAAAAACAAGTCTTCATTATACTCGTGGTATTAAGTCAAAAGGTTCAACGAATGGCGGGGCCTATCTCCGCAGCTTAACTCCTGGATAACACAACACCGCAGAAACGGCGGTGACGAGGTGTAGACGACACTGCATTCAATTGGACTTTTTTGAACCGACTTGGATCACGCCATTGCATCCAAGACCCCCCTCGCCGATAGCGCTGTCTTAAATTACCTCAAAGAAAATCGTAAATTCTCTGCAGTGGATGGTATTGTTTTCCGCTAAAACACTATCCGCTTTCAACTTTTGCACTGATTTCGTACGTCATTGTCGAAGTTGGCTACCAGTAATATGTACAACTAAAAACTGAAAGGAGTCTTGTGCATCTCTGCTTCTCTTTTGGCTCCACCAATGTACAATTTCAACAATCATGTATCCAAACCGGCTGGTTAGCTCAATTGTCAAAACAGTGCTATCGGTGTGGGAGGTCTGGAGGTCGAGTTCCGGGTCGGTCAAATTGGACACAGTGTCGCCTACGGCTTGCCACCACTGTGACGTTTCTTCGGAGCAGTGTTACCCATCCAGGCGCTTAGCCGCGGCGATGGGCCCTGTCACTCGTTACACGCTTCGGCGTAATACCGTGAGTATAATAAAGATTTTTTGATTTGATCATTATTCCAATTCATTACTTTGGTTGTTTTTGCACTAAAACGATTGTTACCTTGCAGCTCCTTGTGATCTACAACGGCCAGTCGACATTCTCTTCATTTTAGATCATTCTACTTCCATTGGACAAGCGAGATGGCAAATTATTACGAATTTTGTCAGCAACATTGTTGCGTAAGAAGATGGATTTTTATAAATCTAACATATCTAACGCTGATGAAAATGATTTATTATTTTGTTTTGAAAACACTGTGTACCAATAGCTTTAAAGTGCATTCAGATGGCTAGTATCCGCTTAAATTGTAATCGAGAATACGGCATACCGTTACTTTGTACAAATAAGCTGCTGTTTCAAGCCATTGAAGCGCGCAGATCGAGTGCCAAAGACTGGTTGAGCTAGTCATCTTGTTACTACTGCCTGCAGCTTTATTTCCTCTTCTCCTCAAACTGCATCTTGGCTGGGGCCGTAGCCATAGAGGGTCTATTGGAGGTAAAGCAACCCCAAATTATATAACACCCCCCAAAACTTTTATATTTCAAAATGATGCTTGATAACACAATTAATGTGAACGCTGTCAAGTTTTATTAGAACTGCCGCTTAAGTTTCTCTACGGTTAATCGAATTTTACCCCATATCGCCGATGTATTTAGTTTGCATTTAGGTGTATATCTATCGTCCTAACACGAGAAATCGATCATGGCGCTATATACAGCAAGCTCGCTTAGGAGTTGCCGGCCACCTGTCTACCACACCGAAATGGGGGAATCCCGCTAAGTGCCTTTCCCAAAGGCAAAACTAGTAAACTTGCCGGCTTGTTCTCCACACTGTCCCTTGAAGACTGGGCGTCAAGCAGGGAACTGTGGAGTACCAATTTTATAGTTGGTTTGTCCCGTCTGGAAATCTTGCTTTTGAAAAAGAAGAAACCAAAAAATTGAGCGATATCGAAACTTTTGCAAAATATAAAACAAACGTCAAAAAATGTTATAGTGAAGTAATAAATATAAGATTTTACACGCGAATTTTGCTGAAAGACAAGTTATGTTTGTTTATTGTTTTCTACCCTCATCGTGGTTAACACATTTTACTGTTTCACGGTAATATTGCATTTCCGCTCAGGCCCACTACTAGTTTTGAAAACATTGCCAGTCCATCGGCGCGATTTGCTGTGTTAGCTATATGCGGTTTTTCTGCATTCAAATTCTTTCTACATAACCTTTTCACACGCCTGAATTTGTTCAAACTGCACTACAAATAAAATTGGGTATTTTGTTGGGTAAACATTTTGGGTATTAACGTTCAGAAACCCAATTTCTTAAGTTGGGTGCAGATTACCCAAATGAAGTAAACTGACTGACTACTAACCATTATGCGTTGGGCTATTATAGCCCAAGTCAGGAGCCCTATTAATTTTATTGGGTTTTCGCTACCCAAATGTTTTTAAGCAACGAAAACCCAAAAATTGTTCTCGCTGCCATCATCACTCGTTTGCAGAATATTAGATGAGTTAGCTATGCTATTCTACAGGGTCTAGTTAACGCCTATACTTACCATTGCATGTCATACGGAGGATCTCTCAAGAAGCGATATTGATGTTCTACTAACCTATGTGTTCCGATTTGTATATAAAACAAAGAATCGTAATGATATTTCACTGGTGGTATTTTTGAAAATACGTCGTATTGGGTACTTTATACCCAATATTTTTAAAAATTTTATTTCATTTTCGCTGCATGCAGTGATCAGTGTACAGGCTCTTCGCAAATAAATATTTTCTTAAATTAAAATAAAATACAGTCTGCAAATGAACAAATGCAGTCCAGTTTTATCTTGAATAGCCTGTGATTTGTCACACAAAAGTATTGGCTTTCAAGCTGGCAAAAGAAGCTATATTTTGCGATTGCTTTTCTATTACGTGTATGAAGTTAGGTGTTTCGAATGTAATCTATTCTCTTTAGCGCCGTGTAACTTTTCAGATTGGTTTAAACTTCAAAGCCAATGGTGTTCAGTGGCGTAGCGAGAAATTTTAAAAAGGGGGGGCATAATTTCCACACTTTTTGCAAGAATATATTTTTCGGCAGAACAAATTTGAAGCTGATTGAGAAACAAGAAAGGCTCTAAAGGGTCCGGGGGCATGCTCCCTCGGAAAATTTTTGAAAATTTACATGCTCTAATGGTTATTTTAGTGCGTTTTGAATAATTTTCAGGCAAATTTTGTTCAAATTGTTTGACCCTAATCTGAGTGCTTCGCAAAATATGATGCATTTTGTTCGCACATTTTCGATTATACGTGCTCAAGGCGGAAGGCTTATCGCTATCAAAGAGGTTCGAAATTATGAAAAATTGTATACATTCAAAACATCTTTGAAAATGGCTGGTAGAGGATGCATGTCCCTCATCCTATACCCCCCTAGATCAGCCCCTAGCCATAAGCTACAGAAACCATCAAAAGAGTATGGCATATTTCAGTTACTTGGCACAATTAATTTTGTTCTTGTTTACTAAAAGGCAGAGTCAAAAGGGGGGGGGGGCATCATGGCCCAATGCCCCCCTAAATACGCTACTGGTATGTGTCGCGAATGTTAAAGGGGATATTGCGCAAGTGAGATTTTCGATAATCTGGTTACCCATTTCCATACTTCGTTTTACTATAACGTTTTCTGGGGCCTAAACGTTAATGCCTACCTCACTTTTGTTTGTGCAACAACCAACAAGTTCTATAAACAAAGATGAAATCTTTGGAACTGTTGTGAACTGTATTACATTATGGCTGTTAAGATTTTTTTCCATGACGTTCAAGTTCTTCAGTTTCAACCATCCCTCTTGCAAATTTTTTACTGCGTTGCTTAAATTTCTAACTTTCAATGTTTTAGCCTATAATCTTTAGTGTACGCGTGTTTGCTCAACTACCGACCCCTATCTGAAAACAGCGTATCTAATAATATTTAGGTCAATCTATGCAACATAAAAAAAAAGTAGTTCCACCAAGCACCACGTGCCTTTTCCTGACGACAGCAAAAGCGAGCTTGTCGGTTTGTTCTCCACACTGTCCGTTTATACTGAGCCTATATAAGGTTAGATTAATTCACTTTTCTTAATCCGGAACTGTTGTTCAGAGAAAAAATTAATGCACACAACCCACTAAAACTTTTTTTTACTTGCACAGCATAAGTGAGCCTATCATTTTAAATTGATTGGCCAAAGATGCACGTACAGTATATCAAATAATATCTTGTAACAGCCAAAATAGCTTGGTAAGACTCGAGATCTGTAATTCAACTTCTTTGTTTGACGTCGAGCATTGAAACAACCGTGCAAAAAACAAGTCAGTTAGTTTACTTGTTCAGTTGGGAAAGGCACCTAACAGGATTCGCGCACCTTCAGGAAATAGACAGGTCGTAGTGGCGTCGCCAAAAAATTTTTGAAGGGGTTCATGACTATGCTGTGTAGCTTAATGTAAGCAAAGTGAGTGCTAGTTTTTGCATCGATTTTTTTCTGTTTTCGTAAAATTTAAGGGGGCACGGCCCCGGTACCTCCCACCCTTGGCTACGCCACTTAAATATGGCAGGTGGCCAAGTAATAGCAGGTTTTCTAAACACGCCTGTTCGGTCCAAGCCAATCTTTCAGGGCAAAGAAAGTTATAAGATTCCCCCTTTATAGCACCTCGAAACTGCAACGCTCAATTATTTATCAAGATGTCAACATCTAAAACGATATTTTAAAGACAGAAAGTCCTTCTTTTTGCGTAGCTTTTAGAAGAAACTTTACAGCATTTTATTCCAAAATGTATTAACTTTGACCTTATAGGAGTCCAAGCAGCAACAGCAGCAAGGTATATCGAGAATTCATATGAATGCTGCTTATTTTCGGAAATCTGAATAACAACAAAAGTCCACTGTTTAGATTTTGATTTATCCGTCGGTATAAGAGTGGCTGTTTGACTCTTTATGACCCTGAGGAAAAGTTGCATCACGCTGCTGCTGCCTTCATCATCTGCATAACGTTATATGGTATAGGTTTCAGCTGTATACAGCAAAGGAAAAACTAGTGAAAGTAACGTATTCACTAAATATTTTTCAGAATTTTGAACTTGAATGTTTGAGTAAATTTTGTTTTGTTCAATTCAAAAATTGGGTAAAATTTTTTAATAATACAACGAAATTTTTTACGTTTGGGTAATTTTCATAAATACCCAAAATTATTTTGTTAAGTATAAAATATTACCCAAAAGCGAAAAAGTCGGACTTGGGTAGGTGTGTTTACCCCCAAAAAAATTGAATAAAAGTTGTATTTGCCCACAAAATTTCATGTTTACCCAAAAACTTTTTTACCCCAAAAAATTATTTAACTTATGTTTTGGGCATATCGATTTATGCCCAAAATATTTTGGGTAAAACGTGTTTTACCCAAATATGAATTGGGTTGAGTGGAGTTTTACCAAGAGCTCTACCCAATTCATATTTGCAGTGTGCGCTGTTCGACTTCGAAAAGCAATAAAAAATAACAAGAACATGTTTCGGCTGATTTTTTCAGCCCCCCCCCAACAAAAGTATATTTTGTCGTTCCAAAAGTTGAATGAGCACTGCGGTCCCAATTCCGTTTCTTTGCAGCTTTGTTGCCCAAGCCCTAAGTCTCAAAGGTGGTCCCCGCCACTCGTTACACGTTTTGGCGTAATACCACAAGTATGATGAAGATTTGATTTGATTTAATATTCTGGAATGCTTTTTTTTACGTTAAATCTTTGACGCAGTGACGCAATTTCAAGTAAGAACGCGAAAATGACACTTTGACGTACAAGGAAGTGCCGTAACTTGCTGCAACAAATATGCAGAAAACGACATTGACCAATTTGTCATTTAAACCTGTAAGTGGCATTGGTGGAATTTATTTATTTGCATATGTATCCTTCTATCACGAGAAAGCGATCAATGTGCTCTACGAGCTCGCTTAGGAGTCGCCAGCCATCTGTCCACTACACCGGATTAAGACCGAATTAAGGCGCGGGGCTGCAGCCCCAGACCCACCGAAAAGATAAGCCCTTCGATTTATAACGTATTATGTACAATTATGAGTGATTTTTTCATCAACCAACTATTTTATTTTCAAGTTGAATACCAACTACCAACCTTTATTAAATAGGTTGGTTTATTATATCTATCCAGTTTAGGTTAGGGCTAAGAGAGTGGTTCAAGATTGTATCACTGGCAAAAATTTCAAGGAATTTAGGGTAAGGTAGGATAGCGAGCCCCTCTTAAGCGACTTTTGGTCTCTCTCCCACTCTACGAGGTTTTTTAATCTAATTTTTGTTTTGGTTAATCTTAGGGTTCAGAGCTATCTATTCCTACCGTCATTTTTTGAAAAAAAAATTGCGCTCTGACTAATTTAGGCTTGAAAAAAACTCAAATCTGGCGTTTTACCCCATGGAGTAAGGTAATACGCTCACCCCAAAATGCCCTCCGGCGGGGTTTTACCTATACATCTCAAAATCATTAATTTTTCCACAATCTGTAGATAATGAATAAAAAAGGCAATCTTTATTGGCAATTTTTACATTTCTATCAAAGATTATGGAAAAAAAAAACAAAGAAGGAAAACGATTTTGAGACCAATAGGATGCATTCCAGAAATATTCAATAAAACGTAAAACATTCAGGCTCGCAAATGGGCAATTGCGCATAAATAATGCACCATAAACAAAATTTAAACAAACGAAAATGTCAAAAATCGATTTAATTGCTCTACTCTTCATCAAATTTCAGAAATAACATCGAATTCGCAGTTGGGGCAAATAGACTACAGAGGCTTCTTCTTACTATAAACTTCATGTGCCTAATTTTGGGACAAGTAGCAACGTACCTATTGGAGGATCAAGGGGAGCTAAGGGGTCTCAAGCCCTTTTTAGAGCAAAGCTTTTGTTCTTTTTTGCTGTTGCTTTTTTTTGGAGAAGTTCGTCTTTAGAGAAAATCGGAAAAATTCACCAGGTAATAGGCGTGGTACCTAATAAATTTAATATCATTGGCTTTACGAAATTGTAACATTGCCTTGTCAATTGTTGTTTTGTACGATAAAAGTTGAATTGTCTTCTTAATTTGCCAATGGAGCAATTGGCGCTTCATGGGGTAAAACGCACATGTAGGCTTTCTGCCCTCGGCATCTGATGGGCGTCTTCCCCAAACGCTAGAATTGGTTTTGGCTACTAACAGCTCAAACAGTTCACATTGAAAGCTGATCCAACTATGTGCAATTCTAACTATATGAAATACTTACAACAACTCATTATTTCTTTTTGCTAGAATCATACAATCAATATTTTAAACTATTTTGCTGACTCATTCATAAAATTTTTAAACTATTCTAATTTTGCCACCTAAAATAAACTTTATGATTTTAAAACTCAAGTACCCAAAATCCTCGTACCTAATTTCTTGCAAATGTTCAGTAACAGGATGGCTTTCCTTTCCAATGTATATTAGAGATGGGCAGATAGTAATCATTCGTTAAAAAGTAACGGCTAACAAGAAGTAACGGATAGTAACAGATTCTCATAGTAGCTAGCTACAAAACTAGGAGCATTAAGATGGGTTTTCGAACTCAACTTCAATAAAAAGATAACAGCCAGTATATTTGCAATCATACTCACAAACGTTTCGTTAAAAATTATACCATCATCAGTGTGAAACTACTTAGGCACTAGGCTAGAATAACCAGCAATAACCAACTATTACGTCATAAACAAAGTAGTTGGGATTTACGTAAAATGTAACTAAAGGGGCAAATTAAACAAATACGTGCAACTGGAGGGACTAGATTAGTAGTAGGATTATTAAGTACAGATACTGTAGAAATAATTAAATCGTAACTAAAAAAAAAAGACGTTAAATATAAATGGAAATTAAACACGTTACTGATTGCGATTTAGGCCTATACGAATATTGCGCGAAGTGAGCTAAATGTTAAATAGGTATATGGGGTAGGAAGAATCATCAATATTTAATTGTGGTTGAAGATTTTGGATGAGTAGAGTTTCTTTGATGCGGAGTTTTCGGATGTTATTGCTGTGAGCGAGTATTTCGGGGGAATGAAAGTTCATCGTATAGTCTGGGTCATTTTTCAAGTGTTGGGAAACATCAGTTTCATTATTAGTTGAGGTTTTTGGCATATGGTCATTGATTCTAATTTTCAAATTTCTTTTGGTTTGTCCAATGTATGATTGTCCGCATAAGCAATTGAGTTTATACACTACTCCTGAGCTGTGTAGCAGTGTTTGACGGTCCTTGTACCTAAATTTTTGGCCAATAGTTGTTGTTTCGTGTACCATAACAAATTTTGATTTTTGGGAAAGTTTTTTGAATAGATATTGTCGAATTTCTTTTTCAATTTGATGAGACATGTCTCCGATATACGGTAGTTTTAAAATCGAGAATACGGAACAGATTCGTTTTGTCAAGATATCGATTCCAAATTGTATTCGTTTGTTATCTACAATACAAGATACTTCGAGAACGAGTACCGAGTACTTGCCTTGAGAATCTTCGAGTACAAGTACTGGTGGTTGGCTTCGAGCACGAGTATTACAAGCTCGAGTACGAGCACCGAGTACATTTTGATTTTTCGCAGTTAAACTTTACACTTTAAAATCAATAATAAAACAATAATAAAATTTTGAGATATCATTTTATTTCGATAATATCTCAAAAACTACATGCGATAGAAAGTTGATTTTTACGTTTAATGAAGAATAGAGGCTAAACATCAAATGTATGTAATAAAAAAAAATCGAAAATTTGGTTACGTTGTACTTCTGAAAACGGCAGAAGTGTTGGGTCACTTTCATTTAAATTATTTATTTTGGTGAAAAAACAGGAACCGGATCAAGCCTGCACATGTCCAGGGGTCGAGGAATACTCTAAATATCGCAACAACGTTTATTTAAATCAGGGGTGACGAACCTATTTGCTGTCGCGGGCCACTTTGTTACTTGCCAATAAGCAAGCGGGCCGCATAACTTTTTAGTCATAAACAGTGGCGTAGCGAGAAATTTTAAAAGGGGGAAGCCATAATTTCCATATTTTTTTAAAGCGTTTTTTTCGGCAGAACAAATTTGAAAATGATTGAGAACAACAAAAGCTCTTGGAGGGTCCGGTGGCATGCTCTCTCGGAAAATTTTTGAAAATTTACATGCTGTAATGGCTATTTGTAGTGCTTTTTGAATAATTCTCAGGCAAATTTTGTTTAAATTTTTTGACCCTGATTTTGAGTGCTTTGCCAAATATATGATGCATTTGGCGCGCACATTTTCGATTATGAGTGCTTAAGGCGTAAGGCTTATCGCTCTCGAAGAGGTTCGAAGTTATGGAAAAATTATATACATCAAAAACTATTTTAAAAATGGCTGGTGGAAGGATGCATACCTCTCATCCTAACCCTTGGATTAGCCACTGGCTATAAGCTACAGAAATCATCAAAAGAGTCTGGCATGTTTCACTCACTTGGCACCATTAGTTTTGTTCTTTTTTTACTAAAAGGCAGAGTCAAAAAGGGGGAAGGGTGGCACAATGGCCCCCCTCTGAATACGCTCCTGGTCATAAACATATCGGATATCGGTCCAATCTTTTTGAAATACTCTTTTTTCATCTACAATATCTCGTTTTTTCGCTGAAGACAAGCGGCTAATTAAATATTGATTGAAAAACTGAATAACAAATGCCTTAAGAAAGCAGTAAAATTTGCATATGATAAATGGTACTGCCACCTCACCAATTCATTTCCGCAAACTCACATAATTCCTACTACTGCAAGGCAAGCTAAGCTCTCACTCGAATAGCTACTCGTAAACTGCTGCGCTATGCTGAAGCTGCAACGGACTCGAGTTATGTTATTATTATTTCATAACAATGGATGAACTGCTGAATCCTGAAACAGATGACTTGTATTGAGCGTTTATATAATTACTGTGTGATACGCGCTTGATTAAATTAGGGGCTCAGCTTTTGGTATCGCATCGCAAAGATTAGACGGGGAAAAAAATGTTTAAAAGTACTGGTCTCGCCAAAATGTTTGCGGGCCGCAGGAAATTCTTTCGCGGGCCGCATGTTCGTCACCTCTGATTTAAATGAAGCCACGATCGTGACATCTCGGAGAAAAATATCAAAGTACTCGTGTACTCGACTGATTTTTAGACCGAGTCCGAGTACTTTCAGGTTTGAGTACGAGTACTTTTTGAGATTAAAAGTTTCGAGTACAACTATTCAGAAAAGCTGTACTCGAGTCTACTCGAGTACTCCATCACTGAAATTTTGCAACAAATTACATTCAAATATAATCAATAGCCTAGCATCAATTACAAAGTGTTATGTAACGTTCTATCCTATAACAAAAAGGAAATGAATCCAAATCTTCATTAACTCAAGATTACGCTGAAGCGTGATACACGTAGCGGGGAGTCCTGTCTTTATGACATAGCGCCTTCTGGGCAACACTGCTCCAAAAAATTTTTACTCATGTTTTTATTTTATATATCATTTCGTGTAGTTGTAGACTGCATATAGCATAGTTCGCAAAATAGATTATTCAAAGTAACACTCCAAAACTCAACAGGCTTTTTGAGATATGCTTACTAGTACGGCAAAGCAGATTGTGATGTTAAATTTCATGGCTTGGTTTGTCGTAAAACTGGTATGCTCATTTTGTATACCTTGGGGTTAAAATCATTTTTTACTTCCACCACTGCAAACCAACTTACAATTTTCTACCAGTATTGTACAATGGATTGAACACTTGAACAGCACCTTGCAGTGCTCTTCCACAGATCGACACCCATATTAGTGGGTAGATGAATCAGTAATTTGCTTTAGCAGCCTTTGTGCGAAATCATGCACGTACGAGACTGTAAACATACTGTAAAATAAGACAGAATTTAAAAATTGAGCCAGTACAGTTATCAATGCTAACGGCTTAGCAGTTAAGGAAAATTTTGCTTGTGTAATTTTGATGTACGAAATTATCACACATTTTGTGATCAATAAATGGTATTAAAAGTGCATAATATTAACAGTTTTAGCCTTAACAAAGTTGCAGAGATTAAACTCATATTTAACCAACTCTTTTTTTGTCAGAGATTATTTACTGTACAGTCTACATACCGTATTTGAATGATAAAACGTTCACATTTTTTGTTACAGAGGTAACTTGGTTGTTGTACAGGTACAGTAATTCAGATTGTTGTATTTTAACTACAGAAGCATATTTAAGGGGGCATTGTGCCTGCCCCCTTTTTGACTCGGCCTTTTAGTAAAAAAGAACAAAACTAATGGTCCCAAGTCACATTTTTCCATAAACTCGAATCCCTTCGATTGCAATAAGCAAACTTTTCATACGAAGGGCCAAATTTGGAAAAAACTGTTGAAGCCGCGGGCCGCACGCTGATTGGAAAACAAGGTGAAGACCTTTTTTCCTTTTCTTTTTTTTGGAGATCACAGCTCCACGTACAAATATGATCTCCAAAATAAAAGGTTTTCACCTCGTTTTTCATTTCAATTTTGCACCGTTGAGGCTTACTTTTTTAAAAATCATTGCCATCCGTGATCTCTAAAGGAAAAAAAAGTCTTCCGCTTAATTTATGGTGGGAGTTTAAGTTTTCGTAAGTGCCGGCGGGCCAGATCAAAAGAACCGGCAGACCGGATTTGGCCTGTGGGTCGTAGTTTACCCATGTCTGTGCTAAACTCTTTTGATGATTTCTGTAGCTTATGACCAGGGGCGGATCCAGCGAGGTAGGATGAAAGGTAGGCTATGCATCCTCCCACCAGCCATTTTCAAAAATGCTTTTGATGTATACAGTACAATTTTTCCATAAACTCGAATCCCTTTGATTTGCAATAAGCCTTACGCCTTAAGCACACATAATGGAAAATGAGCAAACAAAATGCGTTATATTTGGCGAAGTACTCAGAAGTAGGGCCAAAAAAATTAACCAAATTTGGCTGAAAATCATTCAAAAAGCACTAAAATAGCCATTAGGCCTACAGCATGTATATTTTCAATTTTTTTTCCGAGGGAGCATGCCCATGGACCCCCCTAGAACTTTTCTTGTTTTTCAATCACCTTCAACTTTGTTGGGCCGAAAAAAAATACGTTTGAAAAAATGTGGAAATTATGGCTACCTTTTTGAAATTTCTCGCTACGCCACAGTTTGACTGATTGATGTTGAACAACATGGACAAAACATCTTTTCGGCGAGTCTGCATGGAAGGCCGGCCTTGGCTAGAACCTTTAAAGAACGATGTTTATCGTGCATAAAGAAGCCTTGAGTAGTAAAAAAACTTGATAAAAATGAACTTTTGTCTGCTCAGTGCACAAGCAAAAATTAGCATTGGGTTGAACATAGCGTAGCCAGGATTTTGCAATGGGGGTGGTTTTGAGAATGACATCACATTTGACCATACCTTGTATACTGGGGTGGACCCAGAAAGTTTTGGTGGGATAGATGCAATTTTGAATCAGTTTGAATGTTAACTAAATGCAAAAACGTTTAGACCCGGAAACGGGGGTAAATAAGCCTTTTAAAAATGTTTTCACGCCAGGAACCTATTCATAATTTTTTTCTGGGAGGAAGCACCAATTTTCGTCATTTTTTTAAGGTAGTTTTTTTCGACAGATTTAATTTTAAGCAACTTAAGTAACAAAAACGACTCTAGGGGGGTCCGGGAGCATGCTCCCCCGGAAAATTTTTGAAAATTTGCATACTGCAATGGCCATTTTAGTGATTTTCGAACAATTTTTGAATACGATCCATTTTGTTCGAACAGTTTCGATTATGTGTGCTTAAGGCGACTAAGGCATAACCTATTGTTATGAAGAGGTCGAAATTATTGAAAAATTTTATTCATTCAAAACATTGTTAAAAATGGCTGGTAAGGGAGTGTATATGCAGCATACCCTACTTTCCTCCCTGGATCCGCCCCTGATTGCATAATAACAAAAGACGGCCGCAAATTTTAAGAGAAGTGTTTTAAACCAGAAATACCGAAGGTAGTTACGCACGATTGTTGTAAGGAAGTAAAAAGAATGTTTTCTGATGATACTGGTAAAACGATTCACATGTTTGCGATTTAGTTCTTTTTTAAGCTGCAGTACGTACATCATTTTTGCTTGAAATCGTTCAGCTTTTTCTTCTACGAAAGGTCTGAGGGCCGAGGGCAGTTGCATGTACAAGAGCGGCACTGCCCAGCTAATAATATTGCGTCATTGCTTTCATTAAGCATAACGGCCAAGAACAAAATTCAGGAAACAACGCTACGTATAAATTCTTGTTATTATGACAATTGCAAAACCAGATTATCAATTACAAAGTATCGAGCACTTCGAAATAAATCAGAAAAAGAAGTAAGTATGACGTCATCTGAGGCTCAATGGAGAAGGAGTTGTAACCCCCAACTCCCCAAACCTCCCGTGGCTACTCCACTGGGGTTGGATAGGAACGTATATGTCAGAAAGAATTAGCTGCTCTGCGACTAAATACGTGAAATTATGTAAATAATCTCAACTGAAAAGTGAAACTACTAGTGCTATTTAAGATATTACATTGATTTCGATTCTTCTTCGCTGATTGTACGATGTGACTTAGCATAATGTTTTTTTTTTTTTTTTTGTGAATGATTGTTGATGAGGTTATATAAGAAGAAGATAACATATTAACATACAATGAAGATAGCATCTTAACAAATTTCGAAAGAGGTCAATTCGACTCTTTCTGATTATTAACAACTAGGCCTAAGCATAAATTTTATTAATAATTTTTCAACTGCTGCTATTGTTGTTATCTTTCGCAAAGACTGAATGCTGGCTATAAAGGATTTGAATGGCAGAAATTCGGTTTGAAACTGCCGATATCTAATTGAATTCGTTAAGTCTGGATTGTTGTTTGAGTTGTAAGCAATATTAGTCCTAAGTTTACGAAATATTAGCCATGAATACTGTATGTTTATTGTCTAATGTTTGCTTTTTTATTTGTGTTTCAGCTTTGATGTTTGATTTTTGAGATACGTGATTTTATTAAGTGCCTGGAAAGTTATCTGTAGGGTTAGATAGGATTTATCAAGACAATGTTGCTGGTAAATCGTATCTAACCTTACAGTACATTTGGATTTTTTAAAACTTTTCTCATGATGCTTACAAAGTGATTATCTTGAATTTTTGCAGTCTAAGTAATTGATTATCTCTCCTAAAGCATAAAATCGCCATAAAATAGTGCAAAAAAACGTAAAAAAATCGCAAAAAACAGCAGTTTTCAATAATAAAATCACAGTAAAAATGCCCAGTTTCAGCGTGGGACTCCTGAATAAGACGGATTTGAATAATTCATCGGGAGAAGATCGTCAGAAATCAGTTAACTAAAATGCAAGTCTTATGTATCAAGAGAGAGAAAGAAAGAGGAAAAGAAAAGAAAAAAGAAAAAAAAAAGTGCTTGTAAGTCCTCCACCCCTAACCCCACCCAGACTTGTGATTCGGCAATTGGGCTCCATCTCCTTTTAAACGCTTCATGTGCTAAACATTATCACCAAGACAGATTCCGCATTCTCGCCAGAGGTCGCTCTTCCTTCCATCTCTCTGTTTTGGAATCCATTTTTATTAAAACATCAAATCCCGACCTTTGCAGGCAAAAAGAATTTGTTTACAGTCTTAAGATCTATCGCTGATTGACGCGTCGAAACAGCTGATCAGACCGGCCAATCAGTGCTTTTCCGCCTCCTTTTTTCCTTTTTTTTTTTTCTTTTCTCTTTTCTTTTTCTCTTTCTTTCTCTCTCTTGATACATAAGACTTGCATTTTAGTTAACTGATTTCTGACGATCTTCTCCCGATGAGTGTCAGACGAAAAGCTTCGAGATGAAATCACTATACTTTGCTATACTAAAATTCTGTACCACAAACCAATTGTTTAAATTTGAATAATTGTTTTTGACTCAATTCAAGATTTTTGATTTATAGATGTAAAATTGAAAAAACCAAACCAAATATCATGTTAATTATAAGTACCATTAATTTACTAAAAAAAATCAGAATATTTGATTGCTAAACGTAATGGAGATCTTAAAAAACATTTTCAAAAATGAAATATCTACTGAATTGTGCTGTTACTGTACCTGTATGTGCTTTACGACGTTATTTTGTAACGCCGTAATTATCATTATTGTCTTCGTGTTGCTATCATTTTATTACTTTTTGCAACAATGATAAAAAAAGTTTTGATTTAAATGCGAAAACAAAGTTTTAAAAATTAAACAAAAAAGTCATCCGCCGACATGTAAGTTGAATGAAATTTCTTGATGATCGCGCAAGCGTGAAACCAACCTTTGAAGTTTCTAAATGAATGCTACCAAGTTAACAGAGTTGTGTCTAAGTACGTACATGTATTTCTTATTTGGCAGGGAATTTGATACAGATATTGTTCGCTTTGGCGTGGTCTTGTACAGCAGAGGTGTGCAAGAAGACAAAAACATCCCATTTGATTTCTCTAGTGACACTGAAGTAGTAGTAAACGCAATTCGAGAAATAGCATATGCACCATCCGGACCAGGTAAATAGCATAACATCAAAGGCTAAACCAACCTTAGTAGCCTATGTAACAACTCCAATCTGTAAGCAAAAGTTTGCTCAGCCGACTTTACATTGCGTTAAAGACAAATGCAATTAGCCTTTACAGCAAGGCGGAGCTAAAGTGGTTAGAAAGAGTCAACAATAAACGGGAGCCGCTTCTGCTGCATGTTAATCTCATGATCGCGCACGTTTTTTTAAAATGCTGTGCGGCACCTCCAACGACTCTCATTGGATGCGGATTGCAGTAAAGGCAGTAGGTGATTGTTGTTTTTCCATACTGCTTTGGTTAGCACCGTGAGCTAGTTTTTACCTATGTAACTACTGACTGTGGTCTTGTAGGTTACTCACATATAACCCATTCCGGTTCCACTCAGAAATGGAACGCCCGCTAAAGTTTTAAAAACGTGCGCCAAAAACTATAGAAATGTTAAATTTGACTTTTTTTCTAAAGGCACATTTACAACAGCAGCTCTTCTTTACGCTGTGACTGATGCTTTTCAACCTTCCTTCGGTGATAGACCAGATGCGCCTAACTTTGCAATCTTGATTACTGACGGAGTTGCCTTTGATAGCGTAAAAGTAGGAGACACTTTCACTTTAAACCTTGCTGCTGCTCGACTGCATGATATCACACATGGGGTGAGTCGAAATGTTTATTGGAACAACGCTTGCAGAATTATTCTTTGATCGAACAATATAGATAAGGCTGATTCTAAGGCAGCAGAAGTTGCTTTAAGCTGGCTGCTTTTCGAATTAAGAAAAGAAAAAGCATCCTAACTACAATTGCTGCACATTACACGCAGCAGATGTAAGTTCTTCTGATTGTTTTTGAAGTAAGAAATCACCCTGCATTAGGGTTGCCAACTTTGTGTTTAACCATTCCAGGATACCATAATGCTTTGAATTTGAAAACTGCGGCAACAGAAGCTTACGACACCCAAATGACATCAAAAGCAACAGTGCGTGCGGCGCGTCATAGAATGATGATTAAGCAGCGTTAAGAACCAACTCCCAGCCTTTAAATAATTTTATCATAATCAAAGAAACGTGTGAACCAGAGATGGTGACCGGTGGGGTCACCGGTTAAAAAACGGTCAAATTATTCTTTCTTGCGACCAAAATATATCTAAGCCGGTCAAAAAACGGTCAAATTCTCCTTTCTTGCAACTGAAATATATCTAAACACCAACTGAAATATGCATGCCGATAATTATGTATTCTTTAAATAAAACAGTTTCATGAACAACGGCATTAACAAATCACACCTTCTGAAAACAATAGTTTGTTGTCTGTTTTCAACAGTAAAATTTGCTTACTTATTAGCGTAGTTGACGTTCTCTTTTTTAGCAGGATTATTTATGATACTATTGCGATGTCATTACTTTACCATACCGCTCTATCGTAACCTACAGGCTTTAGCTTCTTTCCATGCGCGCGCGGGCCGGTCGAGTGGTAAAGTAACAGCCCGGGCTGGCTCTGGCGTTTGTTAAAGTGGTTTAAAACAAAAAATTACGGCCTCTTCATCGTACAAAGGTTTTACCACCTATCGATCTATGCTAACCAGTAATCATTCAAGTGGAATTTATGTAAAAAGAGTGACGTTTTAAGTAAATGTCAAAGTCAAATCAAATAAAGTCAAATAATGTTAGCTTCGTATTTATTCAAGTGAAACAAATCAACGGGTGAAGTTTACTTTCATTCAAATACCGTTTTTATGAGATGAAATTTTACTTGTTTAATACATCTCGTGACGTAGTTAGTGTAAAGTAGGCTACCGTTTGTTATTAGGTTCATTGAACGCTGAACGTACGCCTTCAGTGAAAAAAAAAACGGTCGACCAGGCTGGCCAGTGACCGGTCAACCGGCGTACCTGACCGGTCGGGTTGGGACGATAAAATCCTGACCGGTTCCATCTCTGGTGTAAACTAGTGCATCTTTGAAGCATAAATGCAAAAAACACTAAAACAGAAAAATGTACACCATTTGTCGTAACTTTAACTAAAAACAAGGGCCGATATACTCATACTGCTTAACTTTTGTTGCACTTAACGCAATGCGTGAACTTTGTTTCTTATTATTTGGGCGATATTTTGTGACCTAAAAAACTTGAAAATGAGACTTTAATTTTGCAAAAAAGTAACCAAAATATAACTTTATTTAAAGAACAACAATTGCAGTTAAGGCTACTCCTTACCAGTGGCGCACTCAAGGTTTGGCAAAAAAATTGACAAAACCGGTGGGCCACCGGAGTCTAAGAAGCTTGGTGCTCCGCTCCTACTAGCCAACGGATTTTTACGATTTTCAAAAAAAAACAACCTTATTTTAGCACATTTTTGCTGACATGAATTACCGCTGATATGTTTTCTAGATCAAAAGAAAATTTATATTTAGCTCAGTTAATTCTGATAATTTGGGTCTAGGCCTGCCGGCAAGCACTTTTTTTTTTCTTCGATCGTTGTTGTTGAAAACGAATATTCCAACTAGCCTACTTATCTTCGATGTTCATTTTAACCCTTCCGTTTCAAAACAGACAAAGGTTGCTAAAGGAGACTCAGGTGTTTTAGCGTAAATTACCGCGGCTTTTTTATTGAGTGTTAAAATAAATCCCTCATTTAAAATAAAGAAAGCTTTAAAATTAAGTTACTACGGTAGGCTGTGAAAGCCATTAAATGGGTTTTGGTACAGTAGATGCAACATTACGATTCACGAGCCATTATCACGTCATAAATATTGGAGTGTTGGGAAGCACCAGTCCATTCGCTTTCCACTCTGGCTAATCTTCATTTTTCAAAAAAATGGATTGTTCTGAGCCAATACAGTACTAATCAATAGAATAACTGTTTAAGCAAGCGTTATAAAGTTTTAAGTTTTAACATGGCAAAGGTGCCATTTCGTTACTGGAAGATGTAGGTTAGTGCTTTATATTTAGCATATGACCACCTCAATGCATTATGCTGAGTGCAAATCCATTCCAATTGTAGCAAGAAAAGATAAAAAAGAAAAATTGGGCAAAAAACAGCACTAAACACGTTGTAACTTAACAGATTAAATGTAACCTAAAAACACAAAAAATATCTTAAATAGTGGCCCCACCACGAGTGAAATTTTGGTTCCACGCTTTTTGTGTTAATTGGAGCCAGCAAAAAAAGTAACTTTTGTGACCTTAAATCGCCCTTGTTATTATTTCCATGATGCGTAGAGCGCCACAAAAAATTGAGCAGTATGCCGCCCAAGAAGTTGCACGAATTCTTTAACAAAAAATCAGTTCTAGCATTTAAATTTGTTCTTTTTTGTGATTTCGCCGCTTTAAGAAGATCTTTGTCTTAGCTAACCAATCAAGTCATGAAACTCATCGCATGACGTAAAAAAGAAATGTACTTGCGTTTTTTTTAATCGATAAACGAAGTCGAATGATCGTCTCGAATTAAGGTGACTGGTGATTTATCCTCCATTTACGATTGTTTAACTTATTTGCTTGTTTTGTCATCAGGACGTCACAATTGACACAACGTCTTGTTCATAACATTACTTTCAACTCATTTTTCGACTATAACCAAAGTCTCGTCAGCCTTGCTACGCACAGCCAATCCAGGCTAAACTCATTCCAGACTGTAAAGACTCTTTTTTTTTTTGCATTGCTTTACCTGTACATCTCGACTTCATTTCTTTTCTAAGTTGTGATGAAGTCGAGATGTACAGGTGAAGCAATGCAAAAAAAGAGTTTTTACAGTCTGGAATGAGTTTAGCCTGGATTGGCTGTGCGTAGCAAGGCTGACGAGACTTTGGTTATAGTCGAAACATTAATTTGTCCCTTGCAAATTTCTCAACTCATTTTTATTTTGCACCAGACGGGATACGTTTCGACTATTAAATTAAGTCTCTTCAGTGGTGCTATGAGCTTCAAATCCATGAAGTACATCCATCAACCTACAATGCATATTCTTCCAGATAACCTTTATTCTACCTAATACCTACAAAAGTTAATTCGCGTTTCTTGTTTCTCGATTTCGTTGGGAGACATGATGTTAATGGTCCTGCATGGCAATGACGGTGTGCATACACACAACAGAGGTAGCAAAGACATATTAGCTGCTACTACACACTACACCCCCGTGATGACTATAAAGTATGGGACTGCTCTCAAGTCTAGGACTACGATTACGTCATAATTGAACAACAATTACGTCATCTCGCAATTACGTCATACTAGGATTACGTCATAATTGAACAACAATCACTTCATCTCGCAGACGTAGTAAATTCAAGCGTATATGTTGATTTTTTCACTGCTTGTTTGGGACCATCCGGTTTTTACATTAAGAAGGAGTATATTTATTGAGGATCCATAAAAATAGAAGACTTCTTATGTAATCACAATACGTCTATGTGCTAACAATTGGCAACAATTCTGTCTGTTATTTACCCGTATTCAAAATTTCTTTTAAGCCTTGAGTATGTCAAGGAGAAGGTTAGCTTTGAGATATATTGTTCTATAGAGGTGTAAAGCTGGAGATTTAGCGATTATTCTGAGTTTTATTTAGTTTTACTTATCACAACTCCCTCCAGGTCACCCTTGGGCAAGGTGTAGTACCTGTAAGCCCCCCTCAGCAAGGGTTACGTGCCTGAAACGGTTAGTACTAAATCTATTGGGATTTAAAGGATAAAGGGCTGCTGTACGGTGTAGGCATACATAATAGCTGCATTTTTTTTTTGCGTATGTATTTGTTTTTGATTTAGGTTGTGCAACCATGCACAGTTATCCGTAACTGGCATGTTTCAACGTTTTGCGTTTTTGTTGCATATTCCTTTTTCTGTGCCATTTTATTTTCATGCGTTATTCTGATTGGTTATTGTTGGCAGTCAGAAATAAAAGTTGTGATTGATTGATTGATTGATTGAAACGCGTCTGCAGCTGCAAAAACGGGTTAGTTAAAGTACAGAAACTGGTTGGGAGATTAGCTATAGGTTGGGTCAAAAGGGTTTTCATGGTGTACAGTTGCTATTTCCCCGCGGAGTAATTTCATTTTCTAAGTTTGACCATAGGCCTTCATATCAAGCTTATAGTCAGTCCTAGACTTTAGTCCTAGACTTTAGACTCATAGTCAGTCCTAGCCATCAGATCAAGCTTATAGTCAGTCTTAGACTTGAGAGCAGTCCCATACTTTATAGTCATCACGGGGGTGTAGTGTGTAGTAGCAGCTAATATGTCTTTGCTACCTCTGTTGTGTGTATGCACACCGTCATTGCCATGCAGGACCATTAACATCATGTCTCCCAATGATATCGAGAAACAAGAAACGCGAATTAACCTTTATAGGTATTAGGTAGAATAAAGGTTATCTGGAAGAATGCATTGTAGGTTGATGGATGTACTTCATGGATTTGAAGCTCATAGCACCACTGAAGAGACTTAATTTAATAGTCGCAACTTGTTTTTATTTGATTGACGCATACAGAATGATGTAAACTGCTTTTATAATTACAAAAATATTTGCGTGAATTACCGGTACATTCGTTTCCAGTTTTGCACGAAGCCGACATGCTTGCATGGCCTTATATTAGAACGCCGTGTTTGTCAGTAAATTCCGGGACAGACGTGGCCCGGTCCGGAACACGAGACGCCAGACGTCAATTTCGGGACAGTCCCGGGCATTCCGGGACGGTTGGCAAGTAGCAACCTTACCTGCATTACTTCAAAATCGCTTCAATGTGAGTTCAAACAATTTTTTTCTTTCTTTCTTTCGACAATTTGAAGTTTGTGAGCTTCTGGGCCGATAACGCGTACCGGTATGCTATACGTTAGCTATCAGACTGAGTGGTGCAGGTTAACACAAAAAGTAAATTATCAGCGGTTTAAGCAACGCATCTATTTTGCTGGAAATACTAAAGGGATAACAAGTTAAGCTGCTATAAATTTGTCCAATATAATTATTTTCCTCAGTTGCTCTCGCTTTTCACATTAGGCCAAAGCAATCCCGGGTTGTAAGAGTTTTAACATGGCGTGCTTTATAGGTATTTGCTATTGGAATAAACGTCCCTGCAACCAATGAACTGGAAGTTATTGCTTCAAATGAAAATTTTGTGTTCAACATTGAAGAGTTCGAGGAGCTCAACAGTTTAGTCTCTTCAATTCCCTCATTAACTTGCACTCGCCGTTGTCTTAGCTGAAAAGGAAAACTATTTGTCTCTCTCCTTTTTATCGTCAAGATCGCATGAAGCCTAGACTTTTGGAATGGAAAAAGTCAAATCTTGACAGTATTTTTTACAACAAAGTTTTACATTCTTTGCATGAAATAGCCACATTATTATTTACTAATAAAAAAAAAACAGCGTTTGGTATTTTATGTCGGGGGGTTTAGTCTAGCGCGGATCTCGATGTGTTGCAAAAAATCAATTATGTTTCGATCACTGAGCCATTTCCCATCGATCCACTGCCAGTCCTTGTGCTCATTCCATGACATACAAGCGTTTTCTCATATAATAGTGCTGACCGTAGAAAGCAGCTAATGTTCATTTATGCAGCCTACATGGCTATAGTTGAGAAATCGATTGCAGAAAAAACGAGAATGGCAAGCAGATTTCGCAGACGACCGTTGCGTATTTTAATGTGCAAAATGCGAAGTACGCACCTGCGTAAGTGCATTCTTTTTTTAGATGAAACTGAATTGGTTTGTGAAAGTGATGTACCGATGCCGGTTTTTACCAATGTTTGTGATAATTGTGACTGAATTGGTTTGTGATAGTGATGTACCGATGCCGGCATCGGCCGATGTTACTGACATTTCACGAACTTTCACAAATCAGCAATTTCTGTTTTGAGCATGTAAGGACACATTAGTGCAGGGGTCGGCAACCTTTTGAGCGCAGCGTGCCATTTTTTGATAGTGTTAAGATAGAAACTTCTCCGCATGCCAAACGGTTGCCCTATTTTCCTCTGAAAATTTCAGTGCAGACCAAAAAAAGGTCTTCATGTCCATAGACGTCCTGTCTAAAAAAGAAATACTTCTATGATTGAGTGACTTTTGAATCCAAGCACTGAAAATCGCTCATAGATTCAAAAGTAAATTTTTTAAATCTTAAAAACTTAAAATTTGCATGCGCATGGAATCGCTTCGCGTGCCATGCCAAACCTTCCGGCGTGCCACTTTTGGCACGCGTGCCAGGGGTTGCCGACCCCTGCACTAGTGTATAATATGACTAGTCTATAATACTGTATAACCTACAGTAACAGAAGTTCAACGTTTATGATAATAATTATGACTTTGTCATAAACTCTAAACTTCTGTTAGGTCTGTCACTTCGATTCTCGCAGACTTTGCTCTTATCATTACAGCTTTAATTTTTTTCTGGAAATACAAACGTACAAATTTGTGTTTGAAAAAATTGATTTAGGTGCGTGGTTGTGTGCTCGAGATTTCAGGGTACAGTAGAGTTACTTGACATCGGTCGATGCATCGGCTTAGAATTACCGATGCCGATGCATCGATGAAACTGTCGATACATCATTTTTTTCCGATGTTGAACATCGGTGTCGGTACATCCCTAGTTTGTAACGACGATTGTTATCCGAGATAAGTTTTTGCGATTTCAAAGCACTTTTCGAATGCATCACAAGCTGTCCGATTGAGAATGCCCGACGCCCGTCTACGTATGCTTATTGTCAGCTCATGTAGGTTCGTGTAGCTGCACGCGGAACGCGGCAACAATACTATAATTTAAGTAAATGCAGCAGGGTTTGGCGCGTAGGTGAACAGGATGAAAAAATCAAGCACGGTGCAAAAAAAATTGCGTCCCGCGAGCGAGGGCTGCTGCGTATCAATGTACCATAAGCTTGTAAGCTCCGGCGATGGGGCCAATTTCCTGTCCATGTCAGTGCTTTTTAATTTGGTGTACCAACGTTTTTGAAGGGTGTACTGCACAGTACACTGTAAAACACATCATAAAACAATATGGTGAATAACCAGGTGTTACTGTGTCATTATAAATGGTCATAACTATGATTTTGCCATGACTTTTTTATTCAGTTGAGTTTCAAAAAATGTTCCTTAAAGACTTTGCTTTAAAAAACTCCGAAAAAGGCCAAACTGAAAGTTGAAAACCCTACAGTACATGTGAAGAGTAAAGACTAAGCTATGCAAGCTTTTGAATAAAAGTTGAAAGTGTAATGATTTTAAAAAACATTGACAAACACCAGTGGTGGCTCGTGAAGTAAAAACTTGGGGCTGCTGCAAGAATTCTACTCCACGTAAAACAGCAACATTTTTTACACCTAAAGCAACCGTCTTCACGTTCTGTACGTTGTATGTTCTGGTCAATTTTCAGATAATAACAACAACTAGCTATTAAAGGATACTCGACAAGAATGCTTAAATAATTTCATTCATAAATAACCGCACATTATAAAAATATCAACGAAAGCGATAGAGCTGTCTAAAATCATGTTTATGAATTTGCAAAAGTTAACCGGATTTTTAGCAGTCACGCGCACGGCTCAAACTTATGTAAAAATTCTATTTGAATTTTACTTCTTTAATTAGCTGTTTATGACAAACAACGAAGTAGGTAAAACAATAAACCCGGCCAACATGAAATCAACGTTTTTACACCAGACAACCAACAATGACGATTACAAAATTATTGCAATAATCACATTAAGCCCGAATGGGGACCTGTGGTATTGCTTTTAAATAAAATTCTCACATAGGCCTACAGTATATGAACGGTACCGGTAGATATCGAATAAGCCTAGCTTCAGTTATACCAACAGGTCTACTGATCAGTGGTATATGCTTTGTAATATTATTTCCAAATTAATTAAAGACCGGCCGTTACCTCTGTTGCTTAGCGCACACGATATCGGTGCGGGAGGTCGTGGGTTCGAATACCAGGTCGGTCAAATCGGCACAGTGTCGCCAACGGCTCGCCACCGCTGCAATGTTCTTCGGAGGTGTGTAGCCCAGGCGCTAAGCCGCGGAGATGGTTAGGCTACCGCCACTCGTTACACGCTCCGGCGTAATACCGCGAGTATAATGAAGATTTGATTTTAGCTACGATAACTACACGTGAATATCATACGCTACTCAGTACCAGTACGCCCACAAATACAAGTCCGCAGTTGAACTTTTTTGTAAAACCACTGGACCATGTGGGACAAGTACATCTGTAGGAACTATGCAGCTCAGCGATTTTTAAGTTTAGTCCGAATTACAGCTTCTACTGTTTCAACTAGGCCTAGATCTGTAAATTTAGCTATTTGAACTGCCAGCAGTTAACAGGTTATACAACACTAGAAACATTTTTCAAAGTTTGCATTTTTTTCAGAGCTAACGGTGCTGGTACCTGAGAAACTAGCTGACTAGTCAGCGATGGCGGAAGCATTTCTGAAGTTGGGGGGGCCCAAAACCAATGACCACATTTTTCTTCATCTACAATCAAGGACGGCAGTGGCGTAGCGAGAAATTTTAAAAGCGGGCATAATTTCTACATTTTTTCCAGGGTATTTTTTTCGGCAGAACTAATTTGAAGCTGATTAAGAAACCAGGAAAGTTCTAGGGGAGTCCGGGGGCATGCTCCTCCGGAAATTTTTTGAAAAATTACATGCTGTAATGACTATTTTAGTGCATTTTGAATAATTTTCAGGCAAATTGTGTTTAAATTTTTTGACCTTCATTCTGGGTGCTTCGCCAAATATGATACATTTTGTTTGCACATTTTTAATTATGCGTGCTTAAAGCGTAAGGCTTATAGCTATCGAAGGGGTTCGAAATCATAGAAAAATTGTGAGCATCAAAAACAATTTTGAAAATGGCTGGTGGGAGGATGCATATCCCTTATCCTATCCTTCTGGATTCGCCCCTGTCCATAAGCTACAGAAACCACCAAAAGAATCTGGCATATTTTAGTCACTTGGCATCATTACAGTAGTATTGTTTTTGTTTACTAAAAGGCAAAGTCAAAGGGGGGGAGGGGGCATGGCACAATGGTCCCGCCCCTAAATACGCTTCTGTGGACCGGATTTAGGCAATGAAAGGCCCTAGGCTATTTGATCACACTGATTGGAAGAGTAAAAAGAGGTCTTCACGTTCTCAGATGTCCCGCTTTCACTGAAAATATCGGTGTAGTGAAGAGCAAAAAAAAAAAAAAAAGGTATGCAAGTACTCATTTCATTTTCTTTTATTTTTATTTGGAAAAACACTGAAATATAAAAAAGAAAAAACTACACTGACGAGAAAAATTAGATTAGTACACAAATGAGGTTTTTCCTGTGAGAGGCTGCAAAAAGACTATGAGTCCAACCCCAAAGAATTGGCGCGGTCGTCGAGTCTGCAGCCTCTCACATTCTGATGACATAATTAATACGTTACTAGACATAAAACATACAGGCGAAGACACGTAAACATATAGTTTAATAATTAAGCTTACAACTTGCAGCAGTAAAAAAAAATAAGAAAACAGTTATATTTAATACCACATAGGAATATTTACTTCATCATCTAAGTTTTGATTTTTTTACTAAAGGATTTTACGCTTAATTCTTGAATTGATTTAAACTCTGAAGGCAAATCATTCCATAGTTTACAACCAATGAATTTTATTGATCTTTATGTGGTAGATTTGGTACGATGGAAATTTACTGCCCCGTTATCATCGCAAGCAAACCTGGTAGGATACTCGTGTATTTCCGAGGGTATAGTAAAATAATCCTTAAAACAATTTGGCAAATTTTTTTTTTAAAACTGAACATAAATTTCAAGACTTCTAATTTACAAGTGTCATCTAATCTCAGCAAGTTTAATTTGTCGTATAGCGGAGAGATTTTTGTTTTGATGAAAAGCAATTTAGTGATAATTTTGACAATGGCATTTTGTTCAATTTGAATACGGTCAGTATACTTAGCTGCGATATTGCCCCATGATGTGACACCATAGTATAAACGCGGATTGACAATACTATAATACACATTTATTAATATAGATTGAGGGGCGTGGTGTCTTAATTTGGCAAGGATTCCTCTTGCTTTGGTTAGTTTTTAAATAACATATCTCGTGTGTTCCTCCCAGGTCAGCTTGTGATCTACCATGACTCCCAAGTACTTGATAGCATTTTTTTTGGTAACGTACCGTTTAAGGTATCAATACAAAAATCATTATTAGATTTATTTTTCACATTGGAGAACAACACACAATTTGTTTTTGAATAATTTAGCGTAGGTCTGTTCGAATTAATCCAATTTTCAAGTTGAAGAGACGAATTTTCACATTTACTTTTGAGTTTTTCAGTATTCACGTCAGTAGCCTACAAAGCAATACTGAGTCATCTGCATATAATACTGTTTTAGATTCACACGCATTTGGCAGGTCATTTATATAAACGAGGAAGAGAAAAGGCCCAAGCACGCTACCCTGCG
This sequence comes from Trididemnum miniatum, assembly GCA_964006365.1. Classification (NCBI taxonomy): domain Eukaryota; kingdom Metazoa; phylum Chordata; class Ascidiacea; order Aplousobranchia; family Didemnidae; genus Trididemnum; species Trididemnum miniatum. The sequence continues at coordinate 12,337,077 of OZ023240.1, read as the reverse complement.
GAACTCCGACCGAGATAGGCAGCAGGCTAAACGAAACCCGCTCCTCCCTGTTAACTGTATACTGAAAGCGATTAGACAGGTAAGAAGTAAGCTGATTGTGAGCATTACCTCTGACACCATGGTGTTCAAGTTTATCTAATAATATCTGGTGGTTAACACAGTCGAAGGCTTTGGCAAGATCTAAAAAAATTCCACAAACTGTTTTAGTGTTGTCAAGTTTGTTCAGTATAATTTCATTTATGTATGCAATAACATTTTTTGTTGAGTGTTTTTCTTTTAAAGCCAAGTTGACAATTTGCAAATAGTACCGTAGAGCGAAACAGTGCTGTTTCTGGCTATTTATTTATTTTTTTTGTTTCAAGCCACTTAATTGCAGCTTAGGATTTTTGTGGTAGTGAAGTACATGCATCATGGAGATGACCTAGTTGAGCATCGAACCCGCGAAGCCGGCTTCGGAGCCCTATGCATCAATCACTTGGCCAACTCCAATTCTTCATCAGCCTCTCTTAGGTAAGAAACATTTATTTTTCAGGATCCTTTCGAATAAATATTTCTTAAAGAATTGAACCTTTGTGGTACGCAATCCACTAGTGTGGCTACGTCACCATTCCAGTCAAACTCTTTACGTGGCCAGGGTGAAGATCAACAACTAAAAAGCAATGTCCTTTCCGACCTACCGGACTGGCCTACTGGCCTACCAACAAGAGGAAGTCGTCATGACTTCCCGTCCGGTAGGCCAGGAAGGACATTGCTTTTCAGTTGTTAATTTACGAATACAGTAGATTATATTTTTCCCAAAATTTGGAAAGACTTTTATGCAGAATAGTTTCGAATATTTTATTAATAGAGGACAAAATGGAAATTGGCCTATAGTTTCCTAGTTCGAGCGTGGATCCGCCTTTATGCAAAGGAATCACTTGGGCGATTTTCAGAACATCGGGGTAGATTCCAGAAACTAAGCTTTCATTAGAAAAATCTGCAAGGTATTCAGCTATTAAAAATTTTGCTTCTTTAATTATGCAAATCGGTATGTCCAAGTAACCAGGGGATTTGTGATCATTTAAGCTGGAGGTAATTTCAACAATTTCATATGCATCGGTCGGCTGTAGAACAATAGAGGAAAGATAACGCTTACCAAGAAAATTCAAATGATTTTTGCTTTGGTCATGGTTGATTGATTTAGCAGCAAGTTTTTCTCCGATTGTAGCAAAGTGCTGATTCATTTTGTCGCAAATTTTTTCGAGAGAAGTAAATGTTTGACCGTCGACTTTTATAGTCTGCGGCAATGTAGGTTTTCGTTTCCTTTTCCTAAGTAGTAAGTTTATGAAATTCCAAGTCAGATCGAAAAAGCGCCGAAAACATCTTTTAAATTTAGGTAGTCTTGAAAAAGACTGTTTAAGAACCAAACATTTTCGTCTCGCTCTCTTCAGGGTTCAACGCGAGAGTTAATTGAGAAGGAAAAAAGTGGTCTATATATTATCATCAGCTTCATCGAAAATTCTGCAACAAAAAGGAAAAAGGGCTATGATTGGTTGTTAAAAGACAGACGGATTGTGATTGGTCGAATACGGAAGAATTTTAGAATCTAACTCAACTATCGGAGAATTTGCAGTGAGTAGACAAATTCCTTTTGACGGCACAGAATAGGTTTCAGCGTTTTGATGAAAGTTGCCTCCAGCGCCCTCAAGTGGAAAATTGTTCTCGCTTTGGCTCAAACCGAAAACTGGTCAATATGATAGTGAGAGGCACAATCAGGATGTTGGATTAAGTGCAGACCAATAGCTGAATCACAGTCTAGTTGATTGAGTGGAGTAGTAAGTTTGCAGTTACGTTTGGGAAGAACTTTGGTTGGATTTTCTTTATTTCTAATTGATTTTGGAATGTGTTGATTGATTCTATCTTGCAGTCGTAGGGATGTGCGACCCACGTACCGGCAATCACAGCGGCACACGTATTGGTATACGACCATACTTTGATGAGTGATGGGCACAGCATCCTTATAGATTGAAGGCAGAATCTTTCTGGTTTGGAAAATGACACGAGGATCGACGGCTCTAAAACAATTTTGAACGTTAGATTTTACCTGTTTTTCGAATTTACGAGAAATATTGCCAATCCAGGGTAGTTTTAGATACACAGGGCATTTCTTTGGTCCTTCTTTGGGCAGTAATTGAAAACGGGAAATTTTCTTGGAAATGCTGAAGTTGATTATTGTTTCAGGGTAACCATTATTCTTCAGAATGGAGCGAATGCAGTCCAGTTCTTGTTTAACTTTACCAGGTGAACAGATTACGAGGGCTCGATGAACTAACGTTTCGATTAGGTTCGTTTTGCGCTTGGAAGGTGCAAAAGAATCCCAACGCATGTAGCGACCAGTGCATGTAGGTTTTCTGTATATTGATGTTTGAAATTGTTTTTCGGATTTGTCAACTTTCACGTCGAGAAAAGAGAGTGCTTGATCGGCTTCTTTTTCCATGGTAAATTTCAAAGCTGGGTGTAATGAATTGAGAGCAAGAAAGAACTGGTCTGCATCCGCTTCTGTTCTAAAAATAGAAAAAGTGTCGTCAACAAATCTAGTATAGAAAAAAGGCTCGTTTATAGTTTGAAACAACTTATTTTCATGGTAGCCAACGAAGATATTGGCTAGTGCAGGCCCGAGTGGACTACCCATTGCATTAAATTTAGAAGATGTTTTCGGCGCTTTTTAAATCTGTTTTGAAATTCTGTACCACCAAAAAGCTTTTCGTATATTTTCGCCGAAGGTACAATGATTCTCAAATGAAGGAATTGAATAATGTGGTCAAAATTCGTGGCAAAATTAGAGGACTCCATCTTTCTACTAAATTTTTAAAAGAATGCATTTTCAAGCGTATTTCGCCCAAATTTCTCATGAAGCGCATGGAAAAATCCAAATTGAAGTACAGTCCCTCCATTGAGCGCGCTTTTCTTAATGATGAAATATGCAAAAATCAAGCCAAATTGAAAAAGCTAAAACTGAAGCTCTCAGAGATTTGGCCTGCCACCAGTAAATTTCTTTCTTTTTTTGACTGGATTAGATTTTCCCGCTACTTAGCTGACATCGAGAAAACTCAACAAGATCGGATTCAAGCCAAGCATTTCCGCAACCTCAATTGGTTATTGAAACAGCGATTCGGTTCAGTTCCCTCAAATTTTGGTGACAATATCTATAACTTGTCCAGTTATGAGCTATCCGACACCGAAAAGTTCGTGTTAGCCTATGGTTTAGATTTCTGTCTTCCTCCTTCCACTATCCATCGTGAAAAGATTTTTGCCGAGTTTGAAGTGTTATTGGGTCAGCTGTTTCATCACACTAGTAAATCCAAAGAAGGTCTTTGTGCTCTTAAAGCAAAGCTCACAGATTTGGCTCATTCTTTTTGTGGCACTCCCATTGACATGTCAAACTTTTACATGCATCGTGAATGCTTTGAAGCTATTAAGTCATTACGCAACAATGCTGACATTGTCATCACCAAAGCAGACAAGAGCAATACAGTAGTTATTTTAAATAAAACTGATTATTTGACAAAAATGAACGTTATTTTGAATTTTGCCAAGATTCTGCCTTCAATCTATAAGGATGCTGTGCCCATCACTCATCAAAGTATGGTCGTATACCAATACGTGTGCCGCTGTGATTGCCGGTACGTGGGTCGCACATCCCTACGACTGCAAGATAGAATCAATCAACACATTCCAAAATCAATTAGAAATAAAGAAAATCCAACCAAAGTTCTTCCCAAACGTAACTGCAAACTTACTACTCCACTCAATCAACTAGACTGTGATTCAGCTATTGGTCTGCACTTAATCCAACATCCTGATTGTGCCTCTCATTATCATATTGACCAGTTTTCGGTTTGAGCCAAAGCGAGAACAATTTTCCACTTGAGGGCGCTGGAGGCAACTTTCATCAAAACGCTGAAACCTATTCTGTGCCGTCAAAAGGAATTTGTCTACTCACTGCAAATTCTCCGATAGTTGAGTTAGATTCTAAAATTCTTCCGTATTCGACCAATCACAATCCGTCTGTCTTTTAACAACCAATCATAGCCCTTTTTCCTTTTTGTTGCAGATTTTTCGATGAAGCTGATGATAATATATAGACCACTTTTTTCCTTCTCAATTAACTCTCGCGTTGAACCCTGAAGAGAGCGAGACGAAAATGTTTGGTTCTTAAACAGTCTTTTTCAAGACTACCTAAATTTAAAAGATGTTTTCGGCGCTTTTTAAATCTGTTTTGAAATTCTGTACCACCAAAAAGCTTTTCGAAATTCCAAGTGTCTGAGAAATTACTAGCATTGCGGAATAAGTTTGCGAAGTATTCCTGCTTTGTTTTTCTTTTAATATGCGTTATTTTATTTCTGTACTTTCTGTATTCATTGAAGATGCTAGGATCCCTACTTTTTAAATATTTAGCGTATGGCTTATTTTTGCATTTTATCAATGCAAGGATGTCTGGGGAGATCCAAGGGTTCTTGGCCATTTTATATTGCCTTCGACTTTGGATTTTTTTTGGAAAATGCTGGTTCGTAAGACCTAATTAAATTAAGAAGCTTTTCAAGATCATTGCTGTGTAACATATCGGGTGAAAGTAAAGCATCATCCAAATCACTTAAAAAGGGTCCAATGCTTTCTTGTGTAATACGTCGAATGTACTGTCGTTGCGATGTTTTGATAGCTGGGGCACAACCAGTGGCGTTGGAAGTATTTTTAAGTAGGGGGGGCTGAAATTTGTGTTACCATACCAACCCCCTCCGTGTTATCGCAACATACATCTGGCGTATCATGCACTTCGCTTCAATAAAAGTCACTCCGTGGCTGCTTGATGAACTCAAGCTTTCCTCTGGTTAGCACAACACACAGTAGCCAGATCGATGTTTGTAAACGTGTTAACCTCATTTAAATGAACTTATTATCCGTTCACAAGCTCCTAGTCGCAGACTCTTAGGCAGGAGCGTATTGTTTTTTTTTTTTTGGGGGGGGGGGAGGGAGCTTTTGACTTTGCCTTCTAGTAAAAAAGAGCAAAACTAATGGTTTCAAGTGACTAAAATATGCCAAACTCTTTTGATGGTTTCTGTAGCTTATGGCCAGGGGCGGATCCAGGGGGATAGGATGAGGGGTATGCATAACATATCCTCCCACCAACCATTTTCAAAAATGTTTTTGATACATACAATTTTTCTGTAGTTTCGAACCTCTTTGATAGCGATAAGCCTTACGCCTGCACGCATAACCGAAAATGTGCCAACAAATGCATCACATTTTTTCGTATTTACAGTAGTTATCCTCCTATCACAAAAAAGCGATCAATGCGCTGTACCTGTCCGAAAAAGCGAACAAAAAAGCGATCAATGCGCTGTACCTGTACGAGATCGCTTAGAAAGTATGAGCTCTTTCGGATAGTAATTTGGTGAAGCACTCAGAATTAGGGTAAAAAATTTAAACAAAATTTGCCTGAAAGTTATTCAAAAAGCATTAAAATAGCCATTCGCAGCATCTAGATTTTTCCGGGATACCATGCCCCCGGACCCTATGCTCCCGGAACCCCCTAGAGCTTTTCTTGTTTCTCAATCAGTTTCAAATTTGTTCTGCCGAAAAAAATACCCTTGAAAAAATGTGGAAATTATGGCATCCCCTCCTTTTAAGTTTTTTCGCTTCGCCACTGTTCCTAGGATGAGCTACCTACTGCAATTCTAATTTGATATTTTGTTGTTTCGCTGTTATTTGCCCAAAAGTTTTTAATAAAATTGGAGAAATTTAAACTGTGATATTATAATAAAACTCTAAAACAGTGGTTCTTAAACTGGGTTCGACCGAACCCCAGGGGTTCGGTGAGGCTGTAGCAGGGGTTCGGCTAAGATCAGAATAAGTTTTTGCAAAAAGGCATACAGTTGTAGTAAATGACTATCTCTGCGTGGAATGATGCATCCCCCCACCATACTCTTTCAACGCTGTTTTTGATGAATACAATTTTTCCATAATTTCAAACCTATTTGATAACAATCATCTTTACGCCTTAAGCACGCATAAATCAAAAATGTGCGAACAAAATGTATCATATTTGGCGAAGGACTTAGAGTTAGAGGCAAAAAAATTAAACAGAATTTGCCATAAAAATTGTTCAAAAAGCGCTAAAATGGCCATTACAGTGTCTAAATTTTTGAAAACTTTCCGGGGAAGCATACCCCCGGACCCCCCTAGAGCCATATTTTTATTCCTCAATTTGCTTCAAATTAACTTTCCGGAAAAAAAATACGCTTAAAAAATGTAAAAATTTTATGCCACCCTCCACCGCCTTAAGAATATTCTGAATACGCCCGACGTGAAACATTTTCAAAGAGCTTATGCTTTTTTCCGGTTTAGACGTCTAACGTTTTCGCACTCATTTAACATTCAACCTAATTCAAAACTGCATCCCCCTCTAAAATTTTCTGGATCCGCTCCTGGTTATAATTAAGGGTTCGATGTATGCTTGCATGACACCTGTTGGGTTCGATACTTCCGACAAGTTTGAGAACCACTGCTCTAAAAGCTTTGTACTCAAAGGTACCAGAAAACTCAAAATTTTTGCGATTTTGTTCCCTTTTGTCGCAAAGTTGCAAAAGTTAGTGCGTTGGTTTGATGGTAACAATGAAGAAAAGAAACGAAAAACAAGCGACGCCATAAGCCATCGTTAAGTTGCGATAGGGTGTACTGTAGTTATAACTTTTTAAAAGGGGGGGCTGAAAGGGGGCTCGAAATTTCCAAGGAGGGGATGAAAAAAATATAGGGGGGGGGCTTCAGCCCCCTTCAGCCCTCACCTTCCAACGCCCCAGGGCACAACAGTATTTTACGTAGAGAGGCAGATGATCAGAGGCATTGATGAGCAAAAATAAAAAAGGTCTACTAACACGTCCGCAAATTTACAATTTTTCCACGGAAAATCGGTGAAGAGCAAAAAACGATCTACATGCGGCCCGCAGTTTGCCCCGCTCTGGCGTTGAGAAATTTTTTTATAATTTTTATAAAATTTCGTTATTTGCAACACATTTGTAAAAGTTTTTGAAAGATCATTGAATGTGTTGCTAATGAATCTGAATTTATTTCTACAAATTCACCACAGTTTAGAAACATCTGTTTTTCCTTATCCCGACAGTCTGTTTCTCCTTATCTCATTCAAATAGAATGGATTCTAGTTGAATAAGATACTCCGGATGATCCCTCTTGGGTGAAACAGACTGTCGGGTTTTAAATAGATGTTATTGTAAACTGTGGTGAGTGAATTTGTCTATTTGCTCTAACTGAACTCAGTTATCGAGCACTTTTTGAAACACTGATTCCCATTGTTATTAAAGTTATTTCTGTTCAGAAATGAATAACGTTAACAACGTTGGTGGTAGAATTCGTCTATAACCGCACCTCTAGGGAAATTAAAAAAACTGCCGTTATAGGAAAATTGCCGTTATAGTCGTAAATGCCCTAAATCACCCTAAAACTGTTTTTTTAGTTTAACTACCTTGCATTAATCATGTGAGGTGATCGGTCGGTTGGCGTGGTGGTGACAACATCGATATCGCTTAGGGAGGTCTAGGGCTCAATTCCCAGGCCAATCAAATCGGACACAGCGTTGCCGACAACCTTTCTTCTGTTTTGCCCAGGCGCACACCCGCGGAGATGATGATGATGATGATGATTTATTTGCGAGTACACGCTCACAATTAACGAACACGAAAAAATACACATAAACAATAGTTTATCTATTCGCGGGGAGACTGCGAATGACCGGTTAAGATCTTCGAGTCAAGTAGCCACCCATAAGACACTGGGATGTAGCGTCGGAATGCTGATAGAAAAAATAGTCTTTTAAGATTGATCAGGAATATTGAAATTAACCGTTTCATACTCTAAATATTATAAGTATTTATTGAGAAGAACGTTTTTGTAAATAAGTTTAAACTTAGAATACGGTTGATTTCTTAAATCACATGGTATGGAAGTCCAAATTTTCACTCCTTTATATTGAATTGAATTTTGGCATCTGTTGGTTGAGAATTTAGGAAGATGAAGATCATTCATTATGCGCTACTGATCGAGCGTTGCGACGATGCATATTCGATATTTTAGCAAAGAGTGAAGAGAGAGAAGAGGGAAGAGTTTGCGTAGAGTGGTGGTGCATAATTTTTGCTATTTCATAAGTATACAAATCACAAATTTTCAAAATGCCTAATTTATGAAATTTAGGCGTGATAGGTGTACGAATTTCAAAGTTGGTAAATATTCTTACGGTCTTATTTTGAAACTTCTACAGCTTGTCCAAATACGATGGAAATGTACTCCCTCAAATAGTGAGACCGAATAAGAAATGAGAGTGTGCAAGTGCAAAATAAAGATCTACTAGGGAAGATCACTATTTTGCACTAGAGATGGAACCCACAAACTCGTTACACGCTTCGGCGTATTACGGCGAGTATAATGAAGATTTGATTTTTTGTGCTTTTTCCGGACTGACTGCGAATAGAACAACAGTAGGCTGAATTTGTCTAAATCTTATTGTACACCTTCGTGGAGTCAAAGTGTCGGTGCTAGTTCTTCGATCTGAATCGCTACTTCAAAGAAATAAGCGATGATAGAGTTTTATCTGTCTCATTTTATAATTGCTTCAAAAGTACCGTAAAGTCGTTATGTCAACAAAAGACTAACTGTTCGGTCTCATCGCGATACGTATTATCTGACAAGTTTGCTGTAGCAAAACTAGGTCACAAGACAGGAAGAAGTGTGTAATTAAGTTTTAAATGCCGCAACGCTAATAGGCGTCTTACACACTGAATTAGCCTAGCGCTATTTTATTTACGCAAGATTTACGATAAAGGGGCAGCATAATCAAATGTTCGCTGCTAAATCAAAAGATTTGCCTTAGCGCAGTATATTAGTCAATTTTATGATTTTGAATGAATTTGCCATACTGGGTCACCAGAATCGAGCTACCTAGTATTTATTTAAAAACTATAGTAAAGCTTCGGTAAAGAGGTACTTTTTCTGTACCATAGAGTCGCAATTGCCAGCAAGTTTAAAATTGAAAACATATTTATTGAAAAGTTGAACGTTTTCGACCTATTCTTAAGGTCCTCATCAGAGAAAATAACATCATATTAACAGTTACAGTAAAACTTTCGAAATGAGTAGTATTTTGAATGGTGTAAACAAAATGAAGATACGACACAATACATGCAATTGTTAAATCATATTACATAATATCACAGATCATAGCAAAGCATATTGACTGCTAACATACAACTATTAAATTACGAGTACACAGCGTTAATTTCCAAGTATACAACGACACAACGCAATAATAATACTAACATTAAAACACATTTAGCAGGAACGAAGACTCATTAGCATATAACTGAGAATTTAATCTGGGATTCTCTTTTTTTATAATTAAGGCTTCTTGAATTTTGGTCTCATATTCATTACTACACTTTTGCACAACTTTAAAATCATTTACTGTTAAACTTCCTGATTTGCACCTTTCACAAGCTAAAATATGATTTTTAACCGCAGTCTTTTTTGAATTTAATTGGAGGCTCAAATGCTCGTGAGCTCTAATGCCTAAATGTCGCGTTGTCATACCGATGTATGACATTGCTGCGTCGCGCGAACAAGTAAATTTGTACACAACATTTGATAACAGAGCATGAGGAGTCAAGCACTTCAAATTAAAATAGGAGCTGGTTTTAAAGGAATTATAATACACTGCTAAATCTACTTGAAATTTTACTTTCACCAAAGTTGAGAGACGTTTTGCGAATTTGTGTGACGAATTTGTGTTTACACCATTCAAAATACTACTCATTTCGAAAGTTTTACTGTAACTGTTAATATGATGTTATTTTCTCTGATGAGGACCTCAAGAATAGGTCGAAAATGTTCAACTTTTCAATAAATATGTTTTCAATTTTAAACTTGCTGGCAATTGCGACTTTATTTAAAAACGTCCGAGAATTGCGTCTAACGTTATAACAATGTTTCAGATTCAAAGCATTTATTTTAAAAACGCATACGGACCGGTAACAAACTTCGCACGGACCGGCTCGGGGCCGCAATCCGGTGGTTGCCGACCACTGATCTGCAACAACGTGATTTCGCGGTACTTTTCAAAGATGTTTTTTGCGGAAAGTCCCGAAAATTTATCCGGTTTTGCTCTTTTAAGTTTATTCAAAAAAGTTACCGATCGAGTAAAACTGTCTAAAAAGTAATGACTGTACCAAAAACGGTACATTGTTTAAAATTAGGGACGGTACCAATAACGGCACTAAAAAGGTACCGCGTTACAGCACCGCGCTACTTTTGTACTGCGGTACTGCCTAACTCTGGTAGAATCAACGGCATATTGGAAGTCATTTACATAGATAATATAGGCCTACAACGAAAGACCTAAGATTGAATCTTGAGCTACTTCGATTGAAGTTTTTTCTAAATTTGAACACACGCCATTAAAATTTACAATCACATTGTTTACGGTCAGTCAAATAGTTTTCCATTAGTTGCAGTGCAATGCCTATAATCCCGTAGTGTTCCAATTTGATCGGAAAATGTTGATGTGAAACGGTATCAAATGCTTTTTGAAGGTCAATAAATACAAGAGACGACAAGACCTTGTTATTGAGATTGTTGTATGTTGATGTGGTGATGTCTAGTAAAATGTGTGAAGTGAAATGTTTAGCACGAAAACCATTCTGGTGAGGGTAAAACGCATTATGTTTATTCAAAAAAGCTATTATTCTTGTTTTGATTATTTTTTCTAATATTTTAAAACAACAAGGAAGAACTGAAATAGGACGGTAATTTGGAGTTTATCGTCGGCTTTGTGAATTGGAGTAACGACCGCAATTTTTAAAGCATCCCGGAAAGGGTCAAATTCGAAAGAATATACAAAGAAAAAATATATACAAAGAAAGAACGAAAGAATATACAAACAAAGAAAGAATGAATATACAAAGAAAGAATGTTTTGGAATTTTAATCTTTTCATCTTGCTCTATTGAATGTTTTTATTTTTTCATGGTGTTGATTGGTTGGATTTTATGAACATCTGAGGATAATTTGATTCATTTTCAGCAAACAGCATACTAATTTTGGAAAAGATTTGTTTTATCTTATTTAATTCATTGGGACGTCGATTTGTTTGCATCCAAAAAGGCCATCAGTTGTTATCGTTACCGTCTGATACTTTTCTATCTAGTACTATTCATCCATTTCTTTGTCTTTTTTCGCTATATTTCTGTATCTTTTGCACAGTTTTTTATTAGCTATATTTACCTGACGAGCTCTAATGAGAGCGAAACCGGTCGTGGATTGCTATTTCTATCCGTAGCAATATTATTTTATGATGTTTTCTTTGTTTTTCTTGAAATTAATCTAGCTAACTCCATTTGTCTGTTCTTTTTCTCTTTTGCAACTGCTATCCTTCTTTTCATTGTATTGAATGCCCAAACGCCAGATTGAGTAATTTTGTTGTGTGGTTTTCGATATGGTCCTCCATGATTGTTATCACTGATGAGGGACGTAATCCCTAAACAGGATGGCTCAGGTCTTATCTTGTACAAAGAAAGAATGATAGATATGGCGCCAGCAAATGAGCGGCTACTTTAATAAAATAAAAAGGAATTGCACTATTTATGGCCATTTTTTACTTTTTAATGCGGTAATTACATTAAAAATTTCGTTGCTTCTTGGCGCATCTAAAAAGATTGAACTCTGAATTCGATTGCGCGAAAAGAATTTGCCTTGTTTTGGATCGGTAGGAGCAATTTTGCCAGAAAATAATAATTGCTTACCTACAGTACATTCGCAAAATAATTATTAAACGTTTCTGCAGCATTAAAACCATTTGCAATTTCTTTTGCTTCGTAACTATTATTAGGCGCATTATTGAAACAAATCTTTTTTTACTGTAGCTAGCAGATAATATAAAGCGCAAAGTTTCCTAAAGCTACTTGATAATACCTTTAGTTATCCATGGTTTCATCAACAATCGCATTTGCTTTCTACTCGTGGTTTTAATTAGCGCATGAGTATTTATTGTGTGTAAAATGCAATCATTAAAATTATCAAATTCATTATTAAAATTACCCGGGGGCATAATAACACAAGCACAGTATACCCAGTAACTTATGGCACCAAATGATAGCTACTGTAACTTCTCCAAGAACTAAACACTGTAAAAAATTTTGGGTAATCGCATTGCCCAATTTTGGGCAAATGTATGCATTACCCAAAAAAAACGGTCAAAAACCCAATTTTTTTTGGGTATGATAAGCAAAAACCCAAAGTCGATTTTGGGTTCTGCATGACCCAAAGCACAACATTGGGTATAAACAATTGTGTCCCAAGTAAATTGGGTTAAAAACTGTATACCCAAAAATAAATTTTGGGTAATCGTTTTTGCAAATATTAATTTGGGTAATGTGGTAGCAAACCCAAATTAAATTTTTGGGTGAGTGTTATGACTATTGTTTTGGGTCAATGGATTTTAAACCCATTAATTTTTTTTGGGAAATAATTCCTGAAATAATAACTTGTGTATATTGTTTTTAAAGCCAAAAAAATTTTTGGGAAAATGTTAAATAACTTATTTTGGGAAAGTGAATTTTAAAACTAAGATCTTTGGGGAAAATTTTTAGCTAATAGATTGGTTTTAAACTTAAAAAACGGGTTGCACTTTAAGCAATTCTTAGTTTAGGAAACATTGAGTGCAAAACCCAATTGTTTCATATAGCACTCGATGAGTTTTCATACGGCCCGCGCTTGTTGCTGCTAAATGTATTATTTTTGGCCTACAAGCACATGTAAAGTTAGATAGCCTGTCCAATCTAACTGGAGGTTGCTTTTTTACGCTGTAAATGCGACAAGACTATCTGATTGAGACGACAAAAACCGGCGAGAAAAGTTTAAACCATTATTACGTCATAATTGCAACAGAAACCATTTTTGTTACGAAGAGCAGCAAAACACATAGAACCACAAAAGACTATTAGCCTTCGGGTACTTTACATTATGAAATTTGTTCCTCTTGGAGAAAACTTTGGCGCCCCTGGTCTAAGGCCAACCACCAAAAACCTTACATGCTTTATCTAAGTTGATCACTTGGTCTGTAGGATAATCGAGCCGTCTAAAAATTTTCTGAGATTTATCTGCGTGTTTGGCAGATATTGGAGCTGGGCAAGCCATCTTAAATTTTTATAGCATTTATCTACGGGCATTGGTAAATGTTGCTACATTAGCAAAACGGAAAGCCGGAAGCCATAGTAGTCTGCGATTTATTGCTTTTCAAGGCCTTACCACGCGCATGCGCTTAAACTTTGCTTAGACGTAAATGCTAAGCATTATAAACTAGCATTTGTGTAGCTGTTTTGCTTGATGAGACAGAATGCGTCATCTACCCCAAATTGATATAGGCCTAGTTAAATTTTGCAGTATATTTCCACTTGAAATAAAACCGATGACAACCCCAATTTCACAAGTCATTTAATAAGCTATTGTTGTCTTTTTTCTCACTACTTATGCTATAGCAATTTTAAGTTACATACCTGTGTCTAGTCATTTTAATTTCAAGTTCAACATTATTATGATAGACAGTTGCGCAAGCGGCTAACCTTCACTCTACCGCATAAACCAAACAACCTAAGCTTTCAACTTGCAGTATACCATCGTTTGTCAGCGTAATTTATTAATTTTGCTGGCAGACTTTAATAATAATTAAATGTGCATGATGTAATTCATCACTCTAATAAAATAGCACTTTTCAGAAATTAATTAAATTTTACTTTACGCTTCAATAAACTTTACGGTTTAGTGATCAGCGCAATCAGTGAGCGCCAAAATAATCGAAATTCGAATTAAATGATGCGTCGGAACTGAAGCTGCTGCTTCTCGCTGGAGTAAAAAGCTAATTAAAATCTAAAGGTTCCGGTAACGACTTAGGTATTTTATGTAGACACAATGATTTTAAAGTTATCTGCAGATTCATGTGTTCAACTTGCTGAAGTGAGCTATCATAGTATGCAGTATCTACAGATTTGGAAATGCTGCGAAGACCACAAGTACTAGTAGTCCGCAGGTCTTTTTATTACTAGCTACTAGACTTAAGACCTAGCTGCCTAGTCAGATGTCAGTAAGTTACTGGTTGCGCATGCTTCTTTTAGGTCTGCTAATGGCGGGATAGAAAATTAAAACAACTTGTTTTTTGACGAACTTTTAAATAATTTGAATTTGGAAAAGCTTATCAAAAGGCAAAAAAAATTTCAAGGTCTACTGGTACTGACCCTTTTCAGTGATTCTTAACTCCCAGAGTGCACTAGTACAGGTACGGAGGAATGGTAGAACTGGAGATTGGAGTGACTACAGTTCAAATTTAGAGTTGTTAAGCTGGGTTTACATAAGCTAAAAAAATAGTGCAAAACGGTGAGAAGCTGAGCTTTTATTTTATAGGCCTAATGTCATGCAACTTGGCTTTGCTAGTTGAGCAAAGTGGAGCCAAGCTTCAAAGAACAAACAAAGCTCAGCTCTGCTCCATTGACGTTTTTTTGTTCGTGTAAACCCACTATTAGTAGTTGCAAGTTGGACTATTAGAGGTTGGAGTTGATAAGAGTTTTGGGGAAATCTGAAGCTGAGTTGATCTGAGAAAAATGAGTCAATCTAAATGAGGCTCCATGTGGAGAAAACCGATTTGGAAATGACACTGCTGCCACTTCCCAATTTTATGTTAAAGTACCACAATACCCATTACACTGATACTGGTATGGATCTTGCTTATCCAAAGTGTTGACTGGATATATGAGCAATCAAATAGCTTGCTATGTACATTTATTGATGTAAAAACATAGTAAATTTCAGAATTAGAGAATGGGCCTAGCAGTCATGTTATATAGCTGATGCTTCATGCTGTTAATGTGATGTATGTACAACTACTGTGTCGATATGTCATTGAAGTTTCTGATCATCAATTCATCATAACATGTATTTACCTTTGTGTGTGAAACCAAAACAGACATGCAACGAATCAAGGTAAGTGACTGATAAACAGTAAACATTATGCATGTTGTGTTGTAAATGCTAAGGCATTATATAATGCTTCACACTAATAACTGATTGTATATGATACCCAGTTTTGTTAGGCATCCATGTGGCAGTGATAAACATTTAAATTGTTTTGTGAAACAGTCAAAAATGTGCCATCATATATTTAAAATATTGACAGAAGAGCAGTTCAAACTTTTTCTCGATATGCCATGCACATCAATATGAATATGAGTATGTTACCAATCAAGTGCATTGTGATTATTCTACTTCATACTGCTATTTATAAATTTTTGCCTACCTAAGGCGCTTTAACCAATAGGCCCGGTATGCAACTCATAGAAAGTGACACGTGATTATGTAGTGAGTGGTTTCATGATTTTACGTATGCAATAAGCAGTAAAATCAAAGAACTTAATGCAAAAAATATGGCTTGACATGCACTGCATTGCTCCCTGCAGCTGTGTGTTAGAAACTTGTTATGACAGTATACTACTCTTTCAGTTTTATTATGTAAAGTTAAAGCAGTGGTTATGACACATGGGCAAAATGCATACAAAATAATTCACAGTGGATTATTTTTGCATCAACCTCTTTGTTTCATGAAAATCAGCAAACTTATTTTGTGACAATTACAGGTCAGCATTCAGCATAATTTGATGCTAGTCAAGCTGTTGCATGTTGTTTTCTGTGTCTTTGCTAAAAAATTATTATTAAATCAAGTAATGTGGCGTTAATGAACTTTGTTGATTGGAAATTTGAAATAATGTTTAAAATTTGAAAAGGCTATAGACTGGCTAAATTTTTTGTAGCTGTTGTTCCTGTTACTAAAAATGATCAAACCTCAATTAGCAGTTTTTATCCAATGGTTTTTATTGGGTAAAGAAATTAAAAATGTAATTCCACATAAGCAAGCCTGCTCCAAGCAAGTGGTTTATTGCTAAACGTTTTTGTGAAGTTTCAGAAATTGATTGTTTGGTACAGTTAAACATAAATGATAATTATTTAGTTGGGATGCAAAGGTGTGAACAACCTAAAGACTGCCATGGTAGCCCATGCTAAGGTTTTTATGTGCTTAACGCTAAGAAAGCATAAATTATAAAGCGCTAGAGTCCTTGTTTGCTTGTCTGTTATTTAAGACAAACTCTATGGCATTGGTTTACTTGCCTGTCTATAACGCGCAAAAGGTTTTCATCAACGCATAAAACTGTTCAGTTCCAAAAGACCTGTTCGCACTGTAGATAGGAGTAAATAATAATTTGGTTTGAAACGCTATATGTCTTGTTATTACCATATTGCTTCACGCTACAATAAAACCGAATTGTCTCTTTTGTTCTATATCTAAGACACCCCATCACTCGAACTGCTGAAGATTTGACCTTAAATGAAAGCCTACCAAAGCAGATACGCGGGCTCTCCAGTTTGCTTTTTCTTACCCAGTCATTCCAAACTGTTTTTCATAGTTGAAATTTAACAAAAGCCCTGCTGGACATAAGCCCAAGTTTAAACGGTTTCTCTCAAATACTGCAATTTATATAATCTGATGGAAATTTTCATTTTCATCATGCGCTTTTCTGGCTCATTATTTATATACAATATTTGGGCTTACAATTGCTCCATTTTTTTAGGGAATTCTGCGAAGAATGTGCATCGAAACACTAAATTCTGCAGACAGTTGATGCTATCTAATGCGTCCTGAATAGCACAAAAGGCTTGAATGAAAGCGAACGGAAAAAACAATTGAGACAAATGGTAAAATAAAAACTTCTCAGATGCATAATATGCGAAAACAGACGTTTTAGGGGGAAAACTTTGAACTGATAACTTGTCGAATTTATTCCAAAGAAGTGTGTTGCTGCTTACCGATTGTATAACATTTGCACTAAACATTGTTTGCCCGTCTTTGTTTCCTGTGTTCTATTCTAACGTATGGGTGTCATGTTTTTTTAGCCTATTTTGTTTGGTTAGTTTTTATGCAACATCATGACTGTGGCTGGTTGCTTATTGACATAATTTTGCTTCAGCGGAATATCTGACTGACATAACGTAAATATAATTAGGCATAGTCGAAACCTTCGTGACACAAGCTCTTGGTTATGGTTGAGAGCTACTGTAATTGCCTTTTAACATCTTGTTAAACTTGATTGCTGCTAACCTTGTTTTTGTGAGCGCACAATAGTTTGCACTTAAAGTGCAC
The DNA here is from genome assembly GCA_964006365.1 of Trididemnum miniatum. Classification (NCBI taxonomy): domain Eukaryota; kingdom Metazoa; phylum Chordata; class Ascidiacea; order Aplousobranchia; family Didemnidae; genus Trididemnum; species Trididemnum miniatum. The sequence goes on along the minus strand of OZ023240.1, from coordinate 12,319,800 downwards.
AGTAAATTGTTGATAATAACTGAAATTAATTAATTTTATGTATCATAATACTTCATTATTTTGTATCTTTGCAAAAGCATTATTTTGTATTGTCTCTGCGTATGCACTTCATTTTTTATTCTTTGAGTAGCATACTGTAACTGCTCCGTATCTATGATTGTTTATTTTTTTACATACATTTGTGAGTTAAAAATGCTTGGGTTTGCATATGGTTGTGGCAGATTTCTATTTGTGCTTGCAGGAATTGGTTACTTGCAATTCTCATTTAAATTGAGGTCATAATCGCATAATATTTACATCGTTTGGATCAGTTTTATTTATAATCGCTTCATATGTGAACCTAAACATGTTCAAATAATCAATGCTGATATTTGTTGAACATTTAATTTGTACCTATTTCTTTTGACAATATAAAGCATTATTGCAATATTTTGTTGTGCATTTCTTGTGAACCCTCCATTATTAAGTGATTATGACGACTGTTATGATTACGAGTTAAGCAAAAACGCATTCACAAATATTAATCGGAAAACCCAAATCTGAAAATTGGGCTTTTTTCCTTAGCTAAAAGCTTTTGGGACAAAGCGCCCAAATTTTCAGCTTGGGTATTAATTACCCAATTTTCTTGATCTACAAGATTTAAGGTTAAACACCCAAATTGAAAATTTGGGTCGTTATTACCCAAGTTGACAAATTGGGTTTCTCAGCCTTCGAGCCCAAAATTTTCAATTAGGTTTAAAGACCCAAGTTTGTAGTTTGGGTCAAGTTACCCACTGTACTTGGGTTATGGATATTGGGTTAACAAACCCAACTTTGTAAATTGGGTCGTTATTACCCAAGTTGGCAAATTGGGTTTCTCAGCCTTCGAGCCCAAAATGATAACCCAAGTTTTTTGGGTCTACGTTACCCAATTTGATTTACAGTGAAGTTTAGGTAACAACCGGAACTTATTGGAGTTACATAAGCCTACTGTATCTGTAGCCTACTCCTTGTTAGGTCAGCACTTTCATTTTTTTGTGTAGAGGCCCTTTCTCTTGTTTGCAAAAAGCCACCTTTGTGGACAGAAGACGAAGGACGCGTGGTATGCGAGCAGCTAAAACCAGGGACTGAAGGCTGGCAATTTGGAGATAGGTGCGAATTTATATGTCCAGAGAGTCAGCCTAACTTGGAGATTTGATTTTCCATGTTGTGAACTCTGTATAATTAAGCAATACATGCGTTTATTCGTCAAGCTGTTAATAAGAAACATTCCTTCAATCAAGGTCGAGTTTTTAACGTGTATCACCGTCATCATAACAACCTTTTTGGAATGTAATCTTTATTAACTTTTGTTCATGGACGTCTAGCCTACAATTTCTATCTATCAACTATGCACCCGGTATTTTTTGTGTCTTCGTAGAGTTGGTCCGCTTAGCTTGGCTTATTACGCATATCAAAAGTCATGAATTCACAACCATGGGCGCGTTGACAAACATATGCAAAGGGACCTTACCCCAGGGAAACCGACGTGATTTAATGAATAAAGCATTTTAAATGTGAAATTGGAGATTTTGCCGGTTTTGTCCCCCTCCGGAAATAATCATAATGCCCTCCTGTAAAATTTTTCTGTCGAAGTCCCCAATTAAGACAATTGTTTGGTGCTTCAGGTTACACCTTGGTTGGAAAATCTTTTGCTACCTCCTCAGAGACCATTGATCCTGTTACTGATTCGATCACTTACACCTTTCAGCCGTCTAGAACACCTTGTTGTGAACATAAGATAAAAACTAAAAAGCTTTGCTATAGGGGAAAGTGCCCTAGGTTGGGCCGCTTTTGTTTGGGATGTTCCGGCATCGTCATTTTCAGTACTGGGTAGTTCATTTTTTGACCAAACATACGTAGTAGCTCTGGCAACAAATAGAACATGCACTTATACTGACGTCAATCTTACTTTTGATTATATTTAAACTTTACTGAAAAATGGCAAATGGCTCAACTTAAAGAACTAGACGCTTAAAACGGGCCATCCATGCCTTCATGTTGAGCCATATAACTAGGGTTAAGCCACCACTAAAAATGCTATTGATGAGTTGCGGTGACGCCAGAGAATTTTCCTAAGTTATGCGCTGGTGGGAAGAAGCAAAACACTTGCACTCGCGAGTGCATTGCAGTTTAGGATTTTAGAATTACTGCGAGATTTTGGTCCCACACTGCCTCAGGGATACGAACTCTGCTCCGCCTGATTTTAATTCGCATTAAAGCAGATCGTTTGCAGTGCGTGTTTCCGAGTTAATGCAGTTCAAGTGCAAGCCTATCTATTAAGTTGCTATCCTAATGAAGTTTGGAAAGAGCATGAGCTAGCGTTTGACTCTCATCTCTCTTTTCAAAAGTATCTGATAGGAAACAACATTTTGTTGAATTCAATACAAGAGAAAGAAGAAAATTTATTCTTATGCTTCAAATTTTCATGAAGAACAAAAAACGAAAATTACTTCAACTCGAAAAACCAAAACAGAATATTTGACTTCCTCAAAACATACTTTGAATAATTAAGGACAATGCAACCATAGATGCAACTTATGATAGGCGGTCTAACACAACGGTCAATTTTTAACAGTGCACAGCTGCCTCTTTCAATGCAAAACGAATGGGACTTGGCCTTTCATTCTGGCAGCTGCTTAAAACAGACTACCACAATGGATCTCGCACCCTGTCGTCAAATTAAACAAAGCATAAAAAAGACAAAAAGGCTACTCCAAACAAAAAAGCAGCGCACATGAACAAAAACAACAACCAAAGTCAAACGAAGAGCAGATTTTAAAAAGTTGTTTTACATGATAAAAAGGAATCAAATTGTTTCAAGAGCATCATTCACTCTCCAAATATCGTAAACTCAAGTTAACTTTTATCGTTCATAGCGTTTTCACAATTGAAACATAAAGGAGCAACTGTACATCACTAAACACTCTTCATGAGACCAATTAGAACAGCTAGGCCTAATGCTGGATGAACTCGAATTGGGTTTTTAGAAACAGTACCTACAACCAGCACAACAGCATTTCACCCAATCGTCGGAATCTTTTACATCGTACTGTTCCTGCAGACACTGCAAAACCAGACTTTAGTGGATTTCTTTGCCTGTTGGCATCTAAAAGAAGTGGTAGATCTAAACAAATTTCGCCTAGAAAGTTTGCTGCCATAAAATTGCTGAGGAGTAGAAGAAACACCAGCAACTTGAGGAGATAAGTTTATGGGACTGCCGGTATTCAGTTCTACAAGCGTTACATTACATGTAAGCTCATTAAGTGCATGCATCGCTCCACATTCGTCATCTGTAGATTTGGATTTACGGCAAACATTTAGGGTCTCTTGTTTTCTGAAGTTTTTGCTTTTTCTTTTTTTTAACATTTCTTTTTTCCTTTGCTTGTCGAGATTTTCCGAGGGGCTTTAACTTTTTTCAATTTACTCAGTTTCCTTTTTTACTTCCAACTTTTTCTTTGTTGGCGTTGAAGTAAGAACGACAGTATCACCTTTGTTTCATCATGCCATTGACTTTCTAGAAAGTCAGTCTTAGGTGGGGGATAAACATCTCTTGGTGGAACTAGCATGGACGACTCAAGATTTCGTGAAGAATTTCGGGACTGTCCGGAAATACGTAATAAGGCTGCTTCTTCCAATTCAGCTTGCGTATTTGGCTCGTTGTGTAACCCAGATGACTCGGCTGAGCTCAGCACTGGCTCAATAGGCACTGGTTCTGAAGGGTTCGTTTTATCAGAAATTTGGGGAGCGGTCGTCGTTGCCGTTGTGCTGTAATCTGAAGTAGCTCGATCTAATGAAGCATCAGTAGGTTCAGATCCTAGAAAATCACTTGGGCCAAAAACGTTAGCGTTGAACGGACACACTCCTGTCGATTTGAACCCTGAAATGATGTTGGGTTGAGTGAATGCAGTGTTTATAGCATTGGCCGAACACTCTGCTATCTCATGAATGGTAAAACGCTTCCCCACATTATTCGTCATCCAGTCATTCATTGCGTTGTTTGAATGGACCGTACACTGAGACATCGAGTGGCTGCATTTTATGGGAGGTATGCGGGTAAAGCGTATGTATAACAATGCCATTCTCTCGAGCAAACTTTACAGCTTCCAAAGTAGTATGAGATCCATGATTATCAATAATCAACAGTACTGGGTGCTCTTTCGAACATCTTGTTATCTGTGCGAAATGCTTCAAATACTCCACCCACAAACTTTCATTTATCCACCCGGAGTCGCTCGCAGCAGCTATTGCATAAAGGAATTGCTCAGCCGCTTTCTTGGATAAATGAACATTGGGGGTATGACGTTATCTAAAGCATTGGCTCCGCAAACTATAGTAACGAGCTCTCCTCTCTCCGCAGACGTGATTCCATTCACTTGCTTTTTCCCTTTCAAGTCAATGATCTTGGCTGTTTTGTGTGTTGTTCGTACACCCGTCTCATTGACGTTGTAAATTTCGTTGGGGAAAAAATTGTATTCGGCTAGAAGGCTTCGCAAAAGTTCAAAAACGCGCTTCGTTGTTACAGGATTAAATGCCATTGTTCTGCTAAGCGAAGTCGCCTCTGGTGTTTTCAAAGAGAATTTGTTCCTTTCCATAAATAACATTGCCCATTTCTTGCCTGCTTGTTTTGAAGTCGACCAACTGTTTGGCATGGTGATTTTATTGCGGATGGCAAATTCATAGGCTATTTGCCTGACTTTTGTTGTCGACAATCCATAGAATTTGTTAGCAAGTTCAAGAACATACTCCGCTAAAGCCTTGTCCATATCAGAAGTAAGAATACGGTGGACACCTTCATGGTATCCCATTGTACTTTGGTCACCATATCTTTCCGATTTCTTCATGAAGCGTTGCAATGACGCACGCTTCAGACCTTCATGAGAAAACTGTTTGCACACTTTACGTCTAGACTTTCCATTTTTCACAGCCAGGTATGCTTGCTTGTACACATCAATCGACACCTTCCCCGGTTTTTGAGGTGGCATTCTTTATGAAATATCAGGAGTATTTAGAGTTTACAAAGTACAGTATTACCACAATCTACAGATTTAATAATGCAGGCCGAAAATTAATCTTCTGCAATCAATGAAATCAAATAAGATAAGTGTCTTAAGTTGGGCCATGGCCCAAAGTGGGCAACGCACGTGGTCCAACTTGAGAAAATCCGCCATCTTAAAAAAAAGTACTCCTACTAGTAAACTAGCTGACCTCTGCAGTAAATCTTTTTACCATTTTATAATATCAGGAAACACGATACCCTTTCGTAGCTTCTTTAACTTTTCACTCTGTTTATCTGGGTTTTGTACTACATGTTTTAAATCAAGAAAATTAGGGATTTTTACTAAAAACTACGTTTATGCTTATAAAACGCTCTGTTTTTTCCGAAGCAGGCTAAAAATTTTAGGCTAGAAACTGTCTTTGTTGTTATGCATTGTGGGTCAGTCACGTGGTTAAGATAACGTGCGTTTTTTGTAATTTCAATGGCTCAACATAAGAACTGGCTCACCCTTGGTCACTTTCCCCTATACTATAATTCGAAATACAAATGTGAATAATAGGACTGCATGTAATAGCTCTAATTGGGACGGTTCTTGGGTTGTTTAAGAATGGAGGGAGGAGGCTACGAATCACAAGTGCTAATTTCTTAATTTTGTACAGTACTCGAGTGGTAAAAAAGCTTATGGGTGGAAGATGTTTCTATACGAAAAAAAAAACAAGTCTTCATTATACTCGCAGTACTAAGTCAAAAGGTTTTACGAATGACGGGGCCTATCTCCGCAGCTTAACTCCTGGGTAACACAACACCGCAGAAACGGCGGTGACGAGGTGTAGACGACACTGCATTCAATTGGACTTTTTTGAACTGACTTGGATCATGCTATTGCACCCAAGACCCCCCTCGCCGATAGCGCTGTCTTAAATTACTTCTACGCAAATCGTTAATTCTCTGCGATGGATGGTATTGTTTTCCGCTAAAACACTATCCGCTTTCAACTTTTGCACTGATTTCGTACGTCATTGTCGAAGTTGGCTACCAATAATATGTACAACTAAAAACTGAAAGGAGTCTTGTGCATCTCTGCTTCTCTTTTGGCTCCACCAATGTACAATTTCAACAATCATGTATCCAAACCGGCTGGTTAGCTCAATTGTCAAAACAATGCTATCGGAGTGGAAGGTTCTGAGGTTCGAGTTTCGGGTCGGTCAAATTGGACACAGTGTCGCCTACAGCTTGCCACCACTGTGACGCTTCTTCGGAGCAGTGTTGTCCAGGCGCTTAGCCGCGGCGATGGGCCCCGCCACTTGTCATACGCTTCGGCGTAATACCGCGAGTACAATGAAGATTTTTTGATTTGATCATTATTCCAACTCATTGCTTTGGTTGTTTTTGCACTAAAACGATTGCTACCTTACAGCTCCTTGTGATCTACAACGGCCAGTCGACATTCTCTTCATTTTAGATCATTCTACTTCCATAAGACAATCAAGATGGCAAATTATTACGAATTTTGTCTGCAACATTGTTGCGTAAGAAGATGGATTTTTATAAATCTAACATATCCAACGCTGATGAAAATGATTTATTATTTTGTTTTGAAAACACTGTGTACCAATAGCTTTAAAGTGCATTCAGGTGGCTTGCATCTGTTAAAATTTATAATTGAAAAAACGGCATCCCGTCACTTTGTACGAATAAGCTGCTGGTTTAAGCCACAGAAGCGTGCCGGTCGAGTGCCAAAGACTGGTGGAGCTGGTCATCTTGTTGCTGCCTGCAGCTTTATTTCCTCTTCTCCCTAAACAGCATCTGGGCAGGGGCCGAAGCCAAAAAAAGTTTTATTGTAGGTTAAGCAGTAGGGTAGAGTGAAAAAAACTTTTTTTGGAAATCGAAAAAAAATGTCGATCTTAAATCCGGCCAAGTGGTCAAAAACTTCTTCAGAAATAGGTTTTAGAGGGTTGCCCTCATTTTCCACCTGCTACCCTCCAAAATATCATCGTAAACGATGACGCAGGGGGTAATTTACATATCTTGGTAACCACTAGTCGTAGAGTAATGGTATATAGCTCAAAATCTGCGGAAACACCATGTTCCTATCTGTACTAAGAAAAAAATTTTCTTTATTTTCATCAAGAAAAAAGTTACAACTGAAAAACAAAAATTGGGACCATTTTGGTAAATTTTTTGGAAAATTCGCCTACAAGTAATTGTGTAAGAAGCACAGTCATGTAATTTTAATCGGTGGAACTAATTCCTCTCATATAACTAACACTGTATGGGATTTGATGCATCAATACAAATGGACGGGTGGTGATTTTTACTGTTGCTCAAATAAGATGAGTAGGCCTACTGAGTAGTAACTATTGCCTAAAGTCAGCAGAACATATGCATCAAGTAGAAGTCACTAAAATAAGCGTAAAGCAAATTTAGCGATTTTGGTAAGTTGATATAAGTTTGATAAGAAATTGTTTTTGAATTAAAGCACAAAAAAGTGTAACATATAAAGGTGTGTGGTGTCAAAACTGAATTCACCGCAAAATAATACCAGATGAAATAGATGGCTGTTTTTGGCAGCCAAAGAATGCTGTTAGCCTTTGCTAAAAACTGAACTTTCGAAAGCTGAGGGTTATTGACTTTTCTTCCCAAAGATCTTAAGTTCTGCTTCAACTGTTTAGGCGGAACGCCTAAAACTTCACTCTGCTGGCATAAGACGAGATAAAAAGTATAGTTTTCTTCTTTAATAACCAACAAAATAATACCAGCAAGAGCAAAAATTAATCGGAGATTAAACTGATTGAATTTCTACTCAAACGACTCGCTTAAACCAAAAATATATGACTTGAAATAAAACGTCTTGATCGCTCAACTGCATGAGAATAATTGACCCAAAGAAAAGAACGATGAATAAAGTTTGACTCATAACGTGCAGTGAGCAAAACTAACAAAATTACATTGATTACGCGAAGAAAATCACACATTATACAGTTTGATAGATTACGAGCATGCGAGGTCTAAAGCGCCTTGCACAATGACTTCAACATACTTGACCTCATTCAAAGTAAATTTTGGACACGAGAATTCGAGACTGTGGCAAGGCGAGTAAATTAAAAGATCGTGCGTTAACATAGCGGCCCCCTGTGAAAGTTATCCAGCGGTAAACTTCACGCGAAAAATAATAGTGAAAGCACGTATCTAAATGCAAAAAATAAAATAAACTAATGGAGTAAGCAAGTGAAATATGAAGGCACATAAATCCATTGTTATGGTGAACGTGAGTAAAACGGTTACTATATTATTTAGCTCGACAGTTAAGCGACAAAAAAACGAAGTAAAATGCACGACAATTATTTCAGGACAATCAGTTTGTTATTCAGGTTTTCGTTGGTACAACAAAACAGGTTTATTGCACTAGTCACAAGACATATCTAGAACAAAAACAAGCTTAACAAGTAACAAGTTCAGACGTTTTATTTTGTTTTTCATTTAGCAGCGCGAGACCTATATGGATATCATGCAAATAAAAACGCAGTTAAAAAACAACAACATAGGCCTACACACACGTCACAAACAATATAAAAAGTAACATAAATTACATCACACAGTAGAGATCAGCATGGAGCCGAATTGGAACCGGATCGAAACCGGATTGTGCCATTTTTTTGTTGGAACCGGATTATCCTAACTGTAGCTTAGTGGTGAATTGGATCAAACTCGGACTGACACTCTATAGATTAGGCTACATTATATCTCCTTTTGAAAAACACACTAGACTGTGGCTTCTTTTAACATCTTTCTTTTAACAATATCATTTTTTCTTTTAACAGTCTTTCTTTTAACAATCTTACTTTTAGCAATAGCTTTAAAAATACCTTTACTGCCTTAGCCCTTAATATTAGATCTATAGTAAATCCGTTGGACTTAAGCAACTTGGAAGCCCTGATTTGGAGTATGCAATGCAAGCCTGATGTGATTTCTATGTGTGAAACTTGGATCAGACCAACGCACTCTGGACCTTACAACAACTTAGATGGGTACAAATTTGTATCGAATAGTCGTAAAGCTTGTCTAGGGGGTGGGGTTACCTTTTATTTGAAAAACAGTCTTCAGTTTAATGTCATTAATGAATTGTTTGCAGTGGATGAGAAAATTTCTGAACCTCTTTTTATTAATGTGCAAGTAGAAAAAGAAACCATTGTTTGTGGTACAATTTATCGTTACCCTGTCGACCATGTTAAAGCACATCTAGATTTTAGACTTCAACTAACAGAATGTCTTGAAAAGCTGGATGCCAAAAGAAAATGTTATATATTTGGTGATTTTAATTACGATCTAGCCAAATCAAATGAGAATACTCATGTTAGTGATTTCACTGAGGTAATGTTAAATCATAACTTCTGCTCTATTATAAATAAGCCTACTAGAATTACAGATACTAGTGCAACAATGTTAGATCACATATGGCCAAATGCGTATACTGATAATATAAAATCTGGAATTATTTTGCATTCTGCATCAGACCACTTGCCTGTATTTATGTGCGCTGATAAAAGTAAAGTCACTTCTTCAAATATCCTTACTAGAAGCTTTAATGATGCTAATATGAGAAAATTTAATCTTGATTTGCAAAATATTGATGTAAACCCTGTTTTAAACAAAACCAAAACTAACCAGTCTTATATGTTTTTGGCAGATAAGTATCACCAAGTGTTTGATAAATCGTTTCCATAGATACAATTAAATAACAACAATAAAAACACTTGGGTTTGATAAAGATTTGCAAAAACTATTGCAAATAAAAGAAAAGATGTTCAAAAAATACTGCGATAAGAAAAATTTACTTTCCAAAGTGAATTACAATAAAGCAAGAAACATATACTTTCGTACTTTAAAAGAAAAAAAGGAAGCTTATTATTCATCAGTTTTTGAGAGACATAAAAATACCTTAAAACAAACATGGAAAATTGTTAATAATCTTCTCGGTAAAAAAAATTAGATCCCTGCTCTACTCTTAAAATTAACAACCAGTTGACCAGTGATGCTGCAACAATTGCTAATCACTTTAATCTTCACTTTGCTGAAGTTGGCACCAAGCTGATCAACAACCTTCCTCCTACTTCTCATAATTTCGAGGAATACTAGCCTCTTCTTTCTTCAAATTCCCTTTACTTTAACCCCACTTCTTCTCTTGAGATTAAAAGAATTATTACTGATTTAAAATCAAAATACAGTAGTGGAATGGATGGGATCCCTTCAAAAGCTTTAAAATGTACCCCGTACAACATATTATGAGCTATTGCTCACATTTTTAATCTCTCTTTAAGTAACGGTAAATTCATTGATGCTTTTAAATTAGCTAAGTAGTACCTGTTTTTAAGAAAGGTTCGACCTATGATGCTAATAACTACAGGCCAATAAGTTTATTACCCGTGTTGTCGAAAATTTTGGAGAAATTGGTGTATAAACGTCTCGTTAGTTTCTTGACTGGACAAAGTTTTTTTCTCAATAATCAATTTGGTTTTAGGAAAACATTTTCTACCTGCCACGCAACTGCGCTATTACTTAAAAATATCACGACAGCCTTTGAAAAAAAGCAATCAATGATTGGAGTATTTTTAGATTTATCCAAAGCGTTTGATACTATAGATCAAAAAATATTGTTACAGAAATTAATGCATTATGGGGTAAAGGGTCTACTTTTAGAATGGTTTTCTAGCTATCTGAATGGCCGCACTCAACAAGTAGTATGCAACAACCAATTATCTGATATTTTGAAAATAAAGTGTGTCCCACAAGGTTCTATTCTTGGACCTTTGCTATTTTTAATATATGTAAATGATTTTTGCAGATGTATAACAAAAGATAAGACTATAATGTTTCCTGATGATACAAATTTATTTTTTAGTGAAAGTTCTTATGAGAAAGTATTCCAAGTGGCTAATGAAGAGTTAAAAAGTATCGATAATTGGCTCACAGCTAATAAACTTTCTCTTAACATAAATAAAACTATTTACATTGTGTTCCGCACTCCGAATACGAGTAGTAAGCTTCCTTGTCAACATGCTCTCCAGTTGAGGAACAGAGAAATTAAAAGAGTCGTTTCTGTTAAATTTTTGGGCTTTATAGTACATTAACATTTGTCTTGGAAACCTCATATGGAAGCGCTATTGAGTAAAATTAGGATTACGTGCAGTATAATTGTTCACAAAATTCGCAATCATTTGAGCCAGCGCATATTACTTTTGCTGTATAACTCTATGATAAAAAGCCATCTTCAATATTGCATTATGACTTGGTGCAATGAAATTAAGACCATGATTAAAAAACTTCAAAGTTCGGTTAACAACTTCATTAGATTAATATTTCAGCTGAATTATAGAGATAGTGTAAAAACTCTGATGCAACAGTATAGTCTTTTGACGATTCATCAATTAGAAGAATTAGACACTGCTAGCTTTGTGTACAAATATTTGCACGATGACTTGCCAGTCACTTTTCGGAATCTCCTTGACGACAACTAGTAAGCTTGTAGTACCTCTCGTCAGACTAGAAGTCAATCTAATCTATTCCCCTGGTTTTGTAGAATGGAATTGACTAAACAATCTGTGAAATACCGAGGTCCATTGACTTGGAATTCTACTCCAGCAACCATTCGGCAAAACAAATCGCACAATTCTTTCAACAAAGCGATTAAAAAAATATACGTGCATGACTTGGCCTACCACTCAAGTAACTTATAAATTTATTGTGAAAAGTTCATACCGTAATTGCATTATGTACCTACATTTAATTCATTTAAAAGGCAAAAACAGATATCTGCTGTTAGTTTTTCTTTTACAGATTTGAGTTTCTCCAACCATCTCCCAATCGATGAGCATTTCAAATTTCTTGGTTTTCCAGCTTCCAATCTCAACAATCCTACGTTGTATGAAACATTTCTTTAATCTGCATCAGTTTTGTTGCGTATTCAACTGACTAGAATAATTTGAGCGAATTTACTGATGAAAGTTGATAATTATTATTTTTTGAACCACTATCGGTACCGTAGTTGAACGTCAAATTATAATTGGCTTACTACTTAATTCTTGTTCAAGTAAATTTTGCTTTGCAACCCATTTTTTATTTTTGGTCATTACTCTTTACGTGGCGTATTGTTTTTTTTTTTAAGTAGGCCTATAGCAAACAAAAGTTAACCTATGGTGCAGCGACCGTGCATTTTTTTTTAAAGTAGTGTTTATTTTTTAACTCCTGCACGTTTCAACGTATATCGTTTTATCGCTGTAACCTGTTTTTCGGCCATTGTTTTTGTTCCTTGTTTTTGCAAGGTGTTTTTCTGGTCGTTAAATAAAATAAACTACTACTATTAAAACACTTTCATTTCAGCTCAAATCTTTTAAAAAAAAAAATAATAATAATGCATTTCCGTTTTTCGAACGATTTTACGGTTTTTTTTAAGTCCATTCCGAAATCCAACTTAATGCGTTAGAAAAGGTGTATTCGCGCGTTACTGCAGTTCATAATTCACACTGAGACGTTGAAACTAGAAATTTGGTTTGTTCGATTATGACATCATAGACATAAACTGTCTAAGCTTCGGCTAATGCATCAGTTTTGAAGGCTTAGACTAGCTCTATTAGGGCCGGTTTACACAAAAAGCATTCGCGATAGCGGAAAGCCGTTGGCCTTTTTCCGCAAGACTACCGCAAAGCGCGGAGAAAAAAGCTAAGGCTTTGTTGGAGTTCGGGTTGTTGTTAGAGTTCGTCTCGATCTCAAAGGCAACACAGCGAAGTTAGTGATGCGCTATATGCATTTTTTTTATATTGGTAGATTTATGATTCCAAAATTTTGAAAAATTATTCTAGAATTGGATTCGAAATTCTAGATTCGGTTTAATTATTCCAGAATATTCTAGAATACCAAATTATTCTGAAATGCCCATCCCTATCCACAGCACTTGCAACAATGCAAGGGCCTTATAGACGAGAACTAATTAACACTAAAGCAAAAAGCAGACAGCCGAAATTCAACACCTCTGAGAGGCTCCTCACAGGATTAAAAAAATCAAATCTTCATTATTCTCGCCGTAATGCGCCAAAGCGTGTAGCGAGTTTGCGGGGCCCATCTTTGCGCCTGGCCTGGGAAACACAGAAGAAGCGTCACAGGGGCGGCGAGCCGCTGGCAACACTGTGTCCGATTTGATCGGCCAGGGAATCAAACTCTAAACCTCCCGCACCGATAGCGATGTCGTTACCACTACGCTAACCGGCCGGTCACGTCACCGGATTGAAAGGAAAACAGATGACACTAAAAAAGCAGTTTTAGGGCGATTTGGGGCAATTTGGCTGTAACGTCAATTCGCCTATAACGGCAGTTTTTTAAAATCCCCTAGAGGTGCCATTATAAACGAGTTCTGCTGTATTACGTCTAACTGGCTCGCGAGATGACGCAGGTCTTGTCTGTTTCAACAAGGAAAAGCCACGGCTAGTTTTTTTGCTCTAATCCAGGGATCTTCATTCTTTTTTGCACAATCGCCCCTTTTTGGAAAATAAGGGACAAAATCGCCCCCTGAGCACATTTATGTATTTTTTCCACAAAAATCAGGTGAACAGCAAAAAAAGGTCTTCACCAGTGCCGCAGCCAGGATTTGGCAAAGAGAAGGGTCACACCCGGGTGTGTGGCCCCAGCCGCCAACGAACTTTTAAGGTTTTCACATAAAAAAACACTCATTTTAAACAATTAAATGAGATCTTCCTCTGGCACTTAAGAGCGGATCCAGAAAATTTTGGTGGGGAGATGCAAGTTTGAATTCGGTTAAATGGTGTACAAATGCAAAGACGTAGGAGGTTTAGACTCTGAAAAGAGCGTAAACAAGCCCTTTGAATTGTTTTATGTCAGGGGCCTACTCAAAATTTTTTCTAGGGAGAGGGCACCAAGTTTCGACATTTTTTAAGTGTATTTTTTTACGGCAAAATCACTTTGAAGCAAATTCAGGAGCAAAAACGGCTCCAGGATGGCCGGGGGCATGCTACTAGGAAAATGTTTGAAAATTTCCATTTTAGTATATTTTAAACAATTTAAGGCAAATTTTGCTTAAATATTTTGCCCCTAATTTAGACAGCTTTATCAAATGTATAGGCTATGATGCATTTTCTTCGCACATTCTCGATTATGCGTGCAGGCGTAACGCTTTTTGCTATCGAATAGTTTCGAAATTCCAAAAAAAATGTATTTCTGAAATCGGCTGGTGGGGGATGCATCTCCCACATGCTCTCCTAGATCTGCCCCTGTAGTCTGTTGATTATTGACAAATTTGCGATTACTGGTGCTTGTAAATTTTTTACAGCTGTTTTCATCTACTGTCGCTCATCAGGCTAAGGGGGGGAGGGGTCTTCAGCCCCCTTAGCTCCCCCCCTGGTTGCGCCTATGCGTACGGCTATGGACATTAATATACCGGGTGGCAGCTGACTCAAAGAACGCAAGCTTCTTTTGCAGTCTCCCTCAGTTACTGTTAGCTTTTCTGTTCACAATAATTTGAAAATAACCTCAGTTATTTGTTTATTTTATCTACTACTGTAGCCTTTGTTCTCACCTTACCATCCATGAACACCGGCCAAGGGCCAACGCTTTTCGTAACTGTGATTGCGCAAGAGCGGTAAACAATATTGTGACGCAACTATGACACTTCGTAATTGAGTAACGTTAGGAGAGTGGGTTTATGCTGTGATGTTACAACAATCGCAGATAAAGCAAGGACCAAAATTATCGTTTTTACGACAGATCAACGAATATCGGCTGTAAAAGCACAAGCGTCACCAAACCAATGGGGAAGGTTTGAACCTTCGAATCCTTCCCCCTTTGCCTACGCCCTTCATCGCCGTTACAAATCAATTCGATGTTTCATTAAAAAAATGCGTTTAAGCAAGCTCATGTCATGGGAAAACCTAGTAAGTCGCATTTTAACTTTTAGAGAAAAATGCAAAAAAAAACATTTCATGCTGGCATAAAGCTAGGGAAAGCTAAATTCCTCATGTTTTGGTACCACAATATAGAGCACAAGGAAGGTGTTATTCATGACAAAAATAAGGTTTTGACAAGACTTTTGTATTCAGTTTCACAAACCAATTCGAAATTTCATCAAAAAAAAATGCGTTTAAGCAAGCTCATGTCACGGTAAAACCTAGTAAGTCGCATTTTTAACTTTTAGAGAAAAATGCAAAAAAAAACTTTCACGCTGGCATAAAGCTAAGGAAAGCTAAATTCGACGTCATATTTTGGTACCACAATATAGAGCACAAGGAAGACGTTATTCATGACAAAGATAAGGTTTTGACTAGACTTTTTTATTCAGTTGAGTTTTAAAAAATGTCCCTTATACAGACTTTTTTAGAGAACCCCCAAAGGTCAAACTGAAAGTTGAAAACCCTATATGTGTAGACTAAGCTGATGTGCAAACTTATAAGTAAAAGCAGAAAGTGTAACGATATCGAAAAAGGGTTGACAAACACTACTCCTTGTTATCTCCATCGAAGCAACTGGCATACTCGCTTGACCAGAAACAACAAAAAGAAAAAACAAGATGGAAATACCTAAGTGCTTAAAATATGCATACTGCATATAGTGCATTGAGTTGACCGGGCTTGAAGGTTATCATGCTGTAAGTTGAAATTGTATCGACTGATGGTAGCTTTAAAGATTGAGAGAGCGAACAGGGTTGAAGCCAGGCCAAAACCATGCAAAACGTGAAAATTTACAATAATTCTTTTTTATGTGGTCGTGTTATAGAGTGACTGGGCGAATAATAATACTTAAGGCCACTGGTTTCACCAATGGCAGATATATCGGTATTGTAAATGCATGTATCCACGAGGGTTCGTGTTGATAGGGAGTGTTAAATGGAAAGGTCACATAGAAAAGGAAGCCAGTGGCGTCGTGCAGCCAAAAAATTGGGAGGGCGCGAGTAACAACTTAACCCATTAATGGCCGAAACATGTTTCGATTAATTTTTTTTTTTAATTTTTGGACAAGATGCTTGTTTTAGCCTAATTTTTAAGATTCTTTCCAAAAAAAATTATTTTTTTGTTTGTTTCTTGCTAAATTTTAGTGTCCTTTTAAAAGGACACCGGCCTTTTGGTCAAATTTGAATTTTTATTTTCACGCCATACTAAAGATTTTTTCAAATGGTTTCATTGTACTTTTTATTAAGTTGTGAAACAAATAGAGGTATTTTATAGAAGGAAAGCATGATAAACAAATCAATAATGAGGGCAAACAGTTTTGGGGATCAAAAACTAAGGTCACAGCATTTGGTATTTTTTTAAAACTATAAAAGTTACTTCGTAATTTAGTATCTGATACTTGTTTTGTGTTATTACATCGGTATTGAGCGACTGAAATAATTCTGCTGTGCTCTCGTAAGTACGAAATTGCTAGCAAACAAGCTATACTAGCTTACGGTAGGCTTACTCACTTTTCATCTTATCCTTACTCCACCTTTCGGCACAACCCCTACCAAAATAAAAACCACTTAAACGCAAACAATCAATTCGACCTCGTTTGAAACAATCCATAGCAGCCAGTTTAGAGTAGCAGTAAATAAACCAAGAAAAAAGCTTTTATTCATTCCAAATCCTCAAAGCATTTCGGTTACGGTACTAAAAGCATTAGTTTTTAATAGCACAATGAGGTGAATTGTCAATAAGCCAATGTCAAACTACAGCCTAAATTGAGCTCTTATTTGGAATGAAATGGAACGAAGCAGTCAACATGCAACCCAACATTGCATTTCTGACACATTCTTTGCACTTTTTTTTGGCAAAGAGCACATCGAATTTGCTTCTTGACGGACACAATTAGGTGATTCTTCTCGTCGTATCTTATTTCCGGAAGAATCCTGGATCGAACTGTCACTCCGGATCTTTTTTTCAACGTCTGAGTTGCCAGATAGTACTGAACAATTCTTCTAGTGAACTGCAGCATGTCTATATTTTCCAGTTGCTGGTCTTGGCTTATATCTTTGTACACCTGCCAAGCATTTTGCACGGATACATTCAGCATCCAAGAGAAAAGCGGCCACCACCATTTTTTCATTCGAATCCCGATTCTAAGTTTATTGACATTTTGATCAAGACGATCTACCCCGCCCATGTATTTGTTATACATTTGAATGGAGTGTGGCTGTTCCACTTCTATGTCTTTTTTCTCGCTTTGGCTCCATCGTTTAGCAGATGCCAGTGGAAAAGCACCAAGGCAGTTGGATGCAACAGTAACAATGCTATTGTCATGCCATCGCACTAGAGCAATCCCTGAACTCAGCTCAGTGACCACATCGTGTGATCCCCTTGGGAGCGCTTTCATTTCTTTTGGATCGGTCAGAGGGTTTTTTCACATCAGCTGCTTGCTCCCAATACATGTCACGTCTCGGAACCCTTGAATATCCACTAAGAAGTAAGATTGCCAGTATCACTCTAACTTCACCAGAGTTAATGCAAAAATTATGGTTGCCACACTGTTTTGCATAGATAACAGATTGTTGGGCTATGTAGTCTATTACCTCATCATCAAAAAACAATTCAAAACATTGCACCGGTGTCCAATCTTTGAAGACGTACGAAGGCCGAACTGCACTGCTATATTCTCTTGAAGTCATAATATCTTGCGAAACCCATTTTCTTGGTTGTGATGCTTGCTTTCGTGCTCTTTTCTTGCTCGGTGGTAAAAAAACTGCAGAATCGTCATCTGGAACATTACCATTATCTACCTCTGTTTGCTGTGACACGTGGAAGACAACTTCTGCTGGAGCAGCAAGTTGTTTACCCGAAAGGTGGTTCATACTTTCAGGATTATCCTCATCATCGCTGTCTTCATCCGATAGAACAGTGTTTGGAGGAAGCATGTACAAATCTGCTTTAGTAGAAGTACTTGGAATGTCAGTTTCCAGCATTGACAAAGCGTGATTGACAGAAAACCTAACAAAATATACTCTTATAAAATTATCAATAAATTTTGACCTTATGGCCAGTGTCCTTTTAAAAGGCACATTAAGAATTTAATAATATAAACAAAGTAAAAAAATACAATTGTAAAAATTTTAGATGCAAAATAATATAACAAGTCCTTAAGCTATTCTATTTCGTTAAAAGTTGATAAAAAATACATAATCTTGTCATACAAAATACTCACAATGACTTTCGCTCTTTAGCATTTTCCATAATCCCGAAATTCCTGGTTTTTGAAATTCCACCAAAATCCATAAAAACACATAATTTCAAAATTGTCACAAAAAACTGCTACTTTTAAGCCTACTAAACATATATTCCATTAGCTAGCACCTAATTAAGTCCAAAACTATAAATTTCACGTAAAATTATTTTTGTCCTTTTAAAAGGACGCCGGCCATTAATGGGTTAAACAGATACTGGTCACAACCTTTGGAAAAGCCGAATCTAGCATTAAATAACATCACAAAAAAAGGAAGTTTGGAAAATATACCAAAATATGTCGTGATATTCCAATTTTTGGATAATAAATCGAAACTTATGTTGATTCCTCAAGCCGCTCCTTAATTATGGACATTTTGCGCAATCAGTGTGGCCCCACAATTTAACAAATAGGGAGGGCTTTGCTAAGGGTTTGGGGGCGAAGCCCCAGCTTCCGGAGGCAAGGGGGGTCTGCGGGCGGATCCCCCAGCTGCCAACGGATTTTTACGGTTTTCACAAAATAAACACTCGATTCAGCTCACTTTCTTATCGAAAAAGGACATATCGGCACCTGCAGTGAGTGCAATCACTATTAGGCATATAGTGTCACACAATTCAAAAATATTTTAGTAGTCCCTGTCTAAAAGCAGAAGCTGCGCTAAAATAAATAAAAGGAGGCTGCAATCATTATTAGTTTTGACGCACTTAATGGGATGACGTGTACAGTGTGTTCTAAGCTATAATCTGTAACGACGCATGCAAAATGTTTTCTAAATTCTAACTCCAGATCAAAAAACTAACTTTAGTCCTGAGTCGAAGCGACTGATTGAAGCAAATTAAAAAACAAAACAATGGAATCTATAGTATAAGAAAGGAGGGGAATGGGGTAAGTTTGAAGGATGAAAACGAAATGGCTCTGGCTAAATGTTTTATTTTTTTAATTTTCAATTTTTAAAATTATGATAAGAAACACATCTCAGAAAATTTGGGGTAGCCTGGGTCCCCTGGGCCCCAATGGCACGACGCCACTGAAGGCAGCGGCTCAAATCGTTCCACATCATTGAAACTTATAAAAACGTAACGATTGCTTTAGATCTATCTCTTGTTAGGCTAAACGCAAATCGAAAACTGAACTGACAATCAATCTTGCAAAGCCACGATTGTTTCCAAAATCATAAGATGAATGTTGAAGAAAAAAGTTTTTTTTACAAACACCGATTTAAGTGAAAGCTTTTAAAGTTCTTCCAAGAGTTTCCATTCAAAAGAGTATAAGCTTAATTTAACTTAATCAGCATTTTGGTCAGCGTAATGATTGAAGGGAAACGTTTAATTTAACTTTTGGTCCAGTTTAAGGGAGCTCTTGTTAAAAATATGCTTATTATGAAGATTTATGTCAACAACAGCTGATCATCCTTGCATGCTAAATAGGCCTATTCAAAAGTGGAGTGTTCCTTTGATGTTGAAGTTTTAGCAGGGATGCTGTGAATACTAGCTTTACAAGTCTCTCGACCACGCTCGGAGTTAAACCCTAGTCTACTGCATGAAAGACAGACTCTTTCTCCAGCTAGCCATGTGATTTTGCAACTTTTGTCGAGTAGTTAAGTTACGTTTAGTCTTTTAAACTCGCTTATCCTTGGGTACCCAAGCATCTCGATATCTGGTGACTTGATATAGAATGATGTTCTGGTGAAATTGCAAGGCAAGGCAAAACAAGGTCTTCAACCTAATCTAGCCAATGGGTTGTGGAAAGGGCATAGGCCTTCTACCAAAGGTGTTGAATACAGCCGCTTTTTGGCTGTGATCTCACTGATATGAACAGAGAGAGGCGCTATAATATGCAGAATGTACATTTTCATACGATGATGTAACCATAGGCGTACCCAGGATTGTCAATTGGGGTGGGCTAAAGTGTAAAAAATTTTACACAACTGCAGGAACGGATCCAAAATATTTTGTTGGGTAGATGTAGATTTCAATTAGGTTGAGTGTTAATTAGATACAAAGACGTCAGACGTTTAGACCCGAAATAGGGCGTCAACGTTTCTAACTTTTATGTCAAAGGCATATCATTCAAAGTTTGTTTAGGGAGGACACCAAATTGTGACATTTTCTATAAAAAAATGGGTATGTTTTTCCGGCAGAGTAAATTTGAAGCAAATAGAGGAAAACAGCTCTAGAGGGTACGGGGGCATGCTCTCCCGGAACAGTTTCAAAAATTTACATGGTGTATTGGCCTTTTTAATGTTTTTTGAACAAATTTGATCAAACTTTTTGTCTCTCATTCGGAGTCCTTCACCAAATATAATGCATTTTGTTCACACATTTTCGATTTATGAGTGCCTACTTCAGGCCAGGTGTGGATCCAAACAATTTTGGTGGGGGGATGCAATTTTGAACAAGGTTGGACGTTTGCTATACTGTAAATACAAAAACGGTAAACATCAAGATGCGGAAAAGAACATAAAGAAGCTTTTTGAAAATGTTTCATCTCTGAGGCGTAATCAGAAAATTTTTTATGAAAGGGCCACCTAATTTCAAGATTTTTTTAAGCGTAGATTTTTTCGGCAAAATTAATTTGAAGCAAGTTGAGGAACAAAAAACAGGCTCCAGAGGGTCCGAGAGCATGCTCCCCCGGAAATTTTTTGAAAATTCACTGACTGTAATGGCCGTTTTAGTGCATTTTGAACAGTTTTCAAGCAAAGTTTATTGAAAATTTTTGCCCTTAATCTTGAGTGCTTCAGTACTTCAATGGTATCGATGCATGACATTCTACAAAATTGGTTTCATGTAAGTCGACAAGATAATTTTTTGTTTCTCCTTGACTAGAGACATCTTCTTTGATGCAGGACTTCAACCACGCTGTTTTCTTCGCACTGGTCTTAAACATTTTAACCACTTTTCAAGCAACGTTTTCAGCATTTTGTATTGCTGAAACTTACAGCTGCAGAAGCGCTCAAATTTAAGCAATGCATGGCACAGTAAAAATAATATGCCAACGGACATTCATGCTAAACAATTCAAGTGACGCCTGACCGTTCGCTGGCCATTGCGGCTGCGCCATCATAACTCTGACCAACGCAAAAAGCAAAGTTGTATTGTATTTCTTCTTTGCAAGACCACTTATCAAAAGCCCAGCAAGAAAACAATCACGCAATGGCAAGCATTTATCATAATTACCAAGATCCTTGTTTTTGTCCAGGATCGATTGTGGAGGGGGGACGCATGGCCCCCGTGTCTCCTCCCCTGGCTACGCCCAAGGATGTAACTGCTGCTGCTCTACGAATGGTGTTTAATATCATTGATTTTGCAGCAGATTTTGATATTTTACGATGAATAACCAGTAATTTTGAACCAGTCACCATGGGAAGATTCATTCATTGCAGTGGAGTTTTATCGATGTTAATTGTGGTGCTGTCCAGTGCGGAAGGTAATTTTTGTAGCAATATTAATTAATAAGGTCAAGAGATTTTGGACAATTTGGTGATGTAATCGGTCTTGGTCTTGCCGGGTCGGGTTCGGGTTTGGATTTTGAAAAATTGTCGGGCTCCACTCGGCCCGGACGCCGGAGCAAAATCGCGATGTTCAGTGAGTGATAGGCTCAAACGTTTCGAGATTAAGTGATTTCTACAGCTTCAAGTTTGTTGATTTGATTTTTTTTTTGTTTATTTGGTTTATTGATTTTTGTTCGGTTATTTATCTTTATATAAGTACCAAAAAGTTAATATTATGCAGTGCGTGCTAATTAATTCCATTTTCTTGAATGTATAAATTAGGGGCATCCAACAGCCGGCCCGGGGGCCTCTTGTGGTCCGCCAAAGATTTCAATCAGGCCCGTTACACTTTCTACAGTACATTGGTTAGCTATAGTCAGGGTTACCATTTCGAGCTTATTTCTAAGATTTGTGCTTATTTTCAAGGGCAATGTCGTAGAAAACGTGAGTGTGCTTATTTTTAAGAAACGTGCTTATTTTTGAATCCCGTGCTTACAGTATTGTTGATTTTTTAGTGGAAAAAATAGGATTCTGCGGACTTGAAGATCTTATTTTTTTGGTCTTCACCAATTTTTAGTGGAAAAACAGGACTTTGTTGACGTGAAGACCTTTTTTTTTCTTTTTTAGTCTTCACCGGTTTTTAGGTTTTTAATGGATTCACAATAAAGAGCTATTGACTTTTTGGTAACCTAACTGCAGCGTGCTTATTTTTTGGTGTGGTCCGGTGACAACCCTGGTTATAGTTAATTCGTCCTCACGCACTTGCACGATATTGTGAGTCGTTAAACAGCATGTGGTATTAAGGTCTCCCATCCAACGTTACTAATCAACAAACGTTAAAGATTTAATCGGGCTCATACTGGTTATAAACTGGGATTGGGTTCGGGTCCGGCTTAACATCTTTGGCCCGTTGATAACTTCGGGTGACATCATCACCGATTATGAACTACACCTCATTTTCTTAAATATGTTTCTCGCCAAGCATCGGTTTGAAACTACTGCCTTTTGTTGTTAATTTTGTAAAAAATGTGGCCTATAATACGCTATAGTGTACTGTAGAAACCAAATAAGTTTCGGCAAATCTAAAATGAGCAAGTTTTGACAAATTTAAAACGAGATGACACAAAGTAGCAAAACTTATACCTGGAGTTTACAGGTGATTGATTTCAAGTGGGCGATCAAACTTGGGACCTAGATGCGTTTCAAGCCAAACTTTTGACCGACGTTCAGGAAATAAATTAGCTTAGCTAAGTCTTTTCGACAATAACCGTTCGCACAAAACGCAAACCCGATGAAATTTGTTAATATGTAGTCAGCACGTGGGTTTAAATCTGCATTCGCGCAAAATTGATAGAATTGGTGCGAAGCTCAGTTCAAATCGCTTTGCATATCCACACAACTTTGCACGATGTTGCCACAGTATAAATCACAGATGACCACCTATGTATAAACTTCTCGGCGCTAATTTCGTACTGTATAATTATGTTTTGTCAACTCACCGAGCATCGAATAGTCACTTTAAGTTTAAGTTAATAGCCTACCGATGCATTATCATAAGAGCATAAAGCAAAGATCAAAATAATATGTCTCCTAACAAAGAAATAGCAGCCTTACGCTATAAAAAGGTAAAGGTAAAGGTACGGGACAGCGGGTGCAAGCTCACATTATTTAGGCCATTTTCAATTGTCGGCCCATTACAATTTTCAATCACGAACGATTGAACGCTGTTAAGGGACATACATGACGAACAACACATACACAAAACCCTTTGCACTTCCGCTTGTGCCGAGCGCCTGGCGCGAAAGCTGCGAATACTATTTTTAAAGTCTTTAGTATGACCCGACTGGGAATAAAACCCCAGTCTACCGGCTGCCAAGTAGACGCTCTTAACCGATACACCAAGCGCCGGTTTTACGCTATAAAAATGCCCTAGAAGAAAACATTTAATATCGCTAAAACGGTAAATAGAGTCTGTTTTTTGGCACCACAAACAAAAAAGCTAAGATTATGAATGTGCACATAGGTGGTGGAAGCCCCCCACTTTTTTTTCGAAGGTGGCTCTGGGGGGGGCCTAATTTACGCGTTTATTTCTACTATAATAGCGTGGCATGTCGGCAGCGTGGCGCAGTGGTTCGGAGGGTCGTTTTTACGACGAACATGATCGCAAGGTTAATGGTTCAACTCCCAACCTAGTCTCGTTGTTGCGTCCTTGGATAAAATGCTTCACGATGATTATCTCTGCTTGGTGGAATCCGGCAAGCAGCAAATTAAAGAAGTCAAAAGAAAATTCAACCGGAAAATTTGGAAACAAGGGCAACTCCTAAGCGAGTCTGGATTCGTCCTACGCATAGCGCCTCCGCCGCTTTCTCATGATAGGAGGATAAAGATGAAGAAATCAAATCAAATAATACCACTTCATGAATGTATTTTAAAACTTAATAGGCCTACCATCGAAATTGAAACCCAGGATAGAGCTTAAATCCAGAGATGTATTCTTTAACGTTTTGTTTGTGGGGTGATGGGAACAAAAAAAGTGTGACCGTCGTAAAGCAAAAAAAGTAACTTGCGGATTGTAAATGTCAAATTGAGCATCTTAACATATAAAAGGCAAACCAGCGATTGGTAGCATCTAAGCCAGGGGTTCTCAACTTCTCAACCGTGACCCTTGGCCACCCAAAGGAACCACAGAGCACAGAGAATTCTTTTGGCAGCCACGATCGTAGAAATCAATAATGAGTTATAACAGACCGGGACTTTTGAACTTACACACTATAGGGGCCACGGTTTTTTAGAGATACGATCAAGGGGCCACGGCTCAAAAAAAAAATCACTGATCTAAGCTTTCGGTATCGAAAAAGCATTTTACAGTACGTTTTGAGACGAGGCGAGAAACAGTAGTTGTCGAAAGTGTCGTTGATAGTAAACAATAGCAACTAAACTCAAAATTAGGCCCCTCCACCAATGCATTGTATACCCTACTATCTGCATTGACTTTGCAGACAGTCACTCGAAAGAAATGTAGCCTACTGTATTTGCAGTGTAATTTTTAATAATGCGAGGGGCGGGGCTAATTCTCGGGGAGGTGGAAGCTTTGCTTTTTTCAGACTTAATTTTGACGTTAACGACTAACCTTCAAAATCGATAAATTACGCAGCTGTCATAAAATAAAAGCGGCGGACTGTGCAAAATATCTATAGCCTAGTTTTTAAATTTTTTTGAATGCATTTTAATTTTTTAAATCAATTCACTTCGTTTTGCTGTGCAGTGCTAGCCCTAACAATTCCTTTGCCAACAAAATTGCTTTCTAGTTTTACGTGTGGCGATGCGATTTATGAAGTTCTACTATTTCTCTACGCATCACCTTATCTGGGTAGGAAATAACGTTGATTGGAGTTGAGTTATTGATCATCCCAACTTTATCTTTTCGTATGCTCCAAAAAAGCTTAGGCCTACTGCTCTCATTGTTTCCGTGACCCGTATACGTGACATACCGCGAAACCTCTATTTGAAAGCCAGACGGCCACAGCGCTCTATTTTTCAACCCTTCTCTTTTCCTATTGTGGCGTTCTATTAGAGGTGGTGTTCAATCACAGGATGGTGCTGTATTTTTTGGCTGGCCAGTCAGAATTTTGGGAAGATGAATGAAATTAGTGAAAAAAAAACTTATAACAAAGTTAACATTTAACCTTCAAAGAAAAAAAAATCTACCCTAACATCGTTAAATTCAATGCGGAAAATCTGGTGACACGTCCTTTTCTCGTTATTTTCAACACCTTCCCCAGTAGCGGCATTACAGACGGTGTTCAATTAAAGGGTGGCGCTCTATTTTTCAATCCTTCCCGTAATGTGACGCTCAAATAGAGGCTTTACGGACCGTTATCGTATTTACGGTACAGTAGCTGTTGGGGTTACTAAAACAATAAACGTTAGCTACACAATTACCCTGTCCACATGTTCAATTTATGTGGGTTTTAGACCCACGGGTCTTGGTTCTAGCTTCTGCATCACAATTAAATTTTTATGACATCAAAAGTTTAATTGTGATGCAGAAACTAGAAGCAAAAACCGTGGGTCTAAAGCCCACATAAATTGGACATGTCACATGTGGACTGGCTAAATATGGGTTGAAGGCGAAGAAAATCTGGACATTGCTTTTGCCCCCCCCCACACTTTAGAAATGCTTCCGCTATTTCTGAATGCGCATTAAGGAAACTTGGTCACTATTTGCAGCAGCATAATAGAAAATGTGATGCTGTACAAAAACAGAAAAAGGTAGAAACACTGACTTACTGGAGAATGAGAGTATTAGATTGAAACCATACTCACCCTCATACACAAATAGAACATATAACTATCAAATCGCATAGTACAACTGGGTTTTGTTTTCGACGCATTTAAAGGGTATTAGTGAAAAATACCTTTTACGTGAAAAAAAGTCATAGATTAAGATAGGATAAACTGACACTAGTCGCCGATATAATTTTTAACCAGGAACGTATTTATTTTGTGGGGAGTCATTAAGCCATGCCTCCCCTGCCATCTTTGACTTTGCTTTTCAGAAAAAAGATCAAATGTGGCTGAGTGATTGACATATACGCAGACTTTCGTGATGGCTTTTGCAAGTTTTGGCCAAGTCTTTTTACAGTTTGTTGCTGCGCTACTGTTTTAGACCAGGGGTCCTCAAATGCTTTTTGGCGCAACCCAAAAAAATTGCCCTAAATGCACGCGACTCCAAAATTTTGGAAGCATCATTTTTGTTGAACATTAGTTACTTTAATTACCAATTTCAAGGCTGTTGTCACTGTCAAACACAGAAATTTTTAAAAATAGGAAAAAGTTAGCTCAGTCGTAAAAAATGACTCATTGCATTTATTCTTCTAGCGAGAAGCATGAGCTTTTATTGCGTTTAAACACAATTTGCAAATAAGGGGTTTGATGTGGGAGTTAATCCAAAATACAGTGAATGGTTCCGAATTGGCAAGTCAAAACACGTAAACTGCGTAAAATCCAATCCAAATTTTCCTCCCACAGATGCCAATAAAACAGTTCAAAATACGCGATAACGCGACACGCGTCAACGCGACTAAAATTACTGAATGAAGTAAGTAAATCTAGAAGGATTTTGCAGGTTTTCGCGTGATCGGTAATCAGTAAAATAAAACAAACAAGGTGGAAAAATTTTGTTACGTGCCACGTTGCCACGTGTCGCGTATCGGTAAACGCGCCTTGAGACTCACTGACAGTGACTATAGCAACAAAGACGTTGAAATTCTACATGCAGCGTCAGCTCAAAAGATTCAAAAATTTTATATTATACCGTAAAGCCAAAAAGTTTCCAACCAAAAAGTTCAAACAAAATAACTGAAAAAGCTGAAGCAAAAAAATGTCATCACGTCAAAAGAATTTTGTAGACCTACGTTTTAAATTTTTGTGACCCAAAGTCGAAGGTGTCGTGACCCACTATTAGCGGATCCTTGTTTTAAACGACTTAGTTGCGGTGGAGAGATTCAAATTGGTTTGGAGCGTCGTTTTTACGACGACCATGATTGCAAGGCTAATGCTTCAACTCCCAACCAAGTCTCGTTGTTGCGTCCTTGGATAAGATGCTCCACGATGATTATCTCTGCTTGGTGGAATCTGGCAAACAGCGAATTAAAGAAGTTAAAAGAAAATTCAACCGGAAAACTTGGAAACATATAGGCAACTCCTAAGCGAGTCTGGATTCATCCTACGCATAGTGCCTCCGCCGTTTTCTCGTGATAGGAGGATAAAGACGAACAAATCAACCAAAATCAATTTTTTATTAGCCGGTTCTGTAATGCAAAAATTTTGCTTTCAGCCGGTTCTGTTTCAACAAATGGTTAAAGTATACACAGCAATGCCGGCCGGTTCGCTGATGTAATAAAATTTCTTAAGACGGTTCAATGAAACCGGTGCAAACCAGCTTAATCCCACCACTATGCTTAGTTTATGAGGTGCATTGATAGTTTATGAGACACACTGTTATCTGGATACCAACAAGAGGAAAACAAAAAGTATCCTGAAATGTATTGTTAAATAGGACTAAAAATTTTCTAGCAGAGATTTTGCGTTGACAAGCATAAGATCAATTTGATGAAGGATTACTGTAGGCCTTTTGAGCTCTCAATTAAAAAGCGATTCAAAACTTGACGCTTGTCAACAAACGAAATCGATTTTCGTTTCGAAGATTTTATGCCAGGAACACTTATTTCAAGATTTTTAGCTGCAGTTTTAAATCATCAATATCACTTTCTTCATTTATTATACATTCAGTAAACAAAAACTTGTTCACAAAGCTTAACCTGACATTGTTTAGGAACGACACCATCACCCCTTTACAAAACAGAAACTGGAGCCTCAATGTACGCAAAGCCCAGCAACACATGTGAGAAGCAGTCGCACACTTGTCCAGCGTTGAATATTTCAGAAGAAGCTGGAAGCGCAAGTTGCACAGATGGAAACCGCGTCGGCAGCGTTTGCACGTAATGTGTAATTTGATCTGAAGTTTCCATTGATACTGCGACTCCATACCCGTCAATAATTTTTTTGTTTTTTTCGGAAATGTTTTGTGCCCCAAATGAACCAGTAGGGAACCAAAATAGTGCCAATAACCACTTGTAGGGACAACTCAAAATAAAATCTGTTTTTCCCCATATTTTCTTGGTTTTATGAAATCGATTATTATGTTTAGGGACAGAATCGGATCTCTAGAATGCCTTAAAAGAAAAACCTGCTGTTTATGCGATAGTCACTGTAGCGTGGCTTTTTTGGTAGCCTATGCTTATAGCTTGGAAATGTAACCTCCTCTCATTACGTCCATAACTTACATTACAAATACTCAATAATGCAGTTACAAAAATTGTATGATTTCGTAAATTTTTTTAACGGATCGTGAACTAATTTATCCCAGCCAGTACTGCTATTATGCAATTGCACAGCATTCAATCAGTGGCACAGTAAGGAATTTTTAATGAGAGGAGGGTGAAACACTGTGCCGGATTTTAACTTCAATGTTGTCACTTATGACGCGGTTGCGCAAGGCAGAGATTAATACTTTTGTAAGTGAAGAGCACAAGCTATATCACAATTATAGTATGTCGCCTATACCACAAAAACATCATCGCTAGTGGCCTAGCGGTACCGCTGCAGGAAACAGATCCTTCGTGACGATTTCGATTCACGATGGCAGCCGATCGCATTTGACATATACAGTGGCGCACCAAGGATTTGGTAAAGCGGGAGCACAACCGTAGATCTGGAGGCGTAGCCCCCAGTCGCCGGAGGCTAAGGGGGTCTGGGGGTGTAGCCCTCAGCTGCCAACAAGTTTTTGCGGTTTTCGCATAAGAAACACTCATTTTAGCACAAACTTTTATCGAAAACGGGCATGCAGTGGTGCAGTCACTATCAACAATGCAAAAATATTTTTGCAGTTTATGTCTAAAAGCAGAAGCTCGGCTAAAATAAGTGAAAGGAGGCTGCAACTATAAATAGTTTGAGAAATTACAATTATACCGTTACAATTAGTGGGCCCTCCTGCGTGCGCCTATGGACATTATTATACCGGGTGGCTGCTGACTCTAAGAGCGCAAGCTCCCTTCACGGTTTCCCTCAGTTACTGTTGGCTTTTCTGTTCACAACAATTTGAAAATTATCATTTTTTACGACAAATCAACGAATATCGGCTATAAGAACACAGGCGTTGCCAAATCAATGGGGGGATTTGAACCCTCAACCTCCCCCCCTTGTCTACGCCCTTGCATTCAATTGTCGTGAAACAAAGTCACTCCTTTGCTTGGATAGCTATATAGCGACATGACCTAGCGACAAAGATGGGCGTTTATCTAAATAATTTATCGGCGATAGTTATCGGCGATAATTTACAGTATTACCGATTATCGTTACCGCTTAAAATAGTTTTGGTTTATTGATTCCCGATATTGCTTTAGTAGTATATATTGTTATCGCCAATAAATTATTGCAATAAACAATTTTTTATGCACAGTGCTCAAAGTTAGTGAGTTTGCGCTATGGAAAAGCACACGGTGTTCATAAAGTCTTCTTTCAATTCAAAAAACTCTTCTGTTTTGTTTAACGTCACGGCACAATCGGTGAACTGCTCTCTTTTCGTGAAAAATCTAGAAAAAGAATTTTGCAACTTGACCTACAAAAATAAAACTTCATCAAACGCATAGAAAATTTACGGCAACATTTATCGGAAAAAGTTATCGGCGATAATTTGTCGATTACCGATATCGCTTTAATAAATAAAAATTTATCAATTATTGGTTTAGCATTACACAATACCTGTTCAATAAACATGTTTTCGATTTTGGTCCCCATCCCTCTTAAAAGATTTCTGGATCCGTCCCTGTAGAAGAGGGTGGCATTTTTAAAAACGCATTTATTTTTAAAAACGCAAATTTGCTACATTTTTAACAGCCTCAAGCACAGTTCCACGCAACATGCCTTGTTATTAAAAGAACTTCAACTGGAAAACCCTCCAATGACGCTGCAAGACTTCACTATCGAATTCAAAATTACGTCGCTCATGGACATTCGACAAACCTGCCAAGGATGCAGAAGATGACAAATTTACTCTACTTTGACAGACGAGAACTCATTGCGAAGAAATATGCGTCCAACGAAAACAAAACTCGTTGATCAGCTCATCATGCTGTTTATATTGCGTTTGAATCTTTGCGCAATCTGTAACTAGTAGCAAATTTCATGCAGCCTATGGCAAATTTTTAATTACAAATTAGGTTTAGGAGCATAAAACTCGAATTTTTTTATACAGCTGAATGAAGAAAACCAGACCCATGGGTAAAACCCATGGGTTTGAATCTTTGCGCATATTGCGTTTGCGCATATTGCGTATTGATCTTTGAATCTTTGCGTATATTGCGTTTGAATCTTTGCGCAATCTGTAACTAGTTGCAAATTTCATGCAGCCTATGGCAAATTTTTAATTACAAATTAGGTTTAGGAGCATAAAACTCGAATTTTTTTATACAGCTGAATGAAGAAAACCAGACCCATGGGTAAAACCCATGGGTCTGGTTTTCCTGCATGCATGCATAGTGCATACCCTGCATGCATGCATGCATGCATACCCTGCGTGCATACCCTGTATCATCAAATACCCTGCATGCATGCGGGGTATTTTACGTTCTAAATTGATTACGATTTGAGTACAAATTGGAAACGTCCTTTCAATTAAATGCTTATTGTTTGTTACCCAGGCTCTTGTTTTTTTAATTACATTGCAGCTTGACTTTTCTATATTACGATCAGCTTCTTTTCTTTTCTCCAAGAACATACACTAATGTAGAGAAAAAGTTGGGATGACCTGTCGTCACTTCTTGACAATTATCTGTTTCAGGGTCTCGTGTAAGCGACGTCATGTATTTGCTGGAGTAGTTGGAACAAATGTAATCACGTGTGTGGAGGAAGATGGTGAATGTCCAATAGCATCGTGGAACGTCAAGCGTACAACGTACTGCATGCGTAAGTGCTTTGGGATTGGAAGGGAAGGTTTAGCCTAAAGAGTTGATATTATGGAGGCGCAAATATATAAGTATCGTCAAAACTTCCTTATTTGATTCGGAAAGATCGATTTAATATCGACTTAAAGGTTTTATTTACGTGCATTTAGACTTTCTTAAGTTAATCATGTTACCGGTTTTAATGTAGGGCTATGTCATCCTCATATAAAATATTTCTACTTCAACAAGAAATTTCAAATTGCAGCGTAGCCCGTGTCAATAGACTTATAGGCTACTGCACGTTTTTATACACGATATTGGCACAGAATTGCTGGCCCCCATAATGTTTGCGTTATCGATCATTCAGCTCTTGTTTTGCCAATCCATCAGCATTATCTTAACTTCTACTTTTTACTAATTGAATGAGAAACAGTACGCTAACGGTTTTTTAGAACCATGTCCGTTGATATAATTCTTGTTGTGCTATAGTCACGAAAGTGTATTTTGCCGCTTTTGAGTTAGAGCCATTTTTGTGTTTCAGCAAAAAATACAAAATGTCATAAATGCCGTTTGTGACGTAATAAATCGGTGATGTTTTTGTAGTGACAGTATTTTGGGGCAACTTTTGGAGTTTCTCTTTCGGGGATTTTTTTTAGATTTGTAACTATAGCTCAAAAAATTTCTGGAAAATTTTTATTCTTTTTGCAAATATGCACTTTCGTGAAAATGATACAAAGCATTTTACGGCGATTTTTTAAAAAACAATGATGTTATAGTTGTTATGTTTGCAACATCATGATCAATCAATCAATCAATCAATTTTCTGGACCCGCTTATCCTTGGGGGGTCGCGGGGGCAGCAGCTCAAGTTGGAGCCTCCAAGCATCTCGATCCTCTGCAACAAAGGATAGATGCTCTGCTGGGATGCCAAGGCGAGACCAACTAAGATCTTCTACGTAATCTCGCCATCGAGTTCTGGGACGGCCTCTAGGCCTTCGACCAATCGGTGTTGAACAGAGCAGTTTTTTGGCTGTTCTTTCCTGGGGCATTCGTGTCACATGTCCATACCAACGCAGTTGCGATCTTTCTAATCGGAGAAGCAGCGATTCGATGTTTAGAGATTCACGAATATCTGCACTTTTAACCTTGTCCAACAAGATCAAACCGCTAATTCTTCGCAAGAATCCCATTTCGGCTGCTTGAACTCGAGACCTCACTTTTTCATTCATGATCCAACACTCATGGCCATAAGTCAAAATAGGAACATAGACCGATCTGAAAATGGATAGCTTTGCCTTGGTGCAAAGCTCCCGTTTCAGTACCACAGATCGGTGGAGCTGGCGCATTACTGCACTTGCTTTTCCGATGCGGATATCCAATTCGCTATTTTGTCTGCCGTCACTTGTGAATGAGACGCCGAGGTACTTGAATTTCTCTGACTGTTTTAGTGGTACTCCATCAATTTGGAGAGAACACTGCTTTGGTTGTCTGGACAGGCACATGGTTTCTGTTTTTGTTGTACTGATTTTCATTCCGGCAACAGAGCATGCATCCGAAAACCTGTCAAGAGCTTGCTGGAGACCATTTTGGGTAGAGTCGAGTAGCACGAGATCATCTGCAAATAACAGACGTTGTACAGTGCATTCACCGATCTTTACTCCGCCACAAGACTCACTGTTCTTAACTATTCTATCCATATAAATAAGGAACAGAATAGGTGAAAGAGAGCAGCCTTGCCGTAGTCCCACACTTACTCTGAAAGGTTTCGTCGTTGCACTGTTAACACGAACACAGATCTCGGAATGCATGTACAGCGACTTAATGGCAGTTAGTAACTGGCCATCAATGCCATACTGCAACAGCACCGCCCAAAGCTTGTCTCTAGGAATGCGATCATATGCTTTTTCAAGATCAACAAAACATGCATTGACCTCTTTTGCATATTCCCACGACTTCTCAAAGATTTGCTGCAAGGCAAAGATCTGATCCATTGTGCTTCGGCCAGGACGAAAGCCACACTGAGCATCTGTTAGCTTAGGCTCGACTATTTCACGGCATTTCTTTTCAAGGCATTTGGCATAGACCTTACCCGGGACACTGATGAGAGATATGCCCCTATAATTGGTGCATTTTCTCTTGTCTCCTTTCTTGTGGATAGGTATTATCACACTAGTTTGCCATTGCTTTGGTGCTTGCCCAGTACTACACGCCACCTTACAAACACGAGTCAGCCAACGAACACCATGTATGTTCATTGCTTTTAACATTTCAGGTCTGATATCATCCTCACCAGGAGCTTTTCCAGTTTTCAATGATTTGATTACTGCATTCACATCTGCTTCGGTTATCTGAATATCTTCCCCAACCTGTTCTTCGTGAATTTGTATCGGTGTAGCATCAACTGGGTTTAAAAGATCACTAAAGTACTCTCTCCACCGATTCAAAATAGCATCTTGATCTTTCAGAGTCACACCATTTGAATCTTCGATAAAGAGAGCGGCTCGAGATCTTTTTCCACGCAAACGGCGAATGGTCTGCCAGAACACTTTGTTTGCCGTTTTGAAATCATCGTCTAACCTTTCTCCAAATTCCTTCCAGGCCCTTTCCTTAGACAGTTTAACTTTTGTGGCTGCCGTCTTACGTGCTTCAGAGTACTGCGAACGAAGTTCAAGTGATGACTTATTTGCAAGCCAGGCCTTATAGGCCACTTTTTTCGCACGAATAGCTTCTTTAACTTCTTGGTTCCACCAAGGAGTTCTTTTCTCGCTACTCTTCGTCCCTCCAACACGCTTACGTCCACAACAGTTAGTAGCGGACGTAATGACTGCTGTTCGAAACAAACACCACTCAGTTTCAATGTCTTCAGTAGAGGTCGGAAGTTCTTTGAACTTAGATGCAATGTTGTCTGCAAATGCAGTTCGTACCTCTTTGTCAGCCAATGATTCCCATTTGATTCGATAAGTTTCTCGTGGTCGAAAAGTCTTTCGTTTTTTCAAGGGTTTCAAAGCTTTCAAAGTGCAGACAACTAGGTGGTGATCAGTTGACAACTCAGCCCCTCTTTTAACACGGACATCAGACACGGTAGAAAACAAGTCCGCCGAAACGATACAAAAATCAATCAGGGAGCGTTGTCCCAGAGAGTCTCTGTACCAGGTGTACTTATGAATTCTTTTGTGCTGAAAAAATGTGTTCATTATGCACAGCCCATTGGTGGCACAGAACTGCAATAAACACCTTCCGTTCTTGTTAATGTCAGGGTCACCATGTTGCCCAATAACACCTTTCCAGGTTGCATTGTCGATGCCCACATGTGCATTGAAATCGCCCAAAAGGACAAGGGATTCTGATGAAGTTGCTTTTCCCAATGCAACCTCAACTTCTTCCAGAAAGGCTTCGTACTGTGATTCTATGTTAGGTGCGTACACCTGCAATATACACAGAGATCGCTCCTGCAGCCTTAGCTTTAGAAGACAAACCCTTCCTCCTAGTGGTACCCAGTCAACGACACATTCAGCTATGTTGGGGCTCACAAGTAAGCCAACACCAGCTTGAGCAGACATTGCTGCATCAACACCTGAGTAGAAAATTTTCCACCCATCGTTCAACTCGACAGTTCCAGAACCCCGGCGCTTTGTTGATGAAATTCCCACAATATCAAGGCGATACTGTTGGGCTTCGCAAACAAGCTCCTGCTCTTTTCCTGTCAGTGACGAAACGTTCCAGTTCCCGATAGCTAGATCCCGGCAGTTTGGTCCAACTCGAGTACGTTTTCTGTGCGCTGCCCCCATTTGCCTCCCCAAACGCTTAGCGACTGCGTTGGTGGGTTTCCGGTGACGGTCAGCTTGTGGGGGAGACTGTAGCTTATTTTTCGAACGAGTCCCTCTGCCTAAAACTCGAACGCGGACCTTTTTATCCTGCGCGCCGTCCGATGCAGCATGAATATTGTTATTACAACTTTCCATTTAGCTACAGCATTGGATTGCTACTTGGTCTGTTTCTCTCCTTCGACCTTACCGCCATGGGTGACCCTGATGGAAGTGATTAAACACTACCGACGGCGTTGCTCTAAGGATCATTGAAAGCTCAAACCTCCCCACCACGTTAAGGTGGCAATCCATAGGAGAGGTATGATCAATTTTAATAACATCATGATCAATTTTAATAACGAATTGTTTTGTTTTTTCGGTATTGTTCTTAAAAGCGTCAATAAAACGTCAATATACGATACTTCATAACCTACACTTCATTTTGTTTAGGGTGATAACATTCTCTAAAAGGCGCATAAAATGTATTTCTAGAGGAAAGATTTAATTCGTGCGCAACATTTAGTCATGCCTACATTAATTCATGCTTACAAAAATTCATTCTGTTTTGTGTGGTTGCATTCTCGAAAAAGGGCATAACAATTATTTGTAGAGAAAATATTATACGTCAAAGTAATTCATGCTTACAAAAATTCAGACTGTTTTGGGTGATGGCATTTTCTAAAACGCCCATAAAAATCGTTTTTGGAGCAAAGGTACGTCACAATAGTTCATGATACGTTAACATGAACAGTAGGCTATACAAAAACACAATTTTTTCTACACGGAAGCGATCGCAAATGAACCAACTACTGTAACGAGTAACGAACCATCTAACAGGTATACAAACATTCTAAACATGATAAAAAATAAAATTGTACTCGTAAACACAAACTTGGGCAATATTGGTCTTCTTTTGCTTAATTGTGCGAAAACCTATAGTGGTCGGTGACTATTGTGATTATAGCACAAAAAAAGTTAAGTGCGTTTTCGTGATTTTTGTGTACTTTGCAGCACAAAAAGTGCACTTTCGGGATTATAGCACAAAAAAAAAAAAATAATAATAAATTTCAGATTCGCGAAAATGGTTAAACGTCAATATCTCAAAAACTACTTCATATTTTAACTTACAAACTGCGCTGGATTGAAGAGCGTGAAAAACGCTTCCTTGCTAGATGCAAGACTAAAAATCGCTAAGCAATCACTGTCGCAACTATAGTACAACAACGACGTATTTATAAAGCACTTTTACCAATTATATGAATTATCACTCAGCTTTGTTTTGTCCTGATCTTCCGAAACTTGGAAACGGTTCCATTGAATGTGATCGCCAGTTTAAACGTGGATCAATCTGCAAGTATTCATGTAATAAAGGATTCGAGCTTCATCCGCTGGACCATGAAGGACATTTCTGTAACAAAAATGCTGCCTGGGTCGGAATGCCTACTCCAAAATGTGTAGGTAATGCTTTTGCGTGCCTTTTGCCTCATATAGACTTGAACAAACTTTTTTCTTATTTTTGATGAAACTTTAGAAAACTATCAATATCGTTGTATAGTACTCAACATACTTGTAATCTCCTAACAGCCACTGCTTCGACCTTGTTCGGTTTCCTCAGATGACCGCCGAATTCACAATATGTTATATTCATGTCACAAATCAAAAAATTGTTAGCATAAAACGATTACGTGTCTATATCAAGTTTTTTGATTGTTGAAGCCCATATAAACAATTTTCACTTCATTCTGGATGATTGTCGAAAATATAAGCATAACTTGCTGCATATTTTGTGAATAAATTTTAGCGTGTAAGCCTGCCTAATTTTTTAAGCGACAGTGTGGTGTAAAAATCAAAGTTGCGAAATGTGCAATATCGAAACTTGACAGGAAACATTGGGAAATTTTTTTCATTTTGGTCGTGTTTTGACTAAATTGCAAAGTTACCTATGGACTTGTAACAAAGAGAAAGTTCATTTTTTTGCAAAATTTAAAAAATTGAACCGTAGAAAAGTAAAATAATTTTCTTATAGGAACGCTTAATAACAGTAGCAGCTACGCAGAAAAAATTTTGATCGTGGTAGGTCAAACGTTACTGTACGTCAGTTTTTTTCTCCAAAATTTTCCATAAAACTTTTATAGTATTATTCATTTTGAAGAGTGACAAGAAAAGCGAAAGAAGACCTATAAAAGCTTATTTGTTTCAAGTTCTGATAAAAGTGCCCATACTTAGGTGTTCACTTATTTAGTTACCTCCTTAGTCATTACTTCACCATTCGCATTTGAATATTGTCACCGACACCAACCAAAAGTAAAAAAACACAGCGGTCACAAATGAGCGCGCATCGGTATTATCAAGGTTGTTTTTTGTTTGTGCCATCACAGTGGCTCCTAAAATTTTATCAAAGCGTATAAGCAGAAGTTTCAGGCATAAATGACTTATTGTCACATCATCGCACTATTTGGATCAGTCAAACTATCAAGTGCTGTTTTTGTAGAGAAGTTTTGCTGTACCACATAGGTTATGGTTGTGATTTCCACCAACTGTAGTTTCTGAAGCAGAACTTTCTGTAAAAATTGGTAATGCTTTCGGAGCTTAGTTTATCATCTTTACCCTTTTCGAATAAAACCCTAGCTGTCAATTTAGCCGCTTTTTAGCTTATTGTGTGATCGTAAAGTGTCATGTACAGTTTGCTCAGCTTTTATTTTCACTTCACAAAAAACTCTTGCTTGCAATAGCTGTGGTTCTTTAATACAAACTCAATGTTATACCCCCCTACTCAAAGCTAAGAAATCTGTTGAAGCACCAAAAGATTATACATGTGATTCATGCTGCAACAATTTTATTTTTCCATTTGCTTCCATTACTGACGAAGAATTATCCAAACAACTTCAAATTAATGATAAATCTGATAATTTTGTGTCTGTTAATGCTTGTACACTGAACTCTCTCTTTTCTAATTTCTTACCTATCAACCCTGATAGCACCTGTGATGAAAATGACGAAACCACTCTTTTTCCTTTTAATAATGACACTGATTATATTGATACTGAAAATGCTGGCATTTTTGTTCAAACTGATACTGCAAGCCCAAATTTTTCTGCGCTGAGCCTCAACATAAGATCAATTAATAACTATAAAAACTTTGCGAAGTTAGAAAGCCTGCTTGCATCATTAAAATTTTCTCCAACCATTATAGCAGTATCTGAAACCTGGCTTTGTCAACACCATTCTTGTTATCAACCTGTTCTCCCTGGCTACACTTTTGCTTCCAACTCCAGATCTAAACATAGAGGAGGTGGCGTTGGTTTCTTTGTTCAAGGAGGCTTGAAATTTTCAATTCGTTCAGATTTAACCATTATGCTTGAAAAAGTTTTTGAGTCACTGTTTATTGATGTTCAATTTGGCAATAAAACCTTTACCTGTGGTACCATATATCGATCTCCGAATAGTAACCTTGACTCGCATTCTAGTTTTATGAATACCCTAACCTCAACATTGAAACAAGTTAATCAGAGTGCTAACTGTTTTTTATTTGGTGATTTCAATTATAATTTACTTGATGCTGATGATAATTTGACTTCAGAATTTATTGATTTAATGTACGAGCATGCCTTCTTTCCCTTCATCAAAAAACCAACCAGAATTACTAGCACTAATGCTACTCTACTAGATCATGTCTGGACCAATGCTATCTCCTCTCCAAACCTTAAGTCTGCGATCCTTACATATGAGATATCTGACCACCTCCCACTGTTATTGTCCCTCAGTTCAAATACTCCTCCTCTAAAAAATGATTTCAAGTATAAAAAATCCTTCTCTGATACAAATATATCTAACTTTAACGCAGCTCTTGAATCTCTGGATATAACTCCAATCTTAAACGAAAATGACACAAACCATAGCTTCACCTTGTTTATGAGTTTGTATGCCACTCAATTTAACACATATTTTCCCCTCGTTCGCATTAAAGAGAAAAAAGAAATTTGCACCTTGGTTTGACTCTGAATTACAAACTCTTCTATCAAAAAAAGAAAAACTGTTCAAACTCTACATGTGGAAAAAGTCTAGCCTTACAAAGGAAGCCTTTACCAACGCCAGAAATTTTTACTTTCGCGCAATTAAATTAAAAAAACAAGAGTATTTTAAAACCAAGTTTGCAAGCCATAAATCAGATATTAGATCCACTTGGCGTTGTATTACAGTCATTAGCAAAAGTTTAAGACCAGTCTTTCAGATTTAAGGTATTTGTAGATTTTATCATTATTATCGCATAGTGCAGTTTTATATGCCGCAATATCCTAATGAAATTGCATCAGCCATCTGTCCATCACCAACACGTGGGTTGTTTTCACGAAGAACCTATTTTACTTCATTTCGATTGGTTTTACAGCGTAATCAGTTGTGTACTAGCTGCTGTTTCAGTTCTTGAAAATGGGCAAAAAATCTTCTCTTTCCGAGACTAAAAGAGCCCAAATTGTGGTTTTAAGTGAAGAAGGCTACTCTGAACGAGAAATCAGTGCGAAGATGCAGTGCAGCAAGACTGCTGTGCACACAGCCCTTAAAAATTTCAATAATTACGGGAGTTACAAAGACTTGAAGAGAAGTGAGAGACCCAAAAAAACATCCCCTAGAGATGATCTGACAATAAAGCGAATTGCTGTACGTTCCCCAACAAGTTCTTTGAAGAAAATTCGTGCTGCGCTGCTTGGGAAAGGGACAGACGTTCACATCACCACAGTTTCTCGGCGTTTGAGGTTTAACTTTGGTCTTAAATCATATAAGCCAGCTCGCAAACCCAGGCTCACTCCTCTTATGAAATCAAAGCGTCTGGCATTTGCAAAAGAACATGCAGCATGGACATCTGAAGACTGGTCTAAGATCATGTTTTCCGATGAGTGTACTCTACAGCAGTTTGTGGTGAGAAAAAAGAACGTTAGAAGGCCTGTGGGTAAAAGGTTTGAGGAAAGATACACAGTTTCAACAATGAAACACCCACCGAGTCAAATGGTCTGGGGGGCTTTTTCCAGGTCTGGTACTGCTGGATTGTATTTTTTGCCCCCAGGAAGTACAATGAACGGTTCCAGGTATGTGGATTTGCTAAAAGAAAAACTTGAAATGCATATGAATATTCATCAGTGCACAGTTTTCATGCACGACGGTGCTCCTTGTCATCGCTCGAAGATTGTGAAACAATTCCTTTCAGAAAAAAATGTGGCAACACTGGGCTGGCCTGGAAACAGCCCAGATTTAAACCCAATCGAGAATCTTTGGGAAATACTCAAAAACAAGGTTGCAGAAAAACAACCTTCAAGTGCTGGAGCATTAAACCATGCTATAAAAGAGGTATGGGTCAAAGAAATTTCAAGAGACTATTGTGAGAAACTGATATGCAGTATGCCAAAACGAATCCAGGCGGTGATAAAGAACAAAGGAGGACACACAAAGTACTAAAATTGCGTGTTACTGTTTTACAATTTGTAATTTGAGCATTCACAATGTGTTATACTAAATTTACGAGCAAAATATACCAGCAGTGGCAGTAATTTGTATTCTGGAGAGGATAGACAGCAAAAATACATAATTTCTGATAACTGGTCTTAAACTTTTGCTAATGACTGTAATTCTCTGCTTAGCAAAGTCAAATCACGTGAATGCAGTTTACTAAAAGTTCAAGATAATTCAATAAGTGACCCTGTTCAAATTGCCGATAACTTTAACAATCACTTCGCAACGGCTGCAGCTAAACTAGCTAACGTCCTTCCTGTTTCTAAGTCCCATTTTAGTGATTACCTGGGAGCCCAATGTAAAGAATCCATGTTTGTGTGGCCAACCAGCCCTTTTGAGATTGATGCCATAATAAAAGAGCTTAAACCTAAATTAAGTGCAGGTTTTGACGAAATCTCCTCTAAGCTTCTAAAATCTTCTCCAAACAATGTATTAGTGGCATTGTCTCATATTTTTAACCTGTCATTAAGCACTGGGCGGTTCATTGATGAGTTTAAGATGGCCAAAGTTTTTCCTGTTTTCAAAAAAGGTGACCCTCGTGTGTTGAATAACTACCGGCCGATTAGTTTATTGTGTAGT
The DNA here is from genome assembly GCA_964006365.1 of Trididemnum miniatum. Lineage (NCBI taxonomy): Eukaryota > Metazoa > Chordata > Ascidiacea > Aplousobranchia > Didemnidae > Trididemnum > Trididemnum miniatum. Next base: position 12,278,710 of record OZ023240.1, on the reverse strand, counting down.
TTGTCGAAGATTCTTGAAAAAATCATGTACCGAAGATTAAATGGGTTTTTAAATCATCACAACTTTTTCTATGACTTTCAGTTTGGATTTCGGAAAAAGTACTCTACTTCCGATGCTATAACCTGTATGATTGATAAAATAACTAGAGCTTTTGACCGAAAAGAATTAACTCTAGCGTTTTTTCTTGATTTATCCAAAGCATTCGATTCCATTAACCATTCTATCTTGCTTCAAAACTGAACCATTTTGGTATCAGAGGCAATGCTCTTAGCTGGTTTGATAGTTATTTAAATGGCAGGACTCAAAAAGTTGTTTTATCAGGAGTAGTGTCTTCCAACACCAACAAAATTTCAATGGGGGTGCCTCAAGGCTCTATTTTAGGTCCCTCACTTTTTCTAATTTTTTTAATGATTTTCATAATAGCTTAAGTCATAGCAATGCCATCATGTATGCTGACGACACAAGTCTTTACATCAGCGATAAGACCAAGAATCTAGTCAAAAAGGGCAATGAAGAGTTGGCCAGAGTTGATGATTGGCTAGTGGCTAATAAATTAACATTAAATATTTCAAAAACAAATTTTATACTATTTCGTCCCCCAAAATGCAAAGAGGTGCAAGTAAACCCAATCGTGTCATTAAGAGGCAAGCAAATTGAAAAAGTTTCTTCAACCAAATTTTTAGGCGTTTATGTAGACGAGCATCTGTCCTGGAAAATCCATATGAAGCATTTGTTAAATAAATTGAGGTGTAGCTTAGGGGCTGTGTGTTGAGTTAAACCGTTATTGAATCAAGATGCCTTACTGCAACTTTATCACTCTCTCATAAATAGTCACCTCCTATACTGTGTGCAGAATTGGTGCTACGGAAATAAAACATTTTGTCAAAAACTTCAACGAATTAGCAATAAATTTTTGCGAATGACATTTGGTTTGGGTAAAAAAGTTAATATTGAGGACACAATGATCAAACATAACTTATTAAACCTTGAACAGATGACTGTTAAAGCTCTGGCAATATTTATGTTTAAGCAGAACGCTGGTTTAAACCCTCCGGCTTTTAAGAACCTATTTCTTACCAACTCAAGTAAGTACAACACGAGAAGTAAAACACAAATCATTCCCCGGTCATATACCACTAAATTAAACCAACAATCCATTTCTTTTCGTGGCCCATCTAGTTGGAATTCATTGCCCCTTTGCATTAAAGGTAAAAATCAAAGTGTGAAAACATTTGCCAAAAATGTTACCAAATACTTAATATGTCATTTCAGTAACAAGTAGAATAAGTGTATCGCTTTTTTGCTGCGATCTTGCTTTTTGTTTTTCAGTGTTTTTTACATATAAAAAAATCGATGTGTGTCAAAATTCCCTCGTATTCTCTTACTTCTACTGTACCGATGTTGCAGGGAACAGCAAACCTCGCTGCTCATTTTGTGTAAATAGTTTTCGTCTCGTTTTTGCTTCGTGTCGCTTTCATTGTTGTGCATATTATATTCCTGATCATTTGCAAGTTACCTCTACTGTACCGGTGTTGCAGGGAACAGCAAACCTCGCTGCTCATTTTGTGTAAATAGTTTTCGTCTCGTTTTTGCTTTGTGTCGCTTTAGTTGTTGTGCATATTATATTCCTGATCATTTGCAAGTTACCTCTACTGTACCGGTTTTTTTTTTTTTTTCGTTAGTGCTTAGGTCTTTTCTTTCTTTTTATTTTTATTTTTTTTTATTTTTTTTTTATTTTTTTTTTTTAGGTGTCACGTCCATGCGAGTTGTTTTTCTCGTTCTTCGTATGTATTTCTACCTTCATATCGCATGTTTTAACGCTTGTCGTTGTGTCGTGTCTTCCTTTTCTTGAATTTCTCTTTCCATAACTGTCGCCTTACGCTATCTTCATTTTTTTCAAGAATAAAAGACTTGATTGATTGATTGATTGATTGTCATCAAGCATACCTCAAGTTAGAAGCGAAAAAATCAGTGAAGTTCACAAGAATCCACTTTGAATGCAAACTTAATTATTATTTAACTTCTACAGAACGTACAACACTGAAAAAAAATAATGGTTCTGTATCAAGTCCAGGATATCCACAAAATTACAACGATGACGTCATTCAAAGTGTGTACATTGAAGCGGAACGAGGTCACGTAATCGCTTTAAAGTTTCAAACTTTTGTAACAGAAAATGTGGACGAAAACGGCAGAAAAACTGATTTCGTCCGAGTAAGTTTTAATCAGATTTTTAAACGATTTTGGTTTGTAACAACAGTTAAACTAAAATCCAATTTTTACCTTATATCATCCACGAGGTATTACGCCGAAGCGTGTAACGAGAGGCTTGACAAGCTTCGCGACTCAGCGCCTGGGCGATACAGTTCCACCCCGATAGTGATGCGTTTAGCAACAGAGCGTGAAACGATTTTACAGTTGAACTAAGAAAAGAAAAATTAAAGTGTACACTATGCTGTAGTATTTGGACGAAATTAACCAGGGATGTCTAACCTGTAGCCAGCGGGTCGCTTTGCAGCCCGCTTAATGTGTAAATGCGGCCCACTATCGACTCACTAAAATAATTTTTTTTTGCTCTACAACGATATTTTCAGTGAAAATAGGACGTCTGAGACAGTAGCGTACCCAGGAGTGGGCTTTTACGCGCGCGCGCCCCCCTCGGTTCCTCCTTATATAAAAAAGATAGTTATTTTTTAATTGTTCTACAGTACTATAGTCATTGTATAGTTTATACAGTACGCAGTCTTCTCGTTGCTGCTTCTTCAATCGTTAAAAAGTTTAGACAAAGTAAACACCGCCCTCATTGAATTTCTTGAAACCTCTAGAGTCTAGACCAGGGGTGTGCAACCCACGGCCCGCGGGCCACAATTCGGCCCTCCAGGCCAGTCAATGTGGCCCTCGACGATGGCAGGACAAAAAAAATTTTTTTTTTAAATCGATTTATTTAGCTATTTGTACCGTCTATAATACACGGGTTGTGTTTAGCATTTTATAATTTTATACGTATTTGACGGTGACTGGCCCTCGACGTTGTTAAAATTTTCGAAAGTGGCCCCCCAATGAAAAAGGTTGCACACCCCTGGTCTAGACCGTTCGTCTATTGTAGAAGCTGCGAGGATCTGACAATTTTTTTTTTTTTTTTATCTGGTTCGCCGACACGTTTAGTTTAGCCAAAGCCAGTATTTCGCAACTTCACTAGTGGGTGAATAATAATTACTCCCAAAAAGGTAATTATTACTCCTAAAGTACTGTACTAATTACTCCCAAAGGGGTAATTATTATTGAGGCTGAAAACTCAAAACTTTTACTGTGTATCACCGTGCTTTCTGTTAGGTCATAGTATAATACTTTACGCAAGCACTTTCTTTTTGACATTTCTACTCCTTTTCTCCTTGTGTCGCAAATATTTAAGAGGCATTAAAACTCGATATTATTAAATAGCGGTCAAAGTAGTAGCATCAAACAAATCTCGCAATAAGTTCCAATATGGTCGTCCAGAAATCATTGAAGATTCGACATGTGTGAACTCAGCAGCAAATTTGCCGGACTTTGGTCGAAATACTAGACCAATGAGAAAAACCAACCAAAAGTACGAAGCGAAAAGCTTGACATCAGAAAAAAAGATGGTACGAGACCACAAGTTCGCTACCTCTTGTTTCGTAAACCACAATCTAGTCCAGGTAGAAATAAGAGTGGGAAGGAGTATTTTATTTCTAGGCAGCAGTCGTAAGGTAAATTTAGTGCCAAAAAATTACTTATTAAGATGCCTCAAGACAGAAACGAAATTTACGAAAAAGCTTTTCTAAAGTTTGTTTTTTAAAATGCAGTAGCGCGCGCAGAGGGGGCTCCTATGCGCGCTCCCCCTTAGTTCTTAAAAAAAAAAAGTTAGTTATTCTTTATAGTCGTTTTACAGTAGGCCTTAATCACTAAGTTAGTCGTTAAGTTTGGATGAAGTAAACACCGCCCTTCGTAAATTTCTTGAGATCTGTTGGCCGTGATGCGGCTAAATGTAGCCTAACATCCTGCTTCTTTCATAATTTTGTTTTGATCCTGGAACGATTTTAGCTATTTTCGTTTTCTATACTATCTCACTTTTTCATAAGCTGCAACAACATTATTACGTTGCATGAGTAAAATGCAATCAGTTGAGAATTTTTCGGGTAGCAGCGGCAAACCCAAAGAAATTCCAAAGAAAAAGTGGATCCAGAACGCATTGAAATCATTATGGATGAGGCAAGCCAAAGCAAGCCCCCCATTACCCTAGTAGAAAAGTTAAGGGTACGTTTGACACTTATAAAAAACTGGGTATTCCTAATAATCGCGCGGCTAGCGTACCCCCTAAAAATTTTTTTGCGTAAGCCACTGGTCTGAGGACGCGCAAACTTTTCAGTTTTTTTGATATTCTGGTGGTTTTGCGGCTCAGTTAATATTTTAGTTTGCAATGCGCCTATTAAATTACAGTAAAAGGTTGGACAATTAGATATTCCTGAAATAGACTCAACTCAATGGTTTTCCACGTCAGCACGTGTTTCTAACTCCATTCACAGCGAGGTCACTGATTACAACAACTCTAAGTGCAGGCAGTAGGCCTAAATGAAAATTGATATTTTTTCAGATCTCAGATGGACATAACGTTAACGCAAACTCGTTTCATCAATTTCTTTATGGAAACTTAACAACTCCGTTTTACTTAACATCAACAACCAATAAAGTCCACTTCATTTTTACAAGTAACAGCAATAGCGTAACACACCAAGGATATATCTTCCATTATCAAGGTAAAACCTAATTTCTATGAATGCTATAATAATTAAATCGATAGAAGCTTTTCGGGTGAAAAAAACGCATGTCACTGCATTTTAAACGCTTGTTGTAACTATAGCAGATGATCATTGCTTTGAAACCAAGCTTGTTTGAAGAGGATTTATAAATCAAGACGTGCGAATCCCCCATTAATAATGATCACTGCCAAACGAAAAGTTAAGCTGCTTCGTTAAGTCCATCTAATTTTGATGCAGCTAATCGTCATATCATATTGTGCAACATAACGAACAGCTAGTTCGCACACTTTGGAACCCAACATCTTCAGCGAAAAAACCTATAACCCTAGAAACGCTCTGAAAACTCAAGATCTGGGGTTAAAACCCCAGGTGTGGGAGTGTTGCTATGAGGCGCTCTAAATGAAACAAGCCCAGAGTTGTCAATCGGGCTTGGGCTTTTCGGGTTTGGGCCGAGCTCAGGCTTGGATTTTGAAAAATTGTCGAGATTCAATCGAGCCAAATGCCGGAGCAACATCGAGATTTTAGTGGTTGATGTTTTCGCGAATGATGACATAAAGCTAAGTGAACACCTTGTATAAATATTGATGTTCGTAACTGGAGTAACTGCGAATGGGTAAAACAGTTTTTTTTTTTTTTTATTAAAATTTCTACAAAATTCAAAGTGATGAGTTTGATTTCGGGTTTAAATCGGGCTCAGAGTGGCTGATAAATTAGGATTCGGGTTGGGTTCGGGCTTGTAAAATCGAGTTCGGACTCAACATCTTCGGCCCGTTGACAACTCCGAACAAGCCTCAATCTATAAAGAAAGCAAAACTGTAAAAAATTACAACATGCAATGTAATTGTAAATGTAACAATTTATTGAGATAAAAGTCATTTTGATTCTTTTCTGCAAATCTATCAAATTCTTCATCTTCGTTCTGTGTCAAAGTTTTGCAGTTGCACAACTTCAATATCAAGCTTGGGGGGTTGATATAGAACCTCACGTTATTATGTTTGAACCGTTTTAAAAACAAAAAAATTGAAAACACATCACAAAGTGGACACAAGATAAAAAAAAACAACAAAAACGTTAGCATACACTCGCACACTCCAACACATACATGCCAGGAAAGTGCTTACACCGCGATGTGACACAAGAAAAAATACATATTGCACACCCACACACATAACAATCAAATCATCTTTATACTGGCGGTATACTACGCCGAAGCTCGTGAAGAGTGTTGGGTTCATCTCCGCGGCTAGCGCCCGGGAAATTACGAGAAAACGTCGCAGCGGTGGCTAGCCGTTGGCCACGGCGTCCAATATGACTTACATGGTGATCGAACCCAAGACCTCCCGCGCCGACAGCGATGTCCTAAAAAGCGTTTGTAATAAGAAACCGCTCGCGTTGTTGTCGAATAATCTTGTGCTATTTACGCTGCTTATTAAGCCTGCTGTAATGATTAACTCAATTAACATTCACCCAAAATAAGCTTTGCGCAAAATAAAAAAAAAAAAACGCGAACGAAGAGAACAAAACGTAATTCATAATTACAACGACCGATATAGTTTTTTTTGTTTTTGACGAAAACAGTTGGATATCGTGGCTGTTTAATAAAAATTTAGAGAAGACCAGTATGTGATTATGAATTAAAAAAAAAAAAATTTGAGGTACGCCATCATCCTAAAGTTTAAACGCCTGTTTTTGGTTAACTAAAAAAAATCAAACCTTCATTATACTCGCTGTATTACGCCGAAGCGTGTAACGAGTTACGGGGCCCATCTCCGAGGCTTAGCGCCTGGGCTACACAGCTCCGAAGAAACGTCGCAACGGTGGCGAGTCGTTGGCGACACTCTGTCGATTTGACCGGCCCGGGAATCGAACCCCAGACCTTCCGCATCGATAGCGTGCGCTTAGCAACTGAGCTAACGGCCGGTTTTGGTTAATATTGTTCACTTAAAAATTTTGCAATCAGTTTGAAATTCGTTGTATTTTTAACACCTTCATTCTACCTTACAAGATCGAGTTCGGCGACAAATAAAAAGACCGAATTTAGCGGGTTCGAGTTCGCAGCTCTGATATTCATTATGTCAAAATATTTGAGTGGAAGCGATGATGCACGCAGAAGTTTATGGCTTTTTCATTTCAGTTCATAAAATCCCTCCAACGTGCAACTCATCTGCTGAAGAGCAGGAAAACGAGACAGCGTCTTTTGAAACATGCAACGACTTGAAGAACATTGGTTCATTCCACTGTGTACGGGGTTGCTCAGCAGCTAACTTGTCATTGGCTGAAACGAGTTTGAAAACATGCATCCAACCTGGAACGATGTTTGTGCCACAAACTTGCGTCAACCCTGATGCTCTTCGCCGATGCCAACAATCTAGCGGTAGAGCCTTGGTAAGTTCCATAAATGCAATTCAATTATACCGGTATGGGTAATTGTAAAACTCGCTGCATTCTGCTATACTGTAATCATTATTATTGAAACATCAAACTTGGGTTAGATCTTTATACAAATTTTTGTGAAAGATTATACTTATTTTAAAAAATTTCTATAAATTTTTATACCATTGAATGTCATGAAATAGCAGGGCTCAAAGGTTATTAAATGCAAAAACGCAAACAATTATTGATCGTTTGATCAAATAGAATTGGCAAAGTTGCAATATTGGCGCATTAGTGATACTTTAGTTCCATTAACTTTCACTATCCTTGAAAAAAAATTATATCGGGTGGGAAGAAAAACGGGATCACCTTAATCACAAACAACTCAAAAACTTCTCCCTGTTTACAACTAAAACTTGGTCATGTTATGAGTAGCTACTGTGGTTTAAATAGTTACATTTCCGACAAAAATGAGTAAATTATTAAACAGAGAAATGATGAAAAAATATAATTTTCGAGTCAAAATTTCCATTATAAGCGCTTTTTCCAGAGCCTATTTTGGATGAGCTTTTTTGACTATGCACCACCACACATGGATGATGTAAGTTTGATCACTACAAAAAATAAGGTTGTTGCATGCTAGCCGATCATGGCCTGATCTATGACCAGTAGTATGGATGAATCAGTTGAATGCACGTGGAATCTCACAGCAAATCGTCAAAACAAAATCACATAGCTGAAAACTTCTTTACTGCGTGACGTTTTTTTACAATTGTCAACGTCCGAAAATTTAAAATTGGTTTTAAAGACTGGACATGGGATAATTTTTTTAATAGAGCATGATTCAACTTTCAGCAACCACCGGTCTACAGTTGGCCTATAAAGTTTCTTAGAGTGAAAAAAAGCAAATTAAATTTTATGCTCTCTCTGCAAAACAACATCTGGCATTACATATTATGAGTTCAATTTGCATTTTTCGATATTTCTGTGTTGATTGGGAACATTTTTGGCCAATACTGATTTTATGACTGACGAAAAATACTGCTCACGTGCCGAATTTCATTTCGCGTAAAAGGAAAACATAAACTACTTTTTGAGTTAATTCCCGCTTACAATGCAATCACGTTTTTCTGCCCGCTTTGTATAATGTTCTGATGTAGCATTTTTTGACCTGAGCTTTATTTATTTTTTTATTATCATTTCTCTATTTATCAGTATTTTTGGACGATAGGCCTCCTCCCTCCTGAATTTTTAGTTGAATTTTTTATTAATACATTGGTAACTCGATATTTTTAAAACTACAAAATAGCTTTTTTTATTCTTAGCCCCTTGTTCTCAAAAGTTTCCAGATTTGCCCTTGGCTGAGTATTATACTAATTTATAATTTCGGCCAAGTGCATTTGGCTTTATTTATTTTCTCACAACGCTTTTTCGTGATAGTGAAATCTTTATTTTATCAAATGTCCAACAAATCTTTCATCCTGATTTTTGGATCATTCACAAGACTGCAATTTTTATGTGTAAACGATAATAAAAGTGGTGCCTCTAACCTATTATCTATGAAAAACTATTGACCATTTTCCAGCCTCTTTCGAAGCCACCGGTTGCATACTTGTACGAAATAAAGTACAGTTACATCCTCGCTATAAATAGTGATTTAATTTTAGCAGTAATAAAATATTTGAGTTTGAATCAACCTTGAAAATTTCTTTCAGATTACTTGCTTGCGACCAGTTAACAGCGACGTCTCAGCGATGATTAGGTCTATAAGAGATCTCTGTATACAATTTTGCACAATTGGTAAAGGTTCTACGAGATATATCCGACCAAGATATTGCAGCAATTTCAGAAGTAAGGTGCTTTATTGTTGCAGCCTATATTATTGCTGTGGATTAGGCCCGCACAACATATCGGTCCAACACGCCTTTTATTGCGGCCATCATAATGATGATCACAAACAGAGCTTTTCGACCATTTTGGCGTCAAATAACCTTGTATCCTCTTTCAAATAAGAGGCGGAACCACAGTTAATAAAAATTAAAAACATCAGGTAAAATCAATGAGTAGAACATAAATTAAGTTATACATTTGCTTGTCGTATCGCAACGGTTGCCGTTACAACAGCGATAACATCCGGCCCTTGGGTTATACGGCCCTAGTACTTGATCGAGTTGTATCAGACTGCTGTTGATTCTTCACAAGTTATTCTAAGATAAGTTTACAGATATTTCAGCAAATAATAAGGTGCAAAGAAACTGAACTGTTTTTGCTGAATGAATCCAAGAAGGATTTTAGTTTTATTTTAGGTGTAGTTCGAAGTTTTATTGCGTTTCTATGCTTTTTAAATAAAAAACTTCGAATTCATAACAATTGCATAAACATTTTAAATCCTGAAGAGTAGTTTCTCATTCGATATATTTTTAAAAGCATGCCCAATCAAAACTCTGAAGAATATTCGTTAAAATCTGTCTGGTTGATGAAGCATCTTCAGCGGATCAAGTAGAAAAGCCATAGCTAAGACCGAAGGTCTATATAGTTTTACCTATCCAAATTGTTTCACGGTTCGAATTCAAAGCAAGCAACCAATGGCGCACGCAGAACTTTTATAGGGGACACATGGAAGGTGCAGCCAAATAGTATGTTTCTTCTGTAAGAATCTGAGCGATTACGGCTTTTACGTGTGCCTGAGGGGCGCGGAAATAAGATCCCCCCTTGAGCACGCCACTGGAAGCAAGCCACCTTCCGCTCAAGTGTTGTAAAGGTACGGGACAGCAGGTGCTAAGCACAAATTGTGTTGGCCGTTCTCAATCGATGACCCATTACAAATACAGTATCAATCATGAATGATTGATCGCTGTGAGAGGACATACAAGACGAACAAAACACACTTAAAGTTAACCCTTTGTACTTCTGGTTGTGCCGAGCGCCTAGCGGGAAGCTGCGAATACTACTTAAGTCTTTAGTATGATCCGACCAAAAATAAAACCCCGGTCTCCCGTCTACCTAGCGGACGTTACGTGATGAAAAGTTTCGTTCTCAATACATAGCCCCAGCTGTAACTTCTTTACCTTTCACCAAACAATAAACGCTTTTTGTTGTTTCAGGTAAGCAATCGCAATCCGTCTGCAATTTTTGTCGACATAGTGCAAGGTGTTTCCGCAAATCTATTTTGTAGTTGTGAAAAATTGCTATTGATTCATTTGTAATCATAATAATTTAAATGTTCATTTTATCGTTGATGTTCGGTTTATTTTTCGCTAAAATTTTGAAACAATTGTGTACATTTTTTAGTAGGGCCTATACTGTGTGATTTGACACGAGTTGGGTTATAAGCAAAAACAAATAAATAAAATAATAAACTGAGGGTATTTACCGGTATTTGCATGTTAGCGCAGTGGATTGCACACATCGCTGTCGATGCGGGAGGTCTTAATTCGATTCCCTGGCAGGTTAAATCGCATGCAGTTCGCCCACGACTCGCCACCGCTGTGATGTTTCCTCAAAGCGGTGTTGCCCAGGCGCTAAGCCGCGGAAGGTAGGACCTACCACTCGTTCCACGTTTAGGCGTAATACCGCTAATATATAGATTTGATTTTTTTTTATTGCTTATTTTGCCGGAGACCAACAACTCTGCTGATACGGCTGCTGTGTTTCGCTAGCAAATTAAGTTTTTAAGATGCATAATACAGTTTATTACATTTACTGTTTCTATTCTTTTAATCTAGCCTGTTGTAAAATAATTTGGTATTGTGATTTTTTCCCTAGTCTGGTTTAGTGTTAAAAAAAATCAAATTTAACTGCAGCAAAATAATTATTTATTATCCCATTCTAAATCTTGCCAGCGACAGGACAAGCAGCTCGGAACTAAGACGGTTTCGGTTGATTTTTGATGATAAATGTTTTTACGTACTTCGGCAGTGCAAGCATAATTATAGTTAAAGCTTAGTTTTAACTTATTAGCATTTTTATCCTCCTATCACGAGAAAGTTTAAAAGTACCTTGTAGTTCCTTGCGATGTTTCTAATTACCTTGTCGTTCGTCTAAAAGTTTCTAGTAGTTCTTTGCAGTGTTTCTAACTCCCTTGTGGTTGGTTTAAAAGTACCTCGTAGTTCCTTGTAGTGTTTTCAACTACTTTGCAGTTGGTTTAAAAGTACCTTGTAGTTCTTAGCGGTGTTTTCAACTACCTTGTAGTTGGTTTAAAAGTACCTCGTAGTTCATTGTAGTGTTTTCAACTACTTTGTACTGTAGTTGGTTTAAAAGTACCTAGTAGTTCTTAGCGGTGTTTTCAACTACCTTGTAGTCAGCGTTGGGAAAAATCGATTGTAATCGATACTCGATTGCGATATTCTTTACTTTTTGTCCATCGAATGCACTGAAACCTTTACTTTTTTGAATGAGTATCGAATATGGTCTTGTCTTTACTTTTTTTTTTCTGCACAATTCGATATTCCGTATTCGATTCTTTTTGTCCAAGTTACTGTATCTCACTTTAGTAAATTTATAACAATTGTCGGTATGTCATTTCCTCGTTTTTGCTGATAAATTTTGTTTTACCAAAAAAAAAAAAAAAAAAAAAAAAATTTTAGTAGCAAAATTGCTCTGCATCAATAATGTCGCATACTATGTCCGTCGTTTGTCTGTAAGTTACCGCATGAATGTGAGGACATCACAAAAAATGCTTGGCGTATGCTCAGTGTAATATCGATTATCGATTACAATATTCTTTACTTTGCCATCGAAATCGATTATTTCTTTACCTTTTGGAGAACTATCGAATATCGATTATTTCTTTACTTTTTTGGGTATCGATTCCCAACCCTGCTTGTACTTTGTAGTTGTTAAAGGCACCTTGTAGTTTTTTTCGGTGCTTTCAAAATCTTCTAGTTGGTTCAAAAGTACCTTGTTGTTCTTTAAACTGTTTTCAGTACCTTGTAGTTCCTTGCGGTGTTTAGTAGGACCGGTGGCAGACAGCATTGTACATAAAAAGCTGAATTGCAGTAGAAAAATCAGTGACTTCTCATAGGAAGTCGATGGCCTACTTTAGTTAGAAACGTATTTAGTGTATTCAACCTGTTATTGCTTTTATGCAAGTGCCCTTCAACTTTTTTGGCGTCATAACTTCACCTTTGAAAATGTGGCGGAACCTATTTAACGATATAGAAACATAATGTAAAAAAAAACACAAATTTTGCTTTTGTAATCAAGGCAAAATGCCGAATCTACCCAGCATGCACGCATGAAAAACAATATCTGTGGGTAAATCGAAAAAATTAAAGAAACATATTAAAAACGGCGTTTTGGTTAGATTACAGAGTAGGTCTAACGGTAATCATTTTCTTTGAATAAGATTGACAAATGGTAGTACTTTGAGCGAAATATTTTTTTTTGTTTTCGCATATGTTTCAATGTGTTTTAGCTATTTCATTTGTGATTACATCTTCGAAAATTTTATCAACCATTTTCCAAAAACTCAAGGAAATCAGCGAATTCTTTTGTGGTCAGGAACTCCGGTAGATGCCTTGTGAAGCAACGAGGCTTTGCAGAGCCCCTGTTGAAAAGCTCTGCGTTAGTTAATAGGGCGGCTAAGGCCCCGCATCCTAACACGTAAATTACAGAGGATCCCCAAAAATCTTCAATTTCCCTGACCTGAACCAATGATAAGCGATCACTTAGTCAAAAATTTTAATGATAAAATATACGATGACGTCATTGACAAGCTTAAACTTTTGCAATCTTAGGAAACTGAAGAATGTAACACACAACAAAAAAATCACTTTGAAACAGTATATATTTTAAACAATTAAGTGGTCAAAACACAAAATAACAAAAACAAGCCCCAATAAACGCAAGAAAACTTATCACTGTATTTCCTTCAGTTGTTGTTGTTTCGCGTATGACCTGCTTAAAATTGTGAATCAAAAACCACAGCATTCTTGCGTGTAGGCCTACTACTGTACACAAACTTTTGGTTTTACTTTTTGAGTTAAAGGGGAACTGAAGTACAAACTTATTTTTTCACTAAAGGTGTTAAAAATGCGACGAATTCAAAACTGGCATTGAAAGTTTTTACATGCTTTTAGTTAACGAAAAATCGGCGTTACAAGTTTTGAAACGATAACATATAAGTGTTCATTTTACGCCGTGATGCGTGCAAAAGTTACAGCTGGAATATCCGTCAACCAAAATCTCTTGTCTGACCAAAGGTCAAAGTAACTTTTGTTCGCGTCAATGCGTAAAATGTATCATACGCTTATATGTTATCGTCTTATAACTTGGAACGCCGATTTATCGTTAATTAAAAGCATTTAAAAACTTTTAATGCCAGCTTTGAATTCGTCATATTTTTAACACCTTTAGTGAAAAAATAATTTTGCACTTCAGTTTCCCTTTAAATTGAACTGCTTCATTAACCTGCATGCAACTCCAGTGCGGTGAACTGAACGTGGATTATTAAATTCAGATGACAACCGCACAATACAGTTTTCAACAAATCACCATAAGCCTTTCAATAAAGAATGCTTTTAACATGGTAACTACAGCATTAAAATATAGGTGCAATTGTAACTAACCAGTGGACAATTCAAAAGGGGGCGGTCGTCACATGAGTCCCAAAGTAAATTCCTACCCACAGACAAACCCTTTAGGTCCCCACAGACAAACGTTGAAAAGTCACTCTGCTCGTAGAAAACGCTCAGTATTCAGAGATTTATTCTCATTTTAGTCAGCCTTTATGGACGCTGATTATTGATTAATAATTTATAGACTTAAATAACCATGGATTAAACTCAAATCTTCCACTCTATTAAACAACTCTGCGTCACTTTTAGCCTACATTGGCAATACGGGTATTGTTAATTTTTTCGTCTTTTTTAAATTTTTGTTATGAATTTTAAAAATCTTTTTGTCATTTTTTTTAGTTCTTAGTGTTTTAAAAAACCTTAGTGCAGATATTTACTGTATATTGACACAAAAGCATTGAACAAATTCATGCTAATAAAACATAATATACAAAGAACAATCACAGGGAATCGTTTATAAAGTTTTTTTCTTTTCAAACAGCCAGTATTTGACCAATTTTAAAGGCTGCATCAACAACAAGTTTTGAAAAAGATTAAAAGTGCTTAGCAAGTGAGCCCAACACCGTTCAATTGTTTAATCATTGGTCGAAACTGCGCATCAGGAGTACAGTATGCATCTTTTCAACAGTTTATAGCAAGGGTTCTTCATCTGGAGTTTATGAACCCAAGAGGGGACCGCGAAGCTGTTGCAAGGAGTCAGCAAAATCAAATACAAATACGGTATTACTATCTCCTTGCATGATTATTTAAAATTGGCCGTTACTTATTTTTTATAAAGGGGCCCATGAGTTCCACTAAAGGTCGGCAGTCCCCCAAAAAGTTAAGAACCACTGATTCACAGCACTATATACTTAAACTGCCGACCGCTTTACGCTTCTTCAATGACAACGTTTACGAAACAGTAAAGACCAAGGAAACTGTGACAGATAGTTTTTTTTTGCTTGTCTTCCTCCATGGACTCCGCATTACTGCGATGAAACAAATGGGTCTTGTTGATCATTAAGTCTTTGATAAGTTTGTTGTGTTGACAATATCTTGCGCTTCTTATTCATCTTTGCATCATCTCTTCTATCGAAATCTTTTGCAGCTTTTTCTAGATTCTACTGTAGACCTTTGGCAAAATTTTTCATTGACTCGGATTAACGACATCCGGAACCCAAAATTTTCCAGCCGACAGATTGAGAGCTGTCATGGATGGCACACATTGCAATACAAATAGTACTCCTGATGGGCCGACCAGCTCGTCCAATACAAAACAAAGATCAAAATTTAACTCGGCATTGGGAAAATGGCGTACTTGTAACTTTCAAGAACACGAAGCTTAGTCAGGATATCGGTTTCACAAATTCGTCCAACCATAGGCCATTTTTCGCAGCATTGGGTAAAGAATTTAAGACATTCTCTTTCTTCTCTGTCAAACATTTTAAATAACTGAAAAGTAAGTCTATGGCAGCGTTGTAATGTTGGAGCAATACGTTTTATTTCATTGACTGAATAAAACAAAATTAATCCAACGGCAGCAAAATAGTAGCAAGCATCACTTAGTTCTTCCCCAGAGCTTGTCAATACTTCGTGCAAAAGACTTAGACAGGAATAAATGACCTCTTGGTGGAAACAGTCAACGAGTAAAAAATATGGCAATTCGACGTAAGTCAGAAGCTGAGATGTTTGAAAGCAACGATTTGTAAGTTCAATAATGCATCTTGGATCACTGGCACGAGGATCTTCTTTATCAATTCTTGAAATTGTTGAAACAATTTGGAATACTCCTGAAATAAATGATTAATCAGCCATACACGTCAAATTTTTAACTTTAAATCTTCATTATACTCGCGTTCCTACGACGAAGCGTGGTAACAAGTGGCGGGAATCATCTCCGCGGCTTAGCTCCTGGTAAACACTGCTCCGAAGGAACATGGGAGCAGTGGCAAGCCGTTGGCGACACTGTGTCCGATTAGACCGGCCCCGGAGCATATTTCGGAATGGTTATATAAAAAAATTCCGCTTTGCTTACAAACTGAGTTAACCGGCCTGTGAACCCTTTTGAAATTTTAGTCTCATTTAAAAAAAATGTTTTTGGAAAGAACATGAGAAGTGAGTACCAGTGATGTAGTTAAGACCATCACCTATAAGACCAAAACCTTGTAAATTTTTCAAGACCAAGACCTTTGAATTTTTTCAAGACCAAGATCATAAAAATGGGATGAGAATAGCAGTTTATCACTTATCGCTATTTTTCTATAGAAAAAAAAAAAAAAAAAAAAAAAAACGGGCAAAAAATATACCGGTACAGAATATTAAAAGAAATAAAAACAACACAATCGCATACACGCTGTTGGATACTTTTTCCAGCTGTGCAGGACCACTTAAATTTTCACAAGATGTTTTTTAGTTTTTTCGGTCTTAAGACCAAACTAAATGGTCAAGACCAAGTCCGCAAATGGTCAAGACCAAAATCGTCTCGGCCAAGACCATGACCTTAAAAAAATGGTCTTAAGGCCAAGACCGGTCTTTAGACCTTCATCACTGGTGAGTACTAACACCACAGTGTCTGTTTACACTGGCTATAGTGGAGTTCAGAAGAGCTCCGACTGAATAAAACAATAAAAGTACATTTCTACGGCTTTCAGTTGTCCCATAACGAACAAACATTTCGTATTATGCAAATATCCACAACTAAGTTTTAACTAAAACTCACCGGAAAATACAACATCCATGATGATGATGCTTCTTAAGAAAGTTTTTTGAGGGGATCTATCAGTGTACAAATTTGGCTTCTTTTCGGTTCTTTTGTTTTTTTCGATGCCGCAAATAAAAGATTTTACGATATTTTCTAATTTTCTAACTTTATAACAATGAACAACACCTGAAAATTAGAAAAATATTTAATTCGAAATTGTTTGGTTAAAATTGCACTAGCTCATTACCATTTTGCAAGAAAAATTTTATTTTTTTCAAGTCACCGTATTTTACAGAGGATAAAGCGACTTTAAATATTTTTTTCTCTAAAATTGGTCGTGCCTTTGATACTGTAAGTCGGTTCATGGGCCTATATGCATGGATCAGGTAGTGTGTTATTGCCGCTAAAATTTTTGTTTGGTGAGCTTTATGCGGTAACCGGATACTTCCGAAAAAACGTAGCGTGGTATAGTCAGGTGCCTTTTTGTAACGTATGTATGAAAAAAAAAACAATAAAAGCAATTTACGGACAGTGCACCTTATATATATGGACCGTAAAATACGGAAATCGCTCTTTCGCTTGGTAATTGAAAATCAAACCAGCAAACGACACTTCAGTTGGCTTAATTTCAATTTTATAGAATATCACGTCTTTTATTATATTAAAAATAATTCTTGTTTGACGCACTGAAAACCTTTGCAAGATGCACACATTCTGAATTCTAATCGTATGAAAAAGCAGCGCTACGAACTAAACTCTTCTCAGCAATTTAGCAAAACTATTTGACCCATGGTTTCGCACTGAGAGCTTTTTGGCAAAATTCAAAGCGTAGAGAAGTAGCAATGCGCTTGTGCATGTAGCATAATTAGAAAAAAAGTAATGATTAAGTTGCCTAAATAGTGGGTACACTAGCTTTGTATTTAGCTGAGTTCGTGAGATAGAAGAACCTAAAAGTAGCCCTCGGTCAAAGGTGGTTTGATGCCATGCAGACAGTCTCGGCTCTCGGGTGAAGAACGCGCCAAATCTGAGAGGCATAAGTGACTTCAACCATTTTTACGATGAAAAGAATTTTACAAAAGTGGGTCAAAATTCTTCGCATCAAAATGCATGCCGCCAAGTTTACTTCAAATATATTTGCTTAAAAACGTTTGCGGGAAATTATGTGCTCAAAAGAAGCATTGTTTGAGAGCATCAACTACTTAACAGCTGCTATATAACATTATTTGTTGTTAATCAGAATAAACCATTTGATGTTAATCGGAATAAACCGTTCTGATTACAAATATCACTGTCAAGAAACTGCTAAAAACGTTTGAAGGGATGCAATTCAGCTTAGGCTAAATAATGTAGAGTTGACAATGGCACCAGAAGTAAAGTTGAAATTTTCGCCTAAATGTTTCTAGCTGTTCTTGGCTGTGATCTGTTTACTCAAATTGCTAACGAATGTACCGTTCGCTAAAAAATGAACTAATTTTCACAGTTTTGAACAATGCAAGAACTTAGGCGAGATGACCAATCGAAATTCGATTCACAAAGTTACTAATCTCATAGCCTACGCTCTGGCTTTTGTTTGCTCAAACATCGCATGTGATTATGTAAATACACATCCGCCAAAAAGAGGAACTAATTTGCTTTCATCGGTTTAAAAGGAACAAAGTACTCGATGCGTTTTAGCTTAGTTTCAGTAAAGCTTGAGTCACTAAGGACAAAAATAAAGTTACTTAAACAGTGTAAAAGCGAAAATAAAGCGATAACTCATAACAAGCTGTATAATTTCATGTTGCAAAATTTCGCAAAAAATAATAAAAAGATGGAGCTTGCAGTTGAAGTAAAGTGCTTGGAGAATTCAAGGTGGAAAAGATAGAGGGAGTTAGAGAGAGAAGTTTTAAAAGAATATGACAACGAGTTGTCCTTGACAAAAATGATTGAAAAATCAGTTACGACAAGTACATTATTTATTGAAAATAATGATCAATACTATATACTGTACAACTTACTCAATCTCCTGACAGCCACTGTTTCGACCTTATTAGGTCTCATCAGAGGAGCTCAGAGTACTGTACAACTTAGATAGAAAGCTATTTGCAAAAGCAACTGCTCGAACTACGAAAGCGCAAATAAAAGGGTATTGTTTCCATTCAATGCTTGAGAGAAGGAACTATCTAGTAACTAATCTGCATGTAGGCTGGCTAGCTGCCCCAAACGTTGTCAACAGCATTCAATTGACGAAAGGACGGAAAACTCGACAATACGATGTTATAGGAATATCGGATACTTTCGCAGTAAACGCTAAATCAAAATCCACAATTAGAATTGGATACTCAAGCTTTTTGAATTGTATAAGAAATTTACAGCTCACGAGTTTACTTAACGTCGCATTGTAAACAATATCGGCATTTTGTATTACTCGGATGTCAGGCCACCAGTTTTTTATTATAGGCTACCAAAAAATCTGAGCTGCAGTGTTGGTTATAGCAGATCAAGGATCAATGGTTCGCCGCTTTCTTAATTTTTCGAGATGGCACGCATCAAAACTTTGCTAAGTATACAACACAGCCATGTTTGCGTCATGCCAGTCACCCAATAGTTTTTATTTTATTTTACAAGATAAATTTTTGCAACTTTTTGATGAAATTGCGACGTATTTTGGTCCTTTTATGCAGAATGTGTGAAAAGTTGTTTTGGCTTGCTAGAAATATTATGTCATAGCAGTGTACTTGCAGTACTTCGCAGTTCTTCACCCTGTAGTAGATGATGCAAAACAGATTAATGGCGAACGGACATGATCACAAAGCTATCCCAACAACTTATGCATGATCATTAGGGCCCGCTAAAGTCAATAAAGACAAAATTTTTTCAGGACCTTGTTACATGATCAAATGTGTACTAACGTTCGTTTCAGGTGTTCAGGAGTCTGTTTTGGTAGTTTTTATAAGTCAAAATAAAGTCAAAAATTTGCATAAAGTCAAAATTTGTCAAAATTGTCTTTATCAAAAATTTCCTTACAAAAACGAACAAATTTATATTTTTTAAATAGTTTTTGAATTTTTGAGCTGCTATTGAAATTTTATGCGCAGTTTTATTTGATTTTAAACTTTTGAAATAGTTGCAATATTTGCACTATCGTCGCAATAATGCGTGCGGTAATTGAGAAGGAAATAGCACTTATTATGCATGAAACGTCATTGTTGATGCATAAATACATAATTGTGAGACAATTAATCTAATCCTACAAAAGCCTTGCGCACTTTCACGTGGTCTTTTAAGTTGTAGTTTGCAAAGCAAAGAATGCCAAAACAAGCCAAATCTTCTATAGCGGAAATTAGGCAAACTTGCCAGGAATATCCGGATGAGTTTTCGGCAACTCCTACCGGCGACTTGCGATGCAACCTTTGCGACGTGTTAGTCAAATGCGACAAAAAGTTTTTTTGTGGAAAGCCATCGAAAAAGTAAGCAAAACCAAGGAAAATTGGAGACGAAGAGCAAATCTCAAAGTAAGCCAATCTTTTTACATTTCGATCAAGTAAACTTCAAGGAACAGATTGTTTCTTCATTCTTAGCTGCAGATATCCCACTTCATAAACTGAACCATCCTTCTTTAAAGTCTCTGTTTGCTAGAATGGGAAAAGTATTGCCTTCGGAGACTGCAGCCCGGGGGTGTGTTGCTAAATTGGCATCCCAAAAATAGGAACAAATCAAGAATTACTTCGTGACAAAAAAATTTTTTTGATGATGGATGAAGCAAAGGTTGTTAAACAAAAGTATATTAGTGTGCTTGTGGGCAGCTTAGATGCTCCAAATCAGACATTCCTCGTTAATTGCCATCCACTTGACAGCGGTCGCAATGTTAATAGCAGTATTATTCTGCACACTGTGGATGACATATTGCGACAACTTGAAATAAAACGCGAGAATTTTTCATTGTCCTTAACTGATGCTGCTTGGTACATGTCTTCGGCTGGAAAGACGTTAAAGGAATCATACCCTTCTATGATGCATGTCACCTGCGTTGCGCACTTACTACATAACTGCACTATGCGTGTGCGTGCTCATTTTAAAAATACTGGTGAAGTAATAGCAACGATCAAGGCAGCAACAATCAAAAACAAAGATCGCAAGAAAGATCTTCATGATGCTGGTCTGCCATCTCCTCCTGACTCTGTAATTACAAGATGGGCAACTTGGCTTAGAGCTGCCTTATATTATAGTGAGAACCTTCCAGCTGTTCGTACCATTGTCAACAATTGGACAAGTGCAGGCCTCTTAGTTAGCAGAGCAAAAGACGCTATCAATGTGGAAGGTTTGGTGTCGGACTTGGTTAAAATATATCAATACCGGACTCTAGCAGCCGACATAGAGTTCTTAGAAGGAAGTGCCTGCACAATAACCAAAGCATATACCGACTGCTGAAGAATATGCAATTCGATGATGATCCTTGCGCAATTAAAGACTACATTAACAAACTACTATCCAACTCTGATTTAGAAACAATAATAAATTGTACCAACTTGACAATTGACCCAACAAGCTACGCACTACTGCAAAAAGCCCAGCCAACCTCTGCTGCTGTTGAGAGGTCGTTTTCTATGCTCAATAAATTACTGAGAAAAGACAGAAATTTTGATGTTAAGAACGTAAAATAATATATGATGCTGTATTACAATAAAACGTCCTTGTAGTTATACTGCGTGACTTTCGTTAAAAAAATCATAGATTTACTGTTAGTGTACAGTACAGTTGCGATAGCAACGCAATTTTTGTATTACACACTAATTGATACCGGTACACACAATGGCTCGTTATCCTAGGTTTTAACGTCATGCGTCGCTTTGTTGCATTAGCTTCAACACTGAGTAGTTGAGAAAATGTTCGAAGTAGGCTACCTTTTTCTTTAAAAACTTACGTAAATTGCAGATTATAAAACATATTTAATTAATAAAGTGCAACAAGACATAAATAATACGCGGAAGCGGTTAAGTCAAAATTTTACTAAAATAAAGTCAAAAATATATTTTTTTAGGTCAAAAAAATGACCCTAAATATGACGTAACAGTTGCAATTGGCCGAAAACGAAAAAACCTAGCATGGAAAACTAAATTATAGTAGAAGCTTGCAGTGCTGGTAAGAACTCGTTATGAAATGATCGAATGCTGAAATTGCGACTTTCTTAGATAATTTTCGTAATTTTGAGGGCTTGTGGAACACGAGCCATCACAGAATCATTGCAATAAAAATGTCAAGGAAGCGAAATGATGTTGGTCTCGTGTTAGATGATGTACTTAAAAAAAATTAAAAATATGAAAAAAAGTTAGTTGTAGGGGAAAGTCAATAAAATTAGAAAATCTATGAAAAGCGGCATGAGCGCAGATGAACTCTACCCACCCTGGGCACCCAAGCTAACGTTACTCGCAGCTTAAAACTCGCGCGAGTAACTCGCCCTGTGCGACCACTTTTGCGAGCGATTATTCGCGGTGGTCGCTCACGCGAGTAACTCGCCTCGTGTGACTACGGCTTTTCAGTTTACCTTCATAAAGAGCACTGCAAACTTTACAATCAGTAGCGTAGCAACGGGAGGGGGGCGGCACGCCCGGGGGGCGGCATTTTGGATAAGCTTTATGTAATTATTTTTCTTAATTATTTTGAACAACTATTACTTGGCTATATCGCTTATTTGCTAATCGTAAATCATCTTACTGTGCTGCCCAGTGCCCAGGCGCAAAGTTGCGGAAATGGGCCCCGCCATCTCGTTTACGCTTTAATTGGTGTATTCCCGCGAGTATGAAAAATATTTGATTTTAATGTGTATTATGTCACAATTGCGCACTGTTTTCTTCTTCGTAGGCTATTTGCGTTATTTGAATCGCTCACACTCAGCGTGCGAATGCAGTAGGCCTATAGGCAGTACTACGCAAGTGACATGGGCGCACGCAGGGGGGCCACGGTGCCATGGCCCATCTCTTTGGCTCTGTAATAAGGTGTTAAAACCTAACTTTCAGTCTATAATTTCTCAAACTAATAACGGTTGCAGCCTCCTTTCACTTATTTTAGCCAAGCTTCTGCTTTCAGACATAAACTCCGAAAATGTTTTTGCATTGTCTATAGTGACTGCCTGGGGGGGGGAGGGGGTAGGGGGTTACAACCCCCTCCCCATTGAGCCTCAAATGACGTCATACATAATCGAAACTGTGCGAACAAAATGCATCATTGGTAAAGTACTCAAAATTAGGGGCCAAAAATATGACAAACTTTCCTTAAAAATTGTTCAAAAAGCACTAAAATGGTTATTGCAGCATGCAAATATTCAAAAATTTTCCGGAGGAGCATGCCCCCGGACCCCCCTGGAGTCGTTTTTGGCACTTAAGTTGCTTAAAAATAACTCTGCCGGAAAAAATACGCTTGAAAAAAGTGACGAAAATTGATGCCCCCTCCCTCAAAAAATTTCTGAATACGCCCCTGACATGAACCATTTTCAAAAGGCTTATTTACGCCCGTTTCCGAGTTTAAACGTCTTTGCATTTAGTTAACATTCAACCTAATTCAAAATTTCATGTACCCCACCAAAACTTTCTCAATCCGCTCCTGTATACATCGTATAATCAAATGAGAAGTCATTCTCATTCCCATACTTTATCATTTACCCCATGCCAAAATTTCTCACTTTTCTCATTTATTGCCAAATTAGTCTAACAATAAAGCATACTAGAAACTCCTTGTAAATTTCATACAAAATTAAAGAGAAAATTAAAAATGGCAACACAACATCTAAGCTTTAATTTTCGTTCCGACACTGAGCACAGAGAGTGGTTCCACTATTAGTAATATGGATACACTGTGCCGATAGTAATTCAAATTTGGATGAATGAAAATTAAACTTTTCAAAATCGATTTCAAGATTACACTAAATGAGAACACTGTTGATCTCGTTAGCATAATTCCCGCAGCACTTTAATTTTTCGCTGTACTTTAGCTAAACGTCGCTACTATTTATTAAACGTCGCTGCTGTTTATTAAATATTACTGCTATTTGTTAAATGCTGCTGCTGTTTATTAAATAACGCCGCTATTCATTAAATAGCAGCGATATTTATTAAATATCGCCGCTATTTAACAAATATCGCTACTATTTATTAAATGCCGTTACACTTTGGCTGTTATTGTAGGCTTATACTAACATATCATAAATCGTTGTTTTGTAAACTAAAATTGGCATACAATCGTTCGTAAATATTGTAATTGATATTATGTCTTCACTCGTTACTTGCTTTTATTTTGTCGATAAGCTGACACTGTTTTTCTCAGTAGAGTTCATTTTCCACTGTAGTTATGTTGCCAGATGGCATCTTGACTTAAAAACTGTATAGTTTTTTGATGCTCCCTGACCTTAACCACTTGCTAAATTTGTTCGTCTTTCGAGGACAGAGGACCGTGGGACTGCGCCATGGAATTTTAATTAGCTAAAAACTTTATGACAGATTTGGCCTGGAATAGATAGTCACCCCGCGGGCGTCAGTTCATGAATGATGTTCAATGTTTTATTGTTTTTTTTTTTTTGTGTTCATCTTTTTCTCGCGTGGATAAGGCCAAATAAACATTACTTACTAAAAACATTACTTATTGCATTTTTCGAAGCGCTTTAGCTCCAGGTCACTTCACTTTAACTAAATAGCTGTGAAACTGTGTAAATCTTGCTGAAAATTCGTACAAAATTTGCTAAATCGTTTTTATCACAACTGCGCCCCATACATTTGACTTGGCGTGAGAAAGAGCATTGACTCGTCCGTAAAGTGCGTGCAATTTCTACTTTACAAACGGCATCCCATAAAAACTTGCAACAAAAATACTTGCTTTGAAACATTGTAGACTCAAATACAAACTTTTGAAGAATTCACAAATGACGTCACACTTTTTGATGACGTCAAATTTTATCATGATGTCATCATTCTAAAATCATAGCTTTTCAAAATTTATTAGGAAAGGCCGTCATCATGACAAGCTGTAGATTTCCAAGCAGTAGATATACAGTAGTTTATTGGAATGAATGAACTAGGAAAATGGGGAACCACGTCTAGTCAATCACATGGTCAAGACTTTCAATAAATAAAGAAACTAATAACTTTTGTTTAACTTCAAATTCCATGAGTTTAATTTGACTAACTGTCCTTTCGATACAGTTTTCTTCTTAGCTTACGCAGCATTTTTCGTCGCATTTTTTTTAAACCTTTCATATAGATTGCAAAATACATTCAAAAGTCGGGCATTTCTTGCCTCTTCTTAAATGCTTGCGTCACTTCCACATTTCACTGAAAATTGGTGATTTTGAAGATCGACGACTAGTCTTGATGCTCAAGCTACATGTTTACTCAAACAACTTTGTTGCCTTGAAACAAAGGAATTGATGCACCGGAACAGTTTATCGTAGCAGTTTGTATAGATTATTCAGAGTTATGAAATTGGATCCTCGTAATCAAATATCGTATAACGTTTGAAATCAATTCGGTTTGCATTTCTCTGGACTTTCATTGAAACATTACTTTATCGCTAGGACCACCAGTGGCGTGTAGCCGCAACATAACTAGCATCTATGCAGTTTGCTTTTTAAAATTGTTGAAATGATGATTCTTTTTGTCCTACTTACAGCTTACTTAGCCTTTCCATGGCGATTTTCAGCGGCTATGTTGCCTCGTTTCCATGACGCTATGCTGATTGTATTCGTCGTTTTACAGACGACTACTTCGGATTTCTACGGTTCTGGCTCCACGAGGAATTTCTCTAAAAAACTCCCTCAGATTAACAAAAAATTCCTAGGTAAGCTGACTTTGATCCAAGCAAAGATCGTGACTGGCGACACAACTTGATACTTGCTTGTACACGCTGTTTACGCTCGCGAAGTCACAAAAATAGCGTACGTTGCGTTGACGAATTTTATTCTAACTATTCACGATGTGGGTTCCGTAAAAATTTTTAGAGCACCCGTGTAAAACGTGAAAGATTTGCAAAAAAAAGCAAAAAGTAGGGTTCAAAGTTAGGCATGTTTTATTCTCAAAAACCTTGCTTTAATGATAAAAAAGTACACGCGAAATGATCCGAGCAATATTTTATATCTTCTCTTTGTAGCGATCTCATTCCAGATATACGCTCAATTTATATCAAATGCATATTGCAAAATTCAATATCTGAAGTAGTAAAGCATACATTCAGCACAACTTCTGATTTTCTGATTTTTTTTGTTTTGTTAAGCCAACATTTTTAAGTTCTTTTTTATACTTCAATAGCTTGCAAAAACAGAAGCTTTAAATACTGGCATTCGTAGTAAAACTGCTCGTAACTGCAAAAATTTATGATCAACGTTTTACTGTAAAGGCGCGTTTACACACAGATCGCAATTTTTGAGCCGCAGCGCAGCGAAACTGAAATCGCCAGATTGACTGCTTATCGCTGATGGCAACTTCTAGGTAAAACCGCTTCGTTACGCTTGATTGAACGTTAATAGCCGGGCTCATACATTTCAATCTGCATTAGCGCGTAGTTGAAATCGCAAATCGCTCCTAGAGCGATTTCTGCGTAGCGCAGATCGAATCGCACGTGCGCACACGCACAACTTTGCACAAAGTTGCGCGTAGTAGAAATCACCGATCGCGATCTGAACATAATAAAACAAACAAACTTCCCGATCACAACTACGCACGTGTAAACGCACCTTAAATGTTATATAAGCGTACTTCGAATTGATAATTCGTGACATACTTAGGCTACTGTACCTGTAAAGAAAAACGGTCTAAAAAATATTGCAATTCATATTTAAAAAAAAAATGCTAACAGTTACTTGGGCTGCTAAAACCAATAGCTCAATGAAAAATAGACAACGATTATAAGCATTCGCAAAATTTGCTAGTGGTAAAAATATAAGCTCACGTCCAAAACGCAACAACAAGTCTTCAAGAATATATTTCTGAATCTTCTTCGGCGTTGATCGAAACTATTCTGCAAAGCCGCTGTGATAAACTCTGTAGCAGCTGCAATAAGGTTATCGATCGATTTATATACCTTGCTTTTTTTTTTAAATACAGTCACGCGACATGTTGTTTGCGTCGTACAAGTTCCTCTTTTTACGCAATAACGTTGCATCAGAACGCTTCGACGCAACTTTTATAAGGTTTTACTATGTACATAACCTAATATGTTTACTATGTACGTAATATGTTTACTATGTATATAAGGTTTTACTATGTACATAACCTAATTGCAACCTTTCAGGTAAGCGCTATAAGGCAGATTAGCAATAACACTCTTTCGCAATATTTGTGAATAACCAATTAAACCTTTATGGGGTATTTGTACGGTTAAAAAGATTACCTTCCTGTTAATTGCTGCAAACTACAACTTGCGAAACATGAATATTGTTTATAGTCAAAATAGCTGCAAAAATTACTGTATTTTTTGCTTAATTAACATCAAGAGTCAAGGCCTAATCTCACTAAAACCATTACGCGTGTGAAACATAAATCTGTTATCATAGAGTCTTCTCAGTTCTCATAGTGTAGTAGTTTGTACAAAATCTAAGTATTAGCTGTCCAATAGCATTACTCCACATTGAGCTGAGCTCCGCATCTGCACCATCAGTAAACTTATATTTCTGTAAAATTTTTTTGGTTGCACGTAAAACAATATTTGCGAAAAATCGACGGTGAAAGTTCACAAAACTATTAACAGCTTTCTGGTTTAAGGTTTAGCCCAAGTCATAAGAGATGGGGTTTGCTCATATCAGTGTGTCACGATATTTATCGAGTGATATATATTTTCAGTTTATAATAATGTGATGAAACCGTCTTACTTGCCTAATTTGAGCTGGTTCTGTAGTTGTATTCATTTGGTGTGTGAATTAATTGCTGCACGTGACGAGAGGCATGATAAAATCCAGAACTTTCGCTGTTTATCGCAAGGCGTGCCCAGAAATTTGAAAAGGGGGGAGGCCGCAATTTCCTGTTTACGTTTCCACTGAAAATATCGGTGAAGACCAAAAAAGGTCTTCACGTCTTTCGTCGTCCCCTTTACCCCCCAAAATCAAGTGTAGACCAAAAAAGGTCAACGCGTCCTCAGATATCCTGTTTCCACTGTTTCGCTGACTGCAGATATATATCAGCTTATATTTCACCGGGGGGGCAACCCCCGCGGCGGATACGCCCCTGGAATTACTTAGATATGCTGTGATCTTCTAGAAACTAATCTTCTTTCCTTGAGCATTTTTTCATCTTCTTAATGACATCATAATCGACATTTTGCAATTTATGGCATTGCTTACTACCGCGTTTACTGCTGTGTCATAATTACGTAACATTGTGGAACTATCTAGAACAGTGGTTCCCAATCCTGTTGGTCACGACCCCAAATGGGGTCGCGGGGCGCTTTAAAGGGGTCGCTAGTATTAGGTACTGGTTCGCTAGTAGTATCCGTATGCGCCTAGTAGTGCATCACTTTTCATTGAGTTCTTTCTTTCGGAGTGCTTTGTAGCACAATATTATTGCATCAGAATGCAATCACTATCGGACGAAAATAGCTTAAGGAGGCAAAATTTACTGTGGCATTTACTTTTCCCAATTATTGCATCAGTATGCATCAACCGTGATGTAATAAACTGTGACCACGTGACCGTAGAATTAAGTGTCCGGTAGCTGCAAATTGAAATCTATTACCAAAGTAGCCTAGTATTATTATTACAACGAAGATCAGTTAAACAGCTTGCAAATCTATTAACAAATTTCGCGATTAGCAGCAGACCTACAAGGTCAACCATCGCATTGTTTTATCAATAAATGCAAAAAAAAACATTGTAGAGCTTATTTTTTAATTATGCATTGAGGAAAGAATATAAGTGGGGGTCGCGGTATCTACAAATTTTTTTAAAAGGCGTCATCAAAACAAAAAGGTTGTGAACCACTGATCTAGAATTTTCTGGAATCGCAAATTTTTCTATAAATAGGGTCGGAAATTTGGATTGTATTCAGATAGATATTAGATGTTTATACAGTAAGTCTGCGTTGCTCCTTTTCGTATTTTGTGGGTTATTTTGAGTGAGTACTATAGCGGAGATTTCAGAGTGATTTGTATTGATCTGGGAGAAATATTTTCTGAGTTACTCAATATATAATTTCGTTATATATTATGGGTGGTTTGTTTCTTTTTGGAAGTGGTAGATTGCAAGATTTCCATAGACCTTTGGATATAATATACTGACACTCTCACGTCGTTCTCTGGAATAGGTAACGTTTTTGTTCTAAGAATTAAAGGTTGAATCTCCGGCCAAGTTTCAATATCGCGACACAGTGTGTTGAAAATAGTACGTACGATCAGGCAAAAGTTTGCGCATATGACTGTGTGTAGTAGCCTTTTTTAACAAGAGGTTGGAAACAATGGTGTTAGAAATTTTGATCAGGCATACTTTTGTACCACTACTTATAGGCCGGGTCCTGCTAAACACCGCAAAGGACTGAAAAACCGCAAAGGACGACGAAGGACTTGAAGTTGATGTACTAAATACCGCAAAGTACGACAAAGGACCCTAAAACCTTAAACCTAATCTAACGCTAACCCTAGCCCTAACCTACCCCTAACCTTAGCCTAACCCTAATTTGAAGTCTTTTGTCGTTCGTTGTTATGGTATGATTCCAAGTCCTTTGTCGTTCTTTGCGGTGTTAAGTAGATCAATTTAAAGTCATTTGTCGTGGTTTGCGGTGTTTAGTACATCAATCTGAGGTGCTTTCTCGTCCTTTGCGGTGTTTCAGTCCTTTGCGGTGTTTAGTAAGACCGTATAGGCTTAGACTGCCAAAACTTTGAATGCAAAGTCTGTAACTTCCTCGTATTATCGTCACGCCATGTCACTGAACCAAATGTAGGAAGCCATGGCGTACTAGCACTACATTACGTAGTTACATAGTACGCCATTTAGGAAGAAGAATGTGAAAAAGCTGAATATTGGCTAAGACTTATTGTTACGTCCGGACGTGATTTTGAGTTGTTTGTGCGAGCGATGCGTATCAGTACCGAATATCTACCTGTTGTTTTCGAACTTGTGTTGCAACCACCTGACTGCTGATGAGCGTCGCCAACTTTACCGTGTTGCAACCAATATTGATATACTTTACGTCATGAAAGTGTCAAATTCTTTTTCGATTAAACAGAGCTGTAAACGAAAAGCTTACAAAAATATAATCCCGCGTTCGGATAATTATGTGTTTTCAAACTCCAAACAGGCCCGAGAGTATGGATTTACTTTAGAACTCCTGTACAGTTACTGTTATTCTTGTTCGGGTCCTACTAAACACCGCAAAGGAGTGAAACACCCCAAAGGAGCGGTAAAGGAACGACAAAGGACTAACTAAACACTGCAAAATACGACAAAGGACCTGATAACCCCAAGCCTAACCCTAATTTAACCGTAAACTAACCCTAATTTAGAGTCCTTTGTCGTTCTTTGTTATGGTATGATTCCAAGTCCTTGGTCTTTCTTTGCGGTGTTTAGTAGATCAATTTGAAGTCCTTTGTCGTACTTTGCGGTTTTTAGTAAGTCCTTTGTCGCTCCTTTGCGATGTTTCAGTCCTTTACGGTGCTTAGTAGAAGCGTTCTTGTTCTTTCCAATCAACTTTTTGCTTTAGTGTCAGCCCTCGGTAGAAATACTGGAACAGGGTCAACAGTACTGTACGTTAATGAAACCGCGAAGCAGCTGAATTTAATGAAAGGAATTTCAGGCTCAGTCTGAGCCCGGCCACACTTACCGCACCTCGAACGAGGACTCGATAGACTAAACACTTTTGTCGTTGAAAAGGTTGGTAAGGTTTACACGCTGTTTACCACATGCGATGGCATATCTCTCAAAAAAAATAATTTTTAAACTCCACATAATTTGTAAAAACAAGTAATTTTTAAACGCTGTTATTCCTGCTTTAAAAATTTATTTTAATCAAAAATGCTGAAGCGGTTATTTCGCATTTAGCTTGTACAAGTCTGTCTGAAGATTTTAATGATATTGTTTCGTGGCGCAAGACGATTCACTATAGGCCTAATGTCTATATTTTGAACAATTGTATTGTACTTCGTAAAAAGAAGAATAGGCCTCTCTCCACTTTGTTTTCGACGTTTTGTTGAAATCGTTTGACGTCGTCCTTGATCTGACGTAACAACGTAGCAACGTAACGTCCCAAATATTTGCTTTACGTCGCTTTCGATGAATTGTTTTTCAGAACCTTCCTGATTGGCGCTTTCGACGTAATAAAACTTCCCGACGATTAGCTAGATATGCGACAGTTTGTTTTAAACAAAACCGCTATAGCGTTTTTAAAAGTCACGTGATGCATAAGAAAACTACGTATGATAACAAGCTGACTATAAGTAAAAACATTGTGCAATGATTTTGCAACAGCTGCGTGGTGCAATGACATGCATGCAGATTTGCCACTCTCAGACACCGAGTTTGAGACTCAGTGGAGTTGGTTTATTTTCTGTGGGCTACCGGAAAGCTTTTTTTTTATTCGGGGTGGGGAAGCGTCGGGGTAATAGAGTAAACAAAACATTTTCTCTTAGCCTGCCAGTAAGCACAAAAACTGCCACCAGTAAGCATAAAATCGCTGCAGTCTGCAGTCAGCGCAATTCTGTTTTCAACAAAATCGCCACTCTGTAGCGATTTTGTTGAAAACAGACTGTCGCATATCTAGCCGCTCGTAATTTCCCGATTTGGAAAACCCAAGCAATGAGCAGGTGGTTTGTTGGAATTTGTTTGACTAATGACGAAATGACCACCAAGTGCACCATCAAGTAGGCAGCGATGGCGGAAGCATTTTTAAAGTGGGGGGGAGGCAAAAGCAATGACCACATTTCCTTCGCCTACAACCCATATTTAGCCTGTCTATATGTGGTGACATGTCTAGTTACTCCAGTTTATGTGGGTTTCAGACTCACGATTCTCGGTTCTAGTTTCTGCATCACAATTACGTCAAAAATTTATTTGTGATGCAGAAACTAGAACCAATTACAACCGACAGAACCGTGGGTCTAAAGCCCGCATGAATTGAATTAATTTGGACATGTGGACAGGGTAATTGTGCAGGTAAAGATTATTGCTTTAGCAACCCCAACAGCTACTGTAAATATCATAAACGTCCGTAAAGCCTCTATTTAAGCGCTACTATAGGGAAGGATTGAAAAATAGAGCGCCACTGTCTAATTGAACGCCACTTGTAATGCCATTACAGGGGAAGGTGTTGAAAATGATGAGAACGGCTTCACAGGGGCAAGCTGCTGTCATCTGATTTTCCGCGTTGAATTTTTGATTACTTGTCAGTAACTTGTTACGGTGGATGTTCTTTTTTTTTCTTTAAAGGTTAAATGTTAACTCTGTTATAAGTTTTTTCTTTTCATTAATTAAATTTATCTTCTCAAAATTGTTACCAGCTGGTCAAAAAATACAGCATCATCCTCTAACTCAAGGGTGCAGAGCCTGCGGCCCACGGGCCACATGCGGCCCGCTCAAGTTTTAAATGCGGCCCGCGTGTTAATATGGCTCATGTAATGCTAGGCTTCACATACGTCCTCCTTTTCAACATACAATAATTTGTCCTTGGAGGACGCTAAAAATGCCCAAATGTTCTCCATTTCCGCATATTAAAAGCTCAAACTACGGCCTGCGGACGTAATGACCTTTTTTTGCTCTCCACTAAATTTTTTAGGAACTTTTTTGCTTTTTACGCATCAAACGTAAATGTGGCCCGCTGAAAATATCATGCGTGAAATGTGGCCCACTATGCCTTGAAGGTTCCCCACTTCTGGTCTAACTGAATACCGCCTCTAATAGAACGTCACAATAGCAGAAGAGAAGGGTTGAAAAATAGAGCGCTGTGGCCGTGTGGCGCTCAAGTAAAGGATTTACGATATGTTACGTATACGGTCTCGAAAACAACGAGAGCAGTAAGCTTTTTTTTGAGCATACGAAAAGATAAACTTGGGATGATCGGTTGCTTAATTCCAATTAACGTTATTTCCCACATAGAAAAGGTGATGCGTAGAGAAATGGTAAAACGTCATAAATCGCATTGCCACACGTAAATTTTGCACAGTCCGCTGCTTATATTTTATAACAGCTGCTTATTTTATCGATTTTGAAGGTTAGTTGTTAACGTCAAAATCAAGTTTGAAAAAGCAAAGCTCCCACCTCCCCGAGAATTAGCACTGCCATTTGCATTATAAAAAATTACACTGCAAATACAGTAGGCAATTATACATTTCTTTTGAGTGACTGTCTACTCTACAAAGTTAGTGCGGATACTAGGGCATACAATACAGTGGCGTACGCACAGGGGGGAGGTTGGGGGTCAAACCCCACCCCCATCGACGATTTAATAAAATAAAAACCTCTTTTTTTGAAACGATCTGCCTTTTTTCATACAGAGTTTGCTGCAATTGCTGTCATATTTTTCTGTGCTGTCCAACTTGTTTATTAGTCTCCAGAAACTTTCATGGTGATGCAATAATTCCGGTAGTCAAACTTTTCTGGTGAGTTGCGCTTGAACCAACGACTAACGCAAAATGTTGGCCAGTACAAAGTCAATGGAAATTGTTAAAGCTGGAGTCGTGTTGAGATGTCATGAAGCGATTGTTTTTAACGGCTATCAAGGCGGGACAGCACAACGTTTCAGCGCAGGAGGTATTCTTGGAAGAGAATGGTTGCAACGTAGGCGGATGCTCCGCTTGCGATGTCATAACTTTGAGTTAACCAAACCAGCCAGTTGGGGTTAACCAAAGACATCGTTATCGGCGCGGGAGGTTTTGAGTTCAATTTCTGTGCCGGTGCCGGTCGTTAGCTTAATGGTCAAGCGCACAGACTATTGGTGCGGAAGGTGTGGAGCTTGATTCCCGGGCCGGTCAAATTGGCACAGTGTCGCCAACAGCTCGCCACCGCTGCAACGTTTCTGTGTTCCCCAGTCGCTAAGTCGCGGAGATGACCCTTAGTGGCGTATGCTAGGGAGGGGGCCGGAAGTATGCTAGGGAGGGACCCTTGACGATTGCACAAAAAATATATTCTTTCTTAATTTTGAAACAAACCGACTTTTCTTCGTGCAGAGCTTGCCGAAATTGCTATCATGCTTTTTCTGTTCGATCCAACTTTCTAATTTTCTCGAGAAACTTTCATTACGATGCGATATGCAACAATACGGGTAATCCAAATTTTCTGATGTGTTTTGCTTGAACTGCATTTTTGTCATTGATGCTGCTGCTGTGAAGCAGTTGGTAAGTAGGAGTTTCCTTAGATACGGTGTCTCTGCAGTAGCTATGGCTGCACACAAATTTTCTTTTTAAATCAAATCAAATCTTCACTGTACTCGTTTCATTGAACTCGCAGTAGTGCCGAAGCGTGGGGGCGAGTGGCGGCGTCCGACTTTGCGTCTTAGCACCTGGGCAACACAGGTCTGAAGAAACGTCGCAGCGATGGCGAGCCGTTGGCTACACTGTGTCTGATTGGACTGGCCTGGGAATTGAATCCCAAAGCTTACGCATTGATAGCGACATCTGTAACACTACGCTATAACCGTCCGGTTTGATGAAAAATTGTTATAAACGTTAAAAATCTAAATTGACACTGCCAGTTACGTCACATCGTGATGAGGTAGTATTACGTAGTACTTTACGTCATCACGATGTGATGTCACTGAAATCCCCCTATTGAAAAATCCTGCGTTCGCCACTGATACAATACATTGGTGGAGGGGCCTAGTTTTGAGTTTAGTTGCTATTGTTTACTATCAACGACACGACAATTACTGTAGCTACCTCGCCTCATCTCAAAACGTACTGTAAAATGCTTTCTCGATGCTAAAAGCTTAGATTAGTGATTCTCAATTTTTGTTTAGACGTAGCCCCTTGACTGCACCTCTAAAAAACCGTGGCCCCTATAGTGTGTAAGTTTTAAAGTCCCGGTCTGTTATAATTCATTAAAGATTCTTACCATCGTCGCTGCCAAGAGAACACTCTGTGCTCCCCTTGGGGAGCCAGCACGGTAGAAAAGTTGAGAATTCCTGACTTAGATGCTACCAATCGCTGGTTTGCCTTTTATATGTTAAGATGCTCAATATGACATTTACAAGCCGCAAGTTCATTTTTTTGCTATAAGGAGATTACACTTTAACAAAATTTTAAAGAAAACGTCTCTGGATTTAAGCTCTTTCCTGGGTTTCAACTTCGATGGTAGGTTTATTAAGTTTTAAATACATTCATGCAGAGGTATATTGTAGCAATGAACATGTAAATTTAGCCCCCCTCCCTGAAAAAAAGTAGGAGGGCCAGGCCCCCCGTCTCCCCTCCCCGCTTCCGCCACCTATGCAAGTAGGGACTATCTTAGCAAAAAACATTGTAACGTTTGTTTTAAAATATTATTGGTCGCTTGATTAGATAGTAAATGTTGAAGTAATATGTTTTCATAATTTTCTCATCAGTAGCGAATTGTCGGTCTTGATCATGATTTCTTACCGGCAATCGTGTTTTTGATTAAACCGCGCTACGTTCTTATTTTTAATACAAACCGTTTCAAAATCTGTTTTTTTTTGTAAGAGTAAGAACTTAATCATGCCGCTTCAACGTTGTCGCACCACACATACGTGTTTGCAAGTTTTGTCGCAACCAGGGGTACAGTCAGCGAAAAATTTAGGGGATAAGGGCCAATCACGGCCGGCCGAAGATAACAAATATTACTGTATTTTAGGAAGTATGCTTTAAGAAAGCATACTTCAGAATTTGGCTCGTCACAAAGTAAGGAACAGTGCCTTCCTCTCTGGTTACGCCAGCCCTGCTTGCAACGTATTTAACCGAAAGCAGGCATGCTTTCAATCGCATATGTCAAATTCATGCCGCTTTGTAAAAGCAAAATGTTGACTGTTTTTCTTTCGGTACATGTTCTAAATGTCATTGTGGTCAGTCGTATACACTGACCTATTGAAGATTTAAAACCAATAAGTTATGGTGTTACATCTTTGGTAATGTAGGGTTTTGTAGGGCTATATTAACTATTTTTCCACTAAAATATTTCTATCTCTACAGTGGACCACTTGACTGTGTAGTTTTTTGTTCGCAAAATAGTAAACTTCTAATGTTTTTAGTTTTAAGTTTTTGAGATTATTTTTTAGTGTTTGAACGTCTAATGTGTTGCATAGCTTATATTCATTTTGTGTGGAAAAATCATATGGATCGCAGACTTCAATAATCAAATTGTTATGACTAATTTGTAGGATCTATTTAAAGTTAAACTGTTTTAAATCTTTGAGCATAGTTTTTTTTTTATTTGTTTTTATTGCTGCTGAAAAAAATCCGTTTTATAACTAGTAAGTAGAAACTATTTGAGTAAAATCTAAAGCAGAAAACCCATGGTCAGAGCTGGAACGAGGACCGAACCTACCGAGACCGAGACACCATTGCTACGAAACTTGTAGAAATCTTAATTTTGTGACATATGATACGTTACTTTCTTGAAAATGTTTTGATTTGACACACCGTTTGCCCATAAAAAATATATTAATTTTTTAGACGTGGTTAGCGGTCGTTATGTCTTTGAGTGAAGACCATATTGTTAAAAGTTAAAACTATAGATTAGCATGATTGGATTAATTACTACATTAATTAATTATATTAATGGATTTTTAAATTTTCTTTGTTGTTAAAAAAGATGCATTTTCAGCAAAATGCGGCTCTGTACAAGGCCTACCTATCAATGGTTAATTATTTTTCTTAGAACTACAATATGAAATATTGAAATTCTGGTCACTTTGCGGCCCAGTTAAATATTTCATTTTGCAATGGGCCCCTAATAAATTAAAAGGTTAGACATCCCTGGTCTACACTGCAAATAATATTGGGTATTTTTTTGGGTAAACATTTTGGGTATTAACGTTGAGAAACCCAATTTCTTGAGTTGGGTGCAGATTACCCAAATGAAGTATACTGACTGACTACTAACCTTTATGCGTTGGGCTATTTTCGCCCAATGCAAGAGCCCATTTATTTTTACTGGGTTTCCGCCACCCGAATGTTTTTAAGCAACAGAAAACCTAAAATTTTTCTCGCTGACATCACCGCTCGTTTGCAGAGTACTAGATGAGTTATTTATGTTATTCTACAGAGTCTAGTTAACGCCTATGCTTACCATTGCATTTCATACTGAGGACCTCACAAGCAGCGATTTTGATATTCTCCTAACTATGTGTTCCGATTTGTATATAAAACAAAGAATCGTAATAATATTTCACTAGTGGTATTTTTGAAAATACGTCATATTGGGTACTCCATACCCAATATTTTTTAAAATTTAGTTTTATTTTCGCTGCATGCAGTGATCAGTGTACAGGCTCTTCGCAAGTAAATATTTTCTTTATTTAAAATAAAGTACTGTCTGCAAATGAACAACTGTAGTCCAATTTTATCTTGAATCGCCTATGATTTGTCACACAAAAGTATGGCTTTCAAGCTGGCAAAAGAAGCTATATTTTGCGATTGTTATTCTATTACTTGCATATAGTTAGGTATTTCGAATGTAATCTATTCTTATTAGCGCCGTGTGACTTTTCAGATTGGTTTGAACTTGAAGACCAATGGTAGTGTTTAGTGGTGTAGCGAGAAATTTTAAAAGGGGGTCCGAGCCATAATTTCCACACTTTTTGCAAGAGTATTTTTTTCGGAAAAACAAATTTAAAGCTGATTGAGAAGCAAGAAAGTCTCAAGGGGGGTCCGGGAGCATGCTTCCTCGAAAAATTTTTGAAAATTTACATGCTGTAATGGTTATTTTAGTGCGTTTTGAATAATTTTCAGGCAAATTTTGTTCAAATTGTTTGACCCTAATCTGAGTGCTTCGCAAAATATGATGCATTTTGTTCGCACATTTTCCATTGTGCGTGCTCAAGGCGGAAGGTTTATTGCTATAGAAGAGGTTCGAAATTATGGAAAAATTGCATACATTCAAAACAACTTTGAAAATGGCTGGTAGAGGATGCATTCCCCTCATTCTACCCCCTAGTCCGCCCCTGGCCATAAGCTACAGAAACCATCAAAAGAGTATGGCATATTTCAGTTACTTGGCACAATTAATTTTGTCCTTGTTTACTAAAAGGCAGGGGCAAAAGGGGGGGCATGGCCCAATGCCCCCCTAAATACGCTACTGGTAGTGTCGCGAATATTAAAGGGGATATTGCGCAAGTGAGCTTTTCGATAATCTGGTTACCCATTTCCATACTTCGTTTTACTTAAACGTTTTCTGGGGCCTAAACGTTAATGCCTACCTCACTTTTGTTTGTGCAACAACCAAGAAATTCTATAAACAAAGATGAAATCTTAGGAACTGTTGTGAACTGTATTTCATTATGGCTGTTAAGATTTTTTTCCATAACGTTCAAGTTCTTCAGTTTCAACCATCCATCCCTCTTGCAAATGTTTTACGGCGTTGCTTAAATTTCTAACTTTCAGTGTTTTAGCCTATAATCTTTAGTGCACGCGTGTTTGCTCAGCCACCGACCTATCTGAAAACAGCGTATCTAATAATATTTAGGTCAATCTATGCAACAAAAAGAAAAAGTAGTTCCACCAAGCCCCAAGTGCCTTTTCCTGACGACAGTAAAAGCGAGCTTGTCGGTTTGTTCTCCAAGCTGTCCGTTTATACTTAGCCTATATAAGGTTAGACTAATTCACTTTTTTCAATCCGGGGCTGTTGTTTAGAGAAAAAATTAGTGCACACAACCCACTAAAAATTTTTTTTACTTGCACAGCATAGGTGAGCCTATCATATTCAATTGATTGGCCGCTAGATGCACGTACAGTATATCAGATAATAGCTTTTAACAGCCAAAATATAGCTTAGTAAGCTCGAGGTCTGTAATTCAACTTCTTTGTTTGACGTCGAGCATTGAAACAACCGAGCAAAAAACAAGTAGGTTACTTTACTTGTTCAGTTGTAAAAAGGCACCTAACAGGATTCGCGCACCTTCAGGAATAGACAGGTCACGGTGGCGTTGCCAAAAAATATTTGAAGGGGTTCATGACTATGCTGTATAGCTTAATGTAAGCAAAGTGAGTGGTAGTTTTTGCATCGTTTTTTTTCTGTTTTCGTAAAATTTAAGGGGGCATGGCCCCGGTACCTCCCACCCTTGGTTACGCCACTCAAATATGGCAGGTGGCCAAGTGATAGCAGGTTTTCTGAACACGCCTGTTCGGTCCAAGCCAATCTTTCAGGGCAAAGAAAGTTATAAGATTCCCCCTTTATAGCACCTCGAAACTGCAACGCTCAATTATTTATCAAGATGTCAACATCTAAAACAATATTTTAAAGACAGAAAGTCATTCTTTATGCGTAGTTTTTAGAAGCAACTTTACAGCATTTTATTCCAAAATGTATTAACTTTGATCTTGCAGGAGTCCAAGCAGCAGCAGCAGGGTATATCGAGAATTCATATGAATGCTGCTTATTTTTGGAAATCTGAATAACAATAAAAGTCCACTGTTTAGATTTTGATTTATACGTCGGTATAAGGGTGGCTGCTTGACTCTTTATGACCCTGAGGAAAAGTTGCATCACGCTGCTGCTGCCTTCATCTGCATAACGCTATATGGTATAGGTTTCAGTTGCATACAGCAAAGGAAAAACTAGTGAAAGTTACGTATTCACTAAATATTCTTCAGAATTTTGAACTTGAATGTTTGAGTAAATTTCGTTTAGTTCAATTTAAAATTGGGTAAAATTTTTTAATAATACAACGAAATTTTTTACGTTTGGGTAATTTTCAAAAATACCCAAAATTATTTTGTTAAGTATAAAAAATTACCCAAAAGCGAAAAAGTCGGACTTGGGTAGAAGGTGTGTTTACCCCCAAAAAAATTGGGTAAAAGTTGTATTTACCCACAAAATTTCATGTTTACCCAAAAACTTTTTTACCCAAAAAAATTATTTAAGTTATGTTTTGGGCATATCGATTTATGCCCAAAATATTTTGGGTAAAACGTGTTTTACCCAAATATGAATTGGGTTGAGTGGAGTTTTACCAAGAGCTCTACCCAATTTTATTTGCAGTGTAGAGTAGATTACCATCGAACGCATGTGCTTAGTGGTTGAAATAGACCAGTTTTCATATACGCTGCTCACAAAAAGAAAAAAAAGAAAGCAAAAGCCTGCAATTCTGCAGGCCTGAGCAACAAAGCAAAATGGTCTAAACAAAATGTGGCCATCTGTTTTTACAAAGTGCAAAATCACGTACAATGTTTTACTTTGAATACATCGGGTAAGTACCATTGTTGCTTCCGTATCAAAGACCTAAATGCTGTTTCAAATCCAAATTTTTTTCATGTCTCGATCGAGACATTACCATTTTCCGAGACTTTTAAGGTCCGAGACAAGACATTGGCATGGCGAGACCGAGACGAGACCGAGACACTCAAAAGCGTGTATCGAGACGTGTCTCGAGACCGAGACACGTCTCGAGACATCCAGCTCTGCCCATGGTGTATTTTGCAGCCTGCACTCATTTCTTCGTTGACACTTTCGACTAAATTGCCAAGCCTTTTGAAAATTGCTTTTGATAATTATCATCATTTTTATTTCCAACGAGCAATTTAACGTGTGTCCCTTTTCTTCTTATTTTATTTATTTTCTGTTATCCGCAGAAATTAATCTGCTTTTGTAACCAGTCAATCGTTTTAAGAGATGTCATTGCACTGTAGCGAGAGAAAATTCTGCCTCAACTTAATAACTTGGCTGAACAAATACCTTAGCGGTTCTACGTTTCGCACACGCCACACTTTGCCTATTTTAAAATTAGCTCAAACTACGCAATTTTTTTTAGTTCCAGCCTGTTATCGATCTATTTACTGTTTATTTTTGATAATAATAGAATAGGTCAAAAATAGATGCGGAATAGATCTGTAACACGCTATAGAGTTAAGCAAATACGCAAAATGCGGTACCGTTAGGGTATTTACTCAGCCAAGGTATTAAATTGGGGTAGAATTTGGTTGTGGCTCCAGTTCTTGTTCACTGTGCAACAGAATTGAAACTCTTGAAACTATTGACTGGTTGCAGAAGCGAATTAAGTTCCCCGAAAAACCGATGAAAATAAACTAGTCTTACAAAAACAAAAAGTAGTCTCATAACTACTAATGAAACCCTTCTTATTAAAAAACTAAATCTACCGAATTCTTTGACACAACTAATCCGGGCTCTTTTGCAGTTTTATCATTTGGTTGCAAACTCAAATAGCTATTGTCTCACATCATTAGCACGCGCAGTTTTTTGTTTGTTGTTTTCATTTTTTGCATAAGGGGAAAAACCATCTTGTGACCTGTGACGTAGTAAACAGCGCTCTCCGGAAAACACGACATGACGCGATTAAAAGTTGATAATGAAGTGACGAAAATAACTCTATGAATAATTTTGACTGACTTGCAAGAAATTGCCGCAAATGCAAGCAATTTTGTCGATCTTGATATCGCAGTGAACTCTAACTAAAAAAGATTATTTCTGTGATGTTTATTGCTTATCAACAACAGTTGACCGAGAAATTTTAACAAACTAAATCGAGTATAAAAGAATGGTTGATTCTGTAATTTTTCAAGTGACTCGGCTGTTAGAATAACTATGCTTTTAAAAGTAAAGTCAAAACTAAAAAATAAACTCAAGCGATCTGTTGCCACTTTTCTTTGCTTGCAATTTTCTGATGCAATTGACCTATTGCGTCACAATTCATCGCTCAAACAATGTTTACTGCACATTAGCATCTTTTATGCTGCGAAATTGATCTACTGTAATAAGCCTGACTAAGACTTTGCAAAAGTATATTCATAGCATTGGGAACCCTATCTCGTGCAACAAGTACAATTTAGTGAAGTATGTCACTTTTAGCAATATATCTTAGCTGTTGTTATCTGTAAGCATACGTGTTTATTTTGATGTCTGCTCATATCGCTCTCAGTATTATGTTCTGAATTCTTTTATTTAAAAGACTTAACCTTCTCTGCTTTGTGGTCAACTCATTTGTTTACAAACTGATTGGCTGTCTGCGCTTGCTCAGTTAACTTTTTTCTTTTTGCTTAAAAAGGGGAAAAACCATCTCGTGACATGTGACGTAATAGCTTTATGGAGCCTGCATCAGACACACAAGCGATGGCATGTCCAATTGTAAGAAAACTCTCAAATGAAACTTTTGTGCAAATTATTGCCGCTCAGACTGATGAAGGGCGCAAAACTGTTAAACGAATAGCAATGTTCGCCGCATTTCTCTGCAAATTTATTTATTGCTTATATAATTTTCTAGTGATTAGGTAGCTGTGACAGAGATGGATGGCTTAAGCTCTACGGCTAATGGTACTTTGAAATTAACCTCTCATCTTTTTTTAGATTTAAAATATCAAATCTTCATCATAGTCGCGTTGTTATGCCGAAGCGTGTAACGAGAGATGACGGGCCACCTCCGCGGCTTAGCGCCTGCCTGGGCGACACAACTCCGAAAAAGTGTCGTAGCGGTGGCGGGCCGTTCGCG
This sequence comes from Trididemnum miniatum, assembly GCA_964006365.1. Lineage (NCBI taxonomy): Eukaryota > Metazoa > Chordata > Ascidiacea > Aplousobranchia > Didemnidae > Trididemnum > Trididemnum miniatum. Next base: position 12,236,751 of record OZ023240.1, on the reverse strand, counting down.
ATTCAGTGTCCAATTTGACCGACCTGGTAATCGATCCATAGACCTCCCGCATCGATAGCAATGTTTTAAAAATTTAGCTAGCCTGCCGTTTTTTTTAGATTAAGTGAAGCCATAAATCGTTTACAGTTATTTCTCTTTGTTTACCCACCAGAGCGATTTAATGTTTTGTTTGTTTGTTTTTTTTTTTTTTTGCAACTTACGCAGGTAAGTAGGCATAGGTACGCGTTAAATACTTTCGTAAGGAAAATAAATTTCATGTTTTACGTGGGTACTGATTGTGTAGGAAGTTACATAATGTCTGTAAATTTTAATTACAAAAATAAGAGCCCTTAGCCTAATATTTGAAACATTTGGAATTTACGTGACGTTACGATTTACTTTACAATTTACTTAAATTTACGATGTGAATTTAAGTAAATCGTAAAGTAAGTAAATCGTAACTTTACGAGTTCTTTAATTTACGAGTAAGCAGTCCCAAGCCCTTTCCGAGTTGCGAATTCCGGACAATATACTCAGCACCACTCAGCTCTTCATCTAGATTACTGTGTTGTGCCTTTCCCTGATAATATTTTTATTTATTTTTTCGCTATTTGATATTTTAGATTGACAATGATTTTAGCATATAGGCCTAAGTCAAAACGTTTCGTAAATTTCTAATGTTTCAAATAATTCTGGCTCTTATTTTTGTAATTCAAGTATTCAAAAATTCCATAAATTGCGTTCCGAAGCTCTGTAAATTTATTCCAAAAAAAATGTTAGATGATGTAAAACCAGAAACCGAAATTTTGGCTTGAAAAGGACAATGAAGTTTTTCTCGTCTCAAACGTTTTGGTTATTTAGATTCAACTGTCTCCATTATACTATTAGTAGTTAGTTCGTTAACTACGACACATTAGATCAGTGGTTCTTAACCTTTTTAGCCCATGGGCTATTTCCAAGCTAGCCTAAATTTATGCGCACTCAAGTCACTCATACGTATGAAAACGGAACAGAACAGAAGTATTTATTCACATCACACAACACCGTGCATAAAAAAGGACACATCACTAAAAGTATTTACATACATTGAATCTGTCTGTGTGATGAAGGGGCAAGGTTGTTCGATATATGAAAACGGGCGAGGTTTGTTCGATAACTTTCTGCCGTAAACAAAGCATTCTTTATTCCTAACTAAGAGATTTGGACGCTGCAAGGGATTTCGAAGCCATTGATTTGCAAGCTAAAACTTCACATTCAAGCTGAAAAATCGACTCCGTGAAATAAACCGTTTCGATTTTTGTATTTCGTTTAGTTCGTTTTTATAGCAATCTTTTGGTTTTTTATTTAGTAATTTTTTTTAGTGACTCCTCATTGTGAATATGTAATCCTGCAGCTGTTAATTCCTGCAACACTTTAGCTGTCAATTCCTGCATACCAGGTCAGATGGCCGAGTGGTAAGAGCGTCCGCCTAGGGAGTTGTAGATTTGGGTTTCATTCTAAGTCGGGTCAAACCAATGACTTTAAAATTGGTATCCATTGCTTCCCTGCTTGACGCTCAGCATTAAAGGCACAGTATGAAGAACAAGCCGGCAAGTTTGCTTGTTGTGTCGTTGGGAAAGGCGCTTAGCGGGATTTCCTCATCTTGGTGAGGTAGACAAATCTTGGTGAGGTAGACTAAACTGAAACCTGAAAATCCGGTTTTAAAGGAAATTTTTGAAACCGAAACTGAAAGTGCCACTTGTTAAGCCAAATTTTTGAAATCTTAAACTGGAACAAATACCGTTTTTTCTTGAAACGCCAAAGCTAAAACCTTTTCAAATATTTTTAAGGTTTTAGGTTTTAAAAATTGTCATCACCATGATTAACAGTACAGTTCTTTTAATACTGAGTGTCAAATACACAGTAGAAGCTTTCAATACTAATTTTTGAGTATTACTCTTTGGTTTCACTGAACTCGAAATTATACCCAAGTCGTCAACTTCTGAAGCAATTTCTCTCCTCACTCAGCCATCTGAGCTGCTACTTATCATTGTAGTAACGCAAAAACGCCAAAAAATAGAGCGCTTAAACAATCTGTATTCAAAAAAATACAGTTTTCTTGAATGAAACTTCACCGAAACTGAAACCCAAAAACTGAAGCCACGCATAAGCAAATTGAAACCAAAGCTTAAACCTATTTTTTATCACATGTGAAACCAAACTGAGGCTATTTCAAATTATATTAAACTGCAAATTCAACGGTAATTGAAGGAGACTGCGAAGTAATTGATAATTCAAATTCAACAGTAGGCCTAATTGAGGGAGACTGCGAAGTAACAGTAATTGAGTGACTGCAAACCAAAACTGATGCCTGGCATCTGCTTTTCATCACACTCAAACTGAAACTGAGACCCTAACAACAAATAATCAGATTTCCACCCTTGCCACTGACATTTACTTGGCTCTACAGAACGACTAGTAAAAACTGCTGGTGCGAATGACGATTTCTTCGTTTTGTTTTGATATTCGTTATTTTGAACTTTGAATGGCTTATTACATATCGTTTATATTCAAGAAGTGGTATGGCCAACTTACCCCAACGCTCTGGCCAACTCACCCCTCCAGTGGGGCATGTTAGTCATTTTCAAAGGACATTTTTAAGTTAGCTGAGCGAGCAAAGTTGAGGAGAATATCGAAATCAGAAAAATATTAAATGAAAGCCAAAAGCTTTAAGATTTTGAAGATCTACTAGGTTAAATTTAAAAAAAACGGCCAACTTACCCCACTCTCCCTCATGCGTATCGCTTGACGTAGCGTTAACAACATGAAGAGAAAATGACGTCACTGCTGAGGAAGTCACGAGTAATAACAACCATAAAAAGCAACAACGTTGCTACATAACGGCTGCATATTCATGCACATAATTTGTTGCATGTTTAAGGATATTGATTAGATGATGATTGATTATTTTCACTTTTTACCGTTTCGTCCCGGTAAGCACACTTTACACACCAATTATAAAAAATGATCTGCAGTATAAGTTGAGCACGGAACCGGCAAAGCCAGCTGTGAACTCAATATCAGCGACGACCACTCGGCTAACTCCATAATGGGCGCAAAATATAGGCTAATATCTTTTTCAAGGATGCATCAACGAAACTGTTGAGGAAATGAAAAATGAATTAGTGAACGAAAGAAAAAACAATATTAAACTGTATTTGAAGACAAATCACTCTGTTTACACAAAAATTTTAATCAAATAAAATCATGAGTTGACGGTGAGGATAGCGAGTTATGGTCTAACTGTTTTGTACCGAAACAAATCAATCAGGTAGAGAGAAACATAAATATTTGGGAAATGGAAACGTCCCCAAGAACTAACTTTTAAAACTTAATCTACATAACCGTACAACTGTGGGCTTCTTACGCAATATCCGAGAAAACCTCATGCATGACGTGATTAGTAAATTGAAAGCCAAAAATTTGATGACTAATTAGGTTCGCGAATCGCGATACAGCGTATTTATGCTGGTAAACATTTAAGTTACGTATTTTTGCAGAAATGAAACAAAATGCATCTTCTTCGGCATCAAAACATCGTCGAATTTTCCACTGGCTTATCTAATGAAAAAAAGTCATGAAAAAGAGTCATCAGGTTGTAATGTCAAGAGTGGATTGAACAATGAAAGAAATCAATCTTCAATAAATATAATTATCCTTTTCTATCAATTTCGTTGTTTGAATTCTTTTCGTTCAAACGCTCGCTTTTTCATGAGGACTTGTTGTATTGACTAAAAGTGGGATACACGAATTGGGCGCAAATTTAGAAGACTTGTTGTTTGACTTACTGAGTTTTCACACAAGCCTTATGTTATGCAGCAATCATCATGTTGGGCCTACTGCGTAAATCTTGCGTTCCATTAAAAGAAGGTTTGTAAACTGATTGTGACTAGCATCGAGTTTATGTGTGTCTTGTCATTTGTCGCTTGAGAAGTTCTCTAAAGAACACGTTTGGCCGTTTTATTTTTTTTTTTAGTTTCTTGTCAGAAAACCTCAACCAGTCATAAAATATGAAAGGCAGAAACAGCACAAACACCTTTCTTGGGTTTGGAAATAATTCTGACTCGTGAGTGGCAATATTTTAAGCTCACAAACATTAACGCAAATAGTGAAAAGTTTGTTTTTTTAATTTTTAGATTTTTGTTTCCCGAACCCGAAAATAGTGAAAAATTGTTTCCCACAAACATTAACGCAAATAGTGAAAAGTGTTTCCCGAAAGATAACCTATCGATACTTTAGCGCCGTTTGGTGTTACGCTTTGTTAATTCACTTTAGCACTAGCAGTAATCTTTTCATCGCAGTTTTAAGTAGATTACATTTAAAATCAATATTATTGTGATAAATGTGCAACTGCATGGTTTGGAAATTGTTTGCAGTACTGGACAAATTAATATAAAGTTTTTATTTTTTTGCATTTTTTTGAACATAACGTTTGGTTTTTTTATCATTGTGGCATATGTAAATATAGTGTTGGATGAAGTGAGGGTTCATTGGAAAGCTTATTCAATTTCGTACAAATGAGATGCGGTGTCGCGCGTATCTGCGATATTATGACGTCATAATTGGGCAAGGAAATGAATTTATATCTTCAGCGAAGTTGAATATCGCTGGTTTTAACCGCTTTATAGCCAATTGTAGCATTTCAAACCCGCATTAACTTCACTTTTGTTAAACGTTTAAAGGCATAAGCGGTTTTTCTGACAAGTTATTGCAATTCTTTTGAAAAAATCACAACTTTGTTTTGATTTTGGTTCATTTCACTCGCAAGTATAATGAGACCAAATCAAAATAAAAAAACATTTGAAATTGAACAGTTCAACACCTCTATACTACTTAATTTGGCCTCCTTTAGCGTTTTTAGCTTTAACAAGGTCATGGCATATTTTTCTGATCTTTGGCGAGTGAAACCACACCTGGATGAGCCTCTCTATCAGTTGAACTTTCGAGGTATTGGGACATTGTGTACAGTATTTCGTCCTGGAGTTGATTTCACATGCTTTCTATAATAGCTATAGGATGCATATCTGGCCAATTTCCAGGCCATTTCAGAACTTTAATCTCACGTCGAATCGGTCACGCCGAATAGTCGCGTACTGGGCATAAACAGTTTTTGCGGTGTGGCAACGTGGCAATGTTTGAAAAAAACAGTGAAGTACTTCCTTCAAAAATTATGGAGTGGGGTGCAATTTTAGTTCATGGTCTCAGTCGATTGCATATTGTTTAAGAAACCATGAATGGGGCCAAGTATACCTGCATGTTCAACTCTCGTTTGCTGCCCCAAATAAGAAATTGGTTTGAACAAAAACCTTGCATTTTTCAGCAAAACTCTGCACCTTGCCACACTGCAAAAAACTGTTTATATGCAGTTTAAAACCAACAAGAATAAAGTTCTGAAATGGCCTGGAAATTGGCCAGATATGCATCCTGTAGTATAGAAAGCATGTGGAATCAACTCAAAGACGAAATACTGTACACAATGTCCCAATACCTCGAAAGTTCAACTGATAGAGAGGCTCATCCAGGTGTGGTTTCACTCGCCAAAGATCAGAAAAATATGCCATAACTTTGTTAAAGGAATGCCGAAACGTGTCGAAACCCTAAAAAGGCTAAAGGAGGCCAAATTAAGTAGTATGGAGGTGTTGAACTGTTCAATTTCAAATGTTTTTTTATTTTGATTTGGTCTCATTATACTTGCGAGTGAAATGAACCAAAATCAAAACAAAGTTGTGATTTTTTCAAAAGAATTGCAATAACTTGTCAGAAAAACCGCTTATGCCTTTAAACGTTTAACAAAAGTGAAGTTAATGCGGGTTTGGAATGCTACAATTGGCTATAAAGCGGTTAATACCAGCGATATTCAACTTCGCTGAAGATATAAATTCATTTCCTTGCCCAATTATGACGTAATAATATCGCAGATACGCGCGACACCGCATCTCATTTGTACGAAATTGAATAAGCTTTCCAATGAACCCTCACTTCATCCAACACTATATTTACATATGCCACAATGATAAAAAAACCAAACGTTATGTTCAAAAAAATGCAAAAAAATAAAAACTTTATATTAATTTGTCCAGTACTGTAAGTTGTCTAGATAGCTTTGTGATCATGTCCGTTTGCCATTGATCTGTTTTATATCATCTACTGCGGGGTGAAGAACCTGCGAAGTACTGCAAGTACACTGCTATGACATAATATTTCTAGCAAGCCAAAACAACTTTTCACACATTCCGCATAAAAGGACCAAAATGCCTCGCAATTTCATCAAATAATTGCGAAAATTTATCTTGTAAAATAAAATAAAAACTATTGGGTGACTGGCATGACACAAACATGGCTGTGTTGTATACTTAGCAGAGTTTTGATGCGTGCCATCTCAAAAAATTAAGAAAGCGGCAAACCATTGATCCTTGATCTGCTATAACCAACACTGCAGCTCAGATTTTTTGGTAGCCTATAATAAAAAACTGGTGGCCTGACATCCGAGTAATACAAGATGAGGATATTGTTTACAAGGCGACGTTAAGTAAACTCGTGAGCTGTGAATTTCTCGTACAATTCAAAAAGCTTAACTATCCATTCTCACTGATGTAGATTTTGATTTAGCGTTTACTGCGAAAGTATCCCATATTCCTATAACATCGAGTTGTCGAGTTTTCCGTCCTCTCGTGAATTGAATGCTGTTGACAACGTTTGGGGCAGCTAGCCAGCCTACATACAGATTAGTTACTAGATAGTTCCTTCTCTCAAGCATTGAATGGAAACAATACTCTTTTATTTGCGCTTTCGTAGTTCGAGCAGTTGCTTTTGCGAAGAGCTTTCTATCATATCAATGTTAAGTCAATAAAATTAGAATATCTATGAAAAGCGGCATGAGCGCAGATGAAGTCTACCCACCCTGGGCACCCAAGCTAACGTTACTCGCAGCTTAAAACTCGCGCGAGTAACTCGCCCTGTGCGACCACTTTTGCCAGCAATTACTCGCGGTGGTCGCTCGCGCCAGTAACTCGCCTCGTGTGACCACGGCTTTACAGTTTACCTTCATAAAGTGCACTGCAAACTTTACAATCTAGCTCCATGAATTTTTGACTTAAATTTGTGTAGCTGATTTTAGTGTTTAAACTTACTACAATGGATAGAATTCAAAACGCCTTTTATCGCATTTGTTAGTGAAAAACGTTACAGCTCAAGTGAGCTTCCAAAAATTGTGATAACAATGCCTTTGATCTAGCCCAGCAATTTTCAACCTTTCATGCTTTGAACGCTGCTGCACCAAAATCCTTTCACATATACAGTCTCTACTCTACATAAAGATATGACAACAGCACAACTCGTTTTAGTTTAGGGCCACTGATTGTAATGTGCCAGAGAAGTCATAGGCCATGGAAAGCACAAGACCCGACTGAAAACAATCCCACTGATAAAACTGGTCAACACACAAATTTTTGCCGAAGATATTTCAACGTTGTTAGGGTATATCAGGTGCGCTGATTCCGAAACTGGTCTCATTTTTGCTGAATTGACTCTAGTTTTCGAGATAAATGCATTTTTTATGAAAATAATGCTCACGTAGAAAAACAGCTCTGCTACTCGTTTACGCCTGTTTCAAGCAATGCTGTTGGCCTCAATCCTCTTTGCTTAATGCAGTAAGAAAAAGAATACACTTATGATAAAACTGGAGCAAATAATGTTTATACTTGACAATTTTTTTCTATTTTTGAAGATTTGAAATTACAAAACATCGTTAGACAATTACAACACCAGCCATATTGACGTTTTGTTGTTTCTCATTCTGGCTTTTAAGCTTTGCATATCGCATTTTTAAAACATGCATTTATGCCATTTTTCTTGCTATAGCAGAATCATGCTACATGCTGTTAATAAATCCTGAGTATGATCCAAGTATACAAAATATTTAAGGCAGCAATCAAAATTTTTATGAAATACATCTCTTGGCTAGATACCACTTGCGAGAAACAGGTTGCTAAACAACGCAAAGCTTAAACTTCGACTTATCAAGCTTCAGTTATTCATAATAACAAATTGCGCCTGAATGGCGGATCAAGGGGAAGGGCAGTGGGGGCGATAGCACCCTAAAACAACATTTCTCGAAATTTTCTGGATAATTCGATAAATTTTAAACGAGGGATCATTTTTTGGGCGTCGCAGTCTTAAAACGAGTTTCTGGATCCATCCTGCTGCGCAATGCTAACAAACTTGACAAAACTTTGCAGGTGACAAGCATACCAGTTTTTTTAAAGTGTGGGATTCATTAAGGAGTAAAGAACAAGCGTGATGGCGGTGGCAAGACGGATAAAGATGGGAGAGTTGTAACAAATGAAAAAGATCGAGGAAAATTATGGAAGGAACACATGGAAAAGATCTTGAACGTGGAAAATGAATGGGATCAGATGGCACAAGCAGATATGGTTCAAGGACCAGTTGAAGGAGTAACTTATGAGGAAGAGATGAAGGCTATGAATAAGATGAAATCTGGAAAAGCAACGAGCCTTCAAAAGTAAATAAGGATATGATAATGGCGTGTGGAAAGTTTAGTGTTATAATAAAGAAGCTTTGTCAGAAAATAGTGGATGGTGAAGATATGCCAGAGGAATTATGGAAAACGAGTATTGTTGTTCCAATCTTCAAAGGAAAGAGGAATGTGATTAATTGTGGAGCATATAGAAAAGTAAAGCTGTTGGAGCACGCAACGAAGACTGTGGAGAGAGAGCTGGACAACAGTTCATGAGGATTGGTAGCGATAAATGATATGCAATTTGGCTGTATGCCTGGGAAAGGCACAACTTGTTAGTTGTTGGTTTAGCGAAGGATACAATAGGAATTCCGTGGAAAAGAGAAAAAGCTGTGCATGTGTTTTGTAGACTTGAAAAAATCATTTAACAGGGTCCCTAGAAAAGTGGCGGAATGGGCACTAAGAAAAAAATGATTGCCAGAAGTGTTGGTGCAAGCAGTTGTATAAGAGTTTAAAGACGAAAGTTAGAGGTGGATCAGTGTTGTCGGAGAAATTTGGGGTGAGCGTTGGTGTGCGTCAAGCGTCTGTGCTATCACCACTAATATTTGCTGTTGGGTTGATGTTGTGACGAAAGATGCAAGAAAAAGGTCATAATTATAAAATGACAGTTTGTACGCTGATGAGCAAAAATATGGAGGATTTAAGGGCGAGATTCCAAAGGTGGATAAGGGCATTGAAAGGCAAGGGATTAAAAGTAAATATCGGTAAGACTAAGATGATGGTGAGCAGTACAGAAAATGTAATTGCACTCAGCAAAATCAAACCTCGTGGAATATGCGGAAAAAGGGTTGTGCCTAACGCAGTGTGTTGCACACTGTGCAATAAATGAATGCATGGGAGATGCACCAGAATGAAGAAGGTAACCTGCAGTTTTGCGCGCCATTTTATTTGTAGAAGGTGCAAAGATCTTGGAGAAGGCAAGAAAGAACCAGTGGAGGTATTATGCGATGAAATAGCTTTCTAAAGCTTATGACCATCGGTTCTTTATCACGAAACAAAATCTTTTTGTCAGCACAAACACCTCTTATCTGTAATAGGTTTTGCCGTTACTTGTAAATTAGTGTAAAGGATATATCTCAAAAACTAGAGCCAATTCGCAAAAATGAGGCCATTTTTGGAATCAGCGCACCTGATATACCCCAAAACCGTTGTAATATCTTCGGCAAAAAGAAAAAATTATTTTTTTGTTGGTCTGTGTAATTATTCAAACAGTTTGTAATGGCAGCATCATGATGTTATTGTCTGTTTCAGGTATTTCAAACATTGTGTTTTATAGCATTCATCTATCTTCTCATCCTAAACTTTCTCTTTACACATTCGCAAGCAAATATTCGATTATTCAATAAACCAATGCAGCAAGTCTGCTAACGTCGGATCGCTGCCCAGCACCCACAAGTGAAAACCTTGCAGCGATAAAAGTTAAATAGAGAAGTGAGCCAGGAACAAGGCTCAGAATTAAAAGTTTGTGATACGCTGCGTCTCGGTTTGGCACCGTGCAGTTTGAGTAAAAACTAGCACAAGTAGAATGCGTAGCAGACAGGTACGGATTCAAAAAATATTTCGGGGGGCTGCGTCACGAAGCATTTCCTTACAAAAAACGAAAGTTGCCATTATAGAAGGAGATTGATTACAGCAATCTTATGATGATTTATAAGAATTTACTGTTGCTAGGGTCTGAATGAAGTGACCATTATTTTTGTAAGAACGAGTTAATTTAACAAAAATTTGCTAATGGTAGACGTCAATCTACTCTTGTTTTTGGAAGTGTCAATAGATTTTCTCATGGGCTAACAGAGATAACATTTTGAATTATTTTGGCCATACTACCATACGAGCGAAGACAGACTGTGCGTTTGAAAGTATGAATTTTGCTCAAGAAGATGGCAAAAATTGCAATAAGCAGAATACAAAATATCATTTTGGGATTTGTCTTCTTTATGCAGCTGTAACAACGTGAATACTCCCCACTGCAAAGAAAATGAGCCCCCTGGACATAGGGTAAGTAGCCTTATGCATCTTCAACTTATTCCCTAATTTTACAGTTTTTAAGTTGCAGGGGACTTGCAGCAGTATATCAAGTTTAGCAGCTCTTCATTTGTTGTGTTCAACTCTACGCTTTTGTTAAATATTACTTCAACTGCAAACATGAGATTACGTCGAACGCGATAAAAGATATTGACAATTTAGTTTGCAACGATATCACTGTAGCTGGTAAAAATGGACAATAGTTGCACAATCATATTAAAAAGTAATTAGCGGTACAGAATTTCGGCCAAACCATGCGTTTGAAATTACCCACTGACAAGTGCGTCACAAAAAGCTTCTCGGACAAACAATTTTTCCCAAGCTACTCACAAGAGTTATGGCAGAGCGTTTCTTGAAACCTAATCCAAAAACAGCTTTTTCCAATTTATCATATAGTTCTAGCTTTGTTTGACTACCAATTACAAAGCTTTTACTCTTAAATCTAACTTAAGCGGATGAGGAAAATGATTTGTTTTAAAACTTTCTGTGTAAATCTGGACGTAATGATAAAACCTGGGCACCTTGAATAACTTGCCGAAGCTACCTTGAGATAAACTTTAGCAAAATTTATAGCCACAGTAATTCTCAAAACAGGACGTTTCGACAACATAGATTTAACTGTCATCATCATCATTAATGTATGCAAGGCAGTACAAAACTGAAAGAACTAAAATTTACAATTCCATCTTCACAAGTTGTAGCTAACGTAGTATAACCCAGGCAACAGGTTGCGCAAAGTTATGTAATTTGCGCCAAGCCAAGTGCTGAAAGCTGGTGAAAAAGAAAAGTTCTAGAAAAACAAAAACTAAAACTTGTGAAAGTGGAATTGTAAATATTTCTTTTTTTTTTCAGTTTTGTACTGGCTTGCATGCACTGCTGATGCTGACAGCTGAATCTATGTTGTCGAAACGTCCATTTTTGAAAATCACTGAGGCTTTGCTTTCCCTTGTTTTAAGCTATCGTCGTCCCGCATTTATTGCATTTAGCAAAATTGCTTAAATGAATGAGCGCGCGATGACGTCATCAATGACGTTTTGTACTAATATTAAAACTGATGTGGTGCCGTTTGTAAAGTAGAAATTGTACGCACTTTATGGACAAATCAATGCTCTTTCCTACGCCACGTCAAATGGTAACGAAAGAAAGCATGCTTTCACGCGCCAAGTCAAATGGTAACGAAAAAAGCATTCATTCCTACGCCGAGTCAAATAGTAACGAAAAAAAGCATGCTTTCATAAGCCAAGTCAAATGGTAACGAAAAAAGCATGCATTTCTACGCCAATTCAAATGGCTTATACGCCAGGTCAAGTAGTAACAAAAAAAAGCATGCATTCCTACGCCAAGTCAAATGGTAACGAAAAAAAGCATGCTTTCATACGCCAAGTCAAATGGTAACGAAAAAAGCATGCATTCCTACGTCAAGTCAAACGGTAACAATACCATTTGGTCCAAGCACAACTAGTCCCAACGCATGAAAATTATGAAATACAGCACAGAACGTTTTCGCTCCTAGGTACTTTCCCGCCAACGCGCCAGACATCACCTGTCTGCCGACCAAACTATCTTTGTTCTAATGGAATCCGAACAGACTTTCGATCTAATCCAAACAGATCAGCAAAATCGGCGCTTAAGTTACAGTTGACGCTATGTTACTTAGAACAGGATAGCTTTGTGCTACTATTTTACTTGGCAAAGGAACCTTGTTTTTTTTCTTCACTATTTGACTTGGCGTAGGAAGGCATGCTTTTTTCGTTACCATTTGACTTGGCGTATAAAAACATACTTTTTTTCGTTACTATTTGACTTGACGTATAAAAGTGTAGCAACGCTCGCACACAAGCTAGCTACATGATTGGTACCACAAACACAAACTAAATCAACACACGTTAGCTTAGATATAACTCGGAATCGACAGCAATAACTTCGGAGCGCCTGAAATACTTTACCACAGAAAGCTTTCTTTTGACGTTGGCTACATCGGTGACCCTGACAACCCGACGTGATTTGAACAACGCAACCCACGCAATCTTCCGTTCTCTCTCTACAAAATCCACGACGCCCTGCCTTCAGTAAGAGACTTCAAACACTCCAGTAACAGACATCTGTCACTCACTGTCTTCCATCGGGTTAACAGGCCTTTTTTCGTTACTATTTGACTTGGCGTATGAAAGCATGCTTTTTTTCGTTACCATTTGACTTGACGTAGGAAAGCATGCTTTCTCTCGTTACCATTTGTATGGGGCGCCGTTGTGAAAAAAACGATTTAGTAAATTTTAAAAATATTTAATAAATAGCGGCGTTATTTAATAAACGACAGCAGCATTTAATAAATAGCAGCGAGATTTAATAAACAGCAGCGACATTTAATAAATAGCAGCGAGATTTAATATATAGCAGCGACGTTTAGCTAAAATGCAGCGAAAAATTAAAGTGCTGCGGGAATTATGCTAATGAGATCAACAGTGTTTCCATTGATTTATTTTTCGTAACATTAAACAGCGGTTGTCTGTAGAATACAACCACATTGTACTTACATTCTTTCAGTGGACCCACTCAACAAAAAAGCATTGTTGCGTATGTCCACAAAAACGCTAAACTTTTTAAGAAGCTTAGATGTTGTGTTGCGATTTATTTATTTTTGTTTTCAAAATCTTTTATGAAATTTACAAAGAGTTTTTATTGTACTTGATTGCTAGACTAAATTTGGCAATAAATGAGCAAAGTGAGAAATTTTGGTATGGGATTAATGATAAAGCAAGTATGGGCTAGTATGGAAAAGAATTGGGGGAGAATGGGGGAGTATAGAGAATTTGGGAAGGTTATGGAAGGTGGGTTAATCGGGGAATTTTTGGTAGTTAAAGGAGAGTTGGGTCAAGTATGAGGAAAAGACAGAAGGAGTAGGAAAATGTGGGGAGGAATTGGTAGTTGTGTTAGGGAGGTGTCGGGAATGTGGGGAATGGGAGTGGTGTGGAAAAGTGTATGGGGTGAGTGTGGAGGTTGTGTTGAAGGGGGGAAAGTGTGTTGGGATGCAGAGAGAAGTGGGGGAGCCACGCCATGGAATTTTAATTAGCTAAAAACTTTATGATAAACTTGGTCTGGAATAGATAGTCACCCCGCGGGCGTCAGTTCATGAATGATGTTCAATGTTTTATTGTTTTTTTTTTTTTTTTGTGTTCATCTTTTTCTCGCGTGGATAAGGCCAAATAAACATTACTTACTAAAAACATTACTTATTGCATTTTTCGAAGCGTTTTAGCTCCAGGTCACTTCACTTTAACTAAATAGCTGTGAAACTGTGTAAATCTTGCTGAACATTTGTACAAAATTTGCTAAATCGTTTTTATCACAACTGCGCCCCATACATTTGACTTGGCGTGAAAAAGAGCATTGATTCGTCCGTAAAGTGCGTGCAATTTCTACTTTACAAACGGCATCCCATAAAAACTTGCAACGAAAATACTTGCTTTGAAACATTGTAGACTCAAATACAAACGTTTGAAGAATTCACAAATGACGTCACACTTTTTGATGATGTCAAATTTTATCATGATGTCATCATTCTAAAATCATAGCTTTTCAAAATTTATTAGGAAAGGCCGTCATCATGACAAGCTGTAGATTTCCAAGCAGTAGATATACAGTAGTTTATTGGAATGAATGAACTAGGAAAATGGGGAACCACGTCTAGTCAATCACATGGTCAAGACTTTCAATAAATTAGGAAACTAATAACTTTTGTTTAACTTCAAATTCCATGAGTTAAATTTGATTAACTGTCCTTTCGATACAGTTTTCTTCTTAGCTTACACAGCATTTTTCGTCGCATTTTTTTTAAACCTTTCGTACAGATTGCAAAATGGATTCAAAAGTCGGGCATTTCTTGCCTCTTCTTAAATGCTTGCGTCACTTCCACATATTACTGAAAATTGGTGATTTTGAAGATCGACGACTAGTCTTGATGCTCAAGCTACATGTTTACTCAAACAATTTTGTTGCCTTGAAACAAAGGAATTAATGGACTGTGAACAGTTTATCGTAGCAGTTTGTATAGATTATTCAGAGTTATGAAATTGGATCCTCGTAATCAAATATCGTATAACGTTTGAAATCAATTCGGTTTGCATTTCTCTGGACTTTCATTCAAACTTTTCTTTATCGCTAGGACCACCAGTGACGTGTAGCCGCAAGAGAACTAGCATCTATGCAGCTTGCTTTTTAAAATTGTTGAAATGGTGTTTTTTTTTTTGTCCTACTTACAGCTTACTTAGCCTTTCTATGGTGATTTTCAGCGGCTATGTTGCCTCGTTTCGATGACACTGTGCTGATTGTATTCGTCGTTTTACAGACGACTATTTCGGATTTCTACGGCTCTGGCTCCACGAGGAATTTCTCTAAAAAATCTCCAACAAGCTGACTTTGATCCAAGCAAAGATCGTGACTGGCGACACAACTTGATACTTGCTTGTACACGCTGTTTACGCTCGCGAAGTCACAAAAATAGCGTACGTTGCGTTGACGTATTTTATTCTAACTATTCACGATGTGGGTTCCGTAAAAATTTTTAGAGCTCCCGTGTAAAACGTGAAAGATTTGCAAAAAAAAGCAAAAAGTAGGGTTCAAAGTTAGGAATGTTTTATTCTCAAAAACCTTGCTTAAATGATAAAAAAGTACACGCGAAATGATCCGAGCAATATTTTATATCTTCTCTTTGTAGCGATCTCATTCCAGATATACGCTCAATTTATATCAAATGCATATTGCAAAATTCAGTATCTCAAGCAGTAAAGCATGCATTCAGCACAACTTCTGATTTTCTGATTTTTTTTGTTTTGTTAAGCCAACATTTTTAAGTTCTTTTTTATACTTCAATAGCTTGCAAAAACAAAAGCTTTAAATACTGGCATTTATAGTAAAACTGCTCGTAACTGTAAAAATTTATGCACAACGTTTTACTATAAATGTTATATAAGCGTACTTCGAAAAGATAATTCGTGACATACTTAGGCTACTGTACCTGTAAAGAAAAACGGTCTGAAAAAAATTACAATTCATATTTAAAAAAAAAATGCTAACAGTTACTTGGGCTGCTAAAACCAATAACTCAATGCAAGATAGAGAATGACTATAACCATTCGAAAAATTTACTAGTGGTAAAAATATAAGCGCACATCCAAAACGCAACAACAAGTCTTCAAGAATATATTTCTGAATCTTCTTCGGCGTTGATCGAAACTATTCTGCAAAGCCGCTGTGGTAAACTCTTTAGCAGCTGCAATAAGGTTATCGGTCAATTATATACCTTGCTATTTTTCAAATACAGTCACGCGACATGTTGTTTACGACGTACAAGTTCCTCTTTTTACGCAATAACGTTGCGTCAGAACGCTTCGACGCAACTTTTATAAGGTTTTACTATGTACATAACCTAATATGATCGTCTTTTGCAACCTTTCAGGTAAGCGCCATAAGGCAGATAAGCAATAACACTCTTTCGCAATATTTGTGAATAACCAATTAAATCTTCATGGGGCATTTGTGCGGTTAAAAAGATTACCTTCCTGTTAATTGCTGCAAACTACAACTTGCGAAACATTAATATTGCTTAAAGTCAAAATAACTGCAAAATTTACTGTATTTTTTGCTTGATCAACATAGAGAATCAAGGCTTAATCTAACCAAAACCTTTACGCGTGTGAAAAATAAATCTGTTATCATAGAGTCTTCTCAGTTCTCATAGTGTAGTAGTTTGTACAAAATCTAAGTATTAGCTGTCCATTAGCATTACTCCACATTGAGCTGAGCTCCGCATCCGCACCATCAGTAAATTTTTATTTCTGTAAAAATTTTTTTGGATGCACGTAAAACAATATTTGCGAAAAATCGACGGTGAAAGTTCACAAAACTATTAACAGCTTTCCGGTTTGAGGTTTAGTCCAAATCATAGAAAATGAGGTTTGCTCATATCAGTGTGTCACGATATTTATCGAGTGTTATATATTTTCAGTTTATAATCCTGCGATGAAACCGTCTTACTTGCCTAATTTGAGCTGGTTCTGTAGTTGTATTCATTTGGTGTGTGAATTAATTGCTGCACTTGACGAGAGGCATGATGAAATCCAGAACTTTCGTTGTTTATCGCAAGGCGTGCCCAGAAATTTGAAAAGGGGGGAGGCCGCAATTTCCTGTTTACGTTTCCACTGAAAATATCGGTGAAGACCGAAAAAAGATCACGTATTTCGTCGTCCAATTTACCCCCCAGAATCAAGTGTAGACCAAAAAAAGAAAGGGTCAACGCATCCTCAGATGTCCTGTTTCCACTGTTTCGCTGACTGCAGATATATATCAGCTTATATTTCAGCGGTGAAGGGGGACCGCGACCCCAGCGCCCCCTGGATACGCTCCTGAAATTACTTGGATATGCTGTAATCTTCTAGAAACTAATCTTCTTTCCTTGAGCATTTTTTCATCGTCTTAATGACATCATAATCGAAATTTTGCAATTTGTGGTATTGTTTACTACCGCGTTTACTGCTGTGTCATAATTACGTAACATTGTGGAACTATCTAGAGCAGTGGTTCCCAATCCTGTGGGTCGCGACCCCAAATGGGGTCGCGGGGCGCTTTAAAGGGGTCGCTAGTACTAGGTACTGGTCCACTAGTAGTACCCGTATGCGCCTAGTAGTGCGTCACTTTTCATTGAGCTCTTTCTTGCGGAGTGCTTTGCGGCACAACATTATTTTATCAGAATGCAATCACAATGAGACGATACTAGCTTAAGGAGGCAAAATTTACTGTGGCATTTACTTTTCATCATTATTACATCAGTATGCATCAACGGTGATGTAATAAACTGCGACCACGTGACTGTACAATTAAGTGTCCGGTAGTTGCAAATTGAAATCTATCACCTAAGTAGCCTAGTACTATTATCACAACAAAGATCAGTTAAACAGCTTGCAAATCTATTAACAAATTTCGCGATTAGCAGCAGACCTACAAAGTCCACCATTACACTGATTTGTCAATAAATGCAAGAAAAACATTTTAGAGCTTATTTTTTAATTATGCATTGAGGAAAGAATATAAGTGGAGGACGCGGTATCTACAAATTTTTTTAAAAGGCGTCACCAAGACAAAAAGGTTGTGAACCACTGATCTAGAATTTTCTGGAATCGCAAATTTTTCTATAAATAGGGTCGGAAATCTGTTATTGTATTCAGATGAATATTAGATGTTTATAGAGTAAGTCTGTGTTGCTGCTTTTCGTATTTTGTGGGTTATTTTGAGTGTTACTATATTACGTAGTTACATAGTACGCCATTTAGGAAGAAGAATGTGAAAGGGCTGATTATTGGCTAAGACTTATTGTTACGTCCGGACGTGATTTTGAGTTGTTTGTGCGAGCGATGCGTATCAGTACCGAATATCTACCTGTTGTTTTCGAACTTGCGTTGCAACCACCTGACTGCTGATGAGCGTCGCTGGCTTTACCGTGTTGCAACCAATATTGATATACTTTGCGTCATGAAAGTGTCATATTCTTTTTCGATTGAACAGAGCTGTAAACGAAAAGATTACAAAAATATAATTCCGCGTCCGAATAATTATGTGTTTTCAAACTCCAAACAGGCCCGAGAGTATGGATTTACTTTAGAACTCCTGTACAGTTATTGCTATTCTTGTTCGGATCCTACGAAACACCGCAAAGGAACGACAAAAGGCTTACTAAACACTGCAAAATACGACAAAGGACCTGATAACCCCAAGCCTAACTCTGATTTAACCTAACCCTAATTTAAAGTCCTTTGTCGTTCTTTGTTATGGTATGATTCCAAGTCTTTTGTCGTTCTTTGCGGTGTTTAGTACATCAATTTGAAATCCTTTGTCGTACTTTGCGGTTTTTAGTAAGTCCTTTGTCGCTTCTTTGCCGTGTTTCAGTCCTTTACGGTGCTTAGTAGAAGCGTTCTTGTTCTTTCCAATCAACTTTTTGCTTTAGTGTCAGCCCTCGGTAGAAATACTCGAACAGGGTCAACAGTACTGTACGTTAATGAAACCGCGAAGCAGCTGAATTTAATGAAAGGAATTTCAGGCTCAGTCTGAGCCCGACCACACTTACTGCACTTCGAACGAGGACTCGATAGACTAAACACTTTTGTCGTTGAAAAGGTTGGTAAGGTTTACACGCTGTTTACCACCTGCAATAGCATGTCTCTTAAAAACAAGTAGTTTTTAAACTCCACATAATTTTTAAAAACAAGTAATTTTTAAACGCTGTTATTCCTGCTATAAAAATTTATTTTTATTAAAAATGCTGAAGCGGTTATTTCGCATTTAGCTTGTACAAGTCTGTCTGAAGATTTTAATGATATAGTTTCGTGACGCAAGACGATTCACTATAGGCCTAATGTCTATATTTTGAACAATTGTATCGTACTTTGTAAAAGAAGGATAGGCTTCTCTCCACTTTGTTTTCGACGTTTTGTTGAAATCGTTTGACGTCGTCCTTGATCTGACGTAACAACGTAGCAACGTAACGTCCCATATATTTGCTTTACGTCGCTTTCGATGAATTGTTTTTCAAAACCTTCCTGATTGGCGCTTTCGACGTAATAAAATTTCCCGACGATTAGCTAGATATGCGACAGTTTGTTTTGAACAAAACCGCTACAGCGTTTTTGAAAGTCACGTGATGCGTAAGAAAACCACGTATGATAACAAGCTGACTATAAGTAAAAACATTGTACAATATTTGAGCAATAGTGGTGTGGTGCAATGATACTCATGCAGAATTGCCACTCTCAGATACCGAGTTCGATGTTACTTTGGGTTTATATATTTTCTCAGCGTAGTTGGTTTGGTATCTGCGGACTACCGGAAAACTTTTTTTTTTCGAGATGGGAAGAGTGGGGGTAATAGAATAAACTAAATATTTTCTCTTAGCCTACCAGTAAGCACAAAAACGCTGCAGTCAGCACAAAATCCCTGTAGCGATTTTGCTGAAAACAGACTGTCGCATATCTAGCAATTTCCCGTTTTGGAAAACCCAGGCAATGAACAGTTGGTTTGCTGGAATTTGTTTGACTAATGACGAAATGACCACCAAGTGCACCATCAAGTAGGCAGCGATGGCGGAAGCATTTTTAAAGTGGGGGAGTGGCAAAAGCAATGACCACATTTTCTTCGCCTACAACCCAAATTTAGCCTGCCCACATGTGGTGACATGTCTAGTTACTCCAGTTTATGTGGGTTTCAGACTCACGATTCTTGGTTCTAGTTTCTGCGTCACAGTTACATCAAAAATTTATTTGTGATGTAAAAATAGAACCAAGAACCGGCAGAACCGTGGGTCTAAAGCCCGCATACAGTAAATTAAACTAATTTGGACATGTGAGCAGGGTAATTGTGCAGCTAAAGATTATTGCTTTTGCAACCCCAACAGCTACTGTAAATAGCCTACCATAAACCTCCGTAAAGCCTCTATTTAAGCGCTACTATTGGGGAAGGATTGAAAAATAGAGCGCCACTGTCAAATTGAACACCACCTGTAATGCCACTACAGGGGAAGGTGTTGAAAATGACTAGGATGGCGACACAGAAACGAGCTGCTGTCACCTGATTTTCCTCACTGCATTTTTGATTACTTGTGAGTAATTGGGTTACGGTAGATGTTTTTTTTTTTTTTTTTTTCTTTTGAAGGTTAAATGTTAACTTTGTTATAAGTTTTTTCTTTTCATTAATTAAATTTATCTTTCCTAAATTCTGATCAGCTAGTCAAAAAATATAGCTCCATCCTCTTACTGAACACCACCTCTAATAGAACGCCACAATAGCATGCAGAAGAGAAGGGTTAAAAAATAAAGCGCTGTGGTCGTGTGGCGCTCAAGTAAAGGTTTCACGGTATGTCACGTATACGGGTCACGGAAACAACGAGAGCAGTAGGCCTAAGCTTTTTTGGAGCATACGAAAAGATAAAGTTGGGATGATCAGTTGCTCAACTCCAATTAACGTTATTTCCCTCACCGAAAAAGTGATGCGTAGAGAAATGCTAAAACGTTATAAATCGCATCGCCATACGTAAATTTTGCACAGTCGGCTGCTATTATTTTATGACAGCTGCTTACTTTATTGATTTTGAAATTTAGTTGTTAACGTCAAAATTACGTCTGAAAAAAGTAAAACTTCCTCCTACCCGAGAACTAGCCCCGCCCTCGCATTATAAAAAATTACACTGTAAATACAGTGGGCTATGCATTTCTTTTGAGTGACTGTCTGCAAAGTTAGTGCAGATAGTAGGGTATACAATACATTGGTGGAGGGGCCTAGTTTTCAGTTTAGTTGCTATTGTTTATTATTAACGACAGTTACACGGACTAGGCGGAATTACTGTACCTCGCCTCGTCTCAAAACGTATTGTAAAATGCTTTTTCGATACTGAAAGCTTAGATCAGTGATTCTCAATCTTTTCTGAGCCGTGGCCCCTTGACTGTGCCTCTAAAAGACCGTGGTTCCTATAGCGTGTAAGTTTAAAAGTCCCGGTCTTTTATAATTCGTTATAGATTTTAGCCATCGTGGCTGACAAGAGAACACTCTGTGCTCTGTGGTCCCTTCGGGGGGGCAGCACGGCAGAAAAGTTGAGAACTTGTGGCTTAGATGCTATCAATTAGTGGTTTTCCTTTTATATGATAAGATGCTCAATTTGACATTTACAAGCCGCAAGTTAATTTTTTTGCTATAAGAAGATTACACTTTGTCTGTTCTCCCCACCTCTCAAATAAAATTTTGAAGACAACAACTTTGCATTTAAGCTCTTTCCTAGCTTTCAATTTCGATGGTAGGCCTATTAAGTTTCAAATACATTCATGCAGAGGTATTATTTTTGAAATAAATGCGTAAATTAGCCCCCCACCCCGAAAAAAGTGGGGGGCTAGGCTTCCCCGCTTCCGCCACCTATGCAAGTAGGGACTATCTCAGCAAAAATCATATAATGTTTATTTTAAAATATTATCGGTCTTTTGATTAGAAAGTAAATGTTAAAGCAATATGTTTTCAAAATTTTCTCCTCAGTTTAAGCGAATTGTCGGTCTTGATCATGATTTCTTACTAGCAATCCTGTTTTTAATTAAACCGCGCTACGTTCTTACCTTTAATACAAACCGTTCCAAAATTTGTTTTTTGTAAGAGTAAGAACTTATTCATGCTGCTTCAACGTTGTCACACCAGGCATACGTGTTTGCAAATCTTCTCGCAACCAGAGGTGCAGTCAGCGAAAAATTTAGGAAAGAAGGTCAAATCACGGCCGGCCGAAGATAACAAATATTACTGTGTCTTAGGAAGTATGCTCTAAGAAAGCATACTTCAAAATTTGGTTCGTCACAAAGGAAGGGACAGTGCCTTCCTCTCTTGTTACCTCAGCACTGCTTGTAACGTATTTAACGGAAAGCAGGCATGACTTCAATCGCATAAAATTATGTCAAATTCATGCCGCTTTGTAAAAGCAAAATGTTGACTGTTTTTCTTTCGGTACATGCAAATGTCATTGTGATCAATTTTGTACACTGACCTATTGAAGATTTAAAACCAATAAGTTATGGTGTTACGTCTTTGGTAATGTAGGATTTTGAAGGCTATATCAACTATTTTTTCTCTAAAATATTTCAGTCTCTACAGCGGACCACTTGAACTGCATAGTTTCTTGTTTTTTGAAAGTGGTAAACTTTTAATGTTTCTGGTTTTAAGTTTTTGACATTACTTTTTAGTTTTTGAACTTCTAATGTGTTGCATAGCTTATATACTCATTTTGTGGGGAAAAATCATATGGATCGCAGACTTCAATAATCAAATTTTTATGACAAATTTGCAGGAGTTATTTATACTGTATTAAATCTTAGAGCTAAGTTTTTTTTTCATTTGTTTTTATTGCTGCTGAAAAAATCGTGGTGTATTTTGCATCCTGCACTCATTTTTTTTTTTTTTTTTGACACTTTCGATTAAATTGCCAAGCCTTTTGAAAGTTGCTCTGGATAATTATCATCATTTTTATTTCCAACAAGCAATTTAACTTGTGTCCCTTTTCTTCTTATTTATTTCTGTTATCGGCAGAAATTGATCGCCTTCTGCAACCAGTCAATCGTTTTAAGAGATGTCATTGCACTGTAGCGAGAGTAAATTCTGCCTTAACTCAATTACTCTGCTGAACAATCACCTTAACGGTTCTACGTTTCGCACACGCCACACTTTTCCTAGTTGAATTTAGCTCAAACTACACAATTTTTTTTAGTTCCAGCCTGTTATCGATCTATTTTATGTTTATTTTTGATAATAATAGAATAGGTCAAAAATAGATGCGGAATAGATCTGTAACACGCTATAGAGTTATGCCAATATGCGAAATATGGTACCGTTATAGGGTATTTACTCAGCCAAGGTATTTAATTGGGTAGAATTTTATTGTGGCTCCAGCTCTTGTTTACTGTGCAACACAATAAAACTCTTGAAACTATTGACTGGTTGCAGAAGCGAATTAATCGCTCCGAAAAACCGACGAAAATAAACTGGTCTTGCAAAAAACAAAAAGTAGTCTCATAACTACTAATGAAACCCTTCTTATTAAATCTACCGAATTCTTTGACATCACTAATCCTGGCTCTTTTGCTGTTTTATCATTTGGTTACAAACTTAAATAGCTATAGTCTCACTTCATTAGCACGCGCAGTTTTTTGTTTGTTGTTTTCATTTTTTGCATAAGGGCAAAAACCATCTTGTGACAAGTGACGTATATAGTGTACACTGTACAGTGCTCACCGGAAAGCACAACATGACGCGATTAAAAGTTGAAAATGAAGTGACGAAAATAACTCTATGAATAATTTTGACTGATTTGCAAGTAATTGCCGCAAATGCTGGCAATTTAGTCGATCTTGCTGTCGAAGTAAAGTCTCACTAAAAAATATTATTTCGTGATGTTTATTGCTTATTAACAACAGCTGATCAAAAAGTATTTACAAACTAGATCGAGTATAAAAGTTGATTCTGTAATTTTTCAAGTGACTCGGCTGTTAGAATAATTATGCTTTTAAAAGTAAAGTCAAAACTAAAACATAAACTCAAGCGATATGTAGTCACGTTTTTTTTGCTTGTTGTAATTTTCTGATGCAATTGACGTAAAGCGTCATACATGTTCAAACATTGTTTACTGCACATTAGCATCTTTTATGCTGCCAAATTGATCTAATAAGCTCGACTACGACTTTGCAAAAGTATATTCATAGCATTAGGAACTCTTACGTGCAATAAGTACAATTTAGTTGAGTAGGGGAAGTGTGGGACCGATGAGACAAAAAAATTAATTTTCATTTTTCATGAAATTGTTAAACAAAATTCAGACCATTTTTACTCGGTTAAAATATCAACTATATTGGTCTCACCATAGTATCGTCTTAAGTTTTCTTTTAGACATTGCATTAAAAAAAAATTGAAAATATAAAAAACGAAATTTTGTCTCTTTGCTCCCCCACCCTTGGGATCTGTAAGACATACCATAAAAACTGCAAATGATCATGTGTGAAAGCATGCTTTAATGACAAAAAAGCGCTAATGTAAACGAATGTTCAGCAAGCATGGCATAAAAAGCGAGTTTAGACATATGTTAGGTCTACTGCAAAGTTTAGCACCGAACTCAGTCGTTTGGTCTGAGCTGCAGGATTTGGTCGCGGTAACACTCGAACGATATCGTTTGCTGATACAGAAGCAATGTCTTCAATTTCGGGGAAGATGAATCCATTTTTAAGTTTTCTTGAGCGCTGTAAGAACTTTATCTCGTAAGAACATAGCACTGTCTCTTTGGTCCCATATGCCTCCATTATTTGAAAAAGTTTAATATCTTTAACTTAAGTTTGAGATTATCTAAAACCAAAACCAAAATTTACAAGTTTTGATTTAAGTTTTCAGATGTGAAATTGCCACAACCCAAAGTTTACCTAATCTTATAAAATTGTTTTTGAAATGTAGCTATAAATTTTTACTTTAGTAGGTTAAAATGACGTTTTTCACAACTTTTTTAAGCATCCTCACACTGCGCAGCTATTCGGCATTGAAGAAGCTAGTCACGTGGTGCATCTTTTAACCGCAAAGCAGAATATTTATTCTCACAGCGTTCGAAGTTATTTCGGTGTCTCTTCGATTCCACTCTCTTATTGGTCCCACATTTCCACTATGTCACTTTTAGCAATATATCTTAGCAGTTGTTATTTCTAAACATACGCGTTTACTTTGATATCTGTTCATATTGCTCTCAGTAGTAACTTATGTTCTAAATTCTTTTATTCAAAAGACTTAACCTTCTCTGCTTTGTGGTCAACTCATTTGTTTACAAACTGAATTGGCTGTCTGAACTTGCTCAGTTAACTTTTTTTCTTTTTGCTTAAAAAGGGGAAAAACCATCTCGTGACATGTGACGTAATAGCTTTATGGAGCCTGCATCAGACACACAAGCGATGGCATGTCCAAATGTAAGAAAACTCTCAAATGAAACTTTTGTGCGAATTATCGCCATCATAGCTTTTTTTTTTTTCTTTGGTTTATATTGTTTAATACTGTACTTGATTGCAATGTGTACTCTATTGGATACCATTATGCTAATACTGTATATTATTGCTAATTAATACTGTCTTGATTAATACTACACTATATCGCAATATGTTTTAATATTGTACATCATTGCAATGTGTATTGTAAGGTGACAATTGGTTTTGAAGATCGAATGGTCATTCCAATTGTCTCCTGTTGGTTGCAGAGATGGGCATTTATCGCGATAATTTATCGGCGATAGTTATCGGCGATAATTTTTTACCGATTATCACTATCGCTTAAAATAGTTTGGATTTATCTATAACCGATATCGCTTTTGCAATATATTTTGTTATCGCCGATAAATTATCGCGACAAACAATTCTTTATGCACGCAGTGTTCAAAGTTAGGGAGTTGACGCTATGGCAAAATTCACGGTGTCGATAAAGTCTTGTTGCAGTTTAAAATATCTCTCATTGTTTTGTTTAATTCCGCGGCAGAGTCCATAAACTGCTCTTCTTTCTTGAAAAATCTAGAAAAACACTTTTGTGATTTGACTTACAAGAAAGAAAATACGTTAAACGCATTGAAAATTTACCGCAACATTTATCGGAAAAATTTATCGGCGATAATTTATCGATTACCAATATCACTTTAAAAAATTGAGATTTATCGATTATCGGTATCGCCCAGAGCATTTTTGAAATTATCGATAATCGTTATCGCTTTAGTACAGAAAGGTTTATTGTGCCCATCACTTGTTGGTTGCGTCATTGCGCACCACAAATAAATTGATTTTGATTTGATTATCGCCGCGCAGACTGATGAAGGGCGCAAAACTGTTAAACGAATAGCAATGTTCGCCGCATTTCTCTGCAAATTTATTTATTGCTGATATAATTTTCTAGAGATTGAGTAGCTTTGACAGGTAAGGATGGCTTCAAGTCTACTGCGGCTAATGGTGCTTTAAAATTAACCTCTCACCTTTGTTTAGATTTAAAATATCAAATCTTCATCATAGTCGCGTTGTTATGCCGAAGCGTGTAACGAGAGATGACGGGCCACCTCCGCGGCTTAGCGCCTGCCTGGGCGACACAACTCCGAAAAAGTGTCGCAGCGGTGGCGGGCCGTTCGCGATTCAGTGTCCAATTTGACCGACCTGGTAATCGAGCCATAGACCTCCCGCATCGATAGCAATGTGTTAAAAATTTAGCTAGCCTGCCGTTTTTTTAGTGTAAGTGAAGCCATAGTTTTTTACAGTAATTTCTTTTTGTTTACCCGCTAGAGCTATGTAATGTCTTGTTTTCTTTTTGTTTTTTTTTTTTTCAGCTTGCGCAGATAAGTAGGCATAGGCAGTGGTGGGATTCAGCCGTTCGCATCGGTTCTTTAGAACCGTCTCAGGAAATTTTATTAGAACAGCGAACCGGTTAGCATTGCTGCTTATACTTGTACCATTAGTTGAAACAGAACTGGCTGATAATATACAACTTCTGTAATAGAACCGGCTGACGAAAAATTTGAATCGCACCACTGGGCATAGGTATGCGTTAAATACTTTTGTAAAGAAAATATATTTCATGTTTTACCTGGGTCCTGATAGTGCAGGAAATTACATAATGTCTGTAAATTTTATTTACAAAAATAAGAGCCAGTAGCCCAATATTTGAAACATTTGAAATTTACGAGACGTTACGATTTACTTACTTTACGATTTACTTAAATTTACGAGGCGGAGGGTTAATTATATGTAAACAGTCCCAAAGTCCTTTCCGTGTTTTGAATTCTAGACAATATACTCAGCACTACTCAGCTGTTCATCTAGTTTACCGTGTTGTGTCTTTCACTGACAGTATTTATATTTATTTTTTCGCTATTTGATATTTCAAATTGAAAATAATTTAAGCATAAATCAAAACGTTTTGTAAATTTCTAATGTTTCGAATATTATCTCACAGACTATTATTTTTGTTATTCAAGTATTCAAAAATTCCATAAATTCTGTTCCAAAGTTCTGTAAATTTATTCCAAAAAAAATGTTAGATGATGTAAAACCAGAAACTGAATTTTTGGCTTAAAAAGGACAAAAAAGTTATTCTCATCTCAAACGTTGTGACAATTTAGATTCAATTGTCTCCATTATACTATTAGTAGTTAGTTACACCAGCTACCATACATTAGATCAGTGGTCTTAACCTTTTTAGCCATGGGCTATTTCCAAACTAGCCTAAATTTATGCGGACTCAAGTCATTTATACGTATGAAAACGGGCGAGGTTTGTTCGATAACTTTCTGCCGAAAACAAAGCATTATTCATTCTTAACTAAGAAATTTGGACGCTGCAAGGGATTTCGAAGCCATTGATTTGCAAGCTGAAACTTCACATTCAAGCTGAAAAATCGACTCCGTGAAATAAACCGTTGCGATTTTTATATTTCGTTTAGTTCGTTTTTATAGCCATCTTTTGCGTTTTTTATTTAGTAGTTTTTTTTAGTGACTCCTCATTGTGAATATGTAATCCAGCTGCTGTTAATTCCTGCAACACTTCAGCTGTCAATTCCTGCATACCAGGTCAGATGGCCGAGCGGAAATATTTAAATTATCGTCTCCATTATTTAGTTGCATTTTCATCGACTTGCCACGAGAAAGCAATCAAGCGCTGCTGCGAGCTCCCTTAGTAGTTACTGGCAACCTGTCTACCACATCAAGATGGGGAAATCTTGCTAAGTGCCTTTCCCAACGGCACGACAAGTAAACTTGCCGGCTTTTTATCCACAGTGTTAATTCTTTAATGTTGAGCGTTAAGCAAGGAAGCTGCAAATACCAATTTTAGGCTATAGTTGATTTGACACGACTCGGAATCAAACCCGAGTCTACTCTTACAGAGGCGGACGCTCTTATCACTCGGCCATCAAAGCTGCAGACTAATATTTTATCATCACGCAGTCAATAATGCTTTGAATAAACTATTTTAGTTACAAATTGATTTATGCATTTACATTAAACAAGGCTAATCTCTATTATACCCTACAAAATCTGTTCACTAAGAGCTACCTTCATTTTCTGAGTTCCGTAGAACAAACTTGTTGCGGTCTCACTTAATCTCCGTTTACGACATTGATATATAGTCGTTAACAATGCAAAGAAAAATAAATTTTTTACCCTTTTGATTTTCAGGTGGAAATTGTGCGAGGAAACCACTATCTGGAAAACAAAACAGCGAACAAGAATATGGAATCTTCTTGCAACTTTTTTTGATCGTTTTCTCATTTATTATCGGCTATGTATACAGAACTGCAGACAGAAATCGCTGTTTTTACCTATCAGGTCTCATCAGTGCAGTTTGCGTGACCGACATTTACTCAAGGCATATATACCGGAGAAAGATTTTTTGCTTGTGTTTTGTAGCTATACAGCTATCAAAACCTGCAAGAAACCATTCTGCCCAACCCGTTCGCTGGCAGGTATAGTTACAAACCATTAGCAAAAATTCCTTCTCAGGTGTATATTGCCTTGAGTAAACGTCAGTCACACCAACAGCACTGATGATACCTGACAGGTCGAAACAGTGTTCTCTGTCTGCAGTTCTGTATACATACTTGCGCTTTTGCATTTGTGTCAAATGTAGAATTTTTTGGTTGACGCGATAAAACAAGACATACATAAACTAAACAAACAAACAGTCGAAAAACTTAACATTTTATTCGTAAATTTATAATGCTTGTCAAAGTTTGTGCCATGTTGCACAGTGTCCTCTACTCAGTTACTTAACACTGGAACGGCCGGTGCGGTCATTTTGACCGTTTTCTAATTTCAAGGTTGAATATTTTTTTGTACAAAACTTGCATTGGCGTAAAATTTCTTGACTTTTCCTAGGCAGCAGGCAGGAACTCTGATATTGAGCATCAAGCCGAAAATTGCTTCTACAAATATTTTAGAAGATGTTTCACCTTCAACGACCATTAGCGGTCATTTTGACCGCTATAGAAAAAACATTGTTCTGAACTTACTGCGATACTTTATAAGACCACATACGTTCTACTTTCAGACGAATATATTTTACCGGCCAAACAAACGTGTTGAAGAAATTACGGCGCTTTGAGTGAATAGTTATTTTGCACACCGAGTACATGCTTTGATTATGATGTTAGGGGATTATAATAAAAATGTAAGAAATGTAGGAGTGGCGAAAATGCTAGCACGCCGTAAACAAGTGGCTGAAGAAAGTGCAAATAACGATGAGTGCCCCCATGCACCGAGAAGCAGTTTGATTCACTTGTTCGATTTACCGTCGCTGAACTTGGAAGCAAATGCTTACTACGAATTAGCCAATTTTGATTCTTACCAGCAAAAGTCTCCTACAATTGCAAACCTTCAGATACAGAAATAGATGTCTGGAGAAAACTCTGGTATTACCCTTCCTATATGTCTTAGCACATGGCCAATCTGTGGAGCAGCTCATCAAACTGGTTGCGGAAGCATCTGCACAAATTGAAAGATTTGATCGACAAGATGAGTCATTCGACAAAAAAAATCAAATCCCGCTAACTTACGAAAACATTTGACACCAGAAAGCAGTTCAAAATAGTGTTTTAGCAAACCGTGTGACCTCTTTTGCAAGCCGGATGGCCAAAATTGATCTCACTGCAGTTGTTTTTGTTCTAAGCTATTTACTTTACCACATAGGTGCACCACTGCACCAAACTTCTGGAATTTGCCACAACTATCCCTATGAGGTTGACAGCATTTTTTGGCTGCTAAAAACAACCATTTCATCTTGTATTGTATTATTTTGCCGTGAAGTCAGTCTTGACACCACCCAGCCTTTATACGTTACACTTTTTTCGTGTTTCATTTAAAAACAATTTCGCATCAAATTAAAATCAATTTAATAAATCACTAAATTAGCTGTACGCCTATTTCAGTGACTTCCTCTTGTGGCTATTATGTCCTTGCTGATTTGAGGCAATTGTTACCACTCATCCTATTTCAGCAATAGTGGATGTCACCATCCGTCTCTTCATTAATGCATTAAATCACAAACAGTGTTAGTTATACGAGAGGAATGACTTTCACAGATCAAAATTTAGCGGCTGTGCTTCTTACACGATAACTCATAAATGAATTTTCCGAAAAAATTTATCAAAAATGGTGATAATTTTTGTTTTTCGGCTATGACTTTTTTTGTGGCGAAAATAGAGAAAACTTTTTTCTTAGCACAGATAGGAACATGGTATTTCCGCAGATTTTGAGCCATATACCATTACTCTACGACCAGTAGTTACCGAGATATAAGAATTACCCTCTGCGTCAACAGTTGCAATAACATTTTGGGGGGTAGCCGGCTGGAAAATGGGAGCAACCCCCCAAAACCAACTTTTCAAGAAGTTTTAGACCATTTGCCAGCATGTAAAAACTACACTCTTTTCGATTTCAAAAAAAAAAATTTTTTTTCACTCCACTCTATCGCCCAGGCGCTCAGCCGCGGAGCCCCAGCAGCACTCGTTACACGCTTCGGCATATAGAACCAAGAGTATAATAAGATTTAATTTTTTTGAAGAGTTTTATTTGTGACATCGTATTGTTACCTGGAAGATAGGTTCAACTCAAACAGTTATAAGTTTTTCAGTTTTCACTGTAAATTTGTAGGACTTTTGGTAATGAAGGATTTTGTGAAACAGAAACGAGCTAGAATGCAATATTTCCTTGACAAATACGGACTTTCATGGGCATTTAGCACCGTGGGCTGTCGGCGTTGAAAACTGAATTCCCACTAAGCCCTACTTACTTGAGTAGAACCATCAGTATTTAGCCTACTATATGGACAGGTATATATCCTACCCAAAGAGCACCCTGCGCACTTTTTTAGGTAGAAAAAGCAGCGTGGAGCGTACAAGCAAAATTCTTCAGCAGCAACTTGGCCTAGAGCGGTACCGCGCGCGGATGACGGATCTTGCGTGACGGGTTCAATTCGCGGCTGGGGCTGATAGCGGTTGACATGTGTACACCGGATGCTGCTCACTTGAGCGCAAGCTCCCTTTTCAGTTCCCTTCAAAAAAAAAAAAGGAGAGAAAAAATGCGTGAACAAGTGCACCACAATTTTTTTGTAATGAAAGCATCGTGAACCTGCTCAATTAATGCTAACCTGTTGGGGTTTTACAATTTGAAGTATTGATTATTGACTCACAAATGAAAGCCGAGACGCTAGAACAGTGTCAAGTAGCAGTGAGCTGCACTAATAACAAAACCTGCAAACTTTGTTTCAAGTGCAACAAAACTGTATGTGACAAGTGCACCGTTACAGAGTTTTATATCATGCGACATGGCCTAGCGGTACCTCGAGCAGGTGACAAATTCTACGCTACGGGTTCGATTTACGAATGAAGAACATCGCGCATCGCGTTTGACATATTTCCACCGGATGGTTGCTGACTGGAAAAGCATACGGTCTCTTCGCAGTCACCCTAAACCACTGTTGAATTTTCGTTTCACAATATTTTAAAAATAACCGCATTCGTTATTATTTTTTGAATGGGTTTTACGTACAGCAATTTATATTTTGGAACGATTTTCAAATTTATGTCTAGTTTTTGTCTTTTTTTTCCAATACAACTGCTTTTTGAGGATTGAGTTAAGTGAACTGAGTATTTTTCCGAAACTTTAATTGCAACCACACCTAGCATAGGCCTACACTAGTAAAAACGCAAATCGAAAATAGCGGTCAAAATGACCGCCGTTGGTCGTTGAGGGCTTGCACTTCTCCGGCCGTTCTAGTGTTAATGATGACATCTGAATTTCTTCCCAAGCTCTCAATTTAAGTCAAAAAAAGTTTTGGTTTTAAAACTTTTTTTTTATAGATTTAGTTTTAGCCAACCCAGGGTAGGGTTCAAGATTTCTGTTTACAAAGGGCCGCGGGAGCTACTCACGTGGTAATGCTTAAACGTTAAACATCGCAATTCTTAATGTTACCCAAACAGCATTTAGAACTGTCTGCTGTTACAGGCTTTTAGGGGCCGCCCCGATCGTCTCCCTCTGAATCTGCCCGTAAGGGAAGCACCTTTTTCAAAAAAACTGCAGTGTTTATAGGCTCATACCGTAATTGCTGTACTTTCAGTGTATACCATTATTATGGTCTTTGGGCTACGTATCCCAATAATAAGGACCGTCAGACTTTTCTTTGGCAGCTTGGAGTGGCTGCATAAGGAATGCTTCGTTTTAGTGAATGCCTTAATTCTGTGTGCTACAACCTCTCGTCTAGGTAAGAGTTACTGCTTAATATAGTTACTCACTAACTCACGCGAGTGTGTGCTGACCTCCATCATGGCATTGGTGCGCGCCTTCACTTATAGGACCTACTCTGTATTTTGTATTTATCCTCCTTTCACGAGAAAGCGATCAAAGCGCTATAACGAGCTTGCTTAGAAGTTGTCAGCCACCTGTCTACCTCACCAAGATGGGGAATCCCGCTCAGTGCTTTTCCCAACGGCACAACAAGCAAACTTGCCGGCTGAATTCTTCACACTGTTAATTCTTTGTTGTTGAGCGCCAAGCAGGGAAGCTGTAAATACCAATTTTAAAGTCCTTGGTGTAACCTGACTTGGAATCAAACCCGAGTCGACAGCTACAGAGGCGGACGCTCTTACCATTCGGCCATCTGAGCTGTCAACAACAACATGACCGAAACTCAGGAGCGCAGAAAAGACGATTGTTTTGAAAATACTATTTGGTTTAGAGCCGCCTCGGAGACATGTTGATGGTTATCAATAAGACTTACTTTGAACGTTGTTTTTACGACGGTGATTATTTTTTTGTACAGAAAAATGCGGCAAGAAACTTTGGTGACTATGCAATCATTTTGGCGATGGATGGCCCATCATCTGCAGTGGAGGAAAGATACAGACTCTGACATTACAGCAAGCAGCCAAAGCAAACTCGTTAAAGTTTCTTATGTGTAGTTTCTTTCAGCATCGGATTCAAACAGTTCCGTTTTGTTGATGTTTCTGGGCGTAGACCTTACGTACGTATACTTTCAACCATAGTCGTAGCCAGGATTTTAAATTGGGGGGCTAAAGTTTAACAAATCTTACCCAACAGTAGGAACGGATCCAGAAAATTTTAGTGGGGGGGATACAGATTTGAATTAGGTTGAGTATTAACTAGATACGAAGACGTCAGACGTTTAGACTCGAAATAGGGCGTGAATTCTTGATGTCAGAGGCGCATTCAAAGTTTTTTTAGGCAGGGCACCGAATCGTGACATCTTTTATAAGCGTATGTTTTCCGGCAGAGTAAATTTGAAGCAAATTGAGGAAAAAACGGCTCTATAGGGGGTCCGGGGGCATGCTCTCCCGGAAAATTTTTGAAAATTTACATAGTGCAATGGCCTTTTTAGTGTTTTTGAACAAATTTTGATCAAACTATTTTCCCCTCATTCTTTTACCAAAATTAATATGATGCATTTTGCACGTTTTCGATTTATGCGTGCATACTTCAGGCCAGGAGTGGATGTAGAAAATTTTGGTGGGGGGATGCAATTTTGAATTAGGTTGAATGTTTCCTACTGTGAATACAAAAACGGTAGACGTCTAGACGCGGAAAAGATCGTAAATAAGCCCATTGAAAAATTTTCATGTCTGAGGCGTAATCAGAAGTTTTTTTAAGGAAGGGGCCCAAAATTTCGACATTGTTTCCAGCGTAGTTTTTTCCTGCAGAATTAATTTGAAGCAAGTTGATGAACAAAAAAGGCTCCAGAGGGTCCGTAGGCATGCTCCCCGGAAATTTTTTGAAAGTTCACGTTTGTAAAGGCCATTTTAGCGCATTTTGAACAGTTTTCGGGCAAACTCTATTGAAAGTTTTTGTCCCTAATTTTAAGTGCTTTACCAGTATTATATCGATACATGGCGTTCTACAAACCGGATTTCACATTAAAATTTTAGTGGTAACTTTTTTTTCTCCTGGATTAGAGACATCTTCTTTGATGCAGGATTTCAACCACGCTGTTTTCTTCGCACTGGTCTACATTTTAACCACTTTTCGTGCTACGTTTTCAGCATTTTGCATTACTGAAACTTTTACCGATGCAGAAGCGCTCAAATTTAAGCAGTGCATAGCGCAATAAAAATAATATGCCAAAGGAGATTCGTTTCAAATAATTGAAGTGATGCCTGACTGTTCGCTGGCCATTGCGGCAGCGCCATCTTAACTCTGGCCAACGCAAAAAGCAAAGTTGTATTGTATTTCTTCGATGTAAGCCCACTTATTACAATCCCAGCAAGAAAACAACACGCAATGGCAAGTATTTATCCTAATTACCAAGATCCAGAGCCGGCAGTTGAACAGTCGACTTCGGGGGCCAAGCGTTTATCAGAGGGGCCAAAGTTTGAAATTAAGCACAAAAACCGCTGTTTTCCAAAGAGTAAGCTTTTTGATTTGGGGCCCAAGCATGTCGATTGGGGGACCAGACCCTCCCTGGCCCCCTTGGCGCCGGCTCTGCCAAGATCCTTGTTTTTGTCCAGGATGGATTGGGGGGGGCATAGCCCCCCCTGGCTACACCTATGCTTTCAACGCTTCCTTTCGGTTTCAATGTTTTTTGTGATTTTTAATGGCAATTGCAGATACAAATGCTGAAATAATCTCACAGTGAGAAAGAAAAAACTAGTAAAATGACAGTGTCGCAAATTAGTGGTTCCCCACCTTTTCATATCAGCGGACCAGCAAAAACTAAACAAAAATGTTTACGGACCAGCAACAAAAAATCGTAGGTAGGCTATAGCATAGCATATACCGGCAGTTATCATCGCATTTGTTAACCACAGCCCGTAAACTTCAATCGGTTTAAACAATATCAATTTATGGACGTACTGTAATACAAAATCAACGTAAGTGGAAAATTCTTGGCTATATGGATGCCACAATGAGTGGAGAACGAATTAAGCATTCAATAGATTTATTTGCTTTGTTTTGATTACACTTAAGCATCAGAGTTATCCCACATGATTTGTAGAATGAAGATATTTGCGGACCAGCAAAAACACTCACGCGAACCGGCAGTAGGGAACCACTGTCATAAATTACGAATTATTATAGCGATATTCTCACCATTAAAGTTCTGACGAAAGATTCTAATGATTAACTGTAACAATTGATCAATTGTAGAGCGCGCTGAAATAGAAGTAAACGGAAACATGGATTTAGAGCATTTACAAAAAATAAAGCGCAAAATTTAAAATCACAGCGTAATCAACAGAACTAAGATAATAATAATATTGCGGTTTAAAAATGTAAACCTACTTCAACACTTCGCGCACAAATTGAATAAACAATTAAAATAGGCTCACCTATTCACAAAAACACTATCGCGACTGCTAAGAAAAAACAAAGCTCCAAAAGATTTTAATTGAGTCATGAGGTGATTGAATTCCAAAATATTGAAAGTTTTGAGCCAAGGTATGGTTTCACAAATTGCATTACGATTTTGGTACGTGAAGGCGTCGTATGGGTACGCAGTAATTAATGTTTGACACAGAGCTACGTACGTCACTTTGGACGGCGTTCGAGACAACAATCGCAAAGTGCTTTGAAAAACAACTTCGAAAAAACACAATTATTTGGGTTCGAGCTCTGTGATAGGTATTTCCGCCCACTACTTGCCGGTACATCAAAAATCCGATGAAAACTCGTACGACAACAAATCGGACAAAAATTGCATTTAAAATAAACTGATTTTAGCTGATTTTTAAACTTCACGATACATACTGTACTATCAACACATCCTCTTAAAAATGTGTGGAGAGCACTCTATTCATGCTTTGCGACAAATATGTTTAACTTTAAACCTTAAAAACCAACCAAACGTCACTTCAAAATTGCTTTCATAAAGAAGGTGTCGTCTTCTCTATTCTTAAAACAAAGAAGGTCTACGATATTGTAACCGAAAAGGTTTAAAATCTTTGACACATATCTTACCAAAAAGGCACAAAAATTTCCTTTTAAAAAGTGTTTCACCAATAAAATTTGGTACGTTTTAGTGAAATTAAAGCTTGACATACATATCAAGACCATAAAGCCACAACCGAATTGACTCCACGGAATTCCTTCGCACCTTCGTAGTCCCATTTGCCTGCTCGGAAATCGAAAACTTCAACCAAATCAGATTTGCTGCACAAAAATTTTCAGTAAGCTAATTACAGCATGAAAACCTTTTACTTTGTGCGAAAAGTCAAAATACTGTAACTAGATACTAGAAATAAACTACTGTCGTTTTTTTTGTTGTTTTTCAGAATGCATTTAACTGAACTGTTTTTTTTTAATATACTTTAACTAAAATGTGAAATGTTTCATTTCAGAATAAATTTAACTGAAATATATTTAACATTAATTTAAAATTCAACTCTAATGGAAGGAGACTGCGGAGTGAGCTCGCGCTTTTCAAATCAGCAGCCACTTGCAGTTCAGCTTAAATAGTGTCAAATGCGATCAGTTCCAGCCGTGATTTGAACCGTTCCTTAGGATCGTAACCTGCGTGTTAGTTAGCAAGTTAGTTAGTTGCATGTTTATCCTCCTATCACGAGAAAGCGATCAATGCGCTATACGAGCTCGCTTAGGAGTTGCCAGCCATCTGTCTACCACACCAAGATGGGGGAATCCCGTTAAGTGCCTTTCCCAACGGCACAACAAGTAAACTTGCCGGCTTGTCCTCCACACTGTCCCTTTAATGCTGAGCGTCAAGCAGGGAAGCTGTGAATACCAATTTCAAAGTCATTGGTTTGACCCGACTCGGAATCAAACCCGAGTCTACAGCTCAAGAGACAGACGCTCTATACCACTCGGCCATCTGAGCTGTTTGCGATGTTGCTAATGAACTTTTCAACCATTGCTGCAATAATAAGTTAGTAGGCTATATAGTTGTATTTTTTTGCACAAAAAATTTATACTCCAATCACGAGAAAGCGATCAAAGCGCTATAACGAGCTCACTGAGTTGCCAGCTACCTGCCTACCAGACCAAGATGTTGGAATCCCGCTGAGTGCTTTTCCAACGGAACAACAAGTAAACTTGCCGGCTTGTTCTCCACGCTTTCCCTTTAATGCTCACCGTCAAGCAGGAAAGCTGTGAATAGCAATTTCGAAACCGTTGGTTTGACCTTACACAGCTCCAGAGGCAGACGCTCTCACTATTCGGTCCATCTAAGCTGTGAAGTCGTTGTTTTTTGCGGACAGCTTGCTCCTCTCACGTAGCAGCATTTTACCGCAGAAAGTGCAATAGAACGCACTAAATAGCGACCACGATAATCGTACCTAGCTTACTCTGAATTAAGGAGTATCAACGGGCACCAGGGCAGTCGGGCACTATGATCTATGCCTTGGTGTCCATTGTTTTAAGCCCATTTGTTCATAAACCGTATCGAATTCTATAAGGAAAATTTTGAACACTCTTTTTTCATGTTTTCAGCTGCTGCAGACATGAACATGCATTTACACTTGCGTGATTGTAATTCGAAAGTTTGTCTTTTGTTATGTTTACTTGTTCACAAGGCAACCGGTGGTTTTTGCTGCACACAATTATGTGAGTTTTAAAAGGAATATAAAACTACTTTTCTTACCCTCCGATCACAAACATTCTATCGTTGATTACACAAGCGCCGTGATCTTGTCTTGCAACTTTCAAATACGCAAATGTCTCCCACTTGCTTTCGCGAGGGTCGTAACTTTCGATAGAATTGAGTTCTTTCCAATCGCAAGCTCCTCCTGCAATAATAGCTCTTAAATTGCAAACGGGGTAGGTTTCAATCAAGTTCAGGCCTAAATTATTGGGCCTAGTAATGGTTAGTGTATGGTAACTATTGTTAAATTCCACTACAGTCAAAGAAGAATAGAAAAAGTGATGCAATTGAATAGAAAATTTTACCTCATCACTTTTAACTTAGTGTAAGTCAAGTAACATCATCTTGCCGAAGAAATAGAACATCAGCCTATGGAGCAGGTTTAATTTCGAGTAGACAAGGGTTTAATTTCAAGTAGGGTCTAACCAAAATTTTTTAAATAGGTGTTACCCTCAACCTGAAATGGACAGTGCGGAGAACCTGTCGAGTTTATTTGTTGTGACTTTAGGAAAGGCACTTGGCAGAATTGTCTCATCTCAGAGTGCTAGACAGTTGGCGGCAACGCCTAAACGCAGCTTATTACAATGCTATGACCCTGTTCTTGTGATATGATAATAAATAAGCTATGCTACTAAATAAAGAAGTCATACAGTAATTTCAATTCAATGTTTCTCACCGATGGCAAATACTTTCCCGTTCATAGTCACAGCTGCCAACCCATCGCGAGGAGTTTTTGTAGCAGGTATTATGTTCCACTTGTCTGTGGAAGGGTTGTAGACTTCTGAAGAATTGCGATTGCGGCCACCAATGACGTACAAATAATCTGAAAAAAAAAACGCCTTCTAATTTTTATATTGTGTTCTAGCGAAATATTTTATATCGCTAACATCCTACGTTTTAGTTGTTCAAGGACAACATAAATTTTTACACAGACTACCCAGCGTTTTTGATGCAGCGTGAAAGCCTTATCACTTGCTTCTCAATTAACTTAAGAGTGGAAAGTTGTGAAAGCGTGACATAAGGTAAGTAGGCCAACTATTTTTTCCCAAATAACGTGAAATCGTAGACAGGCCTGCAGACAACATTTGCGGTAACTATCTTTCAGTACATCAAGCGAAAAAGTGTACTGTATAGTTTTGAAGCATTCCGAGTGTTGCAATCATGTCTATTCTTACCCTTCTTAACTTTCTCATTTCCTTCCTGCTTACTATAAGGTTCATCGTTTTCTTGCATCTTTTTTCTTGAGCCATTTTAATATATTTTTTACCTTTTTTTAGTCTTCATCGTTTTGACAGTGTAGAAATACTATTGTATACATTATTACTGCTACAGCTAATATTTTTTTGTTTTGCAAGCCACATAATTGCAGCTAGGTTTTTATGCTAGTGAAGTATGCGCATCATAAAAAATGACCTGGTTAAACATCGAACCTACGAAGCCAACTACGGAACCCACTGCACCAATCACTGGCCAACTCCTTGTGCACTGCTACTACAAATCCATTTAAAATATTTTAACCTCCACAGCTAATTCTTTTTTCGACGAAATGCAATTTCATATTTTACCGCCAAGTGCCGCCAAAGCATGTCCATGTCGCTCTATGTTCATGTCGCTGATGTTGATCCAGCAATCTTCTGCTGGGTAATATTTCAAGCAAGAAGAT
Source organism: Trididemnum miniatum (assembly GCA_964006365.1). Taxonomy (NCBI): domain Eukaryota; kingdom Metazoa; phylum Chordata; class Ascidiacea; order Aplousobranchia; family Didemnidae; genus Trididemnum; species Trididemnum miniatum. The sequence continues at coordinate 12,197,345 of OZ023240.1, read as the reverse complement.
TCGGGAGATTTCCATTTTCTTCCACCAACTACGTAAATGAACCCTAAATTTCATTAAACATCACAAAATTTGTTTGCCAACTGTCGAAAATAACAATTAGGCCTAGGTCTTTGCCATACTACATAGCATAAGTTACCCCGACTTTTGCCTAAAACCATGTAAGCAATATCGCTTACATAAAAAATGGATAGGTAAGCAAGAAAAAAAGCAAAAACTTCAAAAAAAGTTTTGAGCGAGGCAATCTCAAACACCAACTTTTTATCTCAAAATGCAATTATGGGCCTAAAATATCAAGATGTAAGGTGGTACACTATCGTTTACTTATGGCTGATGGATCTAATGACTTCCACTAGAAGTCATTGAAAAACAAAAACGGTAGAAGTATTAGTTGTAGGAAGCCGAATCTACGCATACAGTACATACATTGATATGATATATTTTTGTCGATACAATTTAAAGTTATTTTGTAGTCGACAATTTGATATGTCACTGGAATCCAGCTCACCATTGCTTACGGCAGAGGCTGAATGTATGAAAGGTTCAGTAGTTGACTTCATATCTTTCCACTGAAACGGCTGGTTAAGATCCAGCATTTCCATTTTTTGGTTTTTCCACCCTCCAATCATGTAAATCTTGTCATCCAACATAACCATTGATCCATCGGAATGGCAGTGGTTAAACTCCTAAAAAGTGTTTCGATAAAAATTAGGGTATACACTTTTATCATGTGGGAGAGCAAACTTCAGTAAATTTCTGAAGATCTAAAACTTCAAGCTCTCAATGTGCAGTGACGCACAATTTAGCCATTACTGTAGGACTAAAAAAGCCGTGTTTTCATAATTGCTTCTGTCTTCTGGTTTACGATGTTTTGTCAATGGCACTGATGATATTATCGTGTTTCGTAATCCAAATTTAAGATTTCATGTCATGAAAGTAAGTAAACGCCACCCAGGGGCGTACCCAGGGGGGCGCTGCAAATTGCACAAAGTAAAGGTGATATTCGTATAAAGAACAACCTGAGGGCATGGCGACCTCTTTTTTTGCTCTTCCAATTGGGCCCCCCCTTTTTCAAATTTCTGGGCACGCTCTTGCCACCATAGAACTACACTTTCACTTCCTCTGTTCACAAGTTCGATTTTAGTGGATTTAGTACCGCGGTTCTTGATTCTAGTTTCTGTCTCATAATCGATTTTTTGATGCCATCATCGCTTTTTAACTGTGACATCAAAAATGATTATGATGCATAAACTGGAACCAAGAACCGCGCTGCCGTGCAAAACAAAAACACAGTAAGTACAAAAATGAAGTTTTGAGAAAAAGGCAAAAAATTATTTGAAGTTGGACTTTCTTGAATTAAAGAAACAATTCTTGGCGGGGTTTTTCTCAAATTTTCAAGAAATACTTAATTACTATTACTCTTTATTTGGTGCAAATTTCTGAAGTCCAATTCCTTTTGACTCTACTTTTTAGTCCACCGTAATTCCAAAATGCCTGTATCGTCGAGCATTGTTTACGCTTTAAAACAAGAAAAATCACGGTAAGTCCGTCAGGCATTTTGGGCTTCCTGTCGGCTATCTTTTTTATTAGTGGGCATTTTGTCCCGAAAGTTGGTGGGAACGTTTATCATTATAGTTTGTGATGTCAATTGATAAAAATATCTCAAAAATGAAAAAATGGACCTACTGTGTTTTTGATTTGCACGGCAGCGCGGACCCACAGCCCACTGAAATTGGACATGTAGACAAGGGAAAAGTTGCTTGGTTTGGCTTTACTGAAAAATCCATCTAGATAAAAATCTAACAAGGCAATTGCCAACAATAGGTCTAGTAAACTGCTACCTAATTACATTTTTGCGCATCAGTCGTCCTAAAACAAAATTACACAATTCTGCTTTGAGACGTAATTAGTCAGTCAAAGAAAGTAAAACAGTAATATTGAGTAGTAATTAGCAATTTGAATTAGCGTAAACAGCACTTGTCCATGGATAACGATTCTGACTAATAGAAATAAAACCCTTACCGGTACATAATTACATATACTTATAAAAGTCGTATTATTACATTTGGATTATTACCGGCACGTTAGGCCTAAGTTTATAAATTTATATGCTCACCGGTAAAACTTTGAATCGATATGAAGTAGCATCGTATCTTCGTAACTTTTTGTTGTCGAAGGTCGCAAATTCTTGACCACTAGGAGATAAAGACGTCATGCTCGAATACGAAGACTTCCTTAAATCTACACCATCAATGTAAATCAAAATGATATTTATCTGGGATGAAATAGTGCAGTCTTTTCGTTCTACAAAAAGTAGACTGGGCTTTATAGTGACCCATATATCATAATTTTAAAGGTGGGAATACTGTGTAGTAAGCTCCATACTTCACCTGCTACAGGGGGGCAAGCAGAGAAGTGTAGTGAAGTATGAGAAGGACTTACAAAAGCTTTAAAAATTTCACGTCATCACAACATCAAAATCTTAATGATGATGCAGAAAGTCCGCTGCTCTCTTGTATGTATAACTTACAGCGTAACTAATTTAAATTTTTTATTTCCGTTCATTTATTTACGGGTTGAAATTTCATAGAGAGTTGAAAATAGACACATAGAAAATTGAAAATAGAAAATTCTTTATTTACGGGTTGAAAATTCATAAAAAAATGTTGGAGTTAGATTTGGAAGCTGGAATGTTGGTAGTATACTTTGCAGAGGAACGGAGGTGTGCGAAGAACTGAGAACGCGACGGGTGGATGTATGTTGTTAGCAGGGGAGATGGAAAGGCGAAGGAGCTCGCTTTTTTGGCGTCAAAGGAAGAAGTTATAAACGATGGTGGTGTGGAAATGATGATAAGACTAGAGACGTGGGTATATTGGTATAAGAAGAACTGAGCGAGAACTTGGTAAAGGTCAGAAGAAGGTGTGACAGAGTCATGTCCATCGGATTGGTGGTCGGAGAAGAGGTGGTGAAAATAATAAGTGCGTATGCACCACAAAGTGGAAAGCCAGATGCAGAGAAGGAAGGATTTTATGAGGAAATGGCGCGTGAGTGTAGTATAACAAAGTCAAATGAATTGGTGTTGGGATTGGAAGATTTCAATGGCCATGTTGGGAAATGTGCGGACGGATCTGAAGGTATACATGGAGGGCATGGAATAGAGAAAAGAAACGCTGAACGAAAAATGTTACTAGATTTCTGTGATCAGAAAGAGTTGTGTGTAGCAAACACGTGGTACAAGAAAAAGGATAAAAGAAAGGTGACTTACAGTTGTTCGAGCGGAAATGATACGGGAATAGATTTTGTTCTAGTTGAAAAGGAAAAGAGGAAGTATTTACGAAGTGTGAAAGTTATCCCTGGTTGCATCACAGGCTAGTGGTAGGTGATGTGGAAGAGGAGAAATTGAAGAAGTCCGTGAAAAAGAGTAAAAGAGTGAGGTGGAAGCTGAAGGAAAAAGAGATCAAACAAAAATCTGAAGAAAGAGTAGGAGAATTAATGGACACTGACTCAATGGACTTGTGGGGATCTTATAAGAATGGAGTTTTGCAGGCTTGTGATGAATTGTGTAGAAAGACGAAAGTGAGGGGAAGTCGGGGAAACACATTGTGGTGGAACGAGCAAGTAAAGGACGCGATAGATCGAAAAAAAAAAGCGTTTAAACTTTGGTGCACGAGTCGATCAACGGAAAATATAAATAATTATAGGAAGGCCAGAAATGAAACGAAGAAAGTAATTGCAAAATCCAAGAAGCAAGAGGCGGAAGAAGAGATAAATGTGCTATGCACCAAACCAAATGACGTTTTCAAGTTTGTGAAGTTCATGAGAAAGGAGGGAAGGGACATAGAAGGTGGAGGTTGCATGAAGGATAAAGATGGAAAACTTGTAGTCAGTGAGAAAGATCGTGGAAAATTATGGAAGGAACACATGGAAAAGATCATGAATGTGGAAAATGAATGGGATCAGATGGTAGAAGCAGATTGGGTTGAAGGACCAGTTACGGAAGTAACTGATGAAGAGGTGATGAAAGCTATGAATAAGATGAAGTTGGGAAAGGCAGCTGGACCCTCAGAAGTAAATATGGATATGATAATAGCGAGTGGAAAGTTTGGAGTTGGAGTAATAACGAAGCTTTGTCAGAGAGTGCTGGAAAAGATATGCCAGAAGAATGGAAAACAAGTGTTGTTTTTCCAATTTTTAAAGGAAAAGGGAATGTGAAGGGTTGTGGGGAATACAGAGGAGTAAAACTACAAGAGCATGCAATGAAGGTACTGGAGAGAGTACTAGAGAACATAATAAGAGAATTGGTAACGATAGATGACATGCAAATTTGGCTTTATGCTGGGAAGGCACAACTCATACGTTGTTTATTCTTAGGAGAATGCAAGAGGAGTTTCGTGGAAAAGAGAAAAAGTTGTATACAGTATGTGTTTTGTGCACTTGGAAAAAGCATTTGATAGGGTACTGAGAAAAGTGATGGAATGAGCATCAAGAAAGAAAGGATTTGCGGAAGTGTTGGTGCAAGCATTGATGAGTTTATATGAGGGTTAGAAATTTAAAGAATGCGGAGAGTTGTTGCGGGGAGGAAAGTTTTCTTTGAGAATGAACGTGATGGTATATCGTACTTGCGTAAGATCAGCTATGTTATATGGAAGGGAGACATGGTGTTTAAGGGAGAGTGAAATGGCAATTTTGAGACGGACTGAAAGAGCCAAGGTGAGGTTAACGTATAGAGCAAAATTAGGAGATAGAATGAATACGGAAAAGCGGATGGAGATGTTGGATTTGAAGGAAGCGTTGAATAGAATGGCAAAGGCAAATGGAGTAAGATGGTATGGACAATTGGACATGTGATAAAAAGAGATGATGATAATTTACTGAAGAAGGCAATGATGTTGGAAGTGAATGGGCAGCGAAAGCGAGAACGGCCAAAAATGACGTGGAGGAGGCCGGTGAAAGAGAACGTGAAGAAAGTCAGGTTGAAGATCAAAAAAGCTGCAGATCGAACGAGATGGAGGGAAGATGTGAGAGCGATTGCGGAAGGGATGAGGTGCATCCGGCCACTTTCGGTGACGAGGAAAAAAAACGATTGAATCTGGATATGATGATGATGATATTTACATTAGCCTCATAAATTTTACTACCCATAGTTATATTTCGAACTTCAGACGATCACAATTTAACTTTTTGAAATCACTGGTATTCCGCCTTATCCATTTGCAGTGTAGCCTTCTACAAACTTATTGCGATCAAATTTACAGATACTACACGGATGAAAATTTTTTGAACTTGCGATGACAAATTTCATTTCGGTAAACGGATAAAAAATAGAGCTAACCTGAAGTTGATGATCTACTTGAACTCGAAATGCTAGATTGTTTTCGGTGAGGAGGAACGTAAGCAGCTGGCTTTGTAGCATCAGTCGGAGTTGTAGGTGATTTTTGCGGTGTAGATGATGATGGTAATCTAGATGCATGAGCTTCAATGTTTAATGGATTTCGTGGGGAAACCGTCTGAAAAAAAGCATATTTTGAATTACGATATTACAGTCCATCTATAAGCAATTGGTGCAAAATGCTATTTCTTCTACCAAATCTTTTTAGTATTATGTCTCCAGTCACATCCCAGTCATTATTTTGTGTGATCATAGAATCAAATTTTCTGTTTCAACAGTCTACACAGGTCGGTAACTTCTTAGCGCATGGTATCATCCGTCTGACGGAGGCTGATCATGAACATCATGAAAACCCTGAAACAGCACCGTTCCATTTTTTTCAAGCGTTATTTCTTGTAATTGTTGCACACATGAAGGGACAATCAAGGTAGGCCTTAAAAAACCTTCCGATAAAACGCAGTAAAAAAACATTTTTACAGCTTGTTTCGCGATTTGACTGCTTATCCAGTCGAGCGACCCTCGGATTCAAAATTGTTTGATTCACGGTTTTAACCCATGACCCTTGTGATTGAATGTCAAGCTCCATAACCACTCGGGCACAGAGCTTATACGTGTTTTAAATGCAATTTTGGCCTTATTTAGCCAAGCTCTTGTCACTGCAAGCTGCATCGTAGCTGGCGCATCTCAGCAATGATACATCTGATACTACTTGTAGTGAAATGCTTTGAGCCGATGAAAGTTTATATTCATGAGCATGTAAAGAGACATAAAAGACATCGCTATGGGCGCGGGAAGCCAAGGGTCTGATTTCCGGGCCGGTCAAATTAGACTCAGTCAGTGGCACAGCGAGAAATCTTAAAAAAGGGGAGGACATAAACTGCAAAAGTCATCAAAAGAGTCTGATATTTCAGTCAGTTAGCAACATCTGATCTATTTTGAAAAGGGGGAGTCCATGACGCAATGCTCCTACCTCCCTTCAATTCGCTTCTGGACACAGTGTCGGCAACAGCTTGTCACCGCTGCGACACTTCTGTTGCCGAGACGTTAAGTTGCGGAGATGGGTCTCGCCACTCGTTACACGCTTCGGCGTAATACCCGAGGGTGTAACGATGATTAGACTTTTTTTAAGTGACTTTAAGGCAGGCCTTAAAAGGAGGTTATCTCAGTTACTGAATTATTCAATGAAGCAGTTCTGATATTTTTTAGTCAGTTTAATGATGTAACCAGTAACGTATTGTTTTGTGTTACTCTTTATTAAGACTTATTTGCAACTTCTTCTTTACCTCTGGTGAAGCGTTGAGAGGTGAACGAGCCGATATTGTTCGGTCAAGATCTATTTCGTCATAATTGAAAACCTCTACATAATTTTTACGAACACGAGGAGTTGGTTGCAAAGAAACCCAATTGGTATTCATTTCCCCTTTCTTTTCTTTTGCAGAAAAACTCGGAGATGAAGAGTGGAGACTTGCTTGCATGTTGCATGATGACGATGTTAATGATGTTGGATTCTCACGGGGTAGGTCTACAAAATATTACGTTTGAAAATGATTGTGAAGATTTTTTCGAAAACTTACTTACTCTTGTATCTGAAAAAGCACTAAGAAATGCTACAGTAATATAGCATAACTTCACTAATTCGGTCTAATCTTACATCACAACTAAACGGGTTGACTAGGCTCGAGCTTAAACATGAAAAAACTCCAGCTTTTAAGCTGGCTTTGGGCAATAGGCATCTTACAACTGTAGCTCTAATTAACTGCATGTCGGCCATTAAAAATTCTGCTCTAGCAACATCTAGTCTTAGCTAAGTTAAACCAAGGTCAGCAGTCTCAAACATAAATAATTTCTGTATTTAAGAACGCATACGTTATGTTATAACTAATTTACCTAAAGTAGCTTTTTTTCGATTTTGTTGGGGTTGTTTTGGTGAAGCGCTTCTCGGTGTCGAATGCTTCATGGATGCGTCAGGAAGTTCTGTTTCAGTAACTGTTAAACAAAGTGGTGTCGTGACAACCACGTCTTGCGCTATAAATTGATATCGTACATGCCGGCATTTTATAAGTTCAAAACCAGCCATGTGTAAAGGTCGGTTCATAGTTGTATTCAGTGGCGTAGGCAGGAATTTTCAATTGGGGGGGGGGGGGGGGGGTTGAAATACTTGGCCAATTGTTTATTCAATGTTGTCACTTTTGACGCGGTTGCGCCAGGCAGAGATTCATACTTACGTATGTGAAGAGCGGAAGCTATATCACAATCGTAGTATGTCGCCTACACTGAACTAAAAATTCAACAGTAATTGAGGGAGACTGCGAAGTAAGCTCGCACTCTTCGAGTCAGCAGTCACCCGTTATTTATGTCAAATGCGATCGACTCCAGCCTCGAATCGAACCCGTCACATAGGATCTGTAATCTGCGTGCGGTACCGCTATACCGCAAAAACTCACCGCTAGCTATAGTATACATGGCCAGCCGATCGCATTTGACAAATACAGTGGCGCACACAGGATTTGGCAAAGGGGGGTGCACAACCGGGGATCTGGGAGCTTGGCCCCCAGCCACCGACGACGTTTTGCAATTTTCACGTGAAAAATACTCATTTTAACACACTTTTTTGTCGAAAACTAGCATGCGGTGAGTGCAGTCACTATAAACATTGCAAAAATATTGTTGCAGCTTATGTCTAAAAGCAGATGCTTGGCTAAAATAAGTGAGAAGAAGCTGCTGCAAGGGGGGGGGGGGGGGGGGGACCTGGAACCGATCCTCCCCCCCCCCCTTTTGCGTGCGCCTATGGACATTAATATACCGGGTGGCTGCTAACTCAAAGAACGCAAGCTCTCTTCGCAGTCTCTCTCAGTTACCGTTAGCTTTTCTGTTCACAGTAATTTAAAAATAACCTCAGTTATTTATCTTATCTACTACAATAGTTGTTGTTCTCATCTTCCCATCCATGAATACGGGACAAGGGTCAACGCTTTTCGTAACTGATAGATTGATTTCTTTATCTGTATCCTCCTATCACAAGAAAGCGGCGGAGACGCTCCCCGCTTAGGAGTTGCCTTAGTTTCCAAGTTTTTCCGATATATATTTTTTTGACTTCTTTAATTCGCTGTTTGCCCGATTCCACCAAGCAGAGATGATCATCGTGAAGCATCATATCCAAGGACGCAACAACAAGACTAGGTTGGGAGTTAAACCATCAACCTTGCGATCATGTTCGTCGTAAAAATGGCGCCCTAACCACTTCGCCACATGCTGACTCAATTGCGATTGTGCTTGCATTGACCGTCTATTTTATAGACTGGAAACTCAGCGCGAGAGAAAAAGGCATGTATAATAGAAGAAACAAACTTTGCTCCCAGACGGAGCCTTTTTTCTCGCACGCTCGATCTGTTCTGTATACATGATTCGCTAGCGCCTAGCGCTGAATAAGCTCTATAAAACAATTAGTTATACTGCATAATGTACAAAAATAACAATAAAAATTTACATTCTGCGCTGTTTGTTTTTCCGGTACGGTAACAAAACGGAGAACTTGAACAAACAGCGCAGACGCTTTTTCGTGATAGGAGGATAAGTATACAAATAAATAAATAGATATTGTAACAAACCCAACTTATAGGTTTTCAATGTACTGCGTAGACTAATTTACTCATACGATATGCTTAGCAATATAACGATATGCTTAGCACTGCGATTGCGAATACTATCACGCAGATTTGGCGCCAGAGCAGTCGACTTAGTGGGCCTAAAGTTTGAAATTAAGCACAAAAGCCGCTGTCTTCAAAAGAGTAAGCTTCTTAATTGGGGGGGCAAGCATGTCGATTGGCTCCGGCCCTGCTCTCACGAATTTACAGTATAGATAAATTTTGTAGCTAAGAGGACGGTGATCATTTGTTTATTATCATCTTATATTGTAGAGACAAAAAGTCAGTGGTAACATTGTTGTTGTGTGTATAGAACGAATTCAGACTTGCGAGAAATTTCTGTCATATTCAAGCTTTTTAATAAAGTTCATATCTTGCTTTAGTAACTCTGTCAAACCTTTACAAAAATCATATCCAAAAATGCAACAACAAAGCTTGAGTAGATTAAATAATTATTGAACCAATAGTTTTCTGATCATTGCTGTAGGGTAAATTATATGCTCAGGGTCGTATTTAGACAATGAGAGACCCAAGGCTATTTCCATTTTTCTCACCAGAAATCGATAAAAGCCAATAAAATGTTTTTATGTCCGCAGATGTGGTGTTTTTACGGAAAATATCGGTGAAGAACAAAAAAAAGGTCTTTGGTGGTCGTGATAAGGCCTCTTAATTTTCTCTTAGGCCTCCCATTGTCTCCGAGGCCCTAGGCTTCAGCTTGCTTAGCCTATGCCTAAATCCGGCCCTGCATATGCTCCAGTCCGCAATACCTCATCTGCCGTGCCAACAACGAAAGCCTATACATATTTATCTATTGTAAGCGGAGATATAATTAATCGTATTACAATGATTATATGACTACTTCAGAAATAGCAATATCGTAGGATTACAATAACTACAAATAAAAATAAGCTGAACCAAAACTAGTAAAGCTCAGTTATACTTCTCATGTGACAAGCGATTTGTTGTTGGCTACCAAACGAAGGTATGATGGCCGAATCACTGAACGACTAAAGCTTCAATAATAGGCTACCGACAAAAAGACAACTCCAATTAAGGCATAAAAATTTTTCCTAGCAGTAATTAAACTTTGCAGTTGGCGCTGAAAGTTTTGTGCACCATATTATGCAATTGAATAGACGCGTTATGTTTTCATTTTCGTGCAAAATTTGGCTTACCGGTATAACAAAAACGCTAACTTTATTGCGCAACGAACTTATGATAAAAACAAAGCAGCAGAGACTGGCGATATATTCTTGAATTTCCGAATTTTGCGGTTTAAATTATAATATCGTAAGCCTATCGCAATAATAAAAAATACTGCTGAAATCGATACCACTCAAAAAAAAAAAGAAAACGCCCCAGTTTCAAGAAAATTACGAAGAAGCGACGGGCAACTCACAATTCGCATGCATAAGCACTTTATATCTTTTAAAACCGTGATACTGCGTGCTATTTAGGCTATTACTTTTACCTTTTTATAAAGTGTGTGGGGTTTTTTCAGAGCAAAATTTTTGAATAGAGTTTCATAATTTTGATTTTACGATATTATTTTATGTATCATTTCTGCTGCCCATTTGCAATCGCTCACAGAAGGTTGCAGCAGCATAGCTTTTATTGCGCGAGATTGACCAGACATCGCTGTCGACCCGGAACAACTGAAGCGTGAAAGAAAAAAAGGCATAATTCAAAGTTTGCAGTCCATGTAATAGAAAGTCTATGGTGCAAGGGCGGTAAACAATATTGTGACGCAACTATGACACTTCGTTCGTAATTGAGCAACGTTAGGACAGCGGGCTTGCTGTGATGTTACAACAATCGCAGATGAAGCAAAGACGAAAATTATTGTTTTTTACAACAACTCAACGAATATCGGCTACAAAAGCACAAACGTTGTAAAACCAATGGGGGAGGATTGAACCCCCGAACCCCCCTTCTTGCCTACGCCTGTGGTAGTACTTTTGCAGCTATGAACCGACCTTACTGACGTGCCAACTGAACTTGTGACGGCACAGATTCAAATTTAACCAGTCCACATGTCCGATTTATGTGGGCTTTAAGCCCACATTAATGTGAGCTTGTTTCTGTAAGCTCTTTGCATCACAATTAAATTTTTGATGTCATAAATAAAAAAAGAGATTATGACTTCAAGCCCACATCAATGTGGGCTCAAAGCCCAACATAAATTGGACATGTGGACTAGGTAATTGTGTCACACAAGCATTTGTGAATACATTGTGAATTATAGAAAGGCCTAATGCTTTGTACAGCACAGTGCCTATTGAAAGGTGGGCTGCTGCATGATTGTAAGAGACCTAGGTCGTATTCTACCATTAACTTACCACTTTTACGCTATCTCACTAAATAACTTCATGACTAGAGCAAATAGCCCAAAACAGCACAGTTTCGCAATATTTTACGCTCTCTGATAGTCTACTACAAACCTGATCGTAATGGTAATTTGTCTAGCGCAACACATTCGTGTTGGCGCAGGGAAAGTTCAGCTACTTCCAATTCGCGCAATGCTTCTGTTACTTGATCATTGATTCGAGATGGAGGAAATTGAACAAGTTTGTGGTGCAGTTCATCTCTAACGTCTCTCATATCTGGTCGATCTCGAGCGTTTTGTTGCCAACATTCTTTCATTTTTTCATACAGCAAGAGCAGCACAGCTTTTGACTGATCACATGCTTCGGGATCTGTAAGTTCTTTGATGTCCAGCTCTGGTCGCTCTCCTTTCTTGATATCTTCAAGATAAGGCATCTTTACTGATTGGTCGGTCACAGGACCTTCCCTTCTCAATATTAAGTAAATTATCATTCCGTAACTGTAGGTGTCATTGCTTGGTATTAATTTCATAGCTTGATTTTTTAGTAGTTCTGGGGCTGCATAGATTTCTGTGAATTCGTTGGATGTCACTGTTCGGCCCCTTAGAGTTGTCGTATTGCCAGTCAAGTTTGATAATACTGAGCCGCCAAAATCAGCAATTTTACAACGAAGGGAATTGGTTAGCAGTATATTTTCTGCCTTCAGATCCCCGTGAACTAGTCGTTTGCCTGAAAGAAGGTTGTGTATAAAGCTGATTCCATTAGCAATGTCGTCGCTAATGCGAAGACGCAGCAAAGTCCCGATTGGCACGTCTTTATCTCTTAGCATTTCCATGAGGTTTCCACTCGGCAAATACTCCATAATTATAGCAACAAAACCTTCCCATGAAGACAGCCCGAGCAATCGAACCACATTGTCATGATTCGCATGTTGAAGATGCTTTACTTCATCTGATATCCTGTAATTCAACTTTTTTGAATTATTATCAATTTATTTAATAAATTCCGTCGCCATAAACTAGCAATGCCTGGCTCAGAACAATTAAGTAGCTGCTGCAACTAAGCTGTGTAATACTAATCAAATAGAAAAAAGTGTTCGCTCTAGACCCGGGATGTCCATATTGTCCCACCTGCGGCCTACTTAATGTGTGAATGCGGCCCACCTCCGACTCATCACTTAATATGTGGATGCGACCCACTATCGACCCATTGAAAAATATTTTTAGAGTCTTATCTTTGCTCTGCACGAATAGTTTCAGAGAAAACAGGACGTCTGAGAACGTGAAGACCATTTTTGCTTTTCACTTAAATTTTCTGAGGAAACAGGACGTCTGAGGATGTAAAGATTTATTTTTGCTCTTCACCGAAATTTTACAATAAAACGTCTGAGATTATGGTGGTTTTGCGGTCCAGTTGATATTTTAGTTCGCAATGCGGCCCATTTAATAAGAAGGTTGGACATTCCTGAAGACCAAGGATTTTTCGATGGGGTTACGCAATACATTTGCAGAAGTTCCTCATATCTTTTAAACACGTTTCGCAACATCTACTAGAGTTTCTAGGCTGATAAAATATTTGCTTCTCCTTTCTCCCTCAAGTAAAAATGTGCCCCAGTATAAGCTGCGAACAAACAGTAGAGCAGTCAAACCAAAAGTATGCTGGTACAAAAACGAAGTACCAGTATTCAACCTCCAAAAATGCAATCACTACACCACAAGCATTACTGCCTGTTTTACCGTTGGGAGCCTTCTAATGTGACATCACCTAACAGCCGGAAACAGGCCGTAGTGTTTTATCATGTAGTGATGTTATTCACGTAAATATAGCACCTATCAAACGTCGGGTATTGAACACTTTGCCCGATCAGATTACTGTAGCTAACAATAAAGTATCGGTACACAAAAAAGCCTTACTTCTTTATGAATTTCTTTTTTTCGGCATATCTTCCCGAAAAAGGAATGCATTTAGCTGCTATTGCTCCCAGAGTTTTATGGAATCCGGCTCTAACAACTCCAAATGATCCTTTACCGAGAGAGCCTTCTTCGCCAACAATGCATCCGATATCTTCACACTTGAAAGTTTGTACCTAAAGAGCAAGGCAGCTTGGTTGGCTGTAATGCATACGGTTGTATCCTTTTGATGTAAAGGAACGACTTAATTCCTAGCATATCGTTACGTTACCACTTGAGAATCTTCTAATTTACAACGTCTGTAGCTACTTTTTTTTTACAAAAAGTAATTTCAATGCCATATATGGTAAAGAAAAAGAGTTCTTAGAAGAGGAAAAGAATTTTTATTGGAAAAATAATTAATATTTTTTGAGAAGAGCACTTAAGACCACGCCGCCGGGTGTGATAAACTTCTTCGTGAAAGATACTGGCCAAGTTTGAAAAGCAAGTGCAACGTACCTCTTTTATATCTAGCTCAGGCTTATTCATGTTCATTATTGTAGTCTGCTTTTGTGTGCTTTTCATGATTTCCAAGATGCAAGAGAGCGCGAAAATGCTTGAATATGCAGAAAACTTCAGCAGAACCTCAAGGCACCACCAACAGTAAAGCCAAGCCAGGTGCTCACTCCATGTAATGACATGCAAAGCATCAACACTTACGTCTTAATGCCTTGATGGCATTGCTGTAGTTTGATTTTAAACACATAATTTTCTGCAAATAAATAACTAATCTATTTGTTAAAACTTTTGTTTTAATCGCAACCACGCTTGCGTTTTGGCTCAATTGTCTATAGGCTACTAGAAATTGAAAATGACCGACAGTTTAAATTATCATCATCCGTCGCTTCCTACCTGTATTACGTTTGGCCTATGGGTTGGTATTTTCACTAATTCTGATTTATCGTTGTTTGTTTGAGCGTGTACGTAACTGCGCTGTACAAACGTAATGCTATAAAAAAAAATAAGCTAATAACTTCTTAACACCTTTTTCCTACCTGCATGTTATGCTCTTTTAGCGTTTGTCGTTTTGTTACCTCTTCTCTTTTCTTGTTCCATTTTAATATGTCGTTGATCTTATTGTGTTCTTTATCGTGGGCACGTTACGGAAGTATAATTATGACTCTATTGTTAAGTGAAGCTGCGAAAACGTCGTAATGTGACGAAAGCTTGAAATGATGAACAATTTACAGCCATTCAAATAGCCGGAGTGGGTAAAACATCTACGGCAACTTTTGAAGGAGGTCGTTATAGCGCTCAGGTCGCTTTCTTGCAAAAGCGAGGATAAAATAATAGGCCTAATCAAGAAACTCAGTGCTGCTGATAACTCATTGTCGTTGCTGCATTTTACTTTGGTGGCTGCTGCTTATTGGTGTCACAGTAAGAAGAAAAAATGACAATTTATCAAGTTTTAATCTCAGCTCCAACATCTTGTTTGAGATGGATTAAAACGCTATTTTTGCATTGAATTATTTTTCAATGATTTACCTCTTACTCATGGGTGCAAATCCAGAAAGGGGATGGGGGGATGTGTCCCCCAATAATCCGGCAGCATACCCCGATATTTTTTACGAGAGTGGAAAATTCTCCATACAAGCCAATTTACATCCTCCAAATCGAAAAATGATCAGTTTTGCTAAATCATCTCTCCCAATGCTCAGCATAGATTTGCACTCCCGCCCTTACTAAAATGAAGCATAAACTTGCTGCTTGCGGCACCTTCTTCAATATCAATAATGTAATCAATCTCATCAAAAGCTTACTATCAGGTCTTGCTGGTTTCGTTTTTAGTGTAGCTAATCTTTACAGCATTATAAAGTAATTTTCACTAAGTAAAAGCCTACTTCAAGCAGTTTTAATACACCATCTACGTCTGCTTTTAGGCCAATCAGACCAATTGGAATAGTGATAGCTTTGCTCTGACGTTTATTAAAGCTTGGACAAAGTTTTCTCAAAACAGGAACCTTTTAAACTTAACGCTTCAGGTGTAATCAATATGCTGTGCTATTTCAACACTGCTTAAACGATAAAATCCCCCAAAGGTTTACCTGAGTTGCTATATTTATTTAAACTATAAGGTTTTTGATTACATACTGTAGCAAACTCTCTGAAGCATTGATTTGCTGTTGTGTCAATACATAACTTCTATTGCGTTTTACGAAAGCACGTAACAAGTTTCATTGCTTTTGCTTTGCCACTAGAGCAAGTAAGTATTAAGTAACATTATAACTTACCGATATCAAATATTAATATAATACGCGTAAGACAGAAAACGCCAATTTTTTGTATATATTTTACTGGGGTTTTTGAAATAGTTTTTTATTTAAAATCTACAACAATTGGTTCGTTTCTAAAACCTTTTTAATGTCACATATAAAAGTATAGATAGGCATCTATAATTAGGAAATTAATTTTTAAGAAAGGCGTAGAAGGATAAGTTGTCGAGTGTCTGCTACTATCAAAGTCGTGATAATTAATCATTGCGCAATGTAATTATCTGAGCATAAGTGTTTCCACTTTTTGCCATTTTAAAGATGCTTTCACAATTTTTGCTCATCTAAAAATAAAGAAATTTTGGTTGTGGGCCAACCTATTAATCATACGTTACGCTAGGCTGCGTTCAAGCAACTTCATAGCACTTCTTTATAATTTGTCCACGAACTTCAAAATAGGATCATTTGTCTATCCCAGTAATTTTTAAGCAAAATTTTGTTGGCGACTTTGATACCATTTAAGACTACAGAAACCAGCTAAACGCTTGCTACTAGCACGTGAAATTTCCAAATATTTTGCCAACCTCTTTGAGAAATGGAGCATGCGGGGGCTTGAAATTAACACAATCGCTTTGATAACGTCAACATATCCACGCGTGACGTTATGGAAGCGTCATTGATAAAGCAAACTACCTGGAAAAAGAGAAACATTGTTCGTTGCTTGCAGTTTACGGCTTAAACTCGCTTTTTTGTATTTGCGATGTAATCAAACAGCCGTGACGTCACTTTTTTTAATTACTTTTATCAAAGGATGTATTTTTTACCAGTCGCCTGTTTTTCATTAAGTCTCGTTGCTTATTAAAAACTGATATGAGACGGCATAATCTCCACAAACTATGTAGACCTCTAAGTTATGCCAACCTACCTGCAAAACCTCAAAGTGGCGATATTTTAGCAACGTTGTGTCTCTTGACTATTAACACTTGCTTTTGCAGTAAAAAAACTCATAATCCTTTATGTTATATCTATTGCAAGTTGTATCATTGCAGTGTATATTCATCGCATGCCAGTAGGATTTAGCCCCCATGCTCTGCCCACTATATTTATCTGCATTGTAATGCATATGTGTGTGTGTACTGTGTATATCCTGGGTTGGTGGAGTTATGCGCGTACATTACATATGCGTGTACATCCTGTGTTGGTGGAGTAAATAAAAAGCATCTAGCAAAAAAACTTTCAAAGTACTAAGTCTAGCATGTCTTACGATTTCTTCAGCATTTCCCAGCACCGCCACAGGAGCTTTAGAGATGCTGCTGAATATCATGCCAATTAATGAATTCATTTTGTCAGAGGCAGTAAAAGGTTCATATCGGTTATCCCGTGTGAGCTTTCGGCCTGCCAAGACAATTGGTTCAACAAGAAAGACCAAAAATCATGTAGACGTATGCAGTGAAACAAAGGAAAACTTGTCTTTGCTGAGTATGCCAGCTGACCTAATGACTAAAACAAAAGTGTTTGGAAAACAGTACAAATGCCTTGTTATGGAACGCAATGACGCAGTGCAGTATGAAAATGCGTTAGAACCAAGCATAATCAGAAGCTACCAGGGAGTCGAACCGAACCCGAACCTGAACCGTGAACCGGTAAAAACCGCTTTTTTTCGGTGAACTCGAACCGAGCTTGAACCGTTTAAATTTGAGATCATTGAACCTGAACCGAACCCGAATCCTTAATATTTCAAATCTGTGAACCTGAACCGAACTCGAACCTTTAAAGTTTTAAGCAAGTGAACCCGAACCTATAATATTTTGTGAACATAAACCTGAACAGAAATCGTTTAGTAACAATGTTTGAACCTGAGCTGATTCTTAAAAAATATTAATAAAAATCTCTAGACATGTGCTGCGATGCGTAACATTCTTTCTGCTTACTTGGAGTTTTTTCTCGTTCTTCCGGTAAATTTACAATAACCTCAACTAAATCTAGTCAGGTTTTTTATTTGTTGACGTATCGTTGGCACTGACGACCAACATTATCAGAATGATAAAACACTGACCTATTTCAACCTTTGCAACATTCTTTCTGCTTTTCAAAATTTAATAAATTTTTACATTTTTATTTAACCTTAATTGATTCAGGCATCAAATCAAAATCAAATCTTCATTATACTCGCCGTATTACGCCGGGGCCCATCTCCGCGGCTTAGCGCCTGGGCAGCACAACTCCGAAGAAACGTCGCAGCGGTGGCGAGTCGTTGGCGACACTGTGCCGATTTGACCGGCCCGGGAATCGAACCCCAGACCACTCGCACCGATAGTGTGCGCTTAGCGACTGAGCTAACGGCCGGTCCTTTGATTCGTGCATGCAATATATTTCGTTATTTTAATGATATAAGACCCTAATTTAGTTTTTGGCCAAATTAAAGATTTTGAAGTGAACCCGAACCTGAACCGCGAACCGGTAAAAACCGCTTTTTTTCGGTGAACCCGAACCGAACCTGAACTTTTAAAATTTGGATTTAGTGAACCTGAATCTCACCTGAACCTTAAAAAATTGGTTTCGATGAACCCGAACCCGAACCTTTAAATTTTGGTGCAACTAAACCCGAACCGAACGTGAACCCAAATTTTTGAAAAGTTTTGAACCTGAACCGGAACTGAACCGTTAAAAATAAAATTTCTTAAACCTGAACCGAAGCGATATTATAAACGGTTCGACTCCCTGAATGCTACACTGACGGATTCAAGTTAAATAGAAAAGCTGGTGTGAGTTTTGACATTGAATACGCATCAGGCTCTCAAACAGATGAAAATTTTTTCAATCTTGGAAGATATAGCGCGGTTTTCCAGCAGAAGTCTTTGCTATAGCTGAAGTAGCGAAGAAACTGATCATGGAAAAAATAAATGAAAAAAATAATAATTTTAGCGGATAGCCAAGCAGCAATTATGGCAATCCAAAATAATATCGTGAAATCTAACACAGTATTAACATGCATTAAAAACCTGAATATATTGGGTAAGTACAATGATGTTCACTACAGTCATTAGCAAAAGTTTAAGACCAGTTATCAGAAATTATGCATTTTTGCTGTCTATCCTCTCCAGAATACAAATTACTGCCACTGCTGGTATATTTTGCTCGTAAATTTAGTATAACACATTGTGAATGCTCAAATTACAAATTGTAAAACAGTAACACGCAATTTTAGTACTTTGTGTGTCCTCCTTTGTTCTTTATCACCGCCTGGATTCGTTTTGGCATACTGCATATCAGTTTCTCACAATAGTCTCTTGAAATTTCTTTGACCCATACCTCTTTTATAGCATGGTTTAATGCTCCAGCACTTGAAGGTTGTTTTTCTGCAACCTTGTTTTTGAGTATTTCCCAAAGATTCTCGATTGGGTTTAAATCTGGGCTGTTTCCAGGCCAGCCCAGTGTTGCCACATTTTTTTCTGAAAGGAATTGTTTCACAATCTTCGAGCGATGACACGGAGCACCGTCGTGCATGAAAACTGTGCACTGATGAATATTCATATGCATTTCAAGTTTTTCTTTTAGCAAATCCACATACCTGGAACCGTTCATTGTACTTCCTGGGGGCAAAAAATACAATCCAGCAGTACCAGACCTGGAAAATGCCCCCCAGACCATTTGACTCGGTGGGTGTTTCATTGTTGAAACTGTGTATCTTTCCTCAAACCTTTTACCCACAGGCCTTCTAACGTTCTTTTTTCTCACCACAAACTGCTGTAGAGTACACTCATCGGAAAACATGATCTTAGACCAGTCTTCAGATGTCCATGCTGCATGTTCTTTTGCAAATGCCAGACGCTTTGATTTCATAAGAGGAGTGAGCCTGGGTTTGCGAGCTGGTTTATATGATTTAAGACCAAAGTTAAACCTCAAACGCTGAGAAACTGTGGTGATGTGAACGTCTGTCCCTTTCCCAAGCAGCGCAGCACGAATTTTCTTCAAAGAACTTGTTGGGGAACGTACAGCAATTCGCTTTATTGTCAGATCATCTCTAGGGGATGTTTTTTTGGGTCTCCCACTTCTCTTCAAGTCTTTGTAACTCCCGTAATTATTGAAATTTTTAAGGGCTGTGTGCACAGCAGTCTTGCTGCACTGCATCTTCGCACTGATTTCTCGTTCAGAGTAGCCTTCTTCACTTAAAACCACAATTTGGGCTCTTTTAGTCTCGGAAAGAGAAGATTTTTTGCCCATTTTCAAGAACTGAAACAGCAGCTAGTACACAACTGATTACGCTGTAAAACCAATCGAAATGAAGTAAAATAGGTTCTTCGTGAAAACAACCCATGTGTTGGTGATGGACAGATGGCTGATGCAATTTCATTAGGATATTGCGTCATATAAAACTGCACTATGCGATAATAATGATAAAATCTACAAATACCTTAAATCTGAAAGACTGGTCTTAAACTTTTGCTAATGACTGTATTGCCTGCACGCGGCGCCACTCCGGCATCCAAGGTAATGAGAAGGCAGATATCTTAGCTAAATCAGAATCAGCATTAAACTGCTTGGGGCCTGAACCTTTTATTTCAATCCCATATGCTAGTTGTCGTGCTACAATAAAGGATTGGAGTGTCACAAATGGAAAACATCTTGGATAAAACGAAAGGACTGCTTGAGAACAAAAGAAAATGTAGAGTAGGCTTCGCCCCAGTTAACTCAACAACTTGGTCTTTTGAGGCTCAAAAGATCTACATTAAATGAAGTGTTGCAAGTTCTCACAGGCCACTGCAATTTACAGAAACACTGCAGCACCATGGGATATGACGTATCATTGACATGTCCAAAATGTAACCTGGAAGAAGAAACTCCAAATCACCATCTTGGAGAATGCACGTACTACCAAGCCCTAAGAAAGAAGGTTTTTGGTAAGGAAAAAAACACCATAAAGTCAGTAGTCGGAAAACTAAATGTAAACCTACTGGCAAAGTATCTGCTGCAGGCCGGAAGACTTGATGAATACGGCCAATAGTGAATTAAATAAACGTCGTCGTCGTCGTTTGGCGGGGCATCTCTTCCAAGACAGATGGCAGGACCAAGGCCGAGGGTTTATCCTTTTACCACCCTGGCCATCAAACTTCTTGGGTCAGATGCTGACTGTAAGGGACTTCAGCCAGCATCTTGTTTCCTCATCCAAAACCATTAGACCAAACATACCTCGGGGTGCCCGATGTATGGGACACTGTGAGATAATGTGATCTGCGGTTTGTTCACTGGCACCACACTCACAATTCGCTAGAGGAGCGAGACCCCATTTGTACATGGACGAACAGAAACGTCCAACACCAGAATGCAGACGGTTGAGCTTGACCCAGGCTGCCCTCGGTAGACCCATACCCAAGGGTCTGGAGCTAGCCTTGGGAATGAAAGCGTGGAGTGACAATGCGTTGGCAGAGTACTCCGTGTCCCATTTCGTGTTCGTCCACTGGGCTGCACGGACGTCCATCTCAGAAAGACTGTCTAGTAATTTCCGATGTCTGATACAAATGAGTGTCTAGATTTCAATCTCTCCCTACATACGTCCTGTGACTCATGAAACTGGCCATGTAAAATGTGGTCAGGGTCCAGGGAGCTGCGGTTGGCTAGGGAGAGTGTCGCTCCTTGGCGGCGAAGCTCAGCTGGCTGGATGCCTGAAAGAACCGGAAGGTAGACCGATGGAGTGGGACGCAGGCACCCAGTGACAATGCGCAAGGCGTCATTTAATACACTGTCGATAAGCCGTATGTGAACGCTGCGGCACCAGACTGGTGCGCAGTACTCGGCAGTCGAGTAGACCAGAGGCAGGGCAGCTGTGCGTAATGTATTGGCGCTAGCACCCCAACCTGTTCCAACAAGTCGCCTCAACAGCGAGACGCGAGCACATAACTTCTTGCGCAATGCTTCCAGGTGAGGACGATATGTGAGCGATCTGTCCAGTTTGACCCCAAGATAAGTGGGAACTGGACAGAAAGGTAAAGTCTTACCGATGTTACAGCCCTGAAGCTCACGCTTAGCCTCTCGATTGTGGAGGTGAAAGGCCGCCGTCACCGTTTTAGTGTGGCTAAGCTTCAGTCGCCAGGTCTGGAGATATTCCGAGAGTGTAGTCATATCCTGGCTTAGAGTCCTTTCCAACTCCTTCCATTTTCCAGATGTATGAAGTATCGTCAGGTCGTCGGCACAGGCGAACTTCTTGGAGGTTATGGAGGGGATATCATATGTATAGATGTTCAAAAGGAGGGTGGCTAGGACCGATCCCTGGGGGACGCCATTTCTCAGGCATCGTAACCTGCTAGGCTTGCTGTCGCCAGTTGCAAGGGTGAAGCTTCTGTTGCGTATAAGCTCCATAATCATACGAACCATGTGCTTGTCCGGCAGAAGCCGCAACAGCTTGCAGGTGAGGCCACGGTTCCAGACACTGTCATAGGCAGCTGTCAGGTCAATAAAGACGGCACCGGCCTTCTTTTTCGCTTCGAATGCATTCTCAATGCTTTCCGTGAGCAAAGTGACTTGATCCACGGTGGATCTTCCGCGTCGAAAACCTGCCTGTTCCCGTGGGAGCAGAGGGTCAATAAGAGGTTCGACGCGGGCGTAGATAAGTCGCTCGAGAATCTTGTAGGGAACACAGAGCAAGGAGATCGGACGATAGCTCCTTGGTCCTCTACCGGTTTCGAAGGCTTTGGGACCGCTACTACTAGCGCTCTTCTCCAGATCTTAGGAATTTTGAGGTGGTGCAGGCAAGAAGATAGGAAGCCACGCAGCCAAGATTTTAAGCCGGCTCCAGCATGGATTATTAGCTCCGGGCAAATGGAATCAGGTCCAGGAGCTTTGCCTGGTTTTAAATGTTGGAGGGCAGCAGCGAACTCCCCACGGGAGAAACTCCCGGAGACATTCGCAGGATGTAATGGATCAGCCCTCCAAAGGTCAGACACTTCCTGTAAAACGAGTCGAGATGAGCGTCGATTCTCACTCTCGTATTTCCCGTTTTTAACCAGCTGAGAAGCAATAGCATCAGCTAAAACGGGACATTGACGAGGGGATTGTCGTGACCTACCAGTCAAGTTGTTTATAGTATTCCATGCCAGCCGGCTGGAGCGCGAAAAGTCAATGTTGCGGACCGTCTCTAACCAGCGATTTCTCCGCTTCCCGTCGAGCCTTGTGAGTAGGGCTGTGGCAGCCCTATCCGCATCAGGGCCCCCAGGTGACTTCAGGAAATGCTGATAGAGGTCTTCACACTCCGCATCCCAGCAAGGTATGTGGTTTAATCGTCGACTACGAGGGATGCATTTCTTCGCCGCAGTGCTTATTACCTTGCAAAAGCACTGGTAAACCTGATCGATGTTCTGAGATTCAGGTGGCGGTATACTCTTGGCCAGTTTGTTGGTTAGGTTAGAATAGTGGTCCCAGTTGGCCTTGCGGAAGTTCCATCGCTTTACAGGCTTGCTCGGTTTTGGATGAGCAAGTTTGGGTGGACTTATAAGCGAGGGTCGGTGTTGTGACCTTGGGAACTTTCCTAAGATACGTCTGTCAGGTAAGCGACTGTCCAAATCGACACTGGCAAATGCAAGATCTGGGTTGGTGTCTGTTTTCCAGCGGCCAGAGTGGAAACTGGCGGCCTCCTTGGGGCTATATAGCAAGTTGAAGTTGTTGGCACTGGCCCAGCCAGCCAGGCATTTACCATCTGGATTGCTATTATCATAGCCCCAGTCAACATGGTGGCAGTTGAAGTCGCCAGCATAGAGGCAGGGATGGGGGAATGCTGGAAAATCAGATGCTTGCATCCGTGTTGGAGGGGGTTTGTAGAAGTTGAATATTTTATAGTTATCAACATCCACGCACACCCACTCGATCTCCGATGTTGGTGGGGACTGGTCGATTAGGATCCACTTCAGACGCTCATGGACAAACGTAGCAAGACCATGTTTCCTGCTCAAGGAAAACCCAGCTAGATGGTAGCTTGGAAGATCAAGCCTTTCTACCGAGGTGCAATGGGTTTCCTGTAAGAGGATGACGAGTGCCTCACACTGTAACGCAAGATGATGCAACACGCTCATCTTGCTTGCAGTGAGGCCTTCGATGTTCAGTTGGAGAATGCTGGGCCTTTGGAACTTGTTGACGGTGCGCCGAAGATGCGCATCGCCCCGTCCTGAAAAGGACGTTTGTCACTGCCCAGCTTGAACATCGTTAGGTGTCCCGCCGTTAAAGCAGATTCGGTTTCTGTCAGCCAGAATTGAATAGCGTAGACAGAGTAACGCTCCCGGCTACGGGAAAGCATCTGCCATCCGGAAAGTGCCATCCGGAGAAATAGACGTGAAAGCGGTGAAAATTGTTATGGGCCTAAATTATGGCCTACACAATGTGCCAATGAGGATTGAACCTGGTCGGTCTCCTCTGGCACTACCGCCTTTTAACAATAATAATAATAATAATATATCTATTGCAGTGATCTTTAAACTTTGTTCATCATTATCTACTTTGCTCTGCGAATTTTTTTGTCTGATCTATAGAGATCAAAACAATGCGTCCTCTAAAGATGGTCTCCCAGAGACGTCCTCCAAACAACAGGAATAGGTCAATGGCTCAGAAGCAATTTGCCGCTTCAAATCGTGCAATTTTGATTCAGTCACGTCAAGTCAGAAAACAATATCTTGCGATCTCTGTTGAGACCTCTCCCGATCCACCGGAAGGTGCCGATCTCCAGTTTGAAGCAGATTGATCTATTCATTCTATTGCATAAACTATAATTTAGTTTCCATTAGCCAGCCTTTAAGCTCAGTCGTTAAGAACATTGCTATAGGTGCGGAAAGTATGGTGTTCGACTCTCTGGCTGCATGGTCAAATCGTACCTAGTGCCGCAAACGGCTCGCCACCGCTGAGACGTTTTTTCGTAGCTGTATAGCCCAGGCTTTAAGCTGCGGAGATGGGACCCGCCACTGGTTACACCCTTAGCGCAAACATAATGATTTATTTTTTCTTTTCTGTTGGCTACAGCCGCATATTCAGTTGCGTAATAATTCAAATGATCATCACCAAACACCCACTTATCAATCCTGTGGTATAAATTTTCTGACTAACGTAGCTTTAAAAGCTTTTAGGCAATTCTGATTTAGTTGCATTTAGTATCCCAATTAGTCGCATACGCTAGGGGTGTAAAGTGCAATTACACCAGGGATTGCTAACTTGCTAAGTAGGGATGGCTAACTAGCTTTTCGTCACGCATGAGTAACAATCTAAACTTCTGCGAGTTGTATCAAGATATGCAATTGAAAAGCTTTCTTTTTCAATAAAAGTGAGTGATTTTGTGGATGTGACCCAATGATGGTCCTAATAGAGTTTGCGAGCTTGAAAAGTAGAACTTCCTGTCTCTAACCAAAGGTTCTGAGAATGCAAAGGCAGTTTTATGTTGTACATTGATAAAGTAGGCTAAATTCGTTTGGAATGGCCCATTGGCCCACGCCTAATCGGCTTGCCAGGGACTGCTGATTGCAAAATAGTGAAATGTGTCAGAAACGCTATCTTTATTTTTTACAAATGATGTACATTCCGTTTTTTAGTCTACGCACTATGTATGTAATCACTGATCCGTTGTTATGCCCTTACAGAGTAAACCTTGTGTCCATTGTAGGGATGTGCCGAGTCGAGTCCGAGTACTCGACCGAGTCCGAGTATTGATTGATACTCGGCCGAGTATTACGGCATTATCATTTTGACCTATTTTTTGCTTATTATCCGAATTTGAGTCGAAATTAAGACTTCTACGGACGTGATGTTTTTTTTTTTGTTCTTCATCTGATTTTGAGTTCATATTTTGACGTTGTAGATACTCGGACTCGGCCGAGTAATGTCGTAATTACTCGTTACTCGGCGAGTCCGAGTAATTTTCCTTGAGGCACATCCCCAGTACATTGCGCAATCGCAGCGCGTTGTCATTTAAATTTCGTAACTGTGCTGATTGCTGCAGTATTTTTAACCAGATGCCAGAGCGACCGTGCAGAGGACACGATTTGAAACGCGGTCGCTTCTTGTAGTTTTCCCAAGTTTCTGATTTGCGGTCGACTGTTTTATCTTTTTAGTTTACAAGTTGTTTAATACAGTTTATGAAAAGGAGAGTGTTGTATCTTCCGACGAGAGGTCGAGAGCTTATATTCAAACGGACTTTTAGTTGCGGTCACTTTAAAAACAACGTGTTTTCAGTAAACCTACGCAGCTTTGTATGTGCTGACTATACGAGTAGGAATACGCTTCAATAAGCATAATATACTTTTATGCAGTGATAATAAACTAATGGAAGATTCTTCTACTATAAAAGAGCAGTGCAAGCTGATCTATACGTGTGCATTTTTACGTATGGATTGCAATGTACGGTATAGGTTTGCTTACATCACAAACATGCACCATCTGAGTATAGGCTAAATCAGTGGTTCTTATGGGCTCGACGCTTCGACTGAAACCCAGGATTCGGTGAGGCTGTAGCAGGGGTTTGGCCAAGATCAGAAGAAGCTCACACAAATACACCGTTTACACAAATACAAAAAAAAAGCGTAAAGTTGTTGTGAATTAGTACTTCCGTATGGAATTCATGTTTTGCTAGTTTTGTTTGATTGAATAAAAAGATATCATTTACAACTAATAGTTCATAGCTGGCTTAAGTTTACGCAGAGCTTTTGAATTATAAGTCATAAGTAGGATCAGATCAGGGGAGATGCATCCCCTCACCAGCCATTTTCAACGTTATTTTCGGTGAATGCAATTTTTCCATAATTTCGAACCTTTTTGATAACAATGATCCTCACGCTTTAACCACGCATAGTCGCATAAATCGAAAATGTGCGAACAAACTATGTATGCACAACAATAGCTATTTTAAGCATAAAGTATGTTTTTTAGCACCAAACTTGAAAAACGAGAGTGGTAATAAGGTGAGCTTTGAATTATGAACATCACGTACTTATGACGTCATAAATAGTGGAGCGCGTTGGAGTCGTGAAATAATATCGCGATGTGAGTATAATAAGCATGCTTACTAAAATATCAAATAAAAATATGCACATTCTTTCAATATTTACTCACAAAAGTTGCCGATCAGATGGCCGAGTGGTATGGAGTGTATGCTTCTGAATCGGTAGACTTGAGTTTCGATTCCGAATCTGGTCAAATCAATGACTTTAAAATTGGGATTCACAGTTTTCCTGCTTGACGTTCAGCAATTAAGGTACAGTGAGGAGAAAGCCGGCAAGTAAACTTGTTGTGCCGTTGGGAAAGGCACTTAACGGAACTCCCCATCTTAGTGTAGTAGACAGATGGCCTGCAACTCCTGAACGAGCTCGCACAGCGCTTCGTCGCTTTCTCGTGATAGGAGGATAAATATGCCTATAATAATAAAAAAAATAAGTACCGTTATGCAATCTTTATCATTAATGAAGAAATGGGCTCTGGATATGATGGCATATTTGAGGCGCATTTCTGGTTTCAAATCGAAAATTAAAAAAATAATTTTTTTACGTAAATTGCCTGAAACAAGCCCTTCAAAAAATGTAACATGTCTAAGTTATGTACAGTTATGACAAAAAGCACTAATTTCAATTGGAACTTTCAAAACCTTCGATTTTTCAAGGTGAGCTTTAAAATATGATCATCACTGCATTTGGTGAAGGACTCAGAGTTTGGAGCAAAAGCAAAAATGAACAAAATTTGTCGTAAAAATTGCTCAAAAAGCATTAAAATGGCATTACAGCATCCAAATCAAACTTTACGGGGAAGCATGCCCCCGAACTCCCGTCTAGCCATATTTTTGTTTCTCAATTTGCTTCAAATTAATTCTGAATTCTGCCAGAAAAGAAATACGAATAAAAGTGTAAAAATTTGGTGTCCCCCCACAAAAGAAATTCTAAATACGCCTCTGACATAACATTTTCAAAGGGCTTATTTGCGCCCTTTTTCGGGTCTAAACGTCTAATGCCTTTGTACTTAGTTAATATTCAACCTTATTCAAAACTGCACCCCCCATCAAAATTTTTTGAATCCACTCCTGGTTATAATTACGGATTCGGTGCATGTCCGCACGACACTTGTTGGTTTCCATGACTTTAACAAGTTTAAGAACCACTGGAATAGATATTTCATCATAGTGCTGCGATGACTGCGACGTTTCAATGTCAAGGCGATATTTTTTTAAATTGTTTTTTAGTTACGTCATCATAAAACATTTGTGATGTATTTCCAAAACAAAGCAAAAACTTCTCAAAGGCAGTGAGAGGTTCCATAAGATCCAGTAAACTACCGTAAGTAGTACACGTAACAGACCACTTGGGATCAAATAACTTGATTAATTATAAGTTATAAGCAAAGTCAAGGCACGTTTACATAAGAACTTGCATCTCTCATTCAATTGCACAGATTGTTTGAACTGTGACGTTGATGTTGAACTCACAATTAAGCGTTTTAGTAATTGCGACATATTCGTCAATATTCAGTATTTTATGAGATGACTTCACCGTTTATAACAAGTTCATGTAACATTTAACAATCAAAAAATTTAATTTCAGGTTGTCAAAGGTGGTCACTGGACACAAAAAATTTAATTTAGTACTAGCATGGTTATGGTTTTCCTGACAAGGCCGACTTGCAGTGCAAAGAAATGCAGCGATTTGCTTACCCCAGGGTGTTCTTTGGGTACGGGGGGGCATTCTTTGCGCGTGGTGTTAAACGATAAATCTGAGGACTGTATGGCGTGTAAAACGCTCCTCTCGACAGAGATATAGTACAGCAGTGAAGTGTCTTTTCTTAAACACGATTGGAAAGTAAACTAAGTGTCGGAGCACTAACATTTCTTACACAAACATTTCCTTAATTGTAGTAGTGCAATTAATTTTTTCGCTATTGATAATTTGTGTAGAGAATGTAATTTTTTTTTACTTTTTTTTATATTTCAAGCCACTTAATTGCAGCTTAGGATTTTTGTGGTAGTGAAGTACATTCATCATGGAGATGACTTAGTGGAGCATCGAACCCGCGAAGCCAGCTTCGGAGCCCATTTCACCAACCACTCGGCCAACTTCATGTGCAAGAAGTAATTTTCTATTTATCACTTGAGCCATAAAACACTGCGGAATTAGTGTTGAATAAAATTATTTATTTTCAGCTAGCCTGCTACTGTTTGGACATGAGTTCTTTCTAATATTCCGACGCCATCATTTAATTTCTGTAAACTGCGTACAGTAATTCTATACAATGGATGGAAGAACAACAGAACTTTGCAGCAACAATAGAATCGTAGCTTTGTGCTATATGGACGCGCTGTCCCCATCGCTTTATGTAAACAATGAAAAAACACTGTTCTTTAGTGAGTAGTTAGCTCAAAGTCAAAAGTTGCCTTCGCACTTTCAAAATACTGAGTAGTGAGCACTTTAAAGTTTTTAGTTTTACATTAAAACAAGTAAACTTGTAACGATGAAAACATCAACTAGCGAGTAAAAGCATGATGTAGAGTAGCTGTCATACAGTTTTTGCCAGTATAAAGCAGATGGGTTTGGACCAGTCTTAAAAGCATTTCTTGTGAAACGATACAATATTTCAGGGAACGGGTCTATATATGAAACTGAAAAAAAAAAAACAAATTCGAAATGATCGAAATTGCGAGCCAATGTGCTGTTTGAAGAGTCAAGACTAAATGTAACAGTCGCTAAATTTTGTTGGGAAAGACTGAGGGTTAACGTAAAAAGAGCGGTGTGCAACCGTGGGATAGGAAATGTAATGCAAACTGAGAAATCTGTTCAAATCAAATTTCATTATACTCGCAGTCTTACGCAGAGCCGTAGCAGCCTCCCCCTCAAACCCCCAATTGGGAGCACACTGCCCAGAAGGGGCTCCGAATTGTCTTAAAGAGCCCAAAGTTGCATCAATTTAAGGACGAAATTTTGTTTTGCAAATCTCGTGGAATGGGAATTTTCGCACTCAGATTCTCGATCATCGTTTTTTTTTAGGCTAAATAGCGTCATAAACAGCGTAAGGATGTCATAAATAATACACTGTGTGTAAGAATGCGCGTAGGACTTGAAAAAGGAGGCCGATGCAGAGTTGGATCCAACCATTTTTTAATTTTTAAATTCAAATTCATTAATTTTGAAAAATTAAATTCAAATTCACTAACACCTTGTGAGCGGATTTAAAATTTTATTTATATAGGCCTATTAATTTTTTTTATTAATTCGCATTTTTATCTTTCACGAGAAAGCGACGAGGCTCTATACGAGCTCGCTTGGAAGTTGCTGGCCATTTGTCTATCACACTTAGGTGTGGGAATCCCGTTTAGTGCCTTTACCAACGGCACAACAAGCGTTGCCTGATTGCTTCACACCATCTTTTTAATGCTGAACGTCAAGCAAGAAAGCTGTGAATATCAATTTTTAAGTGATTGGTTTGACCGAACTCGTAATCGAACCCCCGAGTCTACCAATCCAGAAGCAGACGCTCTATCCACTCTGCCATTCAATTTTAGTCTAGTTCTGTGTAAGTAACCAAGCATAATTTGACATTGAATAAGGTCCATTATAAGAGGTTTTGCTAGTTTAACAACGTCTGCTTTTGAAATAGGGCAGGAATATTGGAAATTTTAGTCCTGTCTTCCTCAATCAAGAAGTAAAAAGAAAGTGTTTATTTATGATGCAAATGTTAAACATGTATCTTCTAAGGAAGGAATAAAGCAAACTTTTCTACACAGCTAGTGGACCAGGTTATTATGTCGGTACATAGAAAGTTTTAATAAGCTGACATGTGATGTCGCTTCTGTCTTTTCATTGCTGTTTACACTCAACAGCTTAGTGCATGAACAGCCATTGTTAGCGAAATGGTCTGGGGTACCGCAGCAGGTTCAGATACTTTTTGACGGGTTCGATTCACGGCTGGAGCCAATTGCATTAACATACCGGGTGGCTGCTGATAAGAACGGCACAAGCTGATTTGGCAGTCGCCTTTCAATGCCGTTGAACTTTTAATGCAATAGTAATAAATGCTCGCTTGCCTTGTTCCTCGAATTTAAAAAATGCGTTGTTAGTGTTACCAGCGCTGAACAAAGCTTCAGAAAACTGAAACTTATTAAAAGGCTAAATAAATCTAGTATGGCAGACAGCAGAGTATCTTTTTACTTTTTATTTATTGGCATTTTTATCCACCTATCTTAGAAAGCGACAGGGTTTTATACGAGCTCGCTTAGGGAATGCCGGCCATTTGTCTACCACACTTAGATGGGGGAATCCCGTTAAGTGTCTTTCCCAACGGCACAGCAGGCGAACTTAACGGGTTGCTTCACACTATCTCTTTAATGCTGAACGTCAAGCAAGAAGGTTGTAAATAACAATTATTAAGTCATTGGTTTGACTCTACTCGGAATCAACCTCTCAGTCTACCGATCCAGAAGCAGACGCTTTATCCACTATCGGCCGTCCGATTGGTTCTTCACTTGCCATGTCATCAATTAAAAGTTAATACGACCGATCTCCAGATTATAATGCTGTCATAAGAGCATCTGCGTACAAAAAAGTGCGCTCTAGCTAGACGATTTTAATGGTAACGGATAAATGGGTGTAACAAACTTGTCTTAAAATTACACCTTTTATTTTTTCATAGTGACAAAGCGCATGTTTTACTCCAGCATTCCCATCGTGGTGAGACACTGAGCTGTTATCCCTGGAAAAATCTAAAACAATTTATATCGAAAGCTTAGTATAGGGACTTTGAAAGGATTTTGGGGGCAGCAAAGTTAAGCTGCTGCGATACTGGTCTTACGCCGAAACGCGTAACAAGCGGCGCTCGTCTGCGTGGCTTTAGCGCCTGGGCTACTCATAACCCCGAAGAAACGTCAGGACGGTGGGGAACCGTTGGCGTCACTGCGTCCAATTTAATCAGCCCGAGAATCCAAGCAACGACCTTCCGCACCAATAGTAATGTGTTTAACCACTACGCTCACCGGTCGATACGAGAAATCTGTTCCGGTTGGGAAAATTGAAGAAAAAAAAAAGAACTGCTAAGAATTTGATCTAGCCTCTTGTCTTTCGTTTCGTATCCAACTTGAATTCCATTTTTTTCTCAGTAAATCTCACCTTTTATCTTTATCCTTTTTTCATCTCCTCACCTAATTACGCCACAATATTTGTCCTTATCTTTGCCTTCATTCATAGCAGGGGGGGTTTACATCGGTCCCATGTAATTTTAAGGAATCGTCAAAAGTGTTTCAAGGAATTAGTGAGGTACTTTTGAATATGCTTACTTGCATGCATGACTTTTTGACACTGGCTATTACATCTTTCTTACAAAAGGGTTCATTTATTTTACAAGGGGTCCGCAGCCCCCTTCTCTCCCCTCAAAAAAAAATACGAACAACTGGCTTTATACCTGGTCATAAATCCATTACTTCGTCAATCAAAATTTGGCTTTTTTATCAAAATCAAATTCTCGTTATTATACCGCGGTATATGCCGAATGGAGTGACAAATGTTGGGGCCTATCAGGCTATGTCCGCTACTTGGCACCAGCGCAACAATAGCTACAAAACAACATTGTAGCTGTGGAGAGCCGTTGGCGACATTGTGCCTGATTTGAGCGGCCCGGGTATGAAACCTTAGACTTCCCGCAAATATAGCAATGTTTTTAACCAACCACTGCGTCTGCTGGCCGGTTGAGCTGTTTTGTTTTTCATAAAAAAACAGTTTTATTCTAATGTATTGAAAATTGCTATTTAAGCATCACAGATCCACAAAACTTTGATCTTTAAATATTGCAGCGACTTTAACACCTCAATCTATGAAATTAGTTACGCGGATTTCAAATCTGCAAGCTATATACTTGTCCATCACGCAAGATATAAGAACTGAGCTATCCTGTTTTGGGGTTACGTCCCTCATTAGTGATAACAATCAGGGAGGACCATATCGAAAACCACACAACAAAATTACTCAGTCTCGCGTTTAGGCATTCAATACAATGAAGGGAATAGCAGTCGCAAAAGAAAAAAGTGAAGAACAGACAAGTGGAGTTTGCTAGACTAATCGCAAGAAAAGCAAAGACAATATTATAAATAATGCGTGATCATCACTTAAAATTATAAATAATGTTGCTGCGGGAAGAAACAGCAATCCACGACCTGTTTCGCTCTCATTAAGAGCTCGACAGGTGAATATAGCTAATACAAAGTTGAGCAAAAAGATACAGAAACATAGTGAAGAAACACAAAGGAAATAGATGAATTGTAGGCTACCATATAGAAATATCAGATGGCTACGATAGCAACTGATGGCGTT
This sequence comes from Trididemnum miniatum, assembly GCA_964006365.1. Classification (NCBI taxonomy): domain Eukaryota; kingdom Metazoa; phylum Chordata; class Ascidiacea; order Aplousobranchia; family Didemnidae; genus Trididemnum; species Trididemnum miniatum. The sequence goes on along the minus strand of OZ023240.1, from coordinate 12,164,529 downwards.
TTGGATGCAATTAAAGCGACGTCTAGGTGAACTGAATAAAATAAAACAATCTTTTGCAGAATCAGTGTGCTGCCAGCTGAAAATGAATAAAATTATCTTCAGATGTTGATAGAATCCAACCAATCAACACCATGAAAAGAAATAAACATTCTAAAGAGCAAAATGAAGATATTAAAATTCCTGGACAGAATACTGCATCGCCAATCTCTACACAGTAACGAGATGCTTTACAAACAACTATGCTTTAACAGCTCAGATGGCCGAGTGGTATGGAGCGTCTGTCTCTTGAGCTGTAGACTCGGGTTTGATTCCGAGTCGGGTCAAACCAATGCCTTTAACATTGGTATTCACAGCTTCCCTGCTTGACGCTCAGCATTGAAGGGACAGTGTGGAGAACAAGCCGGCAAGTTTACTTGTTGTGCCGTTGGGAAAGGCACTTAGCGGGATTCCCCCATCTTGGTGTGGTAGACAGATGGCTGGCAACTCCTAAGCGAGCTCGTATAGCGCATTGATCGCTTTCTCGTGATAGGAGGATAAATATGCAACTAAATGAAAAATGAAATGAACTTTTCATTTTGCGGGCGGAAATCACGCGTGATCATCACTTAAAAAAATATCAGCGCTAGTGTACCAGAGAGCTTAAACCATCTGGTGAGCAATGCACTTTGCTATTAAACGCAAGACAGGTTCCCAAGAGTGCTCAAACCCTTGAGAGTGAGCATTATCCTAAAAGATAAGACCTGAGTCATCCTGTTGCGGGATTGTGTCCTTCATCAGTGATAACAATCAGGGAGGACCATATCGAAAACCACACAACAAAAATATTTTTTCACGTTTCTCGACAAACTGTGTAAGTATTTTGCCAACATTGGTGTTAACATGGCACGTAATGTTCCAAAACGCAGCAATTGTTTCAAGTATTTAGTCAAAGCAGCAAAAAATCTTTTGTTCTTCCAAAAATCAGTGAAGAAGATGTAAATTCTAACATTGACAAAATGAAAATTGCATCATCTAAAAGTGTAGATGAACTTCCTCCCAAATTCGTAAAATTATCAAAATGTGTGCTATACCGTGTAACAAAGCTATTTAACAAATGTGCGTCACATGAAACTTTTCCTGATATCTTTAAAATTGCTTACGTAATCCCTACACCCAAAGTTTCCATATCCAAATGGCTCGATGAGCTGCTATACGACCAATTATTCTTCTGCTAGTTTTTGCAAAAATATTTGAAAAAATTCTAGAAAGTAAAATGATCAAACTTTTAAACAAAAATGGAATCATTACAACCACAACCATTTTTCTCCTGCACGACAAATCTGTCTACGTATCCAACCATTTACCCAAAGAATTTGTTCATCAGAGGAAAAGGCTCTATCCACAATATAAAAAGCTTCATCCAATAACCAAAAACCATTCTGGCGCATTGAGGACGGTTCTTACAACCTATACATCAGCAACATTAAAGTGTAGTATGTTTTATTTGAATTGGTGCTCATAGCATGTTTGTTTCGGCCTGTTACCTACTTGAACCTATGAACGCCTCTGATCATATGTGAGTACCGAGCAGTAATGGAGTTGTTTTTTTCTCCCTTTTTCTTTTTCGGTTTAAATAAGCAACTCTTTGTATAATTTTGTTTGTAATGCTGGATGGAATGACGCAGCGAGACTATTAACTAGTTCGATATATTTTTCTTTTTTCAACGAAACTTTTTATTTCGATAAATCGCATTTAAATTACTTCTCAATCAAATTATGCGTTTCCTGCACTAATACTGCCGATTGCCTTGCTGCGTCAATTTGATTTGCTTGTGCTTCTTTTCAGCTTACTGCACGTGCCTGCCTCACTCGTAGATGAGTAGTTTCGGCAATTCTTTTCCAAAGGTTCGAGACCTGAGAGTGGTTAATGATTTATTTACAGTACAATCAATGACTGCTTGAAAGATGATGCTGCTCTTTTGTTTCATAACCTTTCCAATAACCCTGTAACACAAACTGACTGTGTTTACTCTTCCGCTGCTAATTTTGAATCCTTCCCAATAACCAACAATGCTTACATTTTTTCCACCTTTTGTTTAAACATGCGGTCACTTTGCAACTCGAAAAACCTTGATAATTTAAGTGCGTCCTTGAGTCTATGGATTTTTATCTTACAGTTTTAGGCATCACGGAAACATGGCTAAAAGAAAATTCTCGCCATCCTTGCAGCACTGAATTACCAAATTATGCGTTTTTTCTAAATCTAGATCTAAATCTAAAGGCGGTGGCGTAGGACTTTTCATTTGTAAAAATTTAACGCTTTGGCTTCATGATGATCTATCAATGTTTGAAGAAGGCTGTTTTGAATCAGTATTTGTCGAAATTACACTGGGCAAATTTAACATTATCTGCGGTAACGTCTATAGACCACCTTCTAACATTAGCTATTTAAACAATAACTTCCTAGATATTCTTTCTCTTGTCCTTGGTAAACTGAAGCGTAAAAAAAAACTTGTCTTTAATGGGCGATTTTAACGGTAGTTTGCTTGATCCTGATTTGCAGACTGATTTGTTTGTGAACGAAATGTTTTCAAATGGGTTATTTCCCTTAGTTGATAAACCAACTCGTATCTCCACTACCGCCACCCTCCTTGATAATATTTGAATCAATAATTATATGCATCCATGCAAAAGTGCCATTGTTACTGATCCAATCTCTGATCACTTTGCCGTATTTCAATGTACTCAGCTTTCTGTCTCCACCTTGCGCATTTCAAACACTGAAAACATTAGAATTTGTAACGATAATAATATCAAACGCTTTCAAGAGATGTTGGATGATATTAGTTCGCATGAAGTTTATGAGCAAAATGACCTTGATCTCGCTTTCACAATGTTTCTAGAAAAAATACAGGTTAATTATAACTAAGCCTTTCCCATTATAACCCGCATGAAGCCAAAATCTAGAATTTGCGGCTGGTTTGATGCCGAACTTCGTTCGCTGCAAAAAGAAAAAAGGACTGCGTACGTACGATCTTTACGCAAAAACGATCTCGAATCGCAATTGGCATATCACAGAATTCGAAACCACTACGAAAGAGTCATTTTAACCAAGAAATCTCAATATTTCCCTAAACGTCTTCTTGCTTCTTGTCGAAACGACTTAAAGCAAAAGTGAAGCGTAAACAATGGTATCATTGGCAAAAAGTTTTCCGTTTCGCCGAATTGCATGAAAGGTGATGACAACATGCTTACTGACTCTTTTGAAATTGCTGAGTCGTTCGATGATCATTTTTCTTCCATCGCCGGGAAATTGAGAGCCAAACAGGGTTCACCTCCCAGCCCTTCGAACCTAACATTCAAATCTAATTCTTCTAAAAATTCTTCTTTCGTTTTTTTCACGCAAACAACCGTCTATGAAGTTTAAAAGATCATCTCGGGAATTAAACCTAAAAACAGTTGTGGCGTGGACGAATTCCCAACCTAACTCTTCCGGTATCTGCCATCTTCTCTTCTTGAATTACTGGCACACGTTATCAATCAATTCCTTTCTACTGGTAAATATTTCTCGGTTTTTAGAGTTACAAAGGTTACCAGGGGCGTATTCTCCAGAGGTTCAAGGTGTTCAGCGAACACCCTGCGATATCTCAGGCGCACAAGTTAATTACATTTAACTAAAATATTTGGATTTTCTCGTCTTTAATCTTTGTAATATCAGCGCAATCTGCGTTCTTTTTGCTCTGATGAACGACAAATTGCTTTTTTTCAACGCTGACCGATGACGCAACATTCTCTTGTATGGTAGGTTCAACAGTTATCGTTGAACACAAGCGAGCCAGACCTTCTTCATTGTATTCTGAATCATATTATATAGCGGAGAGTGACTTTTTCTCTTTCCACACGATATAAATGCAAAAAATGTCCTATTTGAAAGTTGAACCCAGACGCAACATCACAACACATGCTCAATCACGCCACAGCAAATTGCTTTTTTCATCGCAGAAGAATGATGCAATGGCTCTTTCTTAGTGCAGGTTCAACAGGTATCGTTCAACACAAGCAAGCCAGACCTTTTCCATTGCAATCTACATCGTATTAGGATGCGGTTGCGAGTAATTGCTAGTGATTTTTGAAAGTGTGGCGGTCAATATATACATTTTAAAGTTGTTGGTCAAATTCAAGTTGTAGGTTAAATTAGTGGAATGGAAGTAAGTATTGACAGTATGATTGAAAAGCCGTTTTGTAGTAGAGATTACGACGAAAAATTGGAAATAGCAAAAGCTAAAAAGCCAACACCAAAATCAAATATATTAGGTAGCAAATTAGGCTGTTTGAAAAGGCGCTTGATGTTGGTTCGCGTATTTGCATTAAACTTTCGAGCACTTCCACACATTTGTTTAATAAGTGGCTGCATGCGGCAGCAAATATTGCAGAGGAGCACACCTCTAAAAAATACTCATCATACGCCACTGAAGGTTACGCCAATATACAAACATCATAACACTCAAATGGTTTTAAATTATCGTCCAATAGGCTAAGTGTGTTAAGTGCCTTCTCCAAAATGTTAGAGAAAATAGTACAAAAGCGCATCCTATCTTTTCTTAACCAAAACAATATCCTATCCAAGTTACAATTTGGCTTTAGACCTACCTTTTCAACCCATTTAGCTTGTTCCTACTTGTCCTCCAAAGTCTCTGATCTTTTTAATGACAATAATTTAGTTTTGGCCATCTTTTTAGACTTAACAAGAGCATTTAATACTCTGGACCATGATATCATGCTTACTAAGCTTAGAAACTATGGTTTTCGTGGTGTCGTTAATGACTGGTTTCGTCATTATCTCAACAATCGCCAGCAAAAAGTTCGTATTTATGACAAATACTTTGATGCTGAGCCTATCTCATTTGGAGTGCTGCAGGGTTCTACTCTCGACCCTCTTTTGTTCTTAATCTATTTACATGATGTATTTCAAGACAGTGATTACAAAACCATTTTGTATGCTGATGATGCAATGGTTGTCATACATTCTAAGTCTCTGTCTGGTTTGTTCTGTGCTGCTAATGAATCCTTAACATAATTCATAATAATCTTCTTGTCAACAAATTAACCTTCAACGTTTCCAAAACAAAACTTCTGATATTAACTGCACGACATCATCGTATGGCCCGAAACCCTGATCATGTAATCTCCGTTAATAATATTCCGATTTCTGAGGTACACAACTTTCAATTCCTTGGCGTCACCCTTTCTGACAACCTCACTTGGAAATCCCATATTAAATCCATCAGCTGTAATCTTCGTTTATGCTTGGGAATAATTCATAAAGCACGTGATTGTCTAAACACAAGTTATCTATTGTCTATATTCCATTTGCTTGCATCAACACACCTTAATTACTTTATCACTACTGGTGTTCTACCAATTTTTCAAAAGTAACTGAAATTCAGAGCTTGTGCAACAGAATCCTGCGGCAAATTTTCCACCTCAATCCTCGTGACAATATCGACGACATTTACAAAAAATTGCCATCCTCAAAGTTAGAGATAAGTTTAAATTCGAAATTTGCTGCTTTGTTTATAAATTTCTTCACCGCATGTTACCTGAGTGTTTTAACATCTTTTTTCAGCGTAACTCATAAATTCATTCCCGCCAAACAAGACAATCAAACAACCTGCATCTTCCTCTATTTAAAAAAAGCACTTGCAAGAACTCAATTAAATTGGTTGGCGTTAAATTATGGAACGAAATACCTAATGAAATTAAACAATCAAAAAACCTAGCTCAATTTAAAAAACGATTAAACAACTGCTTTTAAACAGTTATTAATTTAACACTTTTGAATTTGATATCACTATTACTCTTTAAGCACTCTTGGGATCCTCGCATCTATCTCCTGTATAGTTAGTTTAGTTTATTTATACGTTTTCTTTTTGTTTTTTCCCCTATTTTGATTACAGAGTCTATGAATCGATATTTCCTTAAGCAATCGATTAAATGCCATTTTCTGGGCTTCTTATAGACTCTGTGGCGTCGTTTTTTATTTTATATCATTTCTTTCTGATTAGTTTTCGTACTTTTAGCTGTGGCCGAAGTAATAGACAAACAACCACTACTACGTCTCATTTCGGATTCAGAACTGATAGTTTTACTGATCTTGCGATTACTTCTTTTTATGATAAACTTCTGAATAATTCAGATGAAAATAAAATGACTTTTTCTCTTTTTCTCGACTTAAAAAAAAAGTTTGATGCAGTCGATCATCAGCTACTACTAAAAAAGTTATACCATTATGGGTTTCGAGGACCTGTTTTTAACTTATTACAATCTTACCTCAATGAGCGAAAGATTTATGCAAAAATAAAGGAAAAAATATCTAAATCTTATAATGTAACTATGGAGTCCCTCAAGGATCAGTCTTGGGGCCGTTGTTTTTTTTTTGTTATTCGTTAACTATTTACCTAATGTTTCTAAAATTTAATACTACGCTTTTTGCAGACGATACAAATCTACATCTCTTGCATCACAACATTAGAAGAACTTCGCAAAATGAATAACTAGATAAAAATTATTAAATTAATTATCAACTACAAAAAGAGTTGCTTTATGTTAGTAACCAGCAAACAAATTGATACTTCTAATTTCAAGATTTGCTTAAACCGAAACTTAATTAGTATAACTGGCAACGTGAAGTATCTTGGTGTTCATCTGGACGATAAATTATCTTGGAAAACTCACATAAACAATTTATGATTTAAACTTTCAAACGTAAGTGGCATAATTTTTAAACTAAGACATTTTATTCCTCTTTCTACTCTCAGATTAGTCTAGTATGACATGTTTCATTTCCATTTATAATAGTTATTCATTAGGGCCGCCAAAAGCCACCTTGACAAACTTTCCACCCTTCGAAACAAAATACTCAGAGCTTGTCTCTTCCGTCCTTTGCACTCCCCAACAAATTATTTATACCGTAGAGAGAGACAGCGCTGTTTCTGGCTATTAGCCTTCATCAGCCGCCCTCAGGTAAGAAACATTCATCTTCCAGGACGAATGATCTTGCCAGGATCACTCATCCCTTCGGATAAATATTTCTTAAAGAATTGAACTTTTGTGGTACGCATATCCACTCGTGTGGCTACGTCACCATTCCAGTCAAACTCTTTACGTGGCCAGGGTGAAGAGCAAACAACTAAAAAGCAATGTCCTTTCTGGCCTACCGGACGGGAAGTCATGACGACTTCCTCTTGTTGGGTCAGAGGCTATAACAGCACTACATCACCAACAGTGCAAAGCACTCCAGTAAATCGTACCGTAGAGCGAGACAGCGCCGTTTCTGGCTATTAGCCTTCATCAGCCGCCCTCACGACTTCCTCTGGTCCGGTAGGCCAGGAAGGACATTGCTTTTTAGTTGTTTGCTCTTCACCCTGGCCACGTAGAGTTTGTCTGGAATGGTGACGTAGCCACACGAGTGGATATGCGTACCACAAAAGTTCAATTCTTTAAGAAATATTTATCCGAAGGGATGAGTGATCCTGGCAAGATCATTCGTCCTGGAAGATGAATGTTTCTTACCTGAGGGCGGCTGATGAAGGCTAATAGCCAGAAACAGCGATGTCTCGCTCTACGGTACGATTTACTGGAATGCATTGCACTGTTGGTGATGGAGTGCTGTTATAGGCTCTGACCCAACAAGAGGAAGTCGTCATGACTTCCCGTCCGGTAGGCCAGGAAGAACATTGCTTTTTACTTGTTTAAATTATTTATACTCCAAGTGTCGAGTGTTAAAACTAGAAGATATGATAAAAATGAAAAAAGCTAAATTTATGTTTAAATACAACAACAAAATGTTGCCAATTTCTTTCGATAATCATTTTCTCAAATTAGAAAAAGTACACAAATACAACACTAGGCAAAAAATCCGTAATGAGTACTTTCAAATTTATTCTAAAACAAAGTCGGGGAGAAAAGAACTTTGTCATCTTTGTTTAAAAGTATGGAAGGAGATTCCCCTTAAATTCAGACACTGCACTTTTTATAGGTTTAAAAAAAAATTAAAAATCAACCATTTTAACAAAATATGATAATGTTCATTAAGCTGTGGCAATTATTCTGTTTTTTTACTTGTTACGTTATAACCAATGCCATTGACCTGCTGACCTCTTTTTTTTTAACTTGCTTTAGTTTTGAACATTAAAAAGTTGGTCTAGTCCTGAATTTTGAAGTGTTTGTTTTAGCGTACAGTTTCCATAAAGTGTACGTAAGTTAAAACTTTTAAGCTATGCCGTCCATCAGATGTCTCTTCGTTCTGTTTAATGTCTCTTCATTCTGTTTTTGTTTTGTTTTTTGCTAAATTGATGTTTTGAATGCTGCGATCGGGAGCAGTAGACTTAAGTGACCTCGCGGTCTATCATTGCTTCCATTCTGTGCTTTTTGCGCGAGGGTAAATTAATAATAAACTTAAACTTGAACTTATTAGTCAAACCTTTATCTTTTGAGTAGTAGGTTTGAAAAAAGTGAAAAGCTTACAAATGAGGCCTTAAAAACTAGAGTTTGTGGTTCAAGTTTTATTATTATTATTAAAATCTTGCTGAGCACATCGCTATCAAAGCTAACAATAGTAGAAGATGATCTGAGAATTGGAAAAATTTAAGTTAGCTGTTAATACCTGATACAGTAAATCTTCTACATGCTGCAGCTGAAAAGTTCACATCACGTAGAATTATGACGTTTAACTACACACAAACGAAGGACTGTGATGTCACAGCCAAAATTTGATATTTTGCGGCAAAGGTATATTGTGGTGTGACAATATTATTACGTTTTGAAAAGTTTACCACGATAAAAAACCGTAAATATCTTTTAAACCTGACCTGATGGGCAAAAGCCGGCTGCAGATTTGGAATTAGCGAAAAAAATTCTTATATTGAAGTTGGCTGGCTTTTTTGTTTAAATTTTGCTGTTGACCAGTAATCAAGTCAATAGCCGTCAACTGATCGGTAATTTATATTTTAATTAACCGGTGATCGTTATTGCAGATCGGTTCATTAGAAAATTGTCTGGTAAAAGTAAAATCACTGATGGTGCATAGCGATTGAGGAGTTTTGAAGATATGGCTGTAGCTGCTCAAAGTCTTGTTTTTTCCACTATATTTTTAGCAGTGCAGATCACTTCTCTGAAGTGTTTATCAGGACACTCTATTCAGCTTTTTGAGCTCGAGAAAAAAGAAAATGAACTTCCCGAATATCTCCCTCAAAACTCTATGGAGGTTACTACTTGTGCGCCGTCCGACAGCTGTTTAAGACACGAAATAGTAGGAAAGTCGATCAACAAAGATGTTACAGATACGGGTGTATCAGGTAAAAGTGGATTCACAATATCGGTAGATAAAAACCGCCTTTGGCAGTTTTTGTGCGTTCAGTATTTTTTGAGATTCCATAATGTCAATTTGGGGGAAAATTTTGACAAACTGAATTTCCAGGTCCGATTTTCAAAAAACTGAAGAATCAACCTGTCAAGTTTCTATGCAGTTGTATAGATCAGTGCTCCGCAACCGGTGTGCCGCGAGGCGATCCTAGGTGTGCCGCGGAATAATTATATTTTGAACCACTAAACCAGTGGTTCTCAACCTTTTTAGGTTGCGGACCGGCAAAATTTTCAAATAAATTTTGTGGACCGATGGACCTTAAAAACCAACCAAAAATGTCATGTTATAAGTGAAGAGCAAAAATCACCAACTTGATTTTCGTGAATGGGATGTTTGAAAGAAAAGGAAAACACTTGGCTGTTTAATGAGAAATTTGCAAGGGACAAATAATGTTTCGACTATAACAAAAGTCTCGTCAGCCTTGCTACGCACAGCCAATCCGGGCTAAATTCATTCCAAACTGTAAAGACTCTTTTTTGCATTGTTTTACCCGGACATCTCGACTTCATCTCTTTTCTAGGTTGTGCCCTATTTTTAGCAGGCGACTGGCCCCAAACAACGATACCCAATGAAAGAGCTTGTAACTACTAACCCACAACTAAGTTACCGGTAGCCTAACTAGCCCACATCACTAAAAGCCCCCATGGCAACCCACTCATTTGCAGCTGCAGACGCGTTTCGAGCTTATTATGGTCTCATCAGTGCAGCATAGCAACCTCCCACCTTCCTGAAAAAAAAATTCTAACCTTCAAAAGAACTACACACCCCAAATCTAAGCCTCTTCTGATGTTGGGTAGTTAGGCTACCGGTAACTTAGTTGTGGGTTAGTAGTTACAAGCTCTTTCATTAGGTATTGTTGTTTGGGGCCAGTCGTCGGCTAAAAATAGGGTACAACCTAGAAAAGAGATGAAGTCGAGATGTCCAGGTAAAACAATGCAAAAAAGAGTCTTTACAGTTTGGAATGAGTTTAGCCTGGATTGGCTGTGCTTAGCAAGGCTGACGAGACTTTTTCTTGGCTGTTTGTTTGTTTCCGTTTCATAATCAAATTGCGGTTATCATACTGCTGAATTTCAGTTAAGTATGCTTTTCGATTGCATATACTACTGCAACAACTCGTGGTAAATGAGTGGTTATGCGCAAGGTTCACTTCACCTCCAACTTTTTTTTTACCAGAAAGGCAAAACTCAATGAATCGGCAGTGCATTATACTGCATATGAATTTGTCTGTTGGCTGACGAAAAAAGTATTGAGCCGCGAGCCAAGTGAGTTATAATAAAAAGCATTATTTTGAATTGTGGTATAATGTTGGAATTTATTTGGCGGACCGGCAGAAAAGCAGGCACGGTCCGGTGCCGGGCCGCGAACCGGCGGTTGAGAAACACTGCACTAAACTGAAAAAAAAATGAAAAGAGTGCATATGGTTTCCCGATTTATTTCAGAATTGCACCGATCAATCTCAAAAGATCTTTTTCAAGTTTCGCTTAGTAACGTAAGGATTATCATCACTTTAATTAATCTCCACTCCACATTTTTCTCGTATTGCATAACTACCAAGAGACCCGCACGCTGTACAACAGATTATTGTTGTTAGCAACCGAACCTTTTTCTTGAATGTATCTAGATTTCCCCGCAGTCTTGATGATAAGGAGCGTTTTATTGCCAATTACGAATTATTCACTTAGTCTTGGAAGTATAAACATAAAAAATTCCAGCTTTCGCTCGACGCGTCGATCCCGTTGTGCTAACCTTTGACTAACCTCCGGAAACCACTTTTATTTGATTTTTCTTCTCACGCAAGCTGGAAGCTGATATTACAACTAACTTTGCTTAATTTTGAAGTGCGAGTAACCTTGGACAACTTTAAGGCGGCTGCACACTGAGCTCGTTGCGATGCGCCACGACCATTGCGATCACGTTTGCGTCAAGTCCTGCGACTGCCAATGCCCACTGCCGCGATTTTCTTACGCAATAATCGTGCGATGCGATTCCAGCGACAAATCGCGCTATCTATGCACACTGAATGCGACTGAAGTGGCTGCGGTCATCGCAAGTGAAAAGAAGTGAGTTCTACGACGCTTGCGACAAAATTTTTCTACTTTGTTGTAGGAATCGCAAGCAACCTAGGTGGTAAAAGCAGCTGGTACCATAGGCTGTAGGCCATATTTGCAGTAGGAACTAAATTTATATTCAGTTTTTTGCCTAATCTGGAACTTCGAGTTGTTATTTCAAACATAGAGCCCTACATACAGCGATTGAGCTCGTTACGACAACCCCAAGCGTCCCATTGAACTGCTGATAACGTTGGTGTAGTTACAGTGATTTGATGTGTAAATTTTCTGCGCTTTTTTGCTGAGGTGTGCCGCGAAAATTTGGACATGGTTTTAGTGTGCCGTGAGTAAGAAAAGGTTGCGGAGCACTGCTATAGATGACACTTGTGTTTTGTGTACCGCTATGAACACATGCAGTCTGAAAACACTGATGTGGCTATTGGGTGAACCGGGGTTGCGGCAAGCATTGCCACGGAGTCAATATTGATTAATGGAATTTACTGGAGAATGCAATAAGTATAACTTTCCCTCCCCTAACACAAACTTCAAAGTTAACCTATTTAGTTGGTGTAGTAGACAGACAGACCGACACTTTACTCAAGTGATAACACGGCTTGTGTCTATTAATTACTAAAATAAAAGTATTAAATTTTTTCACTTTTGATTTTCTGGGTAAAACTACTGCACAGTATTTATTTAGTTTTTATTTATACTTTTATTTATACAAACTCTTAAGACGTATTCAAACAACTCTTAAGACTAGGGAGCCGCCAAAGGACCTTTTGGGTCTTGAGTCTGCCACCACAGTAGCTCTGGGCTATTTTTCGTTTAACAAATTAAGGAACTTGTGGAGTAAAAAGCGACAGTAGCTGTAATTGATTGAATAGACGATAGTTAAAAGTAAGGTTCATTTTATTCAGAAATGTCACCCGCAAGCTTTCACTGTGGTTTGATTACAGAAGGTTTCTTTTGGGCGTTTGAAGAACTTATTTGGGTCCCTAAAAATTATAACCAAGTCCCTAAAACTGTGAATCCTAACCTGGGGTTCACAATGAAATTTCTGGGGGTACTTGGATGCAGGTGCGTAGCCATAGAAAAATTTTGGGGGCTTAGGGTCGGATATATAGACCATGAGAGGCTCTCCCTTTTTTTGGCTCTTAGTGATCGATTTCCAACAAAAAAGTCCCATGCGTCAAATGGAGGGGGGCGGTGTCCCGGGCCCCACTTTTTCTTCTGGGATTCGAACCAAAGATCTTCTACGGCGAGAGCGATGTCTTTATCCGCAGCTGCGTCAATATTTTTACCACTTAATAATGAAATCTTAATTCACACAAAGGGCTTGACGCGAGGAAAATGTGATGCGAAATGTGGGTTAGTGTCGGAATTAAAATGGAGGCTAGGGGATTTGGGGTTTAAGGTTTTAGATTTTTGAGAAAAATCTTGCAAAAACGCTACTTAAAGATTTCATACATCTCGCGTCAAATCGTTCCCATAAAATTGTCATTTACCTCTTTATTTTGGAGTCAGCTCATTGAGGGTTTGGGTTGATTGTTTCACGACTCAGGAGTACTTCGCGAGGATAAGGTTAAGAACCTCTGCCCTAGAATCAGGACAAATGAGAGAGAAAAATAGCTTTTTTTCTATTTTGGGTCCCTGCTGTCGGCCTGCTTTGGCTCCCTTTTCCGTTTTGGTCACCTGATATTTTTCTTGAAAAAAAGAAAACGCTGGACTATAGCATCAATTTTGTTCGAATTTGCTTGCGCATGCAGTCTAAAGGTGACGCTTGTATTCGAAAAAATAAGAGCCGACTTCAAGGTCGGATACTGGAAAGAAGATTGAAGCGTACTGATTTAAGTTACGGTAGTGTTTAAGCACTTCATGATTTGAGATAACCGATGTTCATGCATTGTTACGTGTTGTAGCATTATGCAAAGTAAATTTCCCAACTCACCTCAACACTAAAATCTTGAATCTAATTCTAATCACGCCTACTGGAGGTACTTAGAAGAAAATAGAGGAAAGATAATTTGCAACGATAAAAAGCTACGTCCGGCGCCCGAGAGGATTACGGCGACACTTGCACAGAAACGACATTTTGGAAGTCAGATCAAGGCCAGGTCGTGCAAAATTCTCGTTGATAAAGAAAATTGTGGCATGAAATAGCTACAAAGCGTTTTCATAATTGACGAAAAGGGATCCAAACTTTGCCCCCCCTGATAAACGCTTGACCCCGCTACGTAGGCTGCTTTGTCACAGGTTCTGTAAACAGCCATTATGATTCAGTAATTGTTGTAGGTCAATAGCAACATTCTGCGTAAAAATACCAGTATTTTTACTGAAAAAAAATCGCATCACTGCAATTGATTTCACTAAAGATGAGTATATTCCGATTTGGAGTTTCCTGGTCGACCAGAATACTTTTTACTAGCATTATTTATCAATGGCGGATACGAAACAACTAAAGGGGCTCAGGTCCAAACCTCTTGGAATTTTGAAATATACATATTAATGCAATAGTAGGCCTACTTTGATATTTTTATACGCACACAGCCGCGAGATGAGCATTTTTCCGTGACTTTGCCCCTTTTCTGCCTAAAAAATTGTGGATCTGCCTCTGCTAATAACCGTTCAAGTAATTGACTTACGACACTGCGTACTGAAACCAACAATTGCTTTAGTTTTAATCTATTTTGGAAGCTTCACTTTTATAAAAAAAATTATAGCCAGTATATTTGCAATCATTTTACAAACGTTTCGGTAAAAACTTACAACATGATCAGTGTAAAACCGCAGAAGCACTAGGTTAGAATCAGTTTTACCCTAATATGTTACTTTTGTACTGATGATGGCAGAAGTTTTTACCAATACGTTCGTAAAGTGATTGCAAATATACTGGCAATGATCATTTTCGCTGAATTGATCTCCATAACCCATCCAAATGCTCCTATAGTTTTGAAAGCTTCAATTCGTTCTGTTGTTGGCAGCTCATTGAACGATATTGGAAGAAGAAGCAGAGGCGAGCAGTATTTTTCTGCATCGCATCATAATTGTTATTACAAGAATTGGCGCAGATAGGTTCTCATATTTTGCCTAATTTTTCATGACTTCAAGCTGACAAACTTCTAGTTAGAAAAGCACAGCAGATATTAGGAGCGAATCTTCTAATCAAACCACAACATAGGAAATTATGTTGACGTTTGAGTAGAAGATTCTCCCAAAATATCTAGGTTTATAAACTAGAATTTTATGTTTGCTTATGTTATTTTTGCTTTGTCAGACAGTTTTTATTTGTTGCAGTTGCTGCGGTTTTCTGTATCAGCACTGAACTGTGTTCAAATACCATGCTTGAGTGGGTTTTGAACCAAAAGCTAGTTCACAGAATATCTATTGAGTAAGATTTTTTTATTAATTTTTCTGCTTACTTACTTAAGTTTAGTTATAAACTAATTGCTGAATGCTGGCGTTCAATGGCTGCCAATAATTATTGCTGTGGAGATTGATTGTACTGTATGATCATGGCTATTTTAATTACACAAAAAGAAACAAAAAATGCAAATAAAGAAACAGCGCTTATTTTCAAATTATCGAACTTAAAATTCTGCAGTTATTAAGGAAACTGTCAATAGAGCCCATTCGTACATCAAGTCAGCAGTCATCGCAAACACGCGCCAAATGTGACCGGCTGCACCCGTGAATTGAACCCGTCACGAAGGATTTGTCACCCACTCTTAGAACCGCTAAGCCTTACATCTGATTAAAGTAATGGCAAGCCAAAAAATAGTCGCTGCCCTCTTCACAAAATGGTAAACACATTCTAAATGCAACGATAAAATTTTTTAGATATGATTTTCAAATTTATTGAACTCAAAATTCAATAGTAATTGAGGGTGATTGCTAAGTTGGCAGTTTTTTTTTCGAGTCAGCAGCGCCAAGATGCACAGCAGTAAGTACAATAGGTCCGTGTCAAATACGCGATTGGCTCCAGCCAAGAATCGAACCTGCCACGGGCGAATGCAATTTAAACTGCTTATTGTACCACTGTCATTATAAGCAATGTCAATAACGATTAACTAAATTTCAGAAAAATATGCAAGGATTCAATCACATAAAAAGCAAATCATTTAACTATACCCCGCGATAAGCGTATATACGGCGATGCTTGTAAGAAGTAGCGGAGCTTATATACGTGGCTAAGCGCCTGGCTACGCAACTCCAGGAAACATCGCAGCTGTGGCAAGCCGTTAGCGACAAGCATCCACTTTGACCGGACCAGGAATCAAACCTGGATCTCCTGCCCCAACAGCGATGTCGTTAACCAGTGCGCTGAATAACCGTTATATCATGCAAGATTTTATTTTCACAATAATGAAACGTTTATGGGCGTTAAAAGGTGCTATAAATTTTAACTTGAAACCACATGAACATTGTCAAAAGTTGTCTAAGAACAGCATTAGCTACCATGTTTCAAGGCATATTTTTACCATATTAATGTTTTACAGGAATAGCTGCTTGAGGTGTTGCAGAGAAGATAATTGCAATTCCCAATCGTGTGGAATCCATGCTTCAAACAGTCAAGAAAACGAAAGAAAAACGTCTGGATCTGATTTATAAAACCAAAAAATTGAAAATGCAGCATTGAGTAAGGCTGCGAAGACTATCGCTGGTTGACCAAATCAGCGGCGTATACAGAAGATTTTAGGGAGACGAGTAAATCATATTAGTCTTCATCGCAGTTTGTTTATTTACAATAATAGTTATGTAATTACAACAGCAAGCATTGTAACTATAAAGCAGATGTATGAAAAGTGCATCAAGTGCTGCAAAAACTGTCCACACAATAGTAATAATGGGTCAAAAATAAAGCCAAAGCGATTCTCGCGAGTCGTGATTCCTCAGACGGTGCTGATGATGGCAGTTGAATCGATGTTGTCGAAACGTCAAGTTCGAGAATAGCTTGGTGTTCCTTTCCTCCAGTATAGAAACGTTTTTAACGTTAAATTTGTCACAATTTAGCACCTTAACTAAGCAAAAACCATAGTACAAATATTTCAACTTGCTATGTACATTTAAGCTTTGCTTTATTTCGAATTCTTTGTCAAAAACATTTAGCATACAAATACTTACAGTAATACACTTATGCTCTGTACAATAATTGAATGCTAGCTTTAAGATTAAAGAAACCGTAAAAAGCTGGCGATGTTGATGTTTTGTTTTTGTTTGCTTGTTTCCGCCGAACTGAAATACTCTATTTAATTTTAACTTACATGGAGCCACACGAACGGAGAATAGCAATAAAATTCCTGAAATGCTCAGAAATAATGTGATAGCATTCATTCATGCATTTTCGTTATATTTGCATTATAAAGAGCCTCAAAAGTTGGCAGTGTCAGTGCTCAATACCCGCAACTTGGCACTTTGACAACGCTTCTTCGAACGCAAAGAATGTTAAAGAGCTCATGAGTCTCTGAAAGCACAATGTTGCAGAATCAATTGTAAATTGCACTAACTTGGAAAAAAATTGAAAATGCATAAATTTGTAAAACAACACAAATGCATTCAGAAAGTTTTGCGGTACATGTATGTGCAAAGTATAAACAGAGCATTTAAAAATTTGCCTTAACTCAATAGAAAATTTCCAAACTAAATTCAAAGGCTGAGCAGCACATTGGAGTGGTATAATGCCTTGTAAAATATGGCTTCGCGTACACGGTGGCTGCTGACTTGAAGACCTCGTGGTCCCTTTGGTGTCACCCTGTTACTACTACAGGCGAATTTTTGTTTTTGCTAATGATTATGTTTTGGACTTATAAGTGCAGCACGTAGTGACAAATATATAAACTTGAAACTTACAGCACCTTAAGCACTTGAACAAAGTGTGCAACACTGAACATTGTATAGATGATGGATTTTTAAACATTTTCGTTCTGCAATAGAGTTTTTAAAAAAGCATTTTGACCAACCCTATTAAGTTTTATAAATCCGAGTACTAATCTTTGCCATGCAATAACTTCATATAGATAAGTATGTATAGAAGTTGTTACGTTTCGCGACACCCAAAGTTTGATGGAGCTGCTACAAATGAGGCCACGACCCAAAGTATGAGAAGCACTGATTTATTCAGAAATATTTTTCAGTTTTATTCAGCTATGCATCTTGTTTCTTCACGTTTCGTCGCCAGCGACCACCCCAGGACAAACGGGTCTATAAAAGATGGTTGGTTGGTTATTTTTGTGTGAAGTTACTTCAATTTTTTTGATTTTCGACAAGCAACTTCTTGCGAATCTAATCTCCGAGGTACAAAAATGACGCAGCGGTAAAACAAACACACAAAACAAATATAACAGAATAACAGCAATGTACTAGGTTGATTAACTCAAACAAAAGAATCTTACGATTGTCATTCATGGATTTGTTGGTTTCGCATTGCAACGCCCACACAAAGACACAATATTGCATAACTGCATGCTTAACGAAAAACGATTATTGGTAGCATTACTTCAAAGAAAGTTTTTCAAGAGGCTTGTTTTTTAAATGCGTATTGTATTTGCACCATCGCAGGAGAAATCTGCTTGATCGTATTTACAGCAATCAGCCAAGTGATCCATTGCTTCACTTATCAATTGACACAACCCTGATCCAAAGTTTAACAGTATTTCACAAAATGACAGCTCAGAATTATTATCATATGAAACTTGAGAAGAATCGGAGTGATCTTCAATCCAACTAAAGTTACTAACATTCCTGGACATTCCTACAGAGATGTTTCCTGGTAAACCCAACGAATTAGAACCTAAAGAACACTGAGCATCTAAAGAATCGATGTCATCAACACCATCATCATCAGATAGTAACTGATTTTGTGCTCCACGTTTTGCTCTATGATATGATATTTTAGAATTTTTACCAAGAGAGAATGGAATTTTTCGCTCTATGGTCACACTGCGCGAAGTTGATTCGGCAATAAAGGGTAATGAAGCGGTCCTGTTGTAGTGAGCGTTGGTGTTGTCAGTTGCAACCAAAGGGTTGTTTGATGACTCTACTGACGTAAATGATAGATTTTTCCGAACAATTTTCTTCGTTTTTGATCTACTGCGGTAGGCATTAAGGAACGCAGCAGTTGGTGGCAAAAGTAGCGACGAAGGAACTTCAGGTAGCGTTGTTCGACTGCTGGCAACCGAGCTGCTAAAAAAGCAATTGCGATTGCTTGGAAGCGGAGTGTTTTCATGACCTAACAGTTGTTCCGAAGAGTCGTAATTGACGTTGCTGGAGAATGATTCTCTGCTTGCAATGTCAGGAAATGAATTTGGCTGCTTCTCAACGATTGCCATGCTTGTTCCTTCAAATACATAACGCTATTTAGTTGTCTAGAATAGGATGACATTTATTTTAGGATAAACTTCAAGTATTATGCTTGAATGCAAACAGCACAGTGTTTCGACTTAGCAGGCTCTGGCCTGTTCATATTGTAAATCAGTGTGTGCAAAATCTTGGTTGCTTTGTCACCTTCAAGTCTGCTAGTGCTGTGTTATGTGCAGAGGCGCATCCTGAGAATAATTCAGTGAGAGCAAAGTTACAATAAACATAAGAATACAAAGATTACGTATTCTGTTGAATGTTATACGCAAACTTCACATTATAGGCTTCGACAAAAAGGGTAGGCGGTGTTCCGCCACCCCCGTACCATGCCACTGGATCTATGATAAAGATTTAATCCGAGGTGGGCATTTTGCAACTTGACGTGTAAAGTTTTGGCTTAGGCTTTTCGGAAACTTTTGCCTTTTCGGAACTTGGAAATCGCTTAAGCAACTTGCACTTCGCTTCAAAAAAGGTAACTGCTGCTTGCGTTTTGTTGCATTGCAAGCTAAAAAAAAAAAGCAATCGCTGTAGGAAGCACTTAAAGGAATTTTTTTACTTCTGGTAAGTATACACAGACAGGAGGCCGGTTATTCCGAAGTGCGCTGGTTAAGCGCTGTTCGCGATAGGAGGGTAAAAATACATCTAAAAAATTTACAAGGTCGGCAGTTCCGTGTTAATCACAAAAACGTAAGTATTTTGAAAGCAGAAAATCACATTTAAATTAACATAATAACAGCTAAGCTTAATAATTTAACAAATTACCTGCGACAGCAGAACGATCATAAAGCGGTGGGAAAAAGTTATCGATCGTTTCACACTGATGATCTTGTTGCAGAGGTTTTTCGATTACCATGTTGGAAGTAGCAAGAGCGACTTCTTCATGAACCTGATGGGGTGCATGTTTAGCTTGTTCAGCATTGAGCGTGTTTTTTACTTGTAACATGGATGGTCTTTCAGATGCATTCTGCTTCCAGCATAGCTGCATTGTATCTGATAACAATTTAAAAATATCCGTAGATGATTGCTTTGCTTGAAATACTTTTTTACAATTGTCGTCACAATCGAGCTCCGGACGCTGACCTGATATAATCTTCTGAACGTAAATCATCATCATGTTGCACGACGATGGATATTTTCGTGCCATAATCAAGTACAGGATCATACTGAAACTGTAGGTGCCAATAGATGAAGTGATCTTGGCACGATCTTGAAAGAGTTCTGGAGCAGCGTAAGCTGTCGTGAAGTTAGGCGCATTCGTGTTGCTATAACTCATCATTAAGGAGCACTGACCGTTGCAATTGGCTAACACAGAACTTCCAAAATCGGAGAGTTTGCAATGTAAATCATCTGTAAGAAGGACGTTTTCTGCTTTCAAGTCTCCATGTATCAATTTATTTTCTTCCAGAAGATTGTGGATGTAAGCAAGAGCACCGGCAATTTCACTGCAGACCCTTAGGCGCAACAAGGCTCCAATTGGTATGTCCTTGTCCACTAGAAGTTCAAAAAGATTTCCATTCGGCAAATACTCCATAATAATAGCAGCTGAGCCCGACCACATAACATAGCCATGAAGTCGAACTACATTTTCGATATAATTCGCTGCTTGCAAGTGTTTCATCTCTTTGATGAACCTAAAAAATGATATTAGAAAAAATAAACTTGCCGCAATCAAAACCAACCCAATATCAAATGGGCTAATCACTATTTTTATTTGTGTAAAAAAATATATTAAAAAGACAAACAAAAAATAAAAATGAAACACTGCAGAAAGTTGTCAAAACAACAAAACACTCTATGGAGACGGCAATCCAAGGAGACGGCAATCCAGACCTTGTGATAATCGAATCAAGCAAGCATCATAAAATTTAGAAGCAAAGTTTTTCTCAATTTTTTTCAAAAATACTAATTACAGTACTGGGTTAGACGTTTGCATGGTTTTGCTTTGATGGAGAATGGGGCTCCTTAAGTGGCTAATTTCTTTCACAATTTCGTGAAGGTTGAATAAACTAGGACCGGTATTACTTCTTCATGGCGGGTATTACC
This sequence comes from Trididemnum miniatum, assembly GCA_964006365.1. Lineage (NCBI taxonomy): Eukaryota > Metazoa > Chordata > Ascidiacea > Aplousobranchia > Didemnidae > Trididemnum > Trididemnum miniatum. Next base: position 12,143,679 of record OZ023240.1, on the reverse strand, counting down.
TCTTCATAATTTTCTTTTTTTCGCTGTCTCTTCCGTTGTATGAAATGCACTTTACGGCAACTACGCCTAGCACCTCATGAAATCCTACTCGAACCACACCGAAAGACCCTCTGCCGATGGAACCATTTTCACCAATAAGTAAGGAAATGTCCTGACAATCAAATTTTTGAATCTAAAAAACACGCACTTCTTAACATTTATCTTTTTCCGAAATGGCCAAGTCAGAAGTACAAGTATTAAAGAATTGCTTCTTCTTTTGCAATCACTAGTTAAAACGGCAATTAAACTATGACCTAGTTGAGCATCGAACCCACGAAGCTAGCTTCGGAGCCCTACTCACCACTCGGCCAACTTTTTGTGCGAATTTAGCGCCACTATAAACGATAGGACTTTGTCTTTCATGTAGCGCCCGCTACCGGTATTGCGTTTTCTGATTTATAGCACTAAACTTATTGCAGGGTAATCCATAAACCAATTGCAGTAGCTTTCATACGTGATCATCAATGTCTTGAATCAGGCAATCATGTCGTTTAGTCGCCAACGTCATAGACTGCGTGCAGGGGGATCACTTTCGCAAACTGCTTCTCAGTTAGTTAACGAATGGCAGTACTTACAGCTTATGACATGATAATGGATGATTTATAAATCCAAATTTAGCAGGGGCGGTTTTTTTCTCTTTAAGCTACCTTCAATTCACTGCAAGTTTTGTTCTTTTTTAGTGAATGGTGAGCTAGCTTTAAGCCCCCCTATTGGTGACTAGCGAGTATTTACCTTGCGCCATGCACTTGAAGCGCCGTAAGAACGTAGGCTATGGCTTATCTTCACGTTCTTAAAAACAGGTACGCCCGCTGTGTTTACAGCAAAACGATTAGAATAAATCAGTGCAAAGTCAACCATGCTTGAGCCAAAGTCTTACAGAACTAAAGAATACCTTCGAAAAAAGCTGTTTTTGCGTCAGGCTTCAAACGCTCCGTCATAACGATTAACGAATGCGTCACGAAAAGCTTCTGGGGCAAACAGCTCTTTTCAAAGCTACACAAAAGAGTAATGACAGAGCGTTTCTTGAAGCTTACAGTATGGCAAAAACAGCTTTTCTTAAAGCTATCCTAAAGCTAGTACCTTAAGAATAGTACCATGGATTCGTCACCTGCTGCAGACACGAAGCCCAACTGATGACCAAAGCCGACGATCATTTGAGTTCTTTACACAAGCTTAGCATCTAAGTAACCCAGGGCCGGAATAAGGCGGAGGCTGATGGGGGTGCAGCCCCAGGCCTACAAAAAAAAACTAGGCCCTTCGGCTACAACGTATTATAAATAACTAAGTGATTTTTTTATCAATCAACTATTTTATTTTAAAGTTGAATACGAATTACCAACCTTTTATAAGGAGGCCTCATTTATCCAGTTTAGGTTAGGGCTAAGAGAGTGGTTCATATCAATGCTAAAAATTTCAAGAAATTTACTGTTGAATTTGTATAACATGATCTGCGGCAATAAAACGTAATCAAAAAAGACTGATTACGAGTTTGTGACATTCGGATCAGTAGGCTACAGCGTCAACATCCCAGTGGCTGAAGCATTCATTGGATCAGGAAACAGGGTCCAGAAGCTAGCTTTGAAATTATTCCAACCCCTCTTAACCAATCAAATCTTCCTACATTTTGGGTCAAAATTGCAGAAAGCAAAAAAATGCCAAAAAAGATACATGAAAGCGTTCTGACGCAATATGATTATTCTAAAGCACATCGTGCAACGATGTTGACGGTTTTCGGAACACATTTCAGCCTGGATGAACAAAATGATTACTGATATAAATGTTCATAGCTATGTAAATATTGCAACAAACCACAATCAAATACTATCAATATCCTAGCATCGGTTACAGCGTGTTGCGTAACGTTCTGTCATGTAACCAAAGGGAAATCAAACCAAATATTCCTTAACTCAAGATTACGCTGAAGCGTGATACATGTGGCGGGGAGTCCATCTCCGTGGCATAGCGCCTGCTGGGTAACACAGCTCGTCGCCGTTTTGGCGAGTCATTAAAATTTATAATTATTTTGTAACAATTCATAGGCAGCAGCGTAAATTAAAGATAGTTTCACACGAAATACTGTACGATTTTTCGTACAGGTACGCAAAAGACGTTAAGATACGAAATAGAGGCTGTGAAAGAGGTTCACGTAAACTTTGCATGGCTTGGGGAGAACTAACCGTAGAATCATTCACAAAACAACAAATAAACTGCATATTTGCAATTATTGGGGCTCTGTGGTATGACATCTTCTAAAGCTTTGTACGTGCAAAGCAGGGCGTTCTGTTTAAATTCATAAAACATGTTTTTTGAATGTGCTTAATACTGGTAAGTAGGCTACATATTTCAGCAGGTCTTCAACGGGAACAAATTAGGCCCCTGACTACCAGATAGCCCCAGGCCTCAAAAACCCTTAATCCGGCCCTGAAATAACCCATGGTTACCCACAAGTTTAACAACGTGCAAATATTTTTACAATAACCATTGGCTTTTTAATGCAATCTCGCACAACAAAGAAACTTGCACAGCATCCGTATTTTAAACCGCTTTGAAATGAAAGGAATAGTTGCCGGTATTTTACAAGGCTTTACCATCGAGTGCTTTACCGACTTTGAATCTCCAAATTTTGGGAAAATGTTTAACCACTTTCCTGCATCAAGCTAATGTACAGAGATTACGTGTCCGCATTGATTACGCTAATTTAATGCCATAATGGCTAGCCAATTTTTTTCATACCTGATAATAAAAAGTTGATAAAAACCTAATAATAATAATAACACAATTGTATAGGCTAAAGCTCTTTCCTGACGGCCATTTAGACCAAAGGCGCTGAACAAAAATAACAAAAACCATAACAGTGGAAACAAACAGTAGAATAAATAGAGTACAGTAGATAAAAATATGGAATTTGCACCGGAAAAACAATTGTAATGCTATGATAGGTTCGAAAAAAAAAAGGTCACCATTTTCATTGGAATAAAGTATTTACATGGCAAGAATGCTTGCAGTAGGCCTAACACTGAATGCAGAGCAAAACTTGGCTTTTCCTAAATCTTTGCTGCGAAACCTGTATGATATTTTACAGGAATACTTCAAAGTTTGGTGTATTAAAATTATTGTCTTGTAAAGGAGTAACGGACAGTATTGTTCATTCGTCACATAAAAATAACTACACTTTTATTGATTGAAATAACTAACCAATGCGTTATCTGTTACTCAAAATCTGTAAACCAACCCATTTCATAATCATATTATCATTATTTTTATCAATATACAACAGTAAGAACTATATTTGTTTTACTCTCATTAGAATCAGTCAGCAGTTTGTAGATAGGAGGAAAGACGAACTTTTTTGGATCTGTTTTCCATGTGTGCAATGTAACCACAAGTGATAAATTTAAATTCATACACTAAATAAACGTGACTTCCATTATAGTTTAAATCTAAGGTTAGATTAAATTCTGCATTTTTCCAAAAGTAATTTTAATTCTTTTCTCACACTAACAGTTTTTAAACGGATTGATTGCCCTTACACGTGCAAATGGAGTCGGGATTTTAGTGAGTTGGATTCAGGTTTCATTCAAGTTAGGTTTGTATGCGTAATAAGTCGCTCATTTGTGCGGACCTCTACATTCTACGATGTATAGCTGGTTCGCTTGACTTTTCCTCATGTCTGGAATTAGTTCCTGCTCACGGTTTGGAGTACGATTACAGCAGCGCTGCAAACTCCAAGCATTTTTATTAAGTTAGACTTCACGTTTGAGCACACAAAGTTTGAGGTAAAACTCATCATTTTGAATTGTTTGAGTACACGTGCAGCAATTTTCACCCAGGATCAAGTTACACAAATGCAAATGCGCAAGTATGTATTCATCACTGGAGACAGTGAACACTGTTTCGACCTCTAAGCTCTCATCAGTGCAGTTGGTGTGACCAACATCTACTCAAGGCAATACATATGTCGAGAAGGATTTTTTGCGTGCGGTTTGTTACTGCACCAGTTACAAAAACTTTCAAAAAATTAAAAGTGTTCACTGTCAGCAGTTATGCATACATACTAGCTCTTTTGCATTTGTGTTACAAGTTGTAACCTTATTAGCGCTGGCATTCACGAAGTTTTCTGGGCTATATGCGCATTGCGCAGACGTAGTGACTGCCATATGTTCCCCGCATTTTTACGGGCGAACGGGTTTGGCAGAGACGGTTTTTGCAGGTTCTTGAAACAGGTTCAGTTACAAACCACGTCCAAAAAATCCTTCTCTGCATATGTATTGCCTTGAGTAGAAGTCGGTCACATCAATCGCACTGATGAGACCTGAAAGGTCAAAACAGTGTTCACTGTCTGCAGTTCGCATAAGTTCAAATAGTAGTTATCGAGTTTAGCTTAAATTCAAAGCTCAATCAACTTTTTCCAAGATTGAGTTCAGAGTGCTATATTTTTTGAGTTCGGCAGAAAAAAATAATTTCGAGTTCACTGCCCATAACTTGGAGCAGGGGTGGCGAATCTCTTTTGGCGAACGTGCCAAAATATTAAAAATGAAGTTTAACAAGCTAACGCCGTGCCATTGCATTACATGAACTGTGGAGAAAGTGGTTCAGCGGACGTAAAGACCTTTTTTTTAGTCTTCACCTGTTTTCAGAGGGAAAAATAGCAGCTCTACGGACCTACACTTTCCGAAAAGGGGCGATTGTGTAACAAAGATTTAAAGTATCAAGTGGCGTGCCAGAAAAAACCTGCGGCGTGCTACATCTGGCACGCGTGCCATAGGTTCGCCACCCCTGACTTAGAGCATGCATGGGCTACATACAGGCCGGGTCCGGCCCGTGAAGGGATTTTGACCGGCCCGCAGACTGTATCCAACCATATGCCCTGCTAATGTGGCCCAAGGCCTAATTCCTGACAGTCGCCGATCACTATGCTTTCACAAAACTGTCGGTGCGAACTTGTGAAACAAAAACCAACAATTGCATGCTTAATTACAGCGTTTGTGAAACTACAACAATTGCTTTAGTCAAGTGACAAACGTGATTGTTGGTGGTAGCTATTCTTTGGCTGTTATCAGTTATCAGTTAAATAGAGAATTATCATTTTATTTCTTGCATTAGTGAATACATGTATGATTAAGATATTGAATAACCTCTGACGTAGAGCCTAGTTATTGACAGCGATGGCGGAAGCATTTCTAAAGTGGGGGGACCCAAAACCAATGGCCAGATTTTTTTCGCCAACAACCAGGGCGGGCAGTGGCGTAGCGAGAAATTTTAAAGGGGAGTCATAATTACCACATCTGCTTCAAGCGTATTTTTTTTGGCAGAACTAACTTAATTTGAAGCTGATTAAGAAACAAGAAAAGCTCTAGGGGGGTCCGGGATATGCTCCCCGGAAAATTTTTGAAAATTTACATGCTGTAATGGCTATTTTAGTCCCTTTTGAATAATTTTCAGGCAAATTGTGTTTAAATTGTTTGACCCTAATTCTGAGTGCTCGCCAAATATGATGCATTTTGTTGGCACATTTTTAAATACGCGTGCTTAAAGCGTAAGGTTCGAAATCACAGAACAATCGTATGCATCCACATCATTTTTGAAAATGGCTGGTGGGAGGATGCATATCCTTCATTCTACCCCTCTGGATTTGCTCCCGGCCATAAGCTATAGAAACTATTAAAAGAATCTGGCATATTTCAGTCACTTGGCACCATTAGTATTGTTCGTTTTTTACGAAACGGCGGAGTCCCAAGGGGGGCCATCGCACAACGGCCCCCCACTAAATACGCTTCTGAGGGCCGGATTTAGACAATGAGAGGCCCTAGGCTATTTGATCATACTGATTGGAAGAGCAAAAAAAAAGTCTTCACGTCCTCAAATGTCCTGTTTTCACTGACAATATCGGTATAGTAAAGAGCAAAAAAAAGGTATATACGTCCTCAGATGTTCTGTTTTCCAATGAAAGTATCGGCGAAGAGAAAAAAAAGGTCTTCGTTGTTTGTTATGAGGCACCCCATTTTCTCCGAGGCCCTAGGTTTCAGCCTGCTTAACCTATACGAAAATCCGGCCCTATGCCTACAACCCATATTTAACCTGTCCACATGTGACATATGTCCAACTTATGTGGGCTTCAGACCTACGGTTCTTGCTTCTAGTTTCTGTTTCCCCCACTCCTCAAACAATATTTTAAAGAAGACATCTCTGGATTCAAGCTCTTTCGTGGGTTTTGATTGCGATGATAGGCCTATTAGGTTTCAAATACATTCATGCAGAGGCATCATTGTAGAAATAAACGCGTAAATTAGGGCCCCTCCTGAAAAAAAAAGTGGGGGACCAGGGTCCCCTTTGTTTCCGCCACCTATCGTTATTGACTATAGTCTATAGTTTTTATCTACAAAATTACCTGGGGATCCATGATTGTAGAACGGGTGAATTTTTTGTAGATTTAGCTCAAATCAAACAAACAAATGTGAACCCATTAGTTCTTGGATTAAATCGGACAACAAATCGCTAGCAAAATCTACGCTAAGCTGAAGATGTTTATCAGCCGACAAAATAGGCTTATTCTGCCTAGAACATAGCCAAAAACCTTGCCTAATAGTAGCAATGTATTGCACCTAAAAAAATTGCTTCACTAAAAACCATGTCTTTGTACTGTAGCTTGTTTAAGCACAACAAATTACAAGATATTTTTTACTTGCGCAATTTTTAACTTTTTTGTAACTGAGTTGTCATCTGTCATAAATTTTAACAAGCTAAACCTTTCCTCAGTCAAGTGGTTGTATATCTCAGTTAATCGATCTGCTTCTTGAGTAAATCAAACACGTTCACTGCGCGGACTATGTGACGACTCAAGTTTTTATTGTTCCTGGTAGATTTCAGTTTAAGCTGCGCAGCCTTCACGGGAAGTCCCACCTTAAAATTACCGTCTCAGATTTTTGAAGTGAAGCATAAACTTATACCAAACAAGCCCATTACTTGAACGTCATTGTCATGTTTACGTTGTCACATGACAGAATACCGAAGTTGAGAAATTGTAAAGCGTTATCTTCCTCAGTTTGTACGTCAATGCAGCTGTGCAAATTTTGAATGTGTTTAAACCCATTTGAAATGAAAAAATGTTACAGCAGACGCACAAGGGATAAATCAATTATTATGCAATCGTAATTGAACATAATTGAAGATAATTTTTTATATAATTACAAATAATTGCAATTGAGATTTTTTGTTTTTGTGCAATTGTGATTTTGAAAACTTTTTTGTCTAATTTTAGTTTTAACAAGGTTGCACATTTATGTAACAAATTGCTCGAATTTCCTTCCTTTAATAAAAGTGGTTTTCACTTTACTGTACCTTTCATCTTTCAAAGTACATCGTACAATGCTTATTCAAAGACTAAGATTTTGGTTTATTCGTTTCTTTGTTTTTACAATCCTTCCATCAATTTATTGTTTTTACATGGATTTGCACTTCAAGAAAATTTTGCAGGAGGCTACTGGTAATTAGTGACACACAAAACAGCCACTTCGCTTTTAACTTATTTAAATTTCAGTAAGTTCAAAATGCTATCATTTAAGCTAGTCTTCAAGTTTTTTTGCCAAGACCCATTTTGGTCGGCCAAACTTTTCGCGACCCCCTGGGACTAAGACAAGGAAAAACGACTTCAAGATGCGTACTACTTTTCTCAGCTCACTCACGCGTGTAACGTTTCGATTTCGTCACGTCAAGTCAGCAAAAAACATCTTGCGACCCCCATTGATCCCTTTCCCGACCCACCAGGTTGAAGAACACTGATTTACGCTACCGGAAGCTACTGTATTACCTTTTACCACTGTGAAAAGTGTTAGGGTGTATATTGATATCCCTGCCATTTAGATTTACATTGCAGAAATGACTGTCGTGGGCAATAATTTGGTCTTCATACAGGGTCGGGTTTATCAATAGGCCACGCAAGCCGAAGGCTAGAGCCTCGGAGCAAATGAGGGGCCTCATCATGAGCAACGAAGATCTTTTTTATCTTGCTCTCCAGCAATATTTTTAGTGAAAACAGGACATCTGAAGACGACTAAGCTTTTTTTTTTTTGTTCTTCCAATCAGAGTGATTGGATTTATGTTAGTGATTGAATTTACGTTAATGACCTCCCTAAGTTTACAAAGTTTAGTGTAAGACTGTTTGCTGATGACACAGCTTTGATAGGCCTACTGAATGACAAAAACCTGGATAAACTTAATAAAGCAAATACAGAAGCTACGATTATTAGATAATTGATAAATGCAAGGCCGTATCTAGAAAAATATTTTGGGGGGGGAGTTCGATTTGACTATTCACTTCTGGTACTGTACATCAAATTTTTTTAAGTAAATTTTTGCGAAGTTGCGTACGCTGTATTAACGCTTTCTGGCATAAATATTGCAATGTTTGTAAAGTTTTTTTCTTCGTCGCTGATACCGCTGTTTAGTGGCGCACCAAGGACTTGGAAAAGTGGAGCAAAACCACGGGTCTGGGGGCGGAGCCCACAGCCGCCAACAGATTTTTACGGTTTTTGCTTAAAAAATTCATTTAAGCACACTTTTATCGAAAATGGACGTACCGTACCTGCAGTTAGCTCAGTCTCTTATAGACATTACAAAAATATTTTAGTAGGCCTACCTAGAAGCCTAGGTAGGTAGGCCTAAAAGCTGAAGCTTGCCTAAAATAAATGAAAGGAGGATGCAACTTTATTACTGTAGCTTTGACGCACTTGATTGAATGACGTGTAGGTGTGTTCTATAATCTACAACAACGACAGGGCCAACGGGGGGGGCTTGGCACCGTGGCTCTTCCTGAATGCGCTTATGCCGCTGGTCCTGGACTTAAACTTACGTGGTCCAGTGAGCAAGACCCGAAGTAAAAACCAATCATAAGCACCCGCGGTATTTTTAATCCAAGGCGTGAAAAATGCGTGAGCTACGTTGCTCACAGCAAAAAATCTGGTTTACAGTGAGGGTACCTTAATTCGCTATACACTACAGTCACTGCTGTACTTGTATGTATGGTTGTTACCGTATTGTATTAGGGCTGCAAACTCAAGCAAAATCTTAGCCCGGATTTTGAACACAAAATTTTGCAATTTTCTAAACCTTGAAGCGCAAATTTTGCCAAATTTACGCATATTTCTTGAAAAACTATCCTGTGACCAAAACTTCTCAAGTACAATGCAAATACAACTGCATACAATGCCTTAATGCTTACAGAGAGCGAAGTTATTGCTCCTGTGCAGAGCATAATCGGAGGTACTGCGCAAAAAGTGACAGACATTTACGAAGCTGACGATTAAATCTTCATCGGTAGACTAAAATCAAGTTGAAACAGACCCTCAGCTTGTTGTATTTATGCAGGCTGCAGGGCAGGAACCCTTGGTTAAAGATCATCGTATTTGTATCTAAACTAATTCTCTGGGCAAAGGATTTGCTGCTGCTGTGAGCACAAAAAAAGAAAAAATCAACGAGTTTCGAAAAAGAGTAAGGAGGAAATTATATCACGTTCTTTTTGCATTCACGTAAACCCATATGCCATTCTGTCAGCAAGCACTGATTTTATGTAATAAGATAATTTCCTTAGAAAATACAAAAACAAACTATTTGTAACGTTTGCGCGTTACGTTTCTATTTGCACCAGTCCACCAAAATAGTAATGTAAGTATCAAGCTTTGTTCAGCAGAATTATGCAAAATGTGACTTCTTTTTCAAGCAAGCAGTTATCATCTAACACATAATCAATGCTATCTATTAGTTGAACATGACGTTATTGTAAAATTTGCTGTAAACTGGTGGAGTACATTCGACGACAGTTTTACCACAAGCTGGGCACCTGCTCCTTTTACGCCATTGACGGGCGATCAACTAATAATAGCAATCAATTTAACAAATAACTCAGTTCATCTTTAAATCAGTCTCCATGCTTAACTGTAATTTATTTGTATGAGTAAAACACAAAGGCTTCAGCCTTTTTTGGGTTCGTGTCTTATATGCCCAATGCAGTTATAGCTGGAATGCTGGATTAATTATACCCAGGGCTACCGCCTGCCTACACCAAAAAATAAGCATGTTGCAGTTCGAAAACCGCTTTTTTGCTCCACACTAATATTAAGTGGAATATGAGACATCTGCAGACGTGATTACCTTTTTTTACTCTTCACTTGATATTTAGTAGAAATTAGGACATCTGCGGACGTGATGACCTTTTTTGCTCTTCCAATCAGAGCGGCCCTCAGCTTCAAAATTTTTTCCAATGTGGCCCTTCGCGAGGAAAATTTACCTGTTCCTGTTTTAGAAAATAAGCACGGTAATCGAAAATAAGCACATTTCATAGAAATAAGTAGCCTACATTCATATTTCGTAAGACATTGCTCTTGAAAATAAGGACAAACCTTAGAAATAAGCACGATATGGCAACCCTGATTATACAGCAAATGTACAAAATGTTGCGGCACCCTGTGCGCTAAATATTATTATAACAAGGTAACGCACTATTGCAACGATGACTCGAGGGACAAAATGTTACATTCTACTTCGGTACTTACATAAGCCTACTACTTTTTTGATGATAACTGGACTTGCAGTGTCTTAGTTAAAATTTGCAAAAATATTTTTAGGGGGTTATCCCCCCATATTTCCCCCTAAATACGGCTTTGATTAACCACATGGCAGATGTACCAAATGTTACGGTACCCCGCGCCTGGAGCGCTGACTTTTATGGTTTATCAAGAAACGCATATCGCTACATTGACCTGTGAATCAAAATGTAACATCCTACTACTGCGTACTATGCCATACTTTGACGATAGCAGGGCTTGGACTGTTTTTGTTCAAACTTATAAAAATGCTTCATTAACTAGTTTTGGATTGGTTTAGAGTCAATCTGTTTGAAGTTAATCATTTATCCAAGGCCATATTTAGGGAGGGGGGTTGTTCTCCCTAAATACGGCCGAGGATAAATGATTAACTTCAAACAGATTGACTCTTAAACTAATCCAAAACTAGTTAAAGGCTTTTTTCAGCAAAGCAGGCGAGTACTAACAAGTTTTCCTTATATACTCGAGGAGAAAATATCAACAGGAGCAAATTATACTCCTGTTGCAAAATATTTAGGAATATATATTGACGAAAAGCTAAAGTTTGATGTCCATGTCAAGCATGATTGCAAAAAATTATCACAAATTCGTGACGTATTCTGTTATCTTCGGTACTATTTACATTAATTGGAAAACACTTCTATAGTTTAGTGAACTTGCATATTCTATATGGACTTCTAGCATATGGGGTTCAACGAATCATTCAATCTTACAGCCATTGCAAATTCTTTAAAACAAAATTATTATTATATGTAATTAACGTCAGCAAAAACGATCATGTAAAAAATTTAGTTGTATTTACAGTAGCTGCATTTTATCCTCCATCACGAGAAAGCGATCAATGCGTTATACGAACTCGTTTAAGGAGTTGCCTGCCAGCATCTGTCTACCACACCAAAATGGGGTAACCCGCCGTCGAGTGCCTTTCCCAACGGCTTGCAGCACAACAAGTAAACTTGCCGGCTTGTTCTTCACACTGCTCTTTAATGCTGAGCGTCAAGCAGGGAAGCTGTGAATACCAATTTTAAAGTCATTGGTTTTAGTGGTTTGACCTGACTTGGAATCAAACGCAAGTCTACAGCTCCCGAGGCGGACGCTCTTAACCACTCGGCCATCTGAGCTGTTCTAACGGCTTGTATCACGAATTAAAACTTTTAAAAAAGTCAAGGATGTGTATCATCTAGAAAAGGCAAAATTTATGTATCTCTTGCAACATAATAAACTTTTACGTTTAAGCTATATCAAAATTATTTTGCTTCTACTAATTCTGTACACAAATAAGTACAACACAAGATGCACTTTGCACTAGATGCGGTAACTATTATTTACATGCTATAAACTCAAATGCTGCAAAAAAAGCGTTACAATTCAGTGGAGCTCGAATTTTTATAGTTCGCAAACGAAATGGAAAGATCTTTCTTTCCCTGAAGCCAAGTCAAGTCGAGTTTATTTTGCCAAAGTTTACGAAAACCACACCAAAAGGAAACAGCCGAAAGACCACACGGTCATCAAGTCAGCCGCACCGAGATAGTTAGCAATCACTAAATTAAACAGTAATGGTAAAACACTTGGACTTGTAACGTGTGTACAAGACAAAAAGAAACAAAGCAAAAAAGAAATAAGCAAAACATGTTGCGTTAGTGGTATGGCTATGGCATTTCACTTTTTATTCACCAGTAGACACAAGATCAAGTTAATTATGCAACAATAGCGACAGTTTCAAAGTTATTTTCCATCAACCGATAAGCTCCACACACAAAAAATTAGTAAAGAAGTTACCGGTAATACCGGTAGGCTACATTGACTATGTGTCAAAAATAGCTTGAGGAGGAAAAATAAAGACCATATAGCTATGCTTGAAATAAGACTTCCCAGATTGTCAAATACAATTTGACATTTAACACTTCGGCTAACGACAACAACATCAACGAAAATTTAATTACCAGTTTCAAAAACTTTATGCACACAAAATCAGAGCTGGGTACTCGGTACTTTAAAAGTAATGACGATATCGGTACTAATACTTTGCTAAAAAAGTATTGTCGGTACTGATAAAGGTACATTTTTATAAAAGTAACGACGATATCGTTACTCGGTACCGACTTTCGGTACTTTTGAAACGAAATTTTTTTTCCTTAAAAACTAATTTTTGTTTTGGTTTTCGTCTTGCAAAGCAACAAAATTACAGCCTTATCAAGCTTTTTGTCGCATCTGATGCTAATGTAAGGTCTGAGTTGTAGTCTCACGCGAATCTTGATACTGCAAGCGAACGGGTCGGTTATATCCAGTGGTGAAAATAAGCCGGAACGGTCCGGTACGCCGTTCCGGTGAAAGATTTTCTGCAGGAACGCCTTACTGGTAAAAGATTTTAAATTTAAATCCAGCCTACTGCTCATTCCACAAGTCATATCACACAAAAAAAATTCAAGAAGTACTTTTATTAAATAAATTTATTTTTGTATAGAAGTAATTTCAAAACTTTTCATCGAAATCAAAATTCCTTAATGCGAACAGCCTTTGGGAATAAGAAATGCGAACGTAAGCTAAATAACTGGGTTTGTTTGAGGGTTTCGTCTGCAGCCCAAAAAATTCTCAAAGTTTTCTAGGATACGCCTAGACTAGGCATTTTTTTTCAGAGAAGTTTGGCTACATTGACGTAGAAAGTGGTATTTTTATGAGAGGAATGAGGGCTATTTGGATTATGGCAGCAGAGATGGAAAAATTTATTCAGTGGTTAGAGCAAATCAGCACGAAATGTGCCTCACAATCTGAAATTTTCCTTTGCGCAAATGATTGCCTCATTTTAATGACGACGTAACCCAAGGGGTCACTACGGTACGGTTCGGTACGGAATTACCGTAGGTTCGATTTTGGCAAAAAGTACGATACGGAATTACATACGGAATTTTTAGGAAAAGTACGGTGCGGTACGAAAATATGGTATTATATTTTCCGTACCGTACTCTTTCCGCACTCCAGTTATACACGCTTTGCACTTTTGCTTCCAAGCACTGCACTTTTCCTTTTTCGCACTTTTCCTTCTTGCCTATAACTTTACCACGGCAGTTGCGCTCGCCGCTCACCACCAATCACCCCTCGCAATTTTAAATAACAATAATGTGAACAAGCTACCGTAAAATATTATGCCGTAATTATGATTCGATGGTTCAATCATAATCCTGCATAGCGAAGCCTTCATCTAATCGTCTTGCCAATAGGCCTATTACAGTATATTGTTCGAAGTTTATTACACAGGGCAACAAAAAATTTTTTTTTCAAAAGGCATAGCATGTTAAAGCCATATTAGGAGAATTAGGGGGCGGTGAACCCGAAAATGACATTAGTTTTACCAAATTGGCTCTAGTTTTTGAGATATTTCATCATTCAAGCCCTTTTTTTCAACGAAAATTGTAGTTTTGCCGCTAGAGAACCTAGTATAATCACTATGCTTTAGTTGGTGCTTTTAAATGATGCCACTCTTCATTGTGTACCACTTTTAAAAAAATTGACGGAATAAGAGTGATTTGAGCCCGAGTAATTAGCATTTTTATGTTTTAGGGCCACACTTGTGCCACCAAGTGGTGAAACATAATTTGTAGTATCTCAAGAAATACTGGTCCAATTTAAATAAAATTTTTGTCTATTTTCATGTTTTCGGAAATAAGGAATTCATTTCTGCTATCAGTTTGATACATTTTTGATAACAATGAGCGTTAATTTCACTTTTATGAATGATATATACCTACCATCAGCGCTATGAGAGCACAGGCATAGCCAGGGGAGTCAAAGGGGCCTTGGCCCCGCAGTTGAGTGAGTGGTGGATTGATATTCCAAGTTAAGACAATTGCAAGAATTAAACGCACCGTAAAGCGCATGGATGTGTAGTGCAATGCGAGTTACTTCAACGTGAGAGATTTTACCAAAGAAGCTTATGAAGCATACTTTGGCTTAAAGTTAGGGGACCAAGACAAGTCTTTGTCACCTCACAAGGTCTGCAAGCAATGCTCAGAAACGTTACGTTTTTTGACCCAAGGTAAAGCTAGATCCATGCGGTTCTTAGTGCCTATGGTATGGCGGGAAACCAATAATCATCATGATGACTTTATTTTTGCGAGGTGGATATTACCGGATGGAATCAGCGAAAGAAGATTGATACTATCCTCAAGTAGAGTCTGCACGACGACCAATACCACACTGCCCTGAAGTTCCATTTCCTGTTTTCATTTCCTTACCTCATCTTACTGCAGATGCAACACTGCTGGAAGAAATGGAAGATACTGATAGCAGCTGTGGTAACTATAGCTTTACCAGCGTGGCTCCTGAAGCATCTTCACTCAGCACAAAACCAAAATCTTTCAGTCAAGGCCAGCTAAATGACCTCGTGCGCGATCTCAATCTTTCCAAAAAATCGTCCGAAATTTTGGCATCTCGTCTTGGTGAACATGGTGTACTGGTACCAGGAACTAAAATTACATTCTATCGCAACAGGGATGACTTGCTGATTCGATTTTTCACTATGGAAGCTGAATTTGTATATTACAACAACATCCCAGGTCTTCCTAAAGAAATGGGTTTTTCATAGTACAATTTAGGTGAATGGAGGTTGTTCATTGACAGCTCCAAACGAAGCTTAAAATGTGTGTTGCTACATAAAGGTAACAAGTTTGCATGCGTTCCGATCGAACACTCAGTGGTTGTCAAAGAACACTATCTGAATGTGAAGATGGTTTTGAACAAATTGGGCTACAATGAGCACAACTGTGCCATATGTGAAGACTTCAAAATGGTAAATGTTTTGTCGGGACAACAAGTGGGATACACCAAGTATCCTTGTTTCCTCTGTTACTGGGACAGTCAAGCAACTACGCAGCACTGGGTAAAAAAGGATTGTCCGGCACGTGAAGATCTTGCCTTGGGTGATAAAAATTTCATAACTGAACCGCAAGTTAATCGAGACCGCATTGTTTCCTCCACTTCACATAAAGTTGGGTCTGATGAAATAATTTGTAAAGGCTCTGGATAAGCATGGCATTTGCTTTAATTATATTGTCAAAAAGTTTCCTAGCCTCAGCATGGGAAAACTCCAAGCAGGAATTTTTCATGGACCACAGATTCGCAAATTGATCCAAGATCAAGCCTTCACTTCTCAAATGACAGCACTTGAAAGTGCTGCCTGGTGCTCAAATGTCTCAGTGGTACGAGAGTTTTTAGATAACACTAAAGCAAGCAGCTACCAACATCTTGTGGATCTGATGCCCAGAAACTTTCAAGCTCTTGGTGCAAGAATGAGCATCAAACTTCACTACTTGTTCAGTCATTTAGACTACTTCTCTACAAATCTTTGTGATGTTAGCGAGAAACAAGGGGGAGAAGTTCCACCAAGACATTAAGATAATGGAAGAAAGATACCAAGGCAGATGGGACACTTACATGATGTCAGACTATTGATGGACATTGATTCGTGATTGTGTTGAACATAGCTATAGACGAAAATCATATAAGCAAACCTTTCTTTAATTACAATAAACTTGGGACTTAATGCGTTATGCTTTTTCGTGTCATTAGTCAACAAACAGATGTTCCAATTTACCCAATCCCTGCTTTAATGTTGACTGGTTTCAAATATTCAACAAATTGATCGCATAAACGAATTCCCCACCCTTGAATACATGAAAATGGACAAAAATTTTGTTTAAATTCGTTAAGTATTTCTTGAGATATTGCAGATTATATTTTCAACGCTTGGTGGCAGCAGTTCGCCCACAAAATGAAAAAATACTGATTACTCAGACCCAAATCATTATAGTTTTCCCAACTTAACTCACGTAAAATGAAGAGTAGCACCTTTTAAAAGCGTTCACTGAAGCATGGTGGCTATACAGTGCCCTCTAGTGGCAAAAACACAGTTTTTAAGAAAAAAAGCGCCTAAAATTATAAAATATCTCAAAAACTAGAGCCAATTTGGCAAAACTGATGCCATTTTTGGGTTCAGTGTCCCCAAATTACCCCCAATCAATCCACTTTTGCCTTACATGCCTAAAGTTTTTTGTTGACCAGTGTTACCGGTAGTTTGACGAATTCCTATCAGTAATGGCAGGAGATTGATCAATTGGTTTTTACCATGGGTCGTTCGAGGAATTTCACTGGAAACAAATATTTTAGTATTGGGGTTGATTTTCTTGCTTGTAAGATTGAGACGTGTAACTATAAATAAAATCCTAAAAACGGTTTAGAGGTCCATGTTACGCCTTTAATTGGACATCTGATAACTTTTCAGATGAAAACTTTTAAACTTTTGAACTACGCTATTAAACTAACTTTTTTGAATTTTTGAATTTTTCCAATTTTACTGATTAGCAGGCCGAAACCGAAACTTTTGGAATAATAATGTTGGTGCAAGCAAACTTTCATCTTCAAACAATATTTTGCAAGGCTTTTGATCTCAAAGTTAATGAAAAAAAGGAATAAGCATTAACAAAACGCTAACAGATGTTGACAAGCACTAAACGTTAAATTAATGGACAATTTAACGGAAGTTGATTTAGTTCCTTAATTTTGAAAATTTGTCTCAACGAATTAACCAGTTCATGATATAGTCCTTAGTAACGAAATTGTGCCGATCTATGGAAAGAACAATTAATTATTATCGTAAAAGGAGGAAGCAGAAAAACAAAATACGAATCTGCAAATAGTGATCAGTTAATAGCGAACGTAACCTACTTTCTTTGAGAGAACAAAGCGTTTTTAGTGGAGGGGTGAGACCTCATGTTTTTGCAAATCGGTAGCCTGGGCCTTTGGTGCAAATATTCTTTGATTTATTGTTCTGATGCTTGAATACCGATACTATGTTTAATATATTTATTGAGGTACTAAAACTCGGAAATTCGTCAGGTATGTAACCATGAGACGCACTGGAACACCCCCACTCCTCTTGCTGGATGAAAAACTTTTTAAAGGTTGTTACCTAAGGGCAAGCAAAAATGGGTCCCCTCGATCATAGCCTATAAAACCGGCCCTGCCTTCCCCCGCCCCAAAGTTTCTACTTTGTACTCTACTGATATAAAAAATAACCAGTAATGTTTTGTAGCCTATCAAAACAAAGTTTTGTTCAGCAGCTAAAATAAAAGGACGATAAATCTAAACTTTGACATAACAATTAATGGCAAAAGTTTCCCACTGAATTTTGTTTAGGTAAATTGGTTTAAAAAATGTGGCACGAAAAGGTACGGTATTACAGTGCGTAAAAAATTCCGTACCGTACTGTTACGTACGGTATTTTTGCGAGGTACGAAATTACGGTACGGTATGTTTTTCGAGGAATATAGTGCGGAAAATAGTTTCGTACCGTACCGCGTAGTAACCCCTTGACGTAACCACAAACCATTAGCCTACTAGCCCAAAGGTTCTTAAACTGGGGAGCGCGAAACGCTTGCAAAGGGGGCGCAAAAGATTTTATCAAATGTTTTGTTTTTACAAGGATATGTGAGAAAATTGTGTTACGCAGACAGATAAGCCGCCAAATGTTTATACACTGTAACCATAGTGTTATTGTCAATACCTACAATGTAAGTTACAATGATGAGTCAAAAGTAGATTTTGGAAATCTTTTGTACCTATCTCTCCCCCCCAAATTGCTTTTTTAAATTCGGTGTCAAAATACTTCTGAGGCAAACAGGAGCGTATTTAGGGGTTGAGCATTGTGCTATGCCCCCCCTTTTTGACTGTGCCTTTTAGTAAAAAAAAACAAAACTAATGGTGCCAAATGACTGAAATATGCCAGACTCTTTTGATGGTTTTTGTAGCTTATGGCCAGGGGCAGATTCAGAGGGGTAGGATGAGGATATGCAACCTCCCACCAGTCATTTTCAACAATGTTTTTGATGCATATGTATATAATTTTTTCACAATTCCGAACCTCTTCGATAGCAATAAGCCTTACGCCTTAAGCACGCATAATCAAAAATGTACGAACAAAATGCATCGCATTGGGCGAAGCACTCAGAATTATCGTCAAAATATTTAAACAAAATTTGCGTGAAAATTCTTCAAAAAGCGCTAAAATAGCCTTTACAGCATGTAAATTTTCAAAAAATGTCCGGAGGAGCATGCCCCCGGATCCCCCTGGAGCCTTTCTTGTTTCTCAGTCAGCTTCAAATTAGTTCTGCCGAAAAAAACACGCTTGAAAGAAAAGTGGAAATTATGGCCCTCCCCTTTTAAAATTTCTCGCTACGCCACCGGGGGCAAACCTTTTACTCTCCAATATGCTGGCAGCAGTACTACAGAACATATTGTTTCGAGTCTCACATTAGCGATTCATTCTAATCCAGAGACAAATTAGCTGTTTGCGTTTTAGCAATTGTTGGATTATCTGATATTTTATAGTTCGTTAAAATTTAAAGTTTTGGGAAGCCTACAATTTTTTTTGTGACTGGAGAAGTGGATATCTAAAACTCATTTGCCTCTTTTTATCAGAAACTTCAAAAGTTTTTTTTAATTTTCACCACTGTTCTGGGCTTTTGGCGCAGTACCGGTAAGAAAAATTTTATACTTTCACCACTGGTTATATCATCAATGCGACAGCGGCACACGTACTAAAGCAAGCATTCTCAGGTACGGCAACATCTATAATAATCTGTTGGTCTCCTTCATTAGTTATGAGGCTAGGTGTATAAGGAGTATTATTATCAGAATCTCGCCCTGGAGAGCAGAAACTTTTGTCACACCCCTGCTTATCTGGCTACGTTGCTACATTCGAACAATACTAAGAACGTGAAAGAGCTTATGGCCTATAAACGAACAAAAGGTTGCAAAGGTTCTTGCCGTGCGAATTTCATCGCTGTGTTAAGGCAGAAAGTTTTCATTTTCATTGTCACTTTCAGTAGAGGTTGGTGTATCAGTAGCAGCATACTCAGAACTTTTGGATGAATCAAAATATACATTTTCTCAGAATTTGCAGGTCTATAGTTTTAGATCTATTTTTCCACCGAAAATTGGTGAAGAGCAAACAAAAATCTGCATGCGGACCGCAGTTTGCCCAGCTCTGGCGTTAAGGAATTTTTATAAAATTTCGTAATTTGCTACACATTTGTAAAAGTTGTTGAAAGATCATTAAATAGGTATGTTGATAATAAATCGGAATTTAGGAGCATTAAGATGGGTTTTTGAACTCAACTTCAATAGAAAGATAGTAGCCAGTATATTTGCAATCATACTCACAAACGTTTCGGTAAAAACTTATACCATCAACAGTGTGAAAGTACTTGGGCACTAGCCTAGAATAACCAGCACAAGAAAGAAACTACCGGTATTTCAAATACAGCATAACTATTACGTCATAAACAAAGTACTTGGGATTTAAATTCACTTTTAATTTTTGAATCCCTTGGCCCTACTCCAAATACCTTCAGGTCAAATACTTGGGATTTACATAGAATATAACTAAAGGGGCAAATTAAACAATTACGTGCAACTAGAGGGACTAAATTAGTAGTAGGATTATGAAGTACAAATACTGTAGGATTAATTAAATCGTTACTAAGAAGAGATGTTGAATATAAATGGAAAATAAACACGTAACTGATTGCGATTTAGGCCTACACCAGAGTTCAACTCTGCCTACACGAATATTGCGCGAAGTGTGCTAAATGTTAAATAGGTAAATGGAGTTGGAAGAATCATCAATATTTGATTGTGGTTGAAGATTTTGGATGAGTAGAGTTTTTTTGATGCGGAGTTTCCGGATGTTATTGCTGTGAGCTAGTATTTTCGGGAGAATGAAAGTTCATCGTATAGAATAGATTCTATTTGCATAATAATAACCCTGATGATCCCTCTTGGGTGAAACAAACTGTCGCGTTTTAAATAGATGTTACTAAACTGTGGTAAGCAGAGCCGTAGCACATGCCCCTCAAACCCCCCAATTGGAGGGGGCCCCACTGCCAAAAGGGGGCCCAAATTGTCTTGAAGAACCCAAAGTTGCATCAATTCAAAAACAAAATTTTGCTTTGCGAATCGCGTTGAATGGGATTTTTTGCGCTCAGATTCTATATATTTCAATTTTAAAATTGTTCGCTATCGTTTCCTTTCAAATAGCGTCATAAACTGCGTAATGATGTCATAAACAATACACTGTGTGTAAGAGTTGAAAAAGGAGGCCGTAATGATGTCATAAACAATACACTGTGTGTAAGAGTTGTAAGAGTTGAAAAAGGAGTGGAAAAAGGACGCGTAAGACTTGAAAAAGGAGGCCGGTGCAGAGTTGGATGCAATCGTTTTTCAAAGTTTAAATTCAAATTCATTCCTTTGAAAAAATTAAATTCAAATTCATTAACACCTTGCGAGCAGATTTAAAATTTTATCTATATATTTTTTATTTATTCGCAATTTTATTCTCCTATCACGAAAAAGCGACGGGGCGCTATACGAACTCGCTTAGGAGTTGCCTACCATCGGTCTACCACACTTAGATGGGGTAATCCCGTTTAGTGCCTTTCCCAACAGCACAACAAGCAAACTTGCCGGCTTGTTTCGCACTATCCATTATGCTCAACGTCAACCAAAAAAGCTGTGAATACCAATTTTCAAGTCATTGGTTTGACCGGACCCGGAATTGAACCCCGGAGTCCACCAATCTAGAAGCAGATGCTCCATCCACTCGGCCATCCGATCGGGAAATTAAATTCAATCCTACCCTATTTCTGTGTCAGCAACCATAATCTGACACCCAATACAAAAGTCCATTGAAAAAGGATTTGCTAGTTTGAAAACGTGTGCTTTTGAAATAGCGCAGGAATTGGACATTGGTCCGGTCTTCCTCAATCAAAAAGTAAAAAAAAAGAGAATGAAAATAGAAAAAGAGAATGTTTAGTTACGATGCAAATCTATATCGTACAGCTTCTGAGGAAGAGATTCAAAGCAAACTTTTTAAAACAACTGGTGGACCAGGCTATTATGTCGATACTAGAAAGTTTTAAGCTGACATGTGACGTCGCTTCTGTCATTGCATTGCTGTTTACACCCAGCAGCTTCGTGCATGAACAGCCATTGTCAGCAATATGATCTGACAGTACCGCACGCAGGTTCAGATTCTTTGCGACGGGTTCGATTCACGGCTGGAGTCTATTGCATTTGATATCTACATCAGATGGTTGCTGATTAGAACGCACAAGCTCGTTTGGCAGTCTCCCTTCAATACCGTTGAACTTTTAATTCAATTGTAATACCTGTAAGTGCTCACTTGCCTTGCTCCTCGAGTTTACAAAATGCGTTGTTACTGTTACCAGTGCTGAACAAAGCTTCAGAAAACTGAAACTTATTAAAACGTTTATTACATCTAATATGGCAAACAGCAGACTATCTTTTTTCTTTCCATTTGTTGGCATTTTTATCCACCTACCACAGAAAGCAATGGGGCGCTACACGAGCTCCCTTAGGAGTTGCCGGCCATCTGTCTACCTACCGCACTTAGATGGGGGAATCTCGTTAAGTGTTTTTCCCAACGGCACAAGCAAACTTGACGGCTTTCTTAACACTATCCCTTTAATGCTGAATGTCTAGTAGGAAAGCTGTGAATACCAATTTTTAAGTCATTGGTTTGACTTGACTAGTGATCAAACCCTCAGTCTATTGACTCCTTCTGGATCAGAAGCACACGCTCTATCCACTCGGCCTTCCGATTGGTTCTTCGCTGGCCATGATGTCAATCGAAAGTTAATGCGCCCGATCTCCAGATTATGATGCTGTCAAAAGAGCATCTGTGTACGAAAAAGTGCGCTCTAGCTAGACCGGAGGTTTTCAACCTATTAGCCATGGCCCAACAGAGGGCCACAGAGCTTGACTAGAAAGCGACATCAGCATTCCCTAATCATGCCATCACATTGACTTTGTACCTTTTATCAAAAGTTATAGGGCCACCATCGTATTTTATCATTTTAGTGGGTGTTACGATTTCACCGTCGCCGTGACGGAGAGTACGTATTTTTTTGCTTGTGCGGAACGCACAAACCTTCACTGCTTTCGGTTATTTCTTTGCACAACTTTCAATAAAATCTTTCTATATTCAGAGTGCTTCAAACGGAATAAAAACAGGAAATAAGCAGCAAAATCAACTAAAATTCACCAAGGGTGGCAAAAATCTTTCAGAATAAACGACGTCTAAACTCATCGGCTTCTAAATCGAAAAGACCTCATTCTTCTCAAACCGCCAGTGCAACCCATTAAAGTGTGTGATTAGAAAAAATAACAAGAAAAACGTTATCCTAAGGTGTAGGGCGTGTTGTACGAGAACTAAGTGCCGATCTAACAAATTGCGTAATCAATTAGTCAAGACAGTGGGCCATGAGCAAAAAAAGGTAGAAAAACCCTGAGTTAGACGATTTTAATGGAAAATGAATTGGGTGTAGCAAACTTGTCTTAAAATTACACCTTTTATTTTTACACAGTGATAACGCGTTATATGTTTTAATTTTACCACAGTATTCGCATTGTGGTGAGAAACTGAGTTGTTATCCCTGGAAAAACCTAAAACAATTCATATCGAAAGCTAAGCATTGGGGCCCTTGAAAGTTTTTTTTTGGGGGGGCCCAAAGTTGAGCTGCTACGGCACTGGTGGTAAGTGAATTTGTGTATTTGCTCCAACGGAACTCAGTTATCCAGCACTTTTTGAAACACTGATTCGCATTGTTATTGAATTTATTTCTATTCCGAAATTAATATTGTAAACAATATTGGTAGTAGAATTAGTCTACAACGGCACCTCTAGGGGATTTAAAAAAACTGCCATTACAGGTGAATTGACGTCATAGGCGCACGCAAGTGGAGGCTACGGTGCCATGCCCCCCCCCCCCCTTCCCCCCGCGCCTTCGACCCTGTAATAAAGCGCGAAAACCAAACTTTCAGTCTTTAATTTCTCAAACTAATAATGGTTGCAGCCTCCTTTTATTTATTTTAGCCAAGCTTCTTGATCTGCTTTTAGACATAAGCTGCGAAAACATTTTTGCATTGTCCATAGTGACTGCACTCAGTGCATGCCCTTTTTCGATAGGCCTAGACAAGTTTGCTTAATAATAAGAGTTTTTTATGTGAAAGCCGCAAAAATTCGTTGGCGACTGAAATTGCGTCCAACGTCATAAAAATGTTTCAAATTCAAAGCATTTATTCTGAAAACGCATACGAACCGGTATCAAACTTCGCACGGAGCCGCACACCGGTGGTTGCCGACCACTGATCTACAACAACGTGGTTTCGCGGTACTTTTCGAAGATGCTTTTTAGGGATAAACCCGGAAAGCTTTCCGCTTTTGTTCTCTTAAGTTCACTCAAAAAAAGTTACCGAAATATCGAGTAAAATGGTCTGAAAAGTAACGACGGTACTAAAAACGGTACATTTTTTAAAAGTATCTACGGTACCGATAACGGTACTTAAAAAGTACCGCGGTACTGCCCAACTCTGCACAAAATGCAACTAAATCTATCCACTGGTTGGAGACAGCAAAAGACCATTAAGCTTATCTGGTGGCTGCTACCAGATGATGGTCTAAATGAAAATGGTAGTCGTATTACAATATCAACAATGACACTTGAACCAAAAATTAAAATAAAAGTGGTAGTACACTAGTAGGTCTTTCTCAAATAGTGTGCTGTTAGTCTTACTATTAAGTTAGTGTTCTTTAATAATGCCTCAAAAGATTTTGCTTTACCGCCTTTGAAAAGGAAGATAAAGATTTCTTTTGCTTAAGATCTAGAGACAAGTTTCGCCAGATTTTGACACCCGAGAATAATAAAGCTCTGTAGCCAATCATCTCTTCCGTACGAGGAAGAAATAATCTTGAGGAAGATTTAAGTCTTGTGTTGTGAAAATGAATACTTGCAAGATTTGTAAAATAATGAAGAAAGTTGGACGGTAGTTTATTATTAGTGTATTTGTACATAAATTTTGCTATTTCCAAGTGATAGATATTTTTTATTTGGAGAATTTTATAGCCTTTGTAGAGTTGATTCATTTTAATATGTTCGTTTCTAGTATGAAAGTTGACGCATCGTACAATGCGCTTCAGCATTACAGTCAGTGGTTGCAGAGCTGTTTTGGCTGCGCTTCCCCACACTAAAATTCCATAGTTTACATGAGATAATACTAAAGTGTTTAAAATCAAGCGCAGAGCATGCTTATCTAAACAATGCTTTTTCCTAAAATAATGCACTAAGCTCTGAATCTATCAAAACACTTAAATATTTGTAAGAGCTTATCTAAGGTTTTGTCGCCAATTTTCAAAGTAATGGCATTTACGTTATTAGTAGATTTTTTAGGTTAACAAGCATGTCCTTTGTTTTTGCAATATTGATCGTTATTTTGTTCACTGAATTTAAAAAAGCAGTTAAAACTAATTTATTTTCAAACTACAGATATCGATAAAGATTGTTCATTCTTCTACCATCTTTTGATATATTGATAAATTACAAATAACTTTTACTTACAACCGCGGAGAAATAAATTTTAAAATAAAAAGCATATAAAAATTTTGGCTTTTCGGGGAGAGGGTTTGGGATAGCAGATATAACTTTTGTTTTTTTTTTTTTTCTTTTCGCTTCCGTTTTTTTTTTTTATAAAAATGAAAAAACTAACAGTAAGAATTCTAGTGATTGTGAAATAGTGCGTGGCCTAACTTTTTGTAGGTCTTGGTTCGAATTCTGAATCCTTACTGTGTCAGCTTGATAGAGGTTGCAAAGAAACGTGAAGGTGTAATTTAGTTTAGGCAATTTACTTTGTGTGTTTTAAAGAAAAAGTGAATGTTTGAATGATACAGTACTGTTTTAGCTACTGGTACTGCGTGTGTTACGTTAAGCACTGTTTTGCAAAACTGGGTGGCCATGGCCTGGTGAGCGTCTTGCTCTTTCGTGGTATCCCTTTGTACCATACTAAGTTTTATTTGCGTTTGTTTAATATTAGGAACGAAAGTTATTGTTTTATTTGCTGGTGGTACAAGAATAAACTGATACTAAGTATGATCAAATAAGTTAGTCTAGGGCCTCTCATTGTTTAAATCCTGCCCTGTCTCCATACCAAATTAACGCATTGAATAATTCTTTCTTTGATTAATTTACAATAGCAACTTTAATGTTTCAACTTAACTAGAAGACGTGGCTGTGAAGTGTGTATTGTACCACATTTTCAAGTATGTCTCCCTGGCCTGCTGAAAATCATCTCTTCTCACGTCAATATTACAAACGCAACCATACTTTAATTTTTAATACTAATCACTAGAAATAATACAGTGCAAAACTGAACAGCGTAGATATAGTTGTGGAATATAAAACAACACAAATATAAAAAATAAAAAAATGATAAGGTAGACAATGGACATAAAATGCAACTAATTTTCAGAAATGGCGACACCTCTAATCTACAGGTTTGAATGTCAAAGATGTGATTGGAAAATATTTAAGTAGGAAGCACGATTCGAATTGGGTAGGTTCTTTCCAGTAAATCATCAGGGGGGAATTTGTTCTTGGTTAAAATGACAAGAATAAAGTTGTCAACCCGATGATGTTGGAACTTGGAGCTCTGATATGCGTCAGCATCGCCAGGTTTCACCAATTTCATATAACTGTAAGCATATCGCTATTATAACCAAAAATGCGGCAAGAAAAATCAATCAGTTAGTATAAGGTATTTGCTCAACGTTTCCGTCGACTTGATAAGAAGTAACAAGCACCCAATAACATATCATAAACTAGAAAACTGTTGTTAACTTTTCATGATTTTTTTTTTGATCAGCATAAGTGATTTAAAAAATAGATGTTCGATTGATTCAACATAATCACCGTAAACCGCCTCAACTTTAGCTATTTTTCGAATTATTTTTTTGATTATTTGCGCAATAGTCCAAATATAAACAAAAAATTGGTACTTAATCTAACAGACTGGTTTGCTCTACCCGTTTAAGTTTTTCTTTCACAGACCACATTATAGGAAGTCTGTTTCTTTTTTTAAAAAGACTGAATGGCTAAAGTTTGGGCGAAATTCCTAACTTTAGCCATTGACTAGTTTTTAAAAAAAATAGCCATTAGAAGCTTTATATCTAACTTTAGACGTCAGATAAGTTTTAAAAAATCAAAAATTGACAAGTGCTAATTCAAAAACGACTTGAAACACACTATAGTGTGGGTTTTACACATTTTCTAATACACCGCATTGACAATTTCTCAGATTTTATGTCAAATATCCCCCTATCATTGCATCATCAAATGCGGCATATTTTCTTGTACCAATAGAAGGCATTATAAGATGACATATACCAGATGTATTAGGTTAGGTAAAAAATCTTAATTACGAAGAGAGTAATCTATGGTAACTATTGCTGAAAATGCAAAGAATTTTAATCTTGAAAATGGTCAAAAAAATGCTATGTTCAGATTTTGGCTCTTAGCCTTTTTTGAAATGTAAAAGAGTAAAAGTAACATATCATTGCCCTTTTGTAAAATGACTCTGTTATCTGATATATCAGCAGATGTAGAACTTCTGACAAGCATGTCAATATGTTTGAACCTTGATTGTAGCATTTCACAGGCAAAACCTCTTAGTTGATACAAGAAATTATGACATCATAGTTGGAATTGTTAGGTTTATACTGCATACTAGTGTGATTTTTAAATCGTTCATTATTAAAGAGCAATGTCCTTCCTGGCCTACCGCACGGGAAGTCATGACGACCTCCTTTTGTTGGGTCAGAGCCTATAACAGCACTCCATCACCAACAGTGCAATGCACTCCAGTAAATCGTACCGTAGAGCGAGACAGCGCTGTTTCTGGCTATTAGCCTTCATCAGCCGCCCTCAGGTAAGAAACATTCATCTTCCAGGACGAATGATCTTGTCAGGACCACTCATCCCTTCGGATAAATATTTCCTAAAGAATTTAACCTTTGTGGTACGCAATCCACTCGTGTGGCTACGTCACCATTCCAGTCAGGACTTCCCGTCCGGTAGGCCAGAAAGGACATTGCTCTTTAGTTGTTGCTCTTCACCCTGGCCACGTAAAGAGTTTGACTGGAATGGTGACGTAGCCACACGAGTGGATTGCGTACCACAAAGGTTAAATTCTTTAGGAAATATTTATCCGAAGGGATGAGTGATCCTGACAAGATCATTCGTCCTGGAAGATGAATGTTTCTTACCTGAGGGCGGCTGATGAAAGCTAATAGCCAGAAACAGCGCTGTCTCGCTCTACTGTATCGTCCATTATTTGCAATGAAAATATGTTTGTTTTTTAGGGTGGCTAAAGTTAGGGGATTTTGCATGAAATCATGCTCCTTACTTTCGCCAACTTCCAAAATCCTAATTAATCTTGGAGATACCAAGACTATGTTACCAAACTTTTTACCACAATAAATAACTTCAGCTAATTCGGAAAGTGTATGTACCAAAGTCAGTTTTACGGGGACTATTTTTTTGAGTTCTACTGAGTGTTACGAGTTGTTCATGTGTAGTCGCTTATATAGTTGTGCAACTCACCAGACATGGTTCAACCACCCCTACAGACTCAAGCAAGGTGTGCATGCAATATGAACCAAATAAACCAAGCGGTTAATGCACACAGTTTTTGGATATCACACTCCCAGTTTTGGCTAAAGCTTGAGCAATAGCTAAAGTAATGGCGTTTTACGGTACGCATTACAAGGTTTTGTATAGCCACAATACCAAAATTAGTCAGGCCACGTCTTATAAGAGTTATTAGCCACCTGCTTACCTCTCAAAGATGAATAATCCCGTTGTGTACTTAGATTACAAGCATAATTTCTTGATGTTCATTTAAACGGCTAGTCAGTTTTACTGAATTTCTCAAACAGATAGAGATACCACCGTTATCAGAAGCGCAACTTGATGAATTTAATAATGCTTAGGAACATTTACCTTTCATCTTTTATTATTTCTTTGCTCATTATTGTTTCCATCAAACCAGATTGAATTCGACCAAAGATATCAGTAATGGTCGGGAACATATCTACTTCCAACATGTCAATTACCAGAGGTTTACCATATCTACACACAAGGAAAAATCTGAAGCCCAAACTGGAGTGAATTAGTGAATTGCTTAATCCGCATATGTAGACAAAGCAGGCCTGGATGCAACACTCGATTATCAATAAATCTTTGGCATATAAAAAATACCTAGCAACGAAAGGCAAAAAAAAAAATAGATCGGCAAAAACAAAACCACTTACCAAAAATTCTAAATGAATAAGATAAGATTACATCACATAAGGAATTGACAACGGCCAAAAAAGTTGTAGCGGTGTTATAGTAACTGCATTCAAGTACAATACAAGACTTTGCTAGCGATAGTTATCAAGAACTCACCAGAAGAGATTGGGCCTCACTCTGACTTGATAAGAAACTAGATCCTCTTGCAAATAAAGGAGTCTAATCATTTTACTTTCTTCCTTCTAAACATGAAACTATAGACTACATCTGAGCACACCTGATTGCTCCCAGTAGTCCCAGCCTGATAACTTCTTCTTGCATGTCCTGGGGGTTGAGAGCACAGAGATAGTTGGTGTCTCTGTATCGCAAGAAGGTGCTAGCCTGGCCAGTTGGATCAATCAGCATGGGCCATTTCCCCGAGTCTTTGATACGGTTTCCAACATCTCGCATTAACACTTCATCAAGCTCCCGGATGTTGCATTTTATACCAGGAAGTTCTTCCGCATCTATCAAAAAATTGAAATATTTCAAAACTCTGAAATTGCTAACGTTTCAAGTTAAAAATAGGTCAATAAACAACATATCATCTAACTTGCGACTTTGATAAAAATTAACGCTAAAAGTTCACCGATATTCGTATTGTATTTTTTTTATTAAGTAGAGTATTTATCCTCCTATCACGCGAAAGCGATCAATGCGCTTTACGAGCTCGCTTAGGAGTTGCCATCCATCTGTCTATCACACCAAGACAAGGAATCCAGCTAAGTGTCTTTCGCAACAGCACAACAAGTGAATTTGCCGGCTTGTTCTCCACACTGTCCCTTTAATGCCGAGCGTCAAGCAGGGAAGCTGACCCGACTCGGAATCAAACCCAAGTCTACAGCTCCCGAAGCGGACGTTCTTACTACTCGGCCATCTGAGTAGTTAAAAACATTTTATTGATGAAACAATTACGAATAAGAATTGAAACAATTACGAATAAGGAATATTGTAATGCTACTAGTTCTCTTCTCAGTTTCTATGAATTTTCATATCAAAATGTTGGTAGGACAAAAAAAATACGAACCACAAAACAAATTGCAAAATCTCACCATCGTGTTGTTGTTCTCTTAATTTCAACTTGGCTTGTTCAAGTGCTTCTCTTGCTTTCATCGCGTTTAACTTTGCAATTTCAAGATCGGCTTCTGCGTCTTTAATAGCCTGAGTTAAAATTCAAGTTTTGATACAATGCAATGTTATAATGTCGGAAGTCAGATGGGAAGCAGTAAAATTTACCACTGATCTATGATTTAAGCAAGGAAGAACTTAAGGAAACTTAAAAAACATCACATCCTTTTAAAATGAGAAGTAAAAAATAACTAAAATAAGATAGCAGGAAATAGTAAATTGACCAGTAACAAATAGTTGAGTCAAACCGGTCCATTTATACAACTTTAACAAATCAAAAGGTCAAACAAGTTAGCAGAATGTTGATTACGCCAAAATAGGGTTCTCACTCACCCGAAAGTCGCACAACGTCATAATGTTCATGTTTTTTTCTCTATGTTGTTGACGATTATTATCTGGCACATGGTAAACAATACAATCTGCGATGCGAGAGCGAACAATATGAAAATCGGTTGAGATTACGATAAAAATGACGCTCGTTATCTCGGTGGTGCACTAACTCTGGGACACCCAGCAGTTTTCCAATATAAACGGTTACATAAAGACTAAAACCAGTTGACTTTACTCGCACTTACTCCCAAAGTAATTTCAGTTTTTTCAAATCCAGTTTGCTCTGCTCGATCGTGTTCATGCATCCTTTTTTCGATTTCACAGTAACACTTTTTTTTCAAGTTTATAGTAAAAATATTTTAAAAACCTTGATGGTGCACAGCTTCTGGGACACCCTCACAGCTCACACCCAGCAGTTTTCCATTGTAAACGGTAACATAAAGAAAAAGCCAGTTGATTTTACTCGCACTTACTCCCAAAGTAATTTCAGTTTTTTCAAACCCAGTCTGTTCTGCTCGATCGTGTTCATGTATCCTTTTTTCGAGTTCACAGTAGCATTTCTCAAGGACACGCTGTTCAGAATCGTACACTTTTTGAACTTCACTTAATTCGCCTTGCAGTCTAACAATAAAACAATTAAGAATTTCAAAAAAATTGTAATTAGCTAAGACTTAAAGTAACGAGCAAAGTCAGGAAATAAACTACGAGGGATTCACAGAGTAAGACAAGTAATAATATATTGTTGATTTAAAGACTACTGCTATAAGCTGTGCTTTCACAGTGCATTAAGTAAAATAATTTTTGCAGTTACAAAATCTAGTGGCTTAGTATAAAACACAAATTAACAAGACATTTGTTTCTGCAGCTCAGTCCCTACCAATTATCTGTAAGCGAGTTCAAGAATAAACGCCCTATAATACCGTTTAAAATCAAATTAATTTTAAAACTAATAATTGTATTGATGACATTAAAAAAATTTAAAATTTTCAAAATCGGGCAAGCACCCTTACCAACAATTAAGTGCCATTTATGCGAAACGTCAACAAAATAGCTGCTAATGTACTTCCATAAGTATTAAGTCTGCTTTTAAACTATTTTAGCACAAAAATATTTTCACAGCAATTATCTCAGAAAAGCAAACCATTGTCACCACTGTCCTAAACTACATACAACACTTCAATGAAAACAGTAGTAGCCAACGGTCAAAACATGGCGCCGTAAAATCGTCTCCTCGCTGGCTCTGTTTCACAAAATATCTCTCACTTATTTGTTTCAGCTTCTTTTTTCTTTTGCTCTTCTTGCTTTCTCCTTTCTTTTTCAGCCTCCATTTTTTCCGCGATTGTTACCGTTAATGAAATATCCCAATTTTGCAAAGTTTCAATTATCTGCTTGACTGAAGCTACCTGTAAAAATTAAAAGAAAACGGAAATGAAGCCAACACTGAGAACTGGCAGCTCTGGTTATTAAAAGGGATACAGGCAGGGTGTCAACACAATAATCGCGCACACCAAGTCAAACCAAACACTTTTGCATTCACACTTAGAGCAACTTTACCATAACATCAAACAGCAAAACGCGCAAAAAATAATTGGTAACAGATTGGTATACCAACGCTTCTATTTATTTATTTTTGTTGTCTCTGCTGCCCGGCCGAGTGGATCAAGATCGCCGCTGGTGTTTTGAAGAAATAATTGGTTTGTGGTGTAAACAAATTTACTACGACTTGCGATCACAAATTGAAATACAAAAACAAGTAGCGTGTGATTAACAGGATAATCCCAAAAGTAACCAAAAAATTCATTAATTTTCCGCGACTTAGTTTATGTTGTTGCTGAGGTTCAAGCTTTAGGTGGTTCGTGACCAGCAGGGCGGTGTAGTGGTTACAGACACCGCCAAAGGAGCGGAAGGTCTGAGGTTCAGAGGCAGAGTCACTCACCACCACTGCGAGGTATCTTTGAAGCTGTGTCACACATGCGCTAAACGGCGGAGATGGGCTACGCTATTCGTCACACAATTCGTCGTAATCTGTTTTTCTTTTTTCGGTAAAATTTCGGTCATAGTCCAAATTAAATTGGTAAAAACCGAAAAAATTAAAGCCATTTCGATTAATTGACAGAAGTAAATATCTTGCCAATATGCAAGCAACAATTACAAACGGGCTACGGGTGTCACAGTATCAGGTTTAACAGACATCAAACTGATCAAAGCAGATTTTATTTGTGTTGCGGTTAGGGATCGACCGGGTCCCGGCCGGGGATGCCATTTTTTGCCCCGGTCCAACCCCGGCCGGGGAGGTCATAAAAATTGGCCGGGGCCGGGGTTGATATTCAAATTTATTCACCGTATACTCCGGCGTATAAGACGACCTTTAAAGTGCAAAAACCCACCCTTAAAAATTGGGGTGGTCCCGTACAACGAATATAAAAGTCATATTTTAATTTTCACATGAAGATTTTTTATTTTATATGAAAAATGCGTTGGTGCGTAAAAATAAAGAACGTGCGTGTTTAAAGCGTTTTTGAGGTTTGTCATGCACTGATGAAAAACTCAATGAAAAGCGTGTACAATTACGAAAGCATTACGTTACACCATTGACAGCATTTACATGAGGAGTGAGGACGCACATAGCCTGCATAGCTATGCATTTTAGACATAATATAAAGCATTGTATAAACCCCGGCCCCGGCCGGCGCAATTCTCTGGTCCCGGCCGGAGCTCCGGCCCCGGTCAAAATTGTTGCCCCGGTCGTTCCCTAGTTGTGGTTACAAAGGAGTATAGGTGTAGCTATATTTCGTTTAACGTCTTATTGCTTCAAACGTGACCGAAAATAATTGAAATGACCGAAATTTTTGTGGACAGGTCAATTCACCGAAGTCAAATTTTGAAACAAATAACCCAGGTGCTAATGCCTAGAAAAGTATAGTACAATGAAGATTTGATTTGTCAGATTTTATGTGGTCAACTATTATCCGAATCTACGTCCTTTCTCTCTGTCAAGGAAAAGTTTGGGCAGAATGACCATCAGGACAATACTGTTAAAAAATTAACGCTCACAACTCGAAATCGCTGTAGGATTCTGTTCCAAAAAGAAACCGGAAGTCTGTAGCTACAACAATATACTGTACACTATTATGCCTAAATCGCAAACATGTATATGAAGATTTGATATGAGCAGTACAATACCAACGTAATTTCCCACATGGGATTACCAATCACCTGTTCAGGAGTATTTCCGTCATGTGCGTATATTCTTGGATCCGCGCCATACTGAAGTAAACACTCCACCGCCTCCATGTGACCACTAAACGCTGATCTGTACAATGGAGTTCTTCCCCAAGCCCCAATACTGTTTGGATCAGCCCCTTAATATAAGTATAACAATTTTACCAAAGTTAACCTATGACCAATTAAGTTTAGAAGCGCTGCAGTACAAAACACACTTACGCATTACCAACCGTAAGCTGCATGTAGGCCAGACGCTCTATCCACTTGACCATCACATCAAATAAAAATATTGTCCAAAACATGTTTTGAACCAACCTCGTTGAATTAGAAATGTAATCGCTTCCACGCTTCCCCCGCTGCTAGCTTCTGATAGTGGGGTGTTGTCATTCGCATCTTGACATTCCACCACCGCCATCTGGTGGATTCTACGAGTAATACGGCCCATCTCATCATTGGGAATGTCATTTTGATTGTCAAGATCATCAACCTATACCGCAATGAAAGAAAAAAAAAAACTTATAAAATCGACATTTTGAGAATTCACACATTACAATGGAAAGGTCGCATTAATTAACATGTTTAAATCGTTATTAAAGCAATGAAAATACAACACACGAAGATAAATATAGGCACACAAGCTTCGAATGTTTTATTCTCACCTCTCCTAAAATATTTTCCATTTCTCCAACATCACCATCAAACGCCGCATCCAGCATTCTCTTTCTTCGTTTTAATTCCTCCTTTTTTCTTTTCCTCTCTTCTTCTTCTCGAGCCAACTCTCTTTCTGCAGCTTCTTGTTCTGCTTTTACCATAGCCACAAAGGCCTACAAATACCATTACCTTGAATCAGCGTTATTTAATGCTAAATCAATTTAATTTGCATGTTATTGAAGTTAGGTGTATATAAATTACCAATGTTACAAATTAGTAAAACAGCTTCTCAAGTTCAGAGATATTTCTAGCGTTTCAATTACATTCTAAAACTCAGATTAGCTAGGAAAAGCTTGAGCGAACAGTGCTTGAGCAACAAACAGTAACATCGTCAAACACTACACTTTTTAAAATCACTATGACCCTCTCAGAGATTTGCTTATCTTTTTACTGCAAAACAAACATAACCAAAATCATGAAACCAAAATAAGATTTTCCATCCTTACCTTCCATAAGAAAAAAAAGCCAGGCAGCTGTGAGTATTAAGTATATACTCAGTTAAGTGTTTTTACCACTGACATAACAAATTGCATCAAATTAATAGGGGAATTTTAAATCCTCAAACTCACTTCTCTTTGAATTCTTTCGATTGTGTCTTCATATTCTTGTTTTTGCTTTTTAAGCTGTATCACTTTCTTTCTCGCAAGATACCTGCAATGAAATGTTACTCGTTTGATGGTATGCTCAAACAACCATAAACAGACAAGCATACCATTCATGGAAATTTGGAGTAGCATTATTATTAATAAACTCTAAAATGATACAATACAATTGAAGTAATCAGACCTCTAATTTGCTCTCGAATCACTGTATTTTTACACACAAAAAATTAAGAACAAATTGAAACAACTTTAACAATTTACAGGTTTTTCACTGTTGAAGTTCTGACTTTCTTAAAAGAAGTTTTCAAGGCACGTTGGAAAAAATGCGTAGTGGTGGCTAATACTTACAAAAAAGTATAAAACTGCCTATTTTGCGCGTATTCGACAACAACAACAACGAAACATTAAATTCAGTTAATAATGAATTATATATCTCACAAAAAGTATTTTTATAACCAATATGTAACACGTGCATCTCAACAAGCTTTTACTTGCTATTTAAGTAGCAGTAGCGTGGCAGACTAGGGTATTATACTGCATACAATTTGCTGGAGATGAGAATGAGAACAAATCATGCTATGCGATGATATGTGGATGGCTTAAAAGATAACTTACCCTTTATTAATGTATCTTTATCATGTCATGTATTGATTAATCATTCGCATTACAGCAATTTATTTGCATCAGAGCATATGTACATAACAATATACCAACCACACCGCTATTCAGCACGTAGCGAGAAATTTCAAAAAGGGGGCCATAATTTCCACATTTTTGCGAGCATATATTTTTCGGCAAAAAAAAGTTGAAGCTGATTGAAAAACAAGAAAAGTTTTAGGGGATCCGGGGGCATGCTCCACCGAAAAACTTTTGAAATTTTGCATGCAGTATAATGGCTATTTTAATGCTTTTTGAATAATTTTCAAGCAAATTTTGTTTAAATTTTTCAGCCCTACTTCTGAGTGCTTTGCCAAATATGATGCATTTTGTTCGCACATTTTCGATTATGCGTGCTTAAGGCGTAAGACTTTATTGCAGTCAAAGGGGTTCGAGATTATGGAAAAATTGTATACATCAAAAACATTTTTGAAAGTGGCTGGTAGGAGGATGCAGGGGCGCAAATCTGTGTTGAGCATTGGGGGGATGATTCAGCAAAATCGACCATTTTTCGATATTGGGGGGGATGATTTACAAAAATTGATCATTTTTCGATATTGGGGGGATGTAAATTGGCTTGTATGGGGAATTTTCTACTTCTATGAAAAATACTGGGGGGAATACATCCCCCCTGGATTTTCACCCATAGGAGGATGCATACCTTTCATCCTATCCCCTGGTCATAAGCCACAGAAACCATCAAAAGAGTCTGGCATAGTTCAGTCACTTGGCACCATTAGTTTTGTTCTTTTCTACTAAAAGGTTGAGTCAAAAGGGGGGTCAACAAAAGGCTGAGTCAACATGCCCACCCCCCTACCTACCACTATTTGTCTTTGCTCTGAATACTTAAACAATTTAGAAAGCTACATTAGACAAAGTGTTCCAGAAGTAGCGTAACACATTTTGAGATGGTATTTGACATTGTTCAGTAATAAACAGTAAATTGTATAACTTCTGCATATACTTGTTGTTATGAACAATACATATGATACATATACACGTTTTTCACAAAAGTTGATTTTTACAAATGTTCATATAACTTGGATAGTGAACAGTTTCCGAGATTTCCTTGTATAATGCAGAGAAGAAACCTTTAATTAACTTACTTTCTGGCACATGTTTGGATTTTAATAGCAGCTAGATCTTCTGGAGTCGGGCCTTTCTTCACTTCTTTCTTTTGTTCTTTTTGAGCAGGCTTAGTGGCAGTAGTCCCTGATTTTTTTGAGCCAACTACTGCACCTTTCTTAGCTGTAGCTGGACCTGCACAAAACCAATGATAAACAAAGATGGGGGTTTGCTATGGAAACTGAACCCAGACTACAAGCAATTTTTAGATCAATAACAAAATGCCTCTTTGCAGAATCATTGAAAAGTTAAAGCAGCCAAAACATTTTACTACAATTAAAAGAAATCCAGACCTATTCTATTCATCAAGATTCAAGGGGTTTGGATAAATTTTATTACTTCATTTTATAGCTTCATGTTTTTGGTACAGTACCAGTACAAATGAGCTTTTTGCAAGAACTTAATTTACACTACACTTTGGCTGGCTTTGTATCGCATTGAAAGCAACTTATTGCTTGTTGGGGTTATCAGTAACATATGCAAGTAGACAACATAGTTGGTAACACAACTTCTGCTTTCTTATACATCTCGTGCGAAATGTTACAATTTTTATTTATCAACAACTACAAAGTAGCATCAACCTTTGAAGTCTTCACTTGAAACAGTGAGTGGAGAATTCATTGAGACAGGGAGTTTTAGTTTAAAGCAAAAGTTATATATTGGGTCGTTTTTAATCTTTGTTGTAAAGTAGGGTTGGGCAAAGTGGAACATTTGCCTGTTTCGAAGCAAAACCGAATCCGACAACTGAAACCAAAAACTGAATCCAGAAACGAATCCAGAGCCCTGTATTTTTAAATTCACTAAAATCAGTCACACATTCTACCTTACTTTCAGCAATACTTCAAAGTGCATCATTATGTTTCCAACCTGTGTGTCATTCATAAGCAAAACAATGCATGTCAGTAATCGCACTTTATTAAAAAATAAATGAATACATAAAACAATAGCATAAGTCGAACTCCTACAGAAGCCATACTTTGGTTTCATTTCAAAAGCATTGTGCATTGGTTGAGCAAAATCACACGTATGGCAGAGAGATAAAGAAGAAATAGTGCTTTTTGCTAAAACAGAAGAGAGTGTTTGCTGAAGAAACATGTTTAGGAAATATTACTTGAAAACTAAAAAATTTTGCGTCGTTTTATCCGAATCCAAATGTTTAGATAAACAGTTTTTTGAGTGCCGAATACTTCGGGATTTGAATCGTACTGGATGCGGTGTTCCACTTTGCCCATCCCTGTTTACAAGTACTGTACACCTGCATATAAGTGGAACACAGATCATCATTCGTATCAACCATCAACAATTGTCTTTACTAATGGCTGATCCTAGACTTTTGCCTAACAATGTAGCTTTTAGCTAATATTGCTGTCACTCTTGAGTTGCAAATCAATCAGTATGTTAATGATACTCAGGGTTTTTTTAGTTTTGAAAGTGATACGCCACTTAGTGTCATTGATAACAAAATCTACACCTTCATCTGTAATCATAAATTT
Organism: Trididemnum miniatum; assembly: GCA_964006365.1. Lineage (NCBI taxonomy): Eukaryota > Metazoa > Chordata > Ascidiacea > Aplousobranchia > Didemnidae > Trididemnum > Trididemnum miniatum. The sequence continues at coordinate 12,105,535 of OZ023240.1, read as the reverse complement.
CGGATGAGTAATAATTATTTGATGCTGATCAAATTGAAAACTGCTTTTCTTGAACCGTCTTTTAAGCGCTACGATATGAATTATAACGTTATAACAGAAATCAATGTCAGAAATAATGGTGTAATGTTGCTGCATGTGGTATTGGTGTCAGTCATGCTAACTTATGTATTATAACTTAGGAAGAATTGGTTCTAAACTATCACGTGAGTTGAAAACACAACTCAAGCATTCCATGATTCTTTCTCATCTTGATTACTGTAACTCACTATTTTTTAATATGCCTAATCATTTGCTACAGCAATTGACCAAAGTTCTTTAAGCTGTAGTTTGATTTCTTTTTGGATTACGCATTCGCAGTCATGTTCATATGTCAACTTATTTGAAAAAATTGCATATTTTGCCTTGGTCAAGTATCATATTTATTTTAAAATTGCATTTTTAACATTTAATTGCTGACATGATTCAGCCCCTCAATATTTACACACTGCACATCACAAGACATTGTACTAGGAACTTAAAACATGTATAAGGACACAATGTCACATGATCTTAAAAGACATACTGTATAGGCCTGTAATGATGCTCAGTGCTTCTCTGACTTTCTGATGCCCTCTTAGTCTTAATTTTGTGAAATCTGAAGCAATGAATGTGTTTTCTTCATATACATTGTTTTGTAAGTCTAGAATGCTGTGCCACTGTATATTCGAGAGGCCTTGGTAACGTTACCTGAGAAATACATTGTTTTGCCTGAGAAATACGTTGCAGGGCTGGTAACGTTACCTGAGAAATACGTTGTTTTGCCTGAGAAATACGTTGCAGGGCTGGTAACGTTACCTGAGAAATATGTTGTTTTGCCTGAGAAATACGTTGCAGAGCTGGTAACGTTACCTAAGAAATATGTTGTTTTGTCCGAGAAATACGTTGCAGGTCTCGTTTGTCAAAATAGTGATTAATTAAGGGGTGCCCTATTTTGGGGTATGACAATGACTGATGCAAAATGATATGTAGCACCCTCTAGTGGCCGAATATATCAAATTATTGTTTTTGAAGAGGAATGAAAAACATGCAAATGATTATGAATCCATGTAAGCTCTATGATTTCATGTGGGGTACGGCTATGCATAGGGGCACACGCACTACAATTCTAGCACCCCCTATCGGCAGAAACCATTACTGTTTTGACTTGGATTAGGAATGTAAAATAAATGGGCGCAGGGGCAAATGGTCACTTAGCTATTCGGGGCAAATGGACACTTGAGAAAAATGGGCACCAGGAAAAATGGGCGCAATTATATGGGCAACTGGTCACCAGGGCTAATGGGTATTTGGGGCACTTAATTGGACAAACGAGAACTTTTGAGGCCGATGGGCATAGGGACAAGTAGGCATTGGGGGCAAATGGGCACTTGGGGAAAATGGGCACCAGGAAACATGAGCACCAGGGCAAACAGGTATTTGCGGCAAATGGGCACTTTGGAGCATAATGGACACCTTGGAACCAATGGACATTGGGGCTAGCGAGCATTGGGGGAAAATGGGCATTTGGGGCAAATGCACACCAGGAAAAATTAGCACCAGGGCAAATCAGCAAATGGGTATTTTGGGACCGATGGACATGGACATTGTTGGGGTCGGGGTCGAAGGGGGTTGGGGTTGGGGGAGTTGGGGTCTGGGGTTTAGGGTTGGGGACGAGGGGGTTCGGGTCAGTAGGTTGGGGTCAGGGGGGTTGGGGGTCGGAGGAGTTGGGGACGGGGGTTGAGGTTGGGGTGTTGGGGTCGGGGTTTTGGAGCCGGAGGGTTAGGGTTGGAGGGCTAGGGGTTGGGGTCGGAGGGGTTGGGGACGAGGGGGTTAGGGTTGAAGGGGTTGGAGTCAGGGGGCTGGGGTTGAAGGGATTGGGGTCGGGGTGTTGGGGTCAAAGGGCTTGGGGACGAAGGGGTTGGGGTCGGGGGGGTTGGGGTCGGAGGGGTTGGGGTCGGGGGAAAAGGCCAGGAAAAACAAGCATCAGAGCAAATGGGCTTTGGGCAATTGGGGTAAATGAGCAGTTTGAGTAAATGGGTGTTTGGGAAAAATGGGCATGTGGAAACTGGGACAAATGGATGTTTGGGGCATAATGGGCACTTTGGGGCAAATGGGCACTTTAGGACCGATGAGCTTTGGGCCAAGTGGGCAAGTGGCCCTGCAACGTATTTCTCAGGCAAAACAACATATTTCTCAGGTAACTTTACCAGCCCTGCAACGTATTTCTCAGGTAACGTTACCAGCCCTTATGATATATTCTGTATCAGAGAGTGATTCTGTCAGTATTTTCAAGAGTAGATAGAAAAATCATTTCTCTAATTTGGCAATTGATGTGTGATGTGTTTTGTTCATTTATTTTATTTATACATTTTTTATGCTTTCTTCACTGCTGCATTCCTTTACCTGTTTTTTTTTTTTCTACTTATTTTGTCTACCAGGTGCTCCTTTGTCAGATGGCCTGACACTCTTAGCTTCATCTTAAGGGGTTTACAAATTACCTGATCATTAATATTATTATTGTTAGTCTATACTGGTACGGTGGTATCGTCAGCATTAGTGAATAGCATCAGCTTGGTGATGCAATTATGACATATATAATTTATGATACCGGTAAGTAATGACTAATAAGCAATCAATACTACCTCTACCTGAAACTTTCTTTGCAGCAGGTGCTCGCTGGATTGTCTTCACTGGAGCTCGTTTAGGAGGCATAACTGCTCACTTGTCACTTCCTGCTTCACAGCTTCCAGTTCTGAGTTTCAGCTGTTCAGAGTTTGGCACAAATTTGTTTTTGACACAAAACAATTGCAGCAATTCATGTAAAGCAGCTAAACAGTGATTTATTAGTCTATAACCTCTAGCCCAGGGGTGGGAAACTTTTCGTACGGAGGGCCGCATTTGAAAAAAATGTTTCAGCCACGAGCTACTGGTAGCCTACCAGTACGCACTCTCATTACAAAAAAAGTAAGCTTACTCTGTGTGAAATAAACACACATTCATATCAAATACAATTTGGAATTTCACACTCAGCGGGTACGTTTAATGCTATTTTGATTTTTAGCTGTTTTTAATTACCGTATTTTTCGGACCGTTGGGTGTGATTGTGGTATACCCTGAGATGAGAGTTTAACATTACCGGTATTTTGGCTTCTTTGGCTGCTTTGGTAATGAGATGAAAATAACCGTTTGGTAGCGCTCGTGTTAGAGAAATGAATTTTTGTTAAGGTATTCAAAAGGATTGCCGACTTCATGTAGATTCAGTATGTTCATTTCCCCGACATATTTGTAAATATTATACCAGCTTTGTGTGTGCCGCAATGTTCTGTTTTTGTGTGGTGATGTCATAGTGTGTCTCTGCTGTGATGTAGCAGTGTGGTGCATGTTTTAATTTGAAATTGTTTTCGGTAGGTCTTGACTCTTGAGAGTGTGTGAGCGTTTGAGGACTAAGGTCAAGGTCAACTACCGTGTTTCCCCGATAATAAGACCTACCCTCAAAATAAGACCTAGCGTGATTTTTGAGGATGATTTTAATGTAAGCCCTACCCTTAAAATAAGCCCTAGTTGAGAGCGGCAGAAAGACGAAGAAATCAAACATTCTTTTTTTATATTTATTCAAACTGCTTTATTGCGGTGTACGCCATCCTTTTCAAAAAATTCTTGAATAAATTGTTGTTAATGAGTTTCTGAATAAAAAACATGTTAATGGCAAGTAAATGCAGATCTTTTTTCGTAATTTCTGTTTATTTAAAATCTCGTAATTTTTACTTTGTAACTTAATTTTTTGATACATCAAAATAATACATCCCCCGAAAATAAGCCCTAGTGCCATATTTTGGAGTAAAAATTCATATAAGCCCTATCTTATTATCGGCAAAACACGGTAGCTAGTCACGACTTTGTCTCAGTTGCTGTTAGCTCAGTTGCTAATTTCCGTTAGCTCAGTTGCTAAGCACACACGCCATTGGTGCGGGAGGTCTGGGGTTTAATTCCCGGACCGGTCAAATCGGCACAGTGTCACCAACGGCTCACCACCGTTGCGACGTTTGTTCGGAGCTGTGTAGCCCAGGCGCTAAGCCGCGTAAATGGGGCCAGCCAGTCGTTACGCGCTTCGGCGTAATACCGCGAGTATAACGAGTAAAATCAAGATTTGATTTTTTTTTATTTTTTGATGTTTTTGGTAGGTCTTGAGAGTGTGTGAGCGTTTGAGGGCTAGGATCAAGGTCAACTAGTTAGTTAGGATTTTGGGAGTCCTTTTTTTACAGCTAACTAGGTTAGATAAAACGGGAGGAATAGGATTAGGTTAAGTCAGTGCTGACAGGTACGGTGCAGCGACCGTGCACTTTTTTTTAAGTGGTGTTTATTTTTTAATTCCTGCACGTTTTAACGTATATCGTTTTGTCGCTGTAACCTGTTTTTCGGCCATTGTTTTTGTTCCTTGTTTTTGTATGGTGTTTTTCTGGTCGTTAAAATAAAAAAAGTAATAAAGAAACGCGATTCTATTCGAATAAAGTACAATTGGTTAAGCCTTTTTTAATAGTTTCTGTCAAGTTAGTATACACTCAGGGCCGGATTTACCAATAGGCTACGCAGGCTGAAGCCTAGGACCTCGGAGAAATAAGGGGCCTCGTCACGAACAACAGAGATCTTTTTATCAAGACCTTTATAGGCCTACACGCAGAGACAAGAGCGTATTTAGGGGGGCATTGTGCCATGCCCCACCCCCTCCTTTTGATTCTGCCTTTTAGTAAAAAAGAACAAAATTAATGGTGCCAAGTGACTAAAATATGCCAGACTCTTTTGATGGTTTCTATAGCTTATGGCCAGGGGCGTAGGATGAGGGGTATGTGTCCTTCCCACCAGCCATGTTCAAAAATGTTTTTGATGTATGCGATTTTTCCGTAATTTCGAATCTCTTCCACAGTAATAAACCTTACGCCTTCAGCACGTACATCAAAAACGTGCAAACAAAATGCATCATATTTGGCGAAGCATTCAGAAGTAGGGTCAAAAAATTTAAACAGAATTTGCGTGAAGACTATACAAAAAGCACTAAAATAGCCATTACAGCATGCAAATTTTCAAAATTTTTCAGGGGGAGCATGCCCTCGGACCCCCTAGAGTCTTTTCTGCGTCTCAATCAGCTTTAAATTAGTTCTGCCGAAAAAAATACGCTTGAAAAAAGTGTGAAAATTATGGCCCCTCTCCCCCCTTTCAAAATTTCTCGTTAGGCTACGCCACTGCGTAGAGATGAGTCTGATCGTTGCGCACAATAGGGCCTCATTGATCAAATAGCCTAGGGCCTCTCATTGTCTAAATACGGCCCTGTATACACTACAGTAGTGCCGTAGACTAGCGCTGAGCTAGAGTGTTACGGGCCGATTCCAGGATAGCCCAACGGTCTTGTATGACGTTATCCGTCACCGATATTGAGTGTTTGGTCAAAGAAATTTTGGTGAGTTGGCTCTGTATATTGCGTCGCTTCTATCACAGGCGACGCCTCGTTGGCCTAACGCTGGAGTTCAGAGATGGTATATCGTTGAATGTGAAAAAACTTTCAAGTTCCGCAATCAATTTCACCATTCGACTTTTATTCCTGTGATAATATAAATTAAACACAAGGCAACAATGAATAATTAAATTAAGCTCAAACAAAAATAAACACGCAGAAATATCATTTTAACAGTAACTGAGTTGAAATGGAAAATACTTATAACAGCAAAAAAAACGAGCATTATGTCATTTTCTTTCACAAAATTCAGCGACGTAATTACAGGTATAGATTTTATAGCAATGTTAGGAGAAACAAACAATTTAAATAAAGTGCGTAAAATGAGTAAACTTACCAAATCTTTGACGGACCAACGATATTTCCCACAAGCATGAACGAAACTACAACTAAGAAATTCGAACCACAAAAAAGATGCTTTTCTCAAAACTTAAGCATTAAATTTTATGCAATACCGGGAAACCGAGCTGCAAAAAAGACAAAGGTTTACCTGATCCCTGTCTTAACTAACCACGCCCAAAAAAAACCTATACTGCCGTAAAGTTCTGCAAAACTGCGAAAAATCTCCTACTTCACTCACTCATTCACACCATGCTACTCTGTGGACAACCAAATCAGACTGCAATCTGCCAATAGCTCACCAAGCTATTGTGCACCAGCAAGTATTCAACAATCACGCCATCCCACAGGTCAGTGAAGCACAAAAAAGACGCAAGTTTCAGAGCAGGCAATCACGAGGTTCAGACACAGGCGCAATCAATCAACTTAACAGTCGACTCGAAAACGTAAATCCCGGGTACAATTCCTTACGAGTTCTCAGCTTTATAAACCAGATACAACCGAAAAATGTAACATACTCCCCGCCAAAAAATGAACTTTCACGACAAGTTATTTTTTTAACAAGAGTCAGACGCATTTTTCGGTTGCACACCACCACCAGTTGACTTACCTTCATCGTCGGCTGGAAGAATCACGCACAATTTTGCTATAGGCCTTCCGGACTCTCCGGTTGCAGTCTTCACCTCCACACTTCTTACTTCACCGTGTTTGTCCGGAAAACATCGCAAAACTTTTCCGATTGGCCAATGCCCTCGGGGGGTGTTACTTTCAAGAACCAGCACGATGTCACCTTCCGTCACATTTCTTTTTCTTTCGAACCATTTCTTTCGGAGAAGGATTGTCCTTGCATATTCATCCACCCATCTTTTCCAAAACTGGTCCGCTACGTGCTGCACCAGGCGATAGCGCTGACGAACAAAAGAATCAGAGGGATCGGTGACAACAGGAGGAAGTCCAATAGAAGTGTCAATTCGGAGTAGATGGTTTGGGGTTAGTGGTGTTTCGGATCCCGGTGCAACAGACACGCATAAAGGTCTCGAATTTACCATGGATTCGACCTCTAGCAAGAGCGTATGCAAAGTGTCGTCATCAATGGTATACCGAGGAAGCAATACCATCAGTATTTTGCGCACTGTTCGAATCATTCTTTCCCAGGAACCCCCCATATGACTGGCTCCAGGTGGATTGAACGACCAATCGATGGCTTTTTGTCGTAAGCAAACGTGAATTTGCCGTTGATTCCAATCCTTGACTGCAGCTTTCAATGCTTTGTTGCTGCCTACAAAGTTTGTTCCGTTATCCGAGAATATATGCTTTATCGGTCCTCGACGAGCAATAAATCTTCTTAAGGTGTTTATGAAGGAAGATGTCGACAGATCTGCTGCCATTTCTAGGTGAACTGCCCGCGTTGTAAGGCACGTGAAAAGACAGCCTTATCTTTTTATGGTACTGCGGCGCTGTCTGACCATGAAAGGACCGAAGTAGTCAACACCTGTTTGAGAAAATGGGGCCTCATTAATTTGCAATCTAGCTAAAGGAAGTTCCGCCATAATTTGATTTTCTGGTTTCGCATCTCGCCGTTTGCATACTACACATTCTTTAACAACACGGCGTATTGCTACCTTGGCATTTAAAATCCAATAGCGTTTGCAGACCTGGTTTAATGTAGCTTCGACACCAAAATGTCCAACCACCCTGGAGTGAACATCCTGAACGATTAGTTCGGTCAAGTGATGCTTCTCTGGAACGACAGCAGGATGTCTCACTTCAAATTCCAAATACGCTTTGTTTAATCGTCCACCCACCCTTATCAGGCCGTCCACAAGGATAGGATTTAGCTTGTACAACGGAGAAGATTTAGTGACATGTTCAAGTGAACCTTTCTGCAGACTGTCATAACATTTTGAAAAACACGTCCTTTGTACGTACTTGAGAAGACTGGTTTCCGCATCATTTAACTCTGACACTGACACAGCCGACATATTCAATACACTCTCAGAACACTTCAATCGCTCACGCATACATAGTTTCACTCGCAACAACCACGCCACGGCTAGCTTCAAACGATAAAAGGAAGAGAAAAACTCAATCAATCGATCAGTTCCACAACACTCATTGTCATTCACAAGCATAGAAACCTTACCCTTTGTAGGCAAATCGAAGCTATGCACCAATTCCTCATCGCATGATTGATTCTTCACGAACTGATTCGGCCATTGATCTGGTTGTAGCTTCAAAAAATTTGGTCCCTCAAACCACATTTTATCTTCTAGCAGTGCTGACACTCTCACTCCACGGCTAATCAAGTCAGCTGGGTTCAGTTCCGAAGGTAAGTGACGCCACTCGTGTATGCTGGAACGTTTCTCAATCTGAGCCAAACGATTGCGAGAAAACACAGGAAATCGCTTGGAGTCTGCCTGAATACTTTTGATCACAATGGAAGAATCCGTCCAGTAAGTGCATTGGCAGTGTAACCCAAATTCATCTTTAACGAGACAGGCGAGCTTAACCGCATCTACGGCTGCTTCCAATTCCATTCGAGGAATGGTCATGCTTTCTGAACTTGCAAGCAGAGCTTTAGCCATGACGATATTGCAATCCACGTGACCGTTTCCATGTTCCGCACGAATATAGCAAACAGCACCTCGAGCCAAAGTTGAAGCATCAGCGAAGACGTGGATCTGCGCATTAGTAACATCATCAAACTCTGATTGAAAACAGCGTCTAATACTAAGCTTTCGCAAATCATGCAAAGAGTTTATCCACGATGTCCAGCGAGATGTATGGGGTGTTGGTAGTGGTTCATCCCATTTTACCTTTAATTTACACAAATCTCGAAAGATCAAACGAGCTTCTACTATTACTGGCGCCACCAGGCCAAGCGGATCAAACAATCTGTTCGTAACAGACAATACAAAACGACGAGTCGGCGGTTTATCTTCAATGGACACTTCAAACGTAAACGCGTCCTTGTCAATATTCCAGTTCATTCCCAGCACCCTATTTTCAACATTACTTAGAGACAAGTCCTGTACAATTTTTGCTCTTTCCTCTAAGGGAACGGTTTGCATCACTTCTTTGGATGAAGAGATCCACTTTGTTAGTTTAAAACCTCCCTTTTGCATCAAGTTCCGTAAGTGATGGATCAACGTTACCGCTGTCTCTACGCTATTTGCAGATGTTAACAAATCGTCAACGTAAAAGGACTTCAAGACGGTTTCAGCCACGTTAGGCGGAAAAAATTTGCCATATTCTTTTGCAGTTAGTCGTAACGCAAATGCTGCGCAAGAAGGGGAAGATGTGGCACCAAACAGATGAACCTTCATGCGGTACAAAACGGTTTCTGCATCTAAGTTTCCTTCAGGCCACCATAAAAAACGTAAAGAATCCCGGTCTTCTGGTGAAACAAGAACCTGATAAAACATTGCTTCGATATCAGAAACAATCGCAATTTTGTCTTTACGAAAACGTAGCAAAACTTTAACCAGCTTATTTACCAAGTCTAGCCCTGTCATGAGGTTTTCGTTAAGCGATGTATTATGACTGCGAGCAGCGCAGTCGAACACAACTCTCACCTTTTCAGGCTTTTTGGGATTTATAACAGGATGGTGAGGTATTACCCACAATCGTTCGGACAAACCTTGCTCAGCATCACCATCCGGCACTCGCTCTGCATAACCTTTCTTTAGAGCAATGTCCATCTGCTCTTGATATTTGTCTTTCAATTGCGAGTCTCGCTGCAACCTTCGCTTAACTCCCTTTAAGCGATTTTGAGCCATCTGCAAACTATCAGGAAACGTTACAGCAGCGTTTTTCCATAATAGTGGTAATTGATAGTGGCCGTCTAATTGACACACGGATCTGGACATGAGATCGTAAGCCACAGTGTCTTCTCTAGAGTACTTCAGGCCAAACTCCTTAAGCTCACGATTCGACTTTAACCACTGCATCAGTTCGTCGACGTTAGTAGTGTCAAAATCAAAGGGCGACGGAAACACTTCTCCATCATCAGTAACCAATAAATCATTCAGATCCGATAGGTTTCCAGGGACTCTGTACCCGCTCATAAACATATTTATTTGAGCCGAGGATCCATCAAAAGATTGCTCTTTTTCCCGGTCCGGACCTTTTAGAATCCACCCTAGTGGCGTCTTAACAGCCTGAGGAGCTTGATCTGGATCAGGAGCAGGTCTGGTTTCTACAGGAAAATGCAATAATGCGTGATCGCATCCGATCAGCAAGGTCACGGTTGCACCTTTAATTACAGGTAATTCTACGCCCTGTAGGTGCTCGTGCTTACTTAAGTTTCTTCCCACATTTCTACACTCTAAATTCACAGGTATTCTTTCTACCAGCATTACCTTTGACAATTTAAACTTATTAGAGCCATTCAGCGACAAAACTTCCAAATCAAAAACTTTGGTATCAACACTTTTTGGACCCTCTGTGGTCAGAGTTTCCAGCTGAGCTTTAGTCGGTATTCCATTTTCGTTAACTCCTAGAACATCAACAAGTTTACTACTGCAAAAAGATAGAGATGAACCAGAATCTAAGAGGGCATGAGTCAACACTTCTACATTGTCACAGCGGACACGCACGGGTACAATGTCTAAGTACGTTTTGTAAGTCTCCTCACAATCGGAACTATTGTCGCTATCTGCCACTGGAATGGTAGTCCCACATATAGTCGCCGCACTAACCTCTTGCGAAGCTTTTACTGGTTGATCAAGATGCAACAAGGTATGGTGGGTATTTGTTCTTTTACAACTTTTGACTTTACACAACACCTTGGAATCGCAATCTCGAGACAAATGGCAGCCAAGCAAGCATCGAAAGCACAATCTTTTTTCGACAATAAAACGCTTTCGATCACGAAAACTCAATTCCTTAAACTCTGGACACTTTTCCAAGCCATGTTTTTTAGAGCAATAAACCCAAACAAACTCGTTACTTTTGTTATTAGACTCTGCGGCCTTGTGAACAGTAGCGACTTCTGCCTTTTTCACTGCATTCGAGGTGGAAGCAAACGAACGTCCCTGCACCCGTTTCGAATGCTCCTCCTTGCGTTGCTCAGAATGAAAAATCGCTTTATAGAAGGTAGAGTTAGCTCTTTCCGATTCATTAATGACAAACTCCGCAAAATCAACAAAAGTAGCTAAACGGCTATTACGTTGCTCAAACTCAAGCGCTTTCGAAATCCAATTATGCCGAGTATTCGATGGAAGTTTCTGTGCTAGTGCTGCCAAAAAATTAACCGAATTAACTGTGGACGGCTCACGAGTACCAGCTAATGAAGCACAACATTGTTTTAATAACACGGCAAAGTTTTCTAATCCTTCAGCGTCATGCTGACTTATTTTAGACACATTCATAAGGCGTTTCTCACAGCATCGACTAATAACATGAGGTTGACCATATCGACGATAAAGTTCTTGCCATACTGCCCTGTAGCACACACGAGCATCTGGACCTCCAGCAAAATGTTTCAACTTCTCATGCACACGCTTGCTACAGTGCTGCAGCAAATATACCAAACGCAGGTCGTCACTATTCACTCTTTCAGCCACATGTATTTGAAATCGATTTACAAAAGCCCAATAATCTAATGGATTGCCATCAAATTCTTCAATCGATAGTTTAGGAAGATAGCGTTCACTCACTTCTGGGGCTGCATAAATCTTTGTTCTCGGTCTTTCAAATCCTGGAGGTGGTGCATTGAAACGAACACTTCTCAAGTCTTCCTGCAGGTGTCGATTGGTATGCTCGGAATAACTCCTTCTCCCTTCCGGATTTGCAGGTTGACTAGTGCTAACGAAACCACTGGCACCGACGTCTGCCATTCCAAGAGTTTCTCTTTTAGATAAAGTTTGAGCTTCTCCAGCTAAATTTAACTGATGAGCTATGCCGCCACTAGACCGCAACAGGGGAACAGATTCGGTGAAGTGATCATTCACGATGGGTTTAAATTCAGGTTTACTAACAAGAGGAGTCGAATCTTCTAGGTAAGGAACTTTCTGATTGGGAAAGAATGGAGTAGATTTTGCCGATAACGACTTCGCGGGATAGGTTTCTCGTGCTGTTTTACTGCAACGACTTCCTACTGATTCTTCTTCCCAAGCTGATTTTTCTGCCTCCGCTAACTGAAGTTTTCGTCGAGCGGCCTTTGCCTTCATTGCTCGTTGTTCCGCTTCCAACATAAGCTCAAGTTCTCTTTTCTCTACTTCAAGTTTTAATTCAAATTCTTTTTTCTGCGCTTCAAGCTTCGATTCAAGTTCTTTTTTCTTGGCTACAACTTCCGCAAAGCGCTCTTCTTCAAAGCATTTATCCTCTTCCATTTGACATTCTAGTTGAGCCAATTTCCATTTAACCCTACACTCTCTCACACGCGAACTGCAACGTGAGCTACCTCTAGACCCAATTTCTAAGTTATCAAGACATTTTACTGAACCACGCTCATACGACGCACACTCCACAGGCACTCGAGACTTCGATCCACACGGCACAATACTCGCACGTGGCAATTCAACACTATCAAGCCAAGACTGAACTTTACGGCGCACCTGCTTAGCATTTTCAGCAGCAGCTTCAATTTTAGCCAACGAGTTTCCCGGCATGGTCGCATCAGCATCAGTTTTATCACAAGACGCCAACAAGTTATCAAGTTCATTATTAATATCCTCAAGTTTATGGCGAACATCCTCAGGTTTACCATTTTTGTTTACAAGCGATTCGACATTAGCGCAGCTGGCTTTAAGAGCCTGTAACTTCAGCACAATACCACTACTCAACTCCGATGACGACATAACAGTATCGAAGCAGACAATATTAATCAACAGCAATAAAAAAAATTACGTATCACTTTAAAGCAACCAAAAAAAAAATATAAAAAAGGTAAGTTGGCTCGCAACTACAAGTGCTTTATAACGTTTTTTGCTAAGTTTGCGCTGGTGTAACAACACACAGCAACGATTATCAACGTAATTACAGATACTCAATGGGCACTTGCAATCAATCAGTTTTCGGCCACGGATTTCACACCGCGATGTTCTTTACAACAAAGCGATCAGTTCAATTCCCTTTTGCGCACCAACGCAAGCGGATAATTACAGAAATAAAATGCATAACACATACATACAGTTCGAAGAGTGCAGCGTAGAACAGAACGTTTGCTTGATTCGATGATCTTGATTGACTCCAACGCCTTTTGACAAGATCGAGAAAGATTTGGAATTGTATTGCGTCGCTTCTATCACAGGCGACGCCTCGTTGGCCTAACGCTGGAGTTCAGAGATGGTATATCGTTGAATGTGAAAAAACTTTCAAGTTCCGCAATCAATTTCACCATTCGACTTTTATTCCTGTGATAATATAAATTAAACACAAGGCAACAATGAATAATTAAATTAAGCTCAAACAAAAATAAACACGCAGAAATATCATTTTAACAGTAACTGAGTTGAAATGGAAAATACTTATAACAGCAAAAAAAACGAGCATTATGTCATTTTCTTTCACAAAATTCAGCGACGTAATTACAGGTATAGATTTTATAGCAATGTTAGGAGAAACAAACAATTTAAATAAAGTGCGTAAAATGAGTAAACTTGCCAAATCTTTGACGGACCAACGATATTTCCCACAAGCATGAACGAAACTACAACTAAGAAATTCGAACCACAAAAAAGATGCTTTTCTCAAAACTTAAGCATTAAATTTTATGCAATACCGGGAAACCGAGCTGCAAAAAAGACAAAGGTTTACCTGATCCCTGTCTTAACTAACCACGCCCAAAAAAAACCTATACTGCCGTAAAGTTCTGCAAAACTGCGAAAAATCTCCTACTTCACTCACTCATTCACACCATGCTACTCTGTGGACAACCAAATCAGACTGCAATCTGCCAATAGCTCACCAAGCTATTGTGCACCAGCAAGTATTCAACAATCACGCCATCCCACAGGTCAGTGAAGCACAAAAAAGACGCAAGTTTCAGAGCAGGCAATCACGAGGTTCAGACACAGGCGCAATCAATCAACTCAACAGTCGACTCGAAAACGTAAATCCCGGGTACAATTCCTTACGAGTTCTCAGCTTTATAAACCAGATACAACCGAAAAATGTAACACTGTAGTCTGTACTTTGTATGCTTAACTCAGCTTTTCTTTTACCGGTTCGATAATAACCTGTTAAAATGACCTGTTAGCCTTGCATGTTCATTATTAAGAGTAGGCCTAGCGTTTTTTGTGTGTCAGCGTAGGTCTGGTTAGTTTCCGATTTAGTTTCTGCGGATCGAGTGAGGTAACTTTGTATTTTGCTCTGAGTTATCGTTTGTGTTAATTACGCTGAAACCGTCGGCGTCTTCGTCGTTGTCTTCGCTGTGATATTCGTGGTGGTCGTCGCGTAGTTCAATTTTTCAATAGCCTATATCAAAATTCTGTTACCCGGAGGCGTGCTGACCAAACCGCGCAGATTCTGAGGTTAACACAGTATTCAGTATTTTATTGTAGAACCACGGGCGGCAGAACTGGGAGATGCGTCCCCCCCACAAGATTTTTAGAGGGGAACAGGGGGACGCTTTTTAGGTGAAAAAACGTCTAGCTTCAATCAGTATTGCACGATGTCGGCCTATATATAGCTAATTAAAAAACAACTCAGTTATCGAGCAAATTTGTCTTATAGATCGTTATTCTATGTGGAATAATGACGATTGTAGGCCTACAATGTACAATCGCAAATTGTAATGAGCATACTGTATATTTTAATAACTTGTTTATGATGATACGGTCGTCCATTCCTCCCGTCTTCCTCTCCTTAAAAATAGCCGTTTGAAAGTACATCAGCTGCTGCATATTGGGTGGAGTGAAAAAAACTTTTTGTTTCAAATCAATTTCCTCGGGGTCAGAAAAGTGAGCATTTGGTCTGAAAAAATGTTTAATAGTGGTTTTGCGTGGTTGCAGGCAAAAATGGCCGTGCTACCTCCCTCTAGTGGTTTGTCAGAATCAAATTTTGCAAAATCTGTCATAACGTCTTAATTTCAAACAGTAGAAAGCTTAAAGTTACATCAAAAGTTGCAGAACACCCTAGTTTATATTTGCTCTAAGAGGAGTTTTGCTTCAATTTTGGTTAGAATAAGAGCTATTAACAAAAAACACATTTTTATCAAATTTTTAGTTTTAAACAGGTTTTATGCAGTTGTTAACTTGCTGTGATGGCAATTAAACAAATATTTTTGTCTTTGACCTTCCACATGTGTCAGAAACCATTGTGTATCTTGTTATGATTGAAAAAGACATCCCAATTTCACAGCATACCCATATTGCTTCCAGCTGACTTTTCACGTAAATCAAAAGTGAGGACACAAAATACTGTTGTGAGGATGTCACTTCACTTTTGTGAAGGGAACGACCGGGGCAACAATTTTGGCCGGGACCGGAGCTCCGGCCGAGGCCGGGGAATTGCGCCTGCCCCGGCCGGGGCCAGGGCTGGGGTTTATACAAAGCCTTATGTTGTGTCTAAAATAGCCTACATAGCTAAGCAGGCCACATGCGTCCTCACGTAAATGTCGTCAGTGGTGTTACGTAATGCTTTCGTAATTGTACACGCTTTTCGTTAGTGCGTGACGAACTTTATTTTTACGCACCAACGCATTTTTCATTAAAAATAAAAAATCTTCATGTAAAAATTAAGATATGACTTTTATATTCGTAGCGTGAGACCACCCCAATTTTTAAGGGTGGGTTTTTGCATTTGAGAGGTCGTCTTATGGGCCAGAATATACGGTAAATAAACTTGAAATTCAACTCCGGCCAATTTTTATGATCCCCCCGGCCGGGGCCGGACCGGGGCAAAAAGTGGCATCCCCGGCCGGGGCCGGGACCCCGGTCGATCTCTACTTTTGTGTTTACTAAGCGTAGTATCAAAAAAGTTCTTTTTCTATTCACTGACTCTGAAATTTATGAATTGTGAACTGTTAAACAAATTATGAATTGTGAACTGTTAAATTGTGATGAATTAAGAAGTTATGACAGATTTTGCAAAATTTGATTCTGACAAACCACTAGAGGGAGGTAGCACGGCCATTTTTGCCTGCAACCACGCAAAACCACTATTAAACATTTTTTCAGACCAAATGCTCACTTTTCTGACCCCTGTGAAATTGATTTGAAACAAAAAGTTTTTTTCACTCCACCCTGCATAATTTACCCTGTCCACATGTCCAATTTATGTGGGCTTAAAGCCCACATTGATGTAGGCTTGTTGCTGTGGGCTTTCTGCATCACAGTTAAATTTTTGATGTCATAATTTCAAAAAGTGATTATGACATCAAGCCCACAGCAACATGCCCACATCAATGTGGGCTTAAAGCAATGCGGTAAACATGTCCTCCCAGCATAGAACGGTGGGGGAGACATGTCCCCCCCAGTAAAATTAGTCCTCCCCCTGGCATAGAAATACATGTATGCTGTGGATACCGGTTCGGACTGAGGCGATACTTTTCAGTATATTTTGTAGCAGTGGCGTAACTAGTCCTTTTTTGGGGGGCAAATGCCCAGAGTCTTTTTCAAAATGCTCAGGATCTTTTTCCAAGTGTTCGTAGTGCCTTTAATCCAAGGTATAGTTAACGCTATTTTGCGGTAACTTGCACTCAAATTCTATTGTTTTTATGAACTTCAACATAAGCTTACGTGAATAATTTTGCCATTAAATACATACAAATTGGGAATATTTGTGAAGTTTCGGTATTTTCTTTACTTTTCAGTTTCTTTGGAACTTACTTTAAAAGACTATTGCTAGGACCAAGCGAATAGCTCTAGTCTAAATGACAGTTTTTGGGAAGTACTTTTGGTGGTACAGAATTTGAAGATGGCTTGAAATAGAAGATTCATTTTTCCGAAAGCACTTCATCTGACACTCTTTAGGGGAAATCGTCAGAATAAAGAATATGTGAACCGAACTGATTTATAAAGGGAAAGAAATATGTGAACCGAACTTATTTATAAAGGGAAAGAAATATGTGAACCGAACTGATTTATAAAGGGAAAGAAAGAGTTTTGATTGGTTAGAAATAGAGAGCTTTGATTGGTTAGTTAGAAGTAGCCAATAGAAATCTTCAGACGGAAGAGCTCTGATTGGCTAGAAAGTCAAAGGGAAAAAGAGTTAGGATAGTTTCGAAGAATAAACGAATTCTTTTTGTTTGCAGAGGATAGGTTTGAGAGATTTAATAAAAGGCACACCGTCAGGGCCGTTGAGAGGGGGGCAGGGGGTACAAAGTACCGGGGGCCATATAAGTGGGAGGTACCGCGGTACTTTATTACTGCGGTACTGTACCGCGGTACTTTTTTAGTACCGGTACCGTCGGTACTTCGAAAAAAGTACTGGTACCGCAGTGCCGGTACTTTCATTTTTCAATTTTTAGGCCTTTTGCAAAATCTTTCACTATAATAAATGCCAGTAATTTTGCAAAATCTTCTATAATAAAAAAAATAATGAAAAAGGTGAGGTCTGCTCAACTACACCTTCTGCAGCAATCGTTTGAAAGATTTGTTTTTAAAATATAACACTACCATCCTGTCAAGCGTGGCAATAGAAATAAGGTTCTTTTTCCACAGCAAAAGATATTTTGGAGTCGAAGAGGAGCGGTCTTTCAGAAGAACATTTCCAAATGTTTTTGTTTTTGAAAGGCAATTCAGAGCAAAAGTTTTTCAATAATTTCGTCTGATCTTTTTTTGTGTTACCGTCTGTTGATTAGGTTGTAACTTATAAGAAAGTCTCAAGACCTGGGTAGATTTTTTAATAGCCTGCGTGCAACGTGGCTTGAGTAATGTGCTAAACAGAGTTGCACAACGCGCAGCCCTAGTAAAATGGATGCGCCCGGCGAAAGGTTTTTCTTTTTGCTCGATACAATTCCGGGATGTTTACTTTATTTCAGTAGACCTACGGATTTGATTTGTTGGTTTTTAAGTATTTTAATGCAACGTAAAACCTAAACTTAACTATGAGAACAGGGTCGACAAAAAATTTAAAGTAGCTTTAAGACATATTTTTTGCAGATTTCAAAATTAATTTTTTCAATTTTGACTCGTAAATATGTTTTTTCTAGACATTCCACCGACTTGCAACTCTCCATAAGCGCAACCAGGGGGCTGATAAAGGGACTGAAGCCCCCCTTAGCCTTATGAAGATAAAGCATCTTTAACCGTATTTTAAGTGGGGGTAGTGTCGACTCGACTCAGAGTGTTTTCAAAGTGATACACAAAGAAAACGGTTAAACGTAGAGCATTGAAGTTTCTTGACTTTTCGTAGAATTTATTTCGGTGTGCATGAATGTTTGAATTAGTACTCCACCTATTTTAGTTTAGTTACAAATGAGCATTTTTGACAGGTACCTCACAATTTTGCGGCATTTCAAACAGATTTTTGATTTTATGGCCAATATTCATGCTGAGAGAGTTAATGAAATAATCTTCGCGTTTCGCAGACGCTAGCTTTGCGTCATAGGAATTCGTCAAGCGTGTATGCGCGGTATTGTTGTTTCAATGTTTTTACCTCAAGCGATAAGTGACCTATTAACCCCATTTCTTTCCACCACAATATTACAATAGTGCAATGTTGCTTCTTGAATCTTGACTACATTCACTGGATGTGTTTGAGTTGTTCAGTTCGCTTCTCTTCAAAAGAAAATCACTGATTTCGCAACGAAACGATCCGAAGCTTGCAAACTATGTTGTTATGTCTTGTTTGGCAATGTGGTGCGCTGCTCGCAATAAGTAAGCTTATAAAAAAAAATTCTTCACGCAAATATTTCTCTTTCGAAGGAATGGATTGCTACTTCCTCATCTATGTACTTTCACAAAAAGAATAACATTACCACCCACTGCTGTAATGTAGAGTAATAAAAAGTGCTTGATGAGACGAGAAAACTAACGCTCGACCTTTTAATTATTTTTCTGCATTATTTTTATTACTTTTTAGTTCAATCTGTCGTTATAGATTTTCACGCGATATTATACTTTACCGAGTGAAGAACAGAAAACAAAAGCTAAACAGGAAAAACTTTTTTTTCCAAGTTGTTGCCATTCAGTTTGTTGCATTGATAAAAACTCTCACGGAAATCAGAAATTTACCACAAAGAATAAAAAATAAGCGGTAAATAGGATAGGCTGCATGAAATTAATAAGCGAAAGAATCGTTATATTTTCAACTTTTCATAGTCTGGTACACAGTTCGTACTTCAATTCTGTACAGTAAAGATATACGTTTGAGAGAACAATTATTCAACAAAAATGATTTGGAGTAAGTTGTGATGCCGCAATTACTGTTGAGTATAAAAAGCTTGTAGGTTTTGTAAAATAATAAATTGACCTAAAACTTTTGAAGTTGAGCAAAATTGCTACACAAACCAAAGCAACTCAACCAGCAGGGCAGTGCAGCTTATTATAAAAAAAGTATTCATATCTACCACATGCAAAATTAATTAAGTACGTCAAATCTTTAGTGGAGTTTAGGTTTTCTCAAGCTACGCGCAGCAGACAAATTGTATTTTGACGAAATATATTATTCAATTTATAGGCTCTAGGATACGCTGGGTTACTGCACATGGTCCAACCTGAAGTCTTATAATAACCCAGGGTAATCAAATACATTTTGTAAAATCATGACGAGTTTCAAGTCGAGTTGAGTCTTTTCGAAGCAACTTGAGTAAATTTGACTTCAGTGTTCTAACAGATAATTTTTGTTTTTTGTTATGCAGCTATATCGCAATGTAGAAAAATTACTTTTTACAATATATATACAATGGCTAGTACATATTTTTCTGCGGAGCAAGTGGCAGAAAGCATATTCAGTGTCGAAGAACTTTCCGCAGAAGTTGTTGCTTCTATCCTACTTCCAACACCAAATTCCACATGTAATGATGAAAATGAAACACCAATAGGCCTTCATCAGTTTTCCGAGAGCGAAGATAGTGATGACGAAGCAGGTGGCGTAACCAGCATTCATTCAGCCCTGGATGCAAACAACTATAAACTTTTGACGCCAACTACAAACCATAAACGTTACATCGCAGTTTTGCAAAAAGCAAAAAAAGAAAAGAATCAAGAGATAACCTGGTCGAACATCCAGCAGTGTAGTACCGGATGGCAGCCACGATCTGACGTGCTCCCAAACAACCCAGGAGTTGCAGGAGTATCCACGCACGCCGATACTGCAAGAAAAGCATGGGAGCTGTTTTTCTCAAAAGATATGATAAAGATTGTGCTAGAGCGCACCAACAAAAGAATAAGAAAAGTAAGAAGTTTGTGTCCGGTTCACATTTTTGATGACGATCGCTATACGTACTTAGAAGAAAGCAACGATACTGAATTACTGTCTTTTATTGCACTGGTATACTTACGCGGGGCATGGGGATTGAATATGCACGCGGTTGATGAACTATTCAGCGAACGAAGCGTTCCAGATTTTGGAGCAACAATGAGCAAAAATTGCTTTCGTTTCCCGAATACTTGCATCACGTTTGACGATGCATCTTCCCGTCAAACACGCTGGAAACGCGATAGATTTGCGGCTTTCCGTACTATGTTCGAAATTTTTAATTCGAATTGTAGTACGCATCTCATTCCTCATGATTATCTAAGCTTGGATGAAACTTTGTATCCAACAAGAACAAAAGTTTCATTCAAGCAGTACAATCCCAGTAAGCCAGCGAAGTATGGTATATTGTTCAAATCTTTGAATGCCACTCAGTACGCTTACTGCATTTTGCCGTATTTTGGCAAGCCGATAGCTGACTCCACGCCCTTTTACGTCGCTGGAATCGAAGAAAGTGTGAA
Source organism: Trididemnum miniatum (assembly GCA_964006365.1). Lineage (NCBI taxonomy): Eukaryota > Metazoa > Chordata > Ascidiacea > Aplousobranchia > Didemnidae > Trididemnum > Trididemnum miniatum. The sequence goes on along the minus strand of OZ023240.1, from coordinate 12,084,844 downwards.
ATACCTTGTCCGAAAGCTGCAAGGATTTTCAGATTTTCAAGGGCGAAATAATACTTTCGATCGACTCTATACAAGTGTACCATTAGCTACGTGGTTGCTCGAACAAAACATAACATATGTGTGGGTACGTTGCAATTCAACCGCAGAGGAATTCCTGATGCAATAAAGCAAACTAACGTACGGGAACCATTCTCTCACGAATATTTTTGGGAGAGTAAAAAGGGCAGACTTGTTCTGCATTCACACGTTGTCAAGACAAAAAGTACAGGTTTGCGCTATGTGCTGTTACTTTCTACAGCGCATCCAACTTTGGGCGTCAGTAAAAATCCCAAAAAGAAACCAGCCATTTATAAACTGTATGACTACACGAAAGGCGGCACCGATATTATTGACCAAAGAATGGGTACTTACTCTTGCCACACTAAGTCTCGGCGTTGGACTATGGCAGCATTTTCTTATGTTTTGGATAATTGTCAGGTTAACGCTTCCACAGTCTTTGCTCTGGATAAAGGTCAGGATCCGCGAAAACAAAAGTCCTTCAACTTCGTGTTGGATCTCGCTTCTCAATTAGTTTTGCCTCAAATCAAACAGAAACAACTGCCAGGTCTGCAACTACCCGTGATTCGTAAAATGGAGTTAACCCTGGGATACAAGTTAAGCAACAGCACAAGCACCTCACGATCTGTTAAACATCTACCAAAATCTTCCGTGAGGAAACGATGCGGAGTTTGTTGTTCGGAAGCTTTCGGGCGTGGTTAAAAAAAGCGTACAGAGAGCATGAATTTGTCCAAAAGTCAGCGCCAATCATGTGTTAAACCAGCGTGTTCAAACCACCTCACAAGTCTTTGTTTGACGTGCTTGAGTCATAGCTGAAATACTTTATACTGCACGTTGTAGTGTTTAGCCATTGTGTGCATTATAATAGTTTTGTGTGCTGACGTAGATGGATGCATTTATGAGTGTAAACGTAGGCCTATATAACTATTCGCTACAGAGATTTTCAGCAGGTAGTCGGCAACGTGGCACAATTGGTTGGCGCGTCGCTTCATGATCGTGAGATTTGCGGTTCGACTCTCACCGAAGTCACGTTGTTGTGTCCTTGGATAAGACGCTTCACAACTATCTCTGCTAGGCAGTTTTTAACAAGCAGTAAATTGAAAAAGTCAGAATCAAATTTCAAGCGAACGACTTGGAAATAACGGCAACTCCTAAGCGAGTCTAGATTCGTCCTATGCATAGCGCCTCTGTCGCTTTCTCGCGACAGGAGGATAAATATGAGCAAATCAACCAATCCATCGCTACTAAGTTGCCTGAAAGTGAAGAATTTTACAATATTTTAAGACACCAACGGAAATGCAAAGGTTCTTTTGTTACATCATTTTGTCCACACTGTAAGTGTAGCCTCTTTTCGTAAAAATAGGAGAAAATTTTAGTGCAGAAAAATCAGCTATACTGCGTTTTGAGCAATTTAGCTTATGCATAATGGAGTGATTATACCGTATAACGCACTGTTTGCAATCAAGCTTTTAAGCAATAATCTAGCGCTTATCTATTATCTTCCAGTGGTAAATAATACGGAGTAACCATCTCAACACAAACACACAACATTACAGTCGTGTTACAGCCAAAAATTTACATAACTTGCCTGCGTGTAATTGATCTTTTGGATTATTTTTTCATTGAAATACTGCAGAATCGCAACTCATTGACCATAAAAGCGCCAAATGAGCTGGCAATTGAAACACCGAAACAACCGAAATGATACGAATTTCCTTGATAATAAACTGAAACTGAATTTTGTTTTTCAATTATCGTATTACAAATCAATAAAACAAGTTGGCTGAAAGGATAATTGGTAATACGCAATTATGTATATCGCATAGTTTTGTTTTATCTCTTGCATTCATTTACTTCATAGGATTTTCGGAATTTTTCATTTTTCCGAACACAATGATAGAAACAGTTACTGTCGAGCTTTTCGGAAACGCCAAAATAGCCCTAGGAAATAGGGACAATCGGACAAGATTTTTGCTTGCGTACATTTTCAGTCGCTTTACTGCCCACTGAGAAAGCAATATCGCGCGCTATAATCATACAAATATAAACAGCAATGCTGGCCAGTTCGCTGATCTCATAAAATTCCATGAGACGGTTTTATAGAACCGGAACGAACCAGCTGAATCCCGCCATTGGAAAGAGCGGTACGGTTATGTGATGACATCACAACACAGAAGTATCACCACCCCGCTAAAAAGCGAATGTCAACTACGCTAACAAGTGTGCAAATCTCACTGTTGAAAGCACACAACAAGCCATTTGTTTTCAGAAGGTGTGATAAGTTAATGCTGTTTTTTATAAAAACATTTTATTTAAAAAATAGCGGTATGTATATTTCAGTTGGTGCTTAGGTGTAGCTTAGTTGCAAGAAGAATTTGACCGGTTTTTCGACCGGCTTGACCGACCCGTCGAGACATCTCAACCCGACCGGTTTCTATCTTTGGTATGCGGTGTTTACAGTACTGTACAGAAGACCGAATGATCATTGCTCAACTCAGGACTCCTTTACTCGCGCTAATAAAAACAAAGGAAAAAAATTACTCTGACGTTAAAGCATAGGTAACTCTAATGTGCGGATGTTTCGTAAGTGCGAATGGGCTTTACCAAAAAATAGCCTTGGTAACGCAAGTTTTGACCAGAATCAGGCAACTCGGCCTCTGCTCTTTATTTCCACTGAGGCAATCACTACCAAAAAAGACAACATAGGCTACTTCACAAAAGACATGAAGAGCTCGTTCTTGTAAGTAAAGACTAGAAAGCTTGATCACTAACATTTGCACTCCGATTCCTTTGGGGAAGTTTCTTCCTTTGCAGGATAATGATGATGGTTCACGGAGATGTAATTGTGGGTAATTACATTGCGTTCGTCTTCTCTCATTTGTCTTGAAACCATTTTTTTGTTGGTTTCGTCACGGTAAGGTACAACAGACATGTCTTGGTCTTGGTTATTTTTGAGATAGTTTCTGATCAAAGTGTAAAACGCCAAATCGACGTTCAAGTTGGTTTTAGCAGAACACTCGAAGTAAGGAATATTCATCAGATCACACCAAGATTGAGCCGACTTTCTGGCTACCACACGATTTGCCTTTTTATCCGCCTTATTCCCAATCAGTATAAAAGGAAAATCTTCCGAATTATTTGGAGAAACTACTTCTAACACATTGTTTCTCCACTGACTTAGCGTAGTAAATGTCACTTCATCGGTTATGTCATAAACTAGCACAGCACATTTAGCGCCGCGATAAAATAAACGCGATAACGCGTTGAATTTTTCCTGGCCAGCTGTATCCCAAATCTCCAGCTTACAAACGTTTCTATCAACCTCAATTATTTTACTAAAAGCTTCAGTTCCAATGGTGGCTTGAGTTTCAAGAAATCTTCCATTAACAAATCGTTCAATCAATGCAGTTTTACCGCAGGAACTGTTTCCAAGAATGATAATTTTCATTTTGATAAAATAGCACTTTTTGGCAAGTGCTTATAAAACTTTAATCGCTTCTAGTCTATTCTAAAATTCACGCATGTTTCTGTTAATCCTGAAACCAAATTGGCAAGCTACGGTGATGCAGCAACTTTTGTACAAATTAGGCAAAGCCAACTCAATACCTTATTGGCTTAATGTCAGCTTAACCGTTAGCCCAAGTTACTCAAATTACTCAAATGTTACTCAAATTACTTAACCTTTGTTATGCTGTTTTTGTATTGCATTTTCTCAATAATATTACGACGATAAATTAGGAAAAGATTGTAAAGTACTGTACTTGCGCTGTTTTCGAGATTGTTTCCTTGTTCATAAATCTTAGTAAAAAATTATAAAAATACAGCATAACGTCACGTAGCCTACAATTTTTTATTCTCGCAACAGCGACGTTTTTCTCCGGTGATAGTCTAAATTACAAGAACGACGTAACTGCTTTCTTATGTTCACTGATAAATCGCTAAAAACAACGGACGGGTAACTGCAAAATATTATTGCGTAACTCTGCAGTACGTTAAAATTTGAGATTGCGTTAATTCAATTTTGCAGTTACTCTGCGCTTCATTGATTTTATGCTTCAAAAGCAAGCAAGGAAACATGATAAATTGAAAAAACAACGTAATAGATAGAGTTCAATTTCAACTCACAAAATACCAATTTCAAGAAGCGGCATTTTGCCAAAAAATTAGTAATTTGCAGAATGCTCTTTCAGTATACGTATGAAAAATGAGCGTAAAGAACATAGGCCTACAGAAATGGAAGACCTATATACTACCGGTGTTTAATGGCAACAGTTGAAATTTTAGACCTACACTGTTTTTGTGAAATTAGCAAATGTATGTAAACTTTCACTTTTAAGCACTTTTCAGCAGCTTTTAAATAATGAAGCAAAACAACAAAATTTAGTATCTTTCTGATTATGGTATAAATGTCATCTTTGCTCCTAAGAATTTCTCGTTTTGTTTTTGCAATCATAACTTATTTGTTGTCCCGTCAAAGAAACTGTATTCATTGCGTATTCTGAGACTGCCTAACTGACTTATTTTGGAGCTGTAAGCCAAGTTGATACACCGCGCAAGCACAAGTCCAATTAAGTTATTTTCATTACTTGTGTTTTATGTCGAAAGGCAAACAACTTATTTACATAGTGAGATTTTTGTACCGCAGCTTGATTTACAGCTTTCAACATTTTCAAGAAAAAGATAAGAAATAATAAATCATGTCATCTACTAGTCTAATTAAGAAATTGGCTGTATTATTAATTTGTTATAACTTTCATTGCTGTGGGCATTCTGGCTAAAGTTGCCCTTTGAAATGCTTCGTAGGCCTACTATCCTTGGTCGGTTATGAAGTATTTCAAAGGGCAACTTTAGCAAGAATGCTCGAAAAGCAAAATGAACTGCAGTAAAAAATTATTTTTTCACTAAAGATGTTAAAGAATGCAACGAATTTAAAACTGGCAGAAAAAATTTTAAGTGTTTTTATTTAATCAAAAATAAAACATCCAAAGTTAAAAGTGACGACGTACAAAGGTTTTATTTACCCATCCAGGTGTGAAAGCGTTGCTGCGGCAACGTTCGTCAGTCAAATTTGCTTTGCGTAAGTCCGCTTATTTTTCTTGCAATTTCTCAAAATACACGGAAATACGATGAAGCATGCAGTGATGAGGAGATGCGAAAGACCAACAACAGTTAGCATGCTGCGATGAGTCGTTGGGAGTTATGTTTTTACGACACCATGTTGCGTTAGCGTGACTTAAATAAAGTTTTCGCATCCGAAAAATAAGTTCCTTTGATCTTAATTGCTTCTTCAAACAGCAATCTTGTACGTCAAACCTAAAAGCTTTGCGTAAAATTTATAATCTGTGACAAAAATTGCATCAGACAACAGACATACTGTTTTGTAAGCTCACTCTGTGAGTAAAAACGTTTTTGATACTTCAAAGTGTAGGTTTAGGGATTTTTTGTGTGATGACGTCATTTGCAGCAAGTGACGTCATTACTAGCAAAGTCATTTGTAATTTTTCGTGTTTTATTAAAAACTACTCGTACTCTGAAATTCACCAATCTTTAATTAGCTAAAAAATGCAAAGAATCGAATTTGTGACTCAACAGACATTTTCAAATTTTCACCCATGCAAATAACAACACAAATTTTTGTCACAAAACTTTCATCAAATGATTTCAAGTTTTTACCGAAAACGTATTACAGTATACCATTGCTGAAAAGGGTAACTTTTTGCTTCCATATAAACTAAAACAAAAATTAAATTAGTTGATACCCACTCGAAATTTAAAAAATAGATCATTTTTGAACGTTTTCGACTGAGGATTATGACGTCATCAACTAATGACGTCATAAAATTATTTGAAGATACCTCCACCATCACTTGTTCCAGTGGAGGTGGTTTTAAGCACCTCCTAATTTTAAAACAAAAGTTATAGGCATGAAAATGGAACCTATCAAGGTAAAAATAAATGCAGTGTTTACGTAAAGATGACGTCACAATGACTTAACCCAAGGAGATTATGCGTGAGACTTTTTTTTGGTAAATGTGCAGACCAGTACCTACCAAATATCAAAAAAACTGGCTTTTCTGTATTTTTTTGAGGTTTGGCCTTGTTTTAAGGTTTCACGCCCTGACTTTAAGAAGCTGAAAATTAATTCACTGCAATCAATTTGTGCATTATGCAAAAACTAGCGTACCTTGCATTTAACAATTCCTTTCTTTACTCCACTGTTTCAATTTAAGACTCACTAGTTTGTAAATTGGAATTTTACGGATGAACCGGTTCAAGACAACGGCTGATCACTGCGCCTTACGGTGTGACTGTGTATTATAAATAACCTATCCATTAAAGCAGGGGTCCGCAAATAGTGGGTCGCGACCCAAATTTGGGTCGCGACACCTTCGACTTTGGGTCGCAAAAATTTTAAACATAGGTCTACTCTACATAATTATTTTGACGTGTAGTGACATTTTTTTGCTTCAGTTTTTTTTCAGTTATTTTTTAGAATTTTTTGATTTTCAAACTTTCTGACTTTACGGTATAATATAAAATTTTTGAATCTTTTAAGTTATAAGTTTTAAAAATTGATTCCTCGCGTAACAAGTGCCACTTGTTACGAATGATATAATTAATTGGGCGCTGCGTGTAGTATTTCAAGATCGTTATTGCTAGTCACTGTTTTTATAGAGAGTCTCAGTTCACTTTGAACTGTTTTGTTGGCATCTGTTGAAGGCAGAGGTGGGCACGGTACTTTTTTAAAGTACCGGCGATACCGGTATTCGGTATTTTGTTAAAAGTACCGGCGGTACCGGTACTCGGTACTTGAAAATCAAAACGACCGCGGTAGTACCGTGGTACTTTTGTCGGTACTTTTCAAAAAAGTTTCAAAAAGAAAGCACTGCCCTATATTTTGTTAACTGTTAATTAAAACTGCACAGTTTCATAAAAATTAGGCCTATAGCTATTAGTTAGTGCTACCGGTAGTACTTGGTACGGCACGATTCACGAATTATAGACTACGCACCAACCATCAAAAAACGGTACAAACAAGAAAAATCAGAAGAAATGCAGTCATTTCATTTCCCTCGCCTATAGGAATGAACCGCAGCCAAAGCGAAAACCTTTTATATTGGAGACCACTTTTTGCCCAAAATGCGATCTTTTTTTAAAGAATTTTGTATGAATGGGGACCCTAGAACCAAAAGTAGCCTACGCTGGAGTTTTCAATATAAAGAGTTTATCATAAATCGTAATGACGTCAAACCATTCAGTCAAGTCATTAAAATAGAAACAGAATTTTTAACATTGAACTGTGCAGAGCAGGTGTACCCAATTTTTTTCAGAAGAACCAGATTTAATAACGTAAAATTGCTCGAGCAGTCGAGGGCCTATAACATTTAATGGAATGCTTCGCTATTTTTTAAAATTTGTTGCACTCCGGATCATCTCGTAGAGTAAATCATTCTAACATTTTCATGGAGTTTAATTTTCACGTCTGTGATTATCAGATAGCACTCAAAGCTGGAAACTGGATTCAGGGGATCATACTAAAAGATAATGTTTTGTGCGACCACGGACGAGGACAATATGAAAACTTATCGCGAAACTGGAGACCCTGGGTGTTGAGCAGTGACTCTCAAACATTTTTGTTCCACCGCTTCCTTTTGGAAGTTGGAGACTTTCATCACCCCCTTATCAGAAAACAAATTGTAAGAGGGGCTTGCGCCGTACGTCGACGTTTTTTAAGATGGGGTGGCGTAAACGCGAAGACGCGTTTGGCTTTGTGAGATCAGTATCTTATGAATTAAGATGTGGCAAGCGATCAAGTTGGTTGGAGCAAAAATGCTTATGCGCGTTAGGAGTAAGGAATAAATCTCATAACGGAACTGATAGATAGCGAATAAACTACAAAGTAAGACGGGAAAAGCTGCTTCAATAGACTGTCATAATCAGCAACGATTAGTTTGAAGCATTATAAATACTCGTCGAATTGACACGAGTAAATGTAATACCAGTATCGAAAATGTAGTATGCTGTTAAAGTAGGTCTCAGGCCTGTAATGTTTAGGATGTGGGCCTTTAAAAAACGAAATTCATTTCCGTTTGCTAATAATAAGGTCTACATCGATCGAATACCACCGGATTTACAAAAAAAAACACACAATAATTTTATATTTTTGCATCTTTTTAAGGAGATTCACTAAAAACCAAGCTGTATTAAGAAGAGTTGTAAGTCGGTAGAATGACAACAAAAAGCATATTTACGAGTCCAAGTCGAAAAAAATGAATTTTGAAATCTGCAAAAAAGACGTCTTAAAACTATACTTTAAATTTTTTGTCATCCTTGTTCTTATAGCTAATTTAGGTTTTCAGATGCATTGAAATACGTAAAAATCAACCATTCAAATCCGTAAGCCTACTGAGATAAAGTAAACATCCCTGAATCGTATTGAGCAAGAAGAAAAACATTTCGGAGTGCCCATCCATTTCACTAGGGCTACGCATTGCGCAACTCTGTTTAACATTACTTAAGCCACGTTGTACGCAGACTGTTAAAAAATCTACCCAGCAGGTCTTGAGACTTTCTTTATTGTTACAACCTTATTCACAGACGGTGACGCAAAAAAAAAACAGACGAAATTATTGAAAAACTTTTCTCTGAAATGCCTTTCAAAAACAAAAGCATTTGGAAATGGTTGTCTGAAAGACCACTCCTCTTCGGCTTCAAAATTTTTTTTACAAGGGAAAAGAATCTTTCTATTGCCGCGCTTGACGGGATGGCAGTATTGTATTCTAAGTTAAAAACAAATCGTTCAAACGATTGCTATGGAAGGTGTACAGATGTAGTTGTGCAGACTTTATCTTTTTTGCCATTATTTTTTTATTGTAGAAGATTTTGCAAAAGTACCAAGTACCGCCTAAAAATAGAGAAATAAAAGTACCGGCACTGCGGTACCGGTACTTTTTTTCAAAGTACTGACGGTACCGGTATTAAAGTATCGCGGTACTGCCCACCTATAGTTGGAGGATATCAGCGCATTGCGGCTTTTAGGTAAGTAGCCTGATGAAGCAGGAATTAATAAGTCAGCGAAACAGGAAAGTGCAGCTAGGCCAAATTAAGATTGGTTTAGTAGCTAGGCTGTTAGGCAGTTCAATTTCGCAAATTCGGTTTTAAAAAAGAAGCCAAAAATATTATAAGTTCTTTGAGCAGAATCATAAACCATGAGACAGCAACTAACTTTTTTGTTTCGTATTTAGTGCGTATTGTCAGCAACATTAGCAAGCACAACATCAAAAAGTATTAGTACGGTGGCAACTTGCGTACTGTAGACCTATTGTGATAGGCCTTCCATAAAATTTAGAAATATTTAGCCTAGTATTACGTAACATTTATTCGATCTCGGGCTTGAACTCGGCTCATATTTCTTGGACTTGAACATAAAACTTTATTTTAGTCAATTTTATCTACCGGTATTTGGGTCGTCACAAACAAATGTTGAGAAACTGCTTAATAACGAATGCTTCAAAAAAAAATAAAATAAAAAGGACAGCGGCCTATAACCCGCTTTAAAGAAAAAAGAACAGCGAAGATTTTATGACTGAATATCATACGAAAATATGGATTAGATTTTGCACAGTTTACGTGTTTTGACTTGCCAATTCGGAACCATTCACTCTATTTTGGATCGTCTCCCGCATCAAACCGCGAGTTTGCTTATTGTGTTCTTGACGCAAAGCTCATACTTTTCACTAGAAGAATAAACGCAATGATTCATTCTATACGACTGTGCTTTTTCCTGTTCGTAAAAATTGCTGCGTTTGACTGTAGCGTTAAAATTGGTAATTACAATAAATTTATGTTCAACAAAAATGATGCTTCCAAATTTTTTGGGTCGCGTGGATTTACGGCAATTTTTTTGGGGTCGCGCCAAAAAGTATTTGCGGACCCCTGCATTAAAGCGTTGCGAGGCTAATGTTGTTAAATCGATTTTTGACGATTTTGAGAAATTTGAGATCTTTATCGCATCTTCTTTCATTCCTCAAAAAATTAAGACCTAACTCGACCTCGTTCTTGAAGAATTCGAGGAGTTATTTTTCCCAAAATCTTTGATTTTCGAGGCTAACGTTGTTAAGTGTCAATTTTCGAGGCTAATGTTGTTAATCGTCAATTTTCGAGGTTAATGTTGTTAAGTGTCATTTTCGAGGCTAATGCTGTTACGTGCTAATTTTCGTGGCTAGTGTTGTTAAGTGCTAATTTTCGAGGCTAATGTTGTTATTTTTTTTTTTTTCAGGAAGGTGGGAGGTTGCTATGCTGCACTGATGAGACCATAATAAGGTCGAAACGCGTCTGCAGCTGCAAATGAGTGGGTTGCCATGGGGGCTTCTAGTGATGTGGACTAGTTAGGCTACCGGTAACTTAGTTTGAGGTTAGTAGTTACAGGCTCTTTCATTGGGTATCGTTGTTTGGGGCCAGTCGCCTGCTAAAAATAGGGCACAACCTAGGAAAGAGATGAAGTCGAGATGTCCAGGTAAAGCAATGCAAAAACAAAAAAAAAAGAGTCTTTACAGTCTGGAATGAGTTTAGCCTGGATTGGCTGAGCGTAGCAAGGCTAACGAAACTTTTGTTATAGTCTACATACGTTTTACAACAGTTTATTATGACGTTATAGTTGGAATTTATTATCACGCTACTTAAAACAAGCCTCGAACATTTCAATTCATGAGGTTAACATTAGACGTAATTTTTGCTGGTGAGTTATCTGAATGATTTGGATAAAATTCTATGAACAGTTTTTTTGGCACCCCCTGTTTTTTGCGGACAGATTTACAATCATGTCTACAGTATAAAAGCTGTATAGCAGGGGTGGGCAATCTTTTTAACACTAGGGCCTTTTCCGAAAATGTAATATTTACTGGGGGCTGCACTGCAGATAAAGCTGGATCTTCACGTCACAAAATCCTGTTTTTTTCACTAAAAATCCGTGAAGACCAAAGAAAAAAAATATCTTGACGTCCACAGAATCCTGTTTTTTAGAAACAAGCACATTCACGCTTTTTAAGACACTTAGCCTGTTTCCGCTCCGGATGGCAGATGCTTTCCCGTAGCCCGGAGCGTTACTCTGTCTACGCTATTTAATCTGGCTGATAGAAACCGAATCTGCCTTAACGGCGGGACACCTAACGATGTTCAAGCTGGGCAGTGGCAAACGTCCTTTTCAGGACGGGGCGATGCGCACCTTCGGCGCACCGTCAACAAGTTCCAAAGGCCCAGCATTCTCCAACTGAACATCGAAGGCCTCACTGCAAGCAAGATGAGCGTGTTACATCGTCTTGCGTTACAGTGTGAGGCACTCGTCATCCTCTTACAGGAAACCCATTGCACCTCGGTAGAAAGGTTAGATCTTCCGAGCTACCATCTAGCTGTGTTTTCCTTGAGCAGGAAACATGGTCTTGCTACGTTTGTCCATGAGCGTCTGAAGTGGATCTTAATTGACCAGTCCCCACCAACATTGGAGATCGAGTGGGTGTGCGTGGATGTTGATAACTATAAAATAATCAACTTCTACAAACCCCCTCCAACACGGATGCAAGCATCTGATCTTCCAGCATTCCCCCATCCCTGCCTCTATGCTGGCGACTTCAACTGCCACCATGTTGACTGGGGCTATGATAATAACAATCCAGATGGTGAATGCCTGGCTGGCTGGGCCAGTGCCAACAACTTCACCCTGCTATATAGCCCCAAGGAGGCCGCCAGTTTCCACTCTGGCCGCTGGAAAACAGACACCAACCCAGATCTTGCATTTGCCAGTGTCGATTTGGACAGTCGCTTACCTGACAGACGTATCTTCGGAAAGTTCCCAAGGTCACAACACCGACCCTCGCTTATAAGTCCACCCAAACTTGCTCATCCAAAACCGAGCAAGCCTGTAAAGTGATGGAACTTCCGCAAGGCCAACTGGGACCACTATTCTAACCTAACCAACAAACTGGCTAAGAGTATACCGCCACCTGAATCTCAGAACATTGATCAGGTTTACCAGTGCTTTTGCAAGGTAATAAGCACTGCGGCGAAGGAATGCATCCCTCGTGGTCGACGATCAAACCACATACCTTGCTGGGATGCGGAGTGTGAAGACCTCTATCAGTATTTCCTGCAGTCACCTGGGGGCCCTGATTCGGATAGGGCTGCGACAGCCCTACTCACAAGGCTCGACGGGAAGCGGAGAAATCGCTGGTCAGAGACGGTCCGCAACATTGACTTTTCGCACTCCAGCCGGCTGGCATGGAATACTATAAACAACTTGACTGGTAGGTCACGACAATCCCCTCGTCAATGTCCCGTTTCAGCTGATGCTATTGCTTCTCAGCTGGTTAAAAACGGGAAATACGAAGGTGTGAATCGACGCTCATCTCGGCTCGTTTTACAGGAAGTGTCTGACCTTTGGAGGGCTGATCCATTACATCCTGCGAATGTCTCCGGGAGTTTCTCCCGTGGGGAGTTCGCTGCTGCCCTCCAACATTTAAAACCAGGCAAAGCTACGGGACCTGATTCCATTTGTCCGGAGCTGATAATCCATGCTGGAGCCAGCTTAAAATCTTGGCTACGTGGCTTCCTATCTTCCTGCCTGCACCACCTCAAAATTCCTAAGATCTGGAGAAGAGCGCTTGTAGTAGCGGTCCCAAAGCCTTCGAAACCGGTAGAGGACCCAAGGAGCTATCGTCCGATCTCCTTGCTCTGTGTTCCCTACAAGATTCTCGAGCGACGTATCTACGCCCGCGTCGAACCTCTTATTGACCTTCTGCTCCCACGGGAACAGGCGGGTTTTCGACGCGGAAGATCCACCGTGGATCAAGTCACTTTGCTCACGGAAAGCATTGAGAATGCATTCGAAGCAAAAAAGAAGGCCGGTGCCGTCTTTATCGACCTGACAGCTGCCTATGACACTGTCTGACACCGTGGCCTCACCTGCAAGCTGTTGCGGCTTCTGCCGGACAAGCACATGGTTCGTATGATTATGGAGCTGATCCGCAACAGAAGCTTCACCCTTGCAACTGGCGACAGCAAGCCTAGCAGGTTACGACGCCTGAGAAATGGCGTCCCCCAGGGATCGGTCCTGGCCCCCCTCCTTTTCAACATCTATACATATGATATCCCCTCCATAACCTCCAAGAAGTTCGCCTGTGCCGACGACCTGACGATACTTCATACATCTGGAGAATGGAAGGAGTTGGAAAGGACTCTAAGCCAGGATATGACTACACTCTCGGAATATCTCCAGACCTGGCGATTGAAGCTTAGCCACACTAAAACGGTGACGGCGGCCTTTCACCTCCACAATCGAGAGGCTAAGCGTGAGCTTAAAGGCTGTATCTTGGCCACTTATCTTGGGGTCAAACTGGACAGATCGCTCACATATCGTCCTCACCTGGAAGCATTGCGCAAGAAGTTAAGTGCTCGCGTCTCACTGTTGAGGCGACTTGCCGGAACAGGTTGGGGTGCTAGCGCTAAGACATTACGCACAGCTGCCCTGTCTCTGGTCTACTCGACTGCCGAGTACTGCGCACCAGTCTGGTGCCGCAGCGTCCACATACGGCTTATCGACAGTGTAATAAATGACGCCTTGCGCATTGTCACTGGGTGCCTGCGTCCCACTCCATTGGTCTACCTTCCGGTTCTTTTAGGCATCCAGCCAGCTGAGCTTCACCGCCAAGGAGCGACACTCTCCCTAGCCAACCGCAGCTCCCTGGACCCGGACCACATTTTACATGGCCAGTTTCATGAGTCACAGGACATATGTAGGGAGAGATTGAAATCTAGACGCTCATTTGTACCTGCTGCTCGGAAATTACTAGACAGTCTTTCTGAGATGGACGTCCGTGCAGCCGAGTGGACGAACACGAAATGGGACATGGAGTACTCTGCCAACGCATTGTCACTCCACGCTTTCATTCCCAAGGCTAGCTCCAGACCCTTGGGTATGGGTCTGCCGAGGGCAGCCTGGGTCAAGCTCAACCGTCTGCGCTCTGGTGTTGGACGTTTCTGTTCGTCCATGTACAAATGGGGTCTCGCTCCTCTAGCGAATTGTGAGTGTGGTGCCAGTGAACAAACCGCAGATCACATCATCTCACAGTGTCCCATACATCGAGCACCCCGAGGTATGTTTGGTCTAATGGTTTTGGATGACGAAACAAGATGCTGGCTGAAGTCCCTTACAGTCAGCATCTGACCCAAGCAGTTTGGTGGCCAGGGTGGTAAAAGGATAAACCCTCGGCCTTGGTCCTTTCATCTGTCTTGGAAGAGATGCCCCGCCAAACGACGACGACGAGCCTGTTTCCATGTCCTCATTTTAAGGGGTTTCGGCTCATGGGCTTTTCTCGAGTCAGGTAAAATTTTGCTTTTTATGAGCTAATTTTTGCAAAGTCGTGGCCTTGATAAAATTCGAACTAGGGGGTCTGTATAATGCAAAAAAATCTTCTTTTTTATACCAGATGTTTTTTAATTTTTTCAGTCACGCCCTCTTTGGCGTTAGTTATTTTTGCCCACGCCCCACCACCAGTGCCGTGTAAAGACTACTGCCTCTCCCCACAAAAAAGCTCCAAATGGATCCCTTTGATATCTACAAGCGTTTGGACAGTTTCGCGCTTTTCCGACAAGGTTACTAAGTTCCCTCGCTAGCTGCATTATTTCAAGGGACGTATCCGGAAATTTCCTCAGGATTTGCGACCCAAACTTTTGTACACACAATTTCTTTTGGTGCGAGGCAAAATCAGAGCAAATTTATAACAAAATAAAAATCAATGATGACTCTAAGGGGGTCCGGGGGCATGCTTCCCCCGGAAAAATTTTGTAAATTTAATTGTAATTTACGTCATGTAATTGCAATTATAGGTCTTTTCAACAACTTTTTGACGAATTTTTTTTTTAATTTATTGCCTCTAATTCTGAGTCTAAAAGAACAATATTGTGGGGCCCCTACAAATGCCCCTTCCCCGACTGGAGGTACCGAACTTCGAAGATGCCTCGATATTTCACTGCCCACCTCGCTACAAAAAACATGCAGAAAATATAACAATTTATTTGCAATGTCTTAATCGACTTAATGGGAAGGATGCAGCTGTTTTGGGGAAATAAGTTTTGATGTTTGACGAAAAAAAGATTTGAAAATATACGTTAAATCATTAAGTCAAGGCTATGCTCACGCCCCCCTTGCAAACCTTTTACGTCTCCTAGTTAAGAACCTCAGCTCGAAAGTCTAAACGCTCACAAGGACTTGGCCGATTTTATGGGCCTCCCTTGGCCCCCCTTACAAACAGTTTTTTTTTAACTGGAAAGACCTATACCCCCAGGCCCCCCCCACCAAGGCAACCCTGCTCGTGGGCTTTCCAGACCGCACCTAAAGAGATGGTCTGCAAAAGTAATTATCGCAAAAATAAGTGGGCTTTCAGAAAGCTCTGCCCTGTCCTTAGTCCGGCCCACTTTGAGAAAGTCCACGTTTTCTGTTGACATGGAAATAGGCTAAATGACCTTGAAAATAAGCGCAAATCTTTAACTGTTAAAAGAAGAGGAAGGGCCAAACAAAAAGTAACAAAGGGCGGCCCGCAGGCCGCACGTTGCCCGCCTCTGCTGTATAGACTTCAAAGTCCAAGAGATCGAAAAGCAGTTTGATGGAGCTGAAAAAAACATTACGATATTGCTCCAGGTCGAAGCAGTGAGACGCTTAAGCAGCCTATTGTCACCAGTTTTTGTGGCTTAAAACTCGAGGTGCAATGTTATTGTTTCAGTAACGTTCATATTTCCTGTTTACGCCTGATCTTTTTTATTTTGTGCAAAAATCAAAGGAAAAAACAGTTTTCAGTTTTAGCCGGTGAATCTCCCGGCAAAATTGAACAATGTAGTGTAATATTGCAATCTTTCTTATTGTGATTGTAACGATATAACTGTTTTTTTTTTTTTGTGTGGTTTTGTTTTGAATGCTTTGTTTACAAAAAGGTTCTGGACCGATGCGTGTTTTCCGGGGTTTTGTTCGAGGGATTGTTTCGTGGGGTTGCGTTGTGAAGTCATGGTTACCTAATGACGAGGTCGTTTCATGGGTGTTCTGGACGGATTTCTTCGTTGCGTGGTTTCGCTGAGTCACGGTTTGTGCTTGTGACGTCACAATTGTGTTTAATGCGGTTTGGTGTGGGTTTTTGCATGTTATATGATTTCTCTTGACGTCACAATCGTGTTTGCTGTGGTTTGGTGTGGGTTTTGCATGTCGTGTGGTTTCTCTTCTTGTTTCTTTTTGGGAGTGCCGTGGAGCTTTCTCAAAACTGAATTTGGAGTGCAGGTGGGCGTGAATTTTCGAGCGTGATTATTCCAGTGTAGATTTAGAGGCCGTAGAGTAAGCAATATTGTTGCATACTGAAGGGTATAGCCCTTACTGTATGGTGTTACTGAAGTGAGCAGTGGTGCTTGTGTTTATTGAAAAGTAGTCCGGTGAGTACCGTAGCTAGGTGAGCTAAGTTGGGTCGATTATTATATTCGTTTGGTGAAGAAGGTCTTGGGTTTTTTCGTGAGGTCAGATCTAAGAACGAATTAATTCCTACGGTTTGTCATACAATTCTTATCAATCGTCCTGTCAGCGAAGTAATACCATTTCCCATTTCGCGACAGCGATCTTAACGATTTTTTACAATAATGCCTTGCCTACGGCTTGCATTATTAAATATGAAAAAGGTTGATCTGATAAGAAAGGTTTTAAATTTAAAAAATCGGTGATCTGAACAAGACACACTATCATTTTTAGTGTTTGTGGGCAAAACTTTGCTAGAAATGCTAAAACAAACAATAAAGATAGAGTTATTGTTTTAACATTATTGCACGTCGAATAAGAAATGGCGTTGGACAACTGCGCGCAGAAATAATTAAAGAAAACAAATTAAAAACTACAGTAAGTCTAGTGGATAAGACATGTTATTATAACCTGTGGCGGGATCACAGCTTTACTCGTTGCACTGAACAAGCTCGCCTGTCGCGTAAAGACTTCTTTGCCTCGTTTACTACAGATAGGGTTGTAATTCCGGGAAATCCCGATCCCGAATTCCCGGGATTTGGGGTATTTTTTCTAATCCCAATCCCAATCCCGGGATTATATGTCTAGAAATCCCGGGACTTATTAAATTTACTATACCTCTGATTGACCGTTTTATGTCAGCCTACGGAAGTGAGCATCATGTAATGTTACAATTCTAAAGTACAGAATTAAGTTTTACGTACCCTAGCTCAGCGTTTCTCAAATGGTGCACCGCAAGGGTTAGCTAGGTGCGCCAAACTTGTATTTCGTAAATTTACGATCTGTTATTTGCACTATTCTTTATTTTTGGAATTTATACAATTGGATACGATGACCATCTTGAAGTTGTAAGATATCCGACATTGCAATTATTACAGTCATATTCTTGGCGCAAAACCCTTTTCCTGGCATGCTGCTCTACATGAGTGGAGTCAGAGAGAGACTAAATAAAGTTACTATTTTCTACACTCGATAAAGTTGTTGATGGAAACAGTATGATGTGCTCTAATGCCTCTAATACTTATAGCAGCAAACAGATAGCTCAGCTTCTGCCCAGAGAGATTTTTGTTCTTTCCATACTACTTTTTTTAATTATTTGCTCAATCCCGAATAATCCCGGGATTATAAGTTTAAAATACCGGGAAATCCCGATCCCGGGATTGTATAAACTGGTCCCAAATTTACAACCCTAACTACAGAGGAACTTGAGTCACTCGAAAGACATGTTTTTATTCAGAAAAGCAATGGCAGCTTATTTAGCTATCAGAGTCAGAAGCCACGGTGAAAGAGAAAAGATCAGGCAGAAACCTTTAAAAAAGTCAGAAGCTGAGTTAATTTATGGATATCGATTAGGGTTTTCCTTTTTCCCGACTTTTAAACTTTTCGGGAAACGGGAAAGTTTTTGAAAATTTTCCGGGTTCCCGGGAAAAACTCCACGGGATCCCGGGATTCGGGAAAATTTCCCGGGATTAACATTTCTTCAATATTCCCAAACCTTATGGATTTTTTGGTAAATTTGATACTGAGTTGTTATTGCGTTTCACATAATTGCGTAAGGTGCATGAAAACCGGAAATAGAAAGGTTAAAACGAGCAGTGTTAGATGAGAAATTTGCAAGGGACAAATTAATGTTTCGACTATAACAAAAGTCTCGTCAGCCTTGCTACGCACAGCCAATCCAGGCTAAACTCATTCCAGATTGTAAAGACTCTTTTTTTTGTTTTTGCATTGCTTTACCTGGACATCTCGACTTCATCTCTTTCCTAGGTTGTGCCCTATTTTTAGCAGACGACTGGCCCCAAACAACGATACCCAATGAAAGAGCCTGTAACTACTAACTTCAAATCTGAGCAGGGCTATGGATGTGAAATCGAAATTTTCGAATTACAATAAAAGTTTTGCGGGTTATTCTTCGAAGTTCGAACCATTCGAACGGTAACTCGAAGGCCGGCGCGGAATGCCGTCATTGCTATTTAATAACTTACAGTATATTGTATCGCATTTAGAGTTTAGTAGTCACTATAGTACTAACGACCACGGCACGTATAACCAAGGTTCGATACGCATCCAGGTCGGCCAATGTCTAGCAGAGTCTATATACCAACGACTAGCCAGCACAGCGCGATGATTTCTGATTATTATATCCCTGGCACCTAACATAGCAATAACACTGTCAGTTATATGAAAGTTTAGAAGTATAACGAACTTTACAAAAATGAATAATAACATAACGAATGTTGGAATTAACCAACTCTGCGTTTATATGAGGCATTTTTAACAAACATAAAAACGAAGCAATTAATACTGCACAAACGCAAGTCCATTTTGGTGAAAAACGGACTAATGCTCGTTTCAAAGTAGAACTTTTATCTGCTTAGAAAAAAAACACAAACGAAAACGCAAGCAAAGAAGAAAGAAATATTCTCAGTTTAACAAATATCAATTGTACAGCAAAAATGAACAGTGAAATTAAAATTAATGCATGTACAACAAACGTTGTACAGTAAATTCAGCCCATGGATATCGCACCGCAGAATATTGATTCGATGTAAATGAAGCTAAGAAATTTTTGTTTTCACGCGATAAGAAGTTTCATTTAATATTAACGACTCAAAACTTTTGCCAAATGCCAACTTTCGAAAAGTTGGTGGAT
Source organism: Trididemnum miniatum (assembly GCA_964006365.1). Classification (NCBI taxonomy): domain Eukaryota; kingdom Metazoa; phylum Chordata; class Ascidiacea; order Aplousobranchia; family Didemnidae; genus Trididemnum; species Trididemnum miniatum. Next base: position 12,065,591 of record OZ023240.1, on the reverse strand, counting down.
TCTACGCATAATAAAAATTGACGTTATTCCAAAGACCAAAACTTCAAGATTAAAGAAAATATCATTTTAAAAAGTACCATAATCTCAGATGAACGAATCAAAGAATACTGAAAAATGCATGAATACAAAATATTCATGAAAATTTTAGTAATGAGTAGAGCTATTGGTGAAGTGTTTGATTACGCACTTACACTTCAGTAGAAATAACATTTACAACACTTGAAAAATTAATTGTAGTTAACAGACCAAACAAATAAAAACAAAATGATTAATCTTATTTGCAATATGGTCGCATAAGCGCTCCGGGTTCAATTGCCATACGTGAGGAAATACGACTTCAAGAAGCATAGCTCATTAATTGTACGGTCCAGTAGCCGATTTCCAAGTTTGTTTAGAAATAGCCCAGTCAGAGAGAAAACTCTCTCAGCCTCTATGCTTGTTGGAGGGAGCGCCAACATTGTTTTGCACAACCGCTCCAATCTTGGGGTTCTCAGACCTGTACTTTCAAACAACGCTAATTCCATAGTAAAGGAACAGTGCTGTGCACGATCTGTTAGTGCGTTTACTCTTTTAGGCTTTGTAGTCGAGTCATATTTTTGCAAGTGGTCTTGTAGAGATTTGTACTGAAGTTGCGTATGTTCAACATCTTCTTGAAGAGTAACATCTACATAATGATCGACAAAAAGACGCTCCATAACATTAAGTGCCGTGGTAGACATGTCTTACTGGGAACGGAATTTAAAAAAATTGCTTTCACAAGGATCATTTTTAGACGATGGGTCCCGTAAATACTTCAGCAGGCCGATAAGGTTAGAATTTCGTCGTTCTCTGACGCGCTTCTCAACGGCGGGAGCAAAAATTGCACCTAAATCCGATCCCATTACATTTAATTCCGTGAAAATGTATCGAAAGGCTCCCTCAGCTGTTAACAGGGTAGCTTCCCGACTGCAAATATATAGCTGGGCGCTTTTAATTACGTTTAGAGCTTCAGTCAGCGAACTAAGTAAGTCGATCTTTTAGTAAGCTGTGAATGAATACGACAGGTTAAAGTCAATCATCGCCTTGGCAACTGATTGTCTTATTTTTAAAAACCGCTCCATCATGTCACACATGCTGTACCACCTGGTTTTGACATCCAGTTTTAACACCAATTCAGTCCCAATTTGTTCTCTGACATAAACTTGCAATTTGTCGTGTTTTAGTGGCGACGTTCGAAATATTTTAACAATGGCTCGGACTTTATTGATCACATCGCGATAATTCTTTTTTAAATGAGGTGGTGGGCAATTAAAGGTTTCTCTGTATGGAAAGGAGTCTGGCATTATACTTTGATTTTCATCCTCTACTTTGTTGATGGTCTCAGCTTCTTCATCTGAATCGTTATCAGCACCTGTGATAGCTGCCAAGTCGAGAGGCTCACCAAACCAGTCTGCTGAGTGACCTATCACGTCCGATAGAGGTTGAACATTTAGTGAACGCCTTTCGTAAACGACATCACTTGCGGCCAAATGCAAGGCATGGGAGTAGCAGAGTTGGTGACTGGCAGGTGATATACGCCCAAACCTTTTTATCACTTGAGCTCCATCAGTGATGCTGGCAAGTGGCAAAAATGTCTTGTTCGAAATCTAATCCGAATTCCGCAATATGAGACGTAACCAATTCAAGTAAAGTTTCTGCAGGCAATGCATGATGAATTCGGACTAAACCAAGATTCCATACGCTTGCATTTTCTCTATGAACATTAATGTTAAGATACCTTTTATTTGAAATTGACGTGTACTCATCCAGCGACAGACAAAACTTTTCTCCGTTCTTCTTTCGTTCAGCAAAGGTAGCTTTAATTTTAAACTTCGCTTCAACACAGAAAAGACTGGTTTTTTCTCTTGCGCAGCCATGGTGGTATGTCAATTTTAGACCTTGGGTAGCTAAAGATTTCCGTATGAATTCACTGTTTTCAATGACGTGAAATAGAATGCCATCCACGGCTGCCATTTTTGCGATGACTTCTTGCACAGACTTTTTACTGGAAAACATGGTATCAATGGTCTTTTGCCGCCGCATGCTTGGTTGAGATTGCCCGACAGATTTTTTTGTAGTAGTGATGTTATGCTTGGAGCGTAAATGACGAATTAATCCAGAGGTGCAAGATCCTTTACACTTTATCACAACTTGGCAAACTTTACATCGAGCTCTCTCTTCACTGGCCGATGTTTTTTGGAAATATTCCCACACAGACTCTGTAGTACTGTAGTAGAAGTAGATGTTGTGTATTCACCAACTTCAATATCACTTGCACTGTCATTTTCAATCGTAATATATTTATCCATTATGATAAGCAGGTTTTCCAGTATAAATATTATTTTCTTTAACGTAATGGTATAACAAGCAGCGCATTTAGTAATACCGGTAGCGAATTAGATTTTTGTTTGTAGCGAAGCTTTGCTTATCGTCATAATTACTTCATTAGCAAAGCGTATAGTCTTTGTTTTTTGTTTTTTTTTATTGAAGCTTATGCGTATTCAAACGAAAGTGATAACTGATAAAGGGTAACATAACAAACTGAAACAATCAATGACATACTACCTATAGCATCCAAATTTCCTGGTTAAAAAGCTACTTTTTGGAGTAGTATAGTAAAAATTTCTATGTAAGATTGACACAATTGGTACCCAATTGATTCTTAGGAAAAGAATGAAGACTTTTTTCTTCTCTTAGAGAACAGTGCATTGCTTGACGGCTATGGATTTTGAATCTTTTTCAATTTTTTCCAAAAAAAATTATGAAATTCACGATCGAAATTTTCAAAAATTTTTCTCTAAACAAATGTAAAAGTTCCAAAACCTTTTCAAATATAGATAGGTTTATTCATTCATAATATCTTGTGAACCAAGCCCAATGCATAGGTCTACTACGTCGACACAATCTTCCCGATACAGGTTCTGGTGCATTCTTCGGTCAGACAGAGCCACTATTGCTGGCAGACTGCTTATTGGCCCTGAAAATTGGAAGGTGATCTCTAAAGGAAAAAAGTAAATGCGTCGCTTCAAAAACTTCTCAGTATTTTTCCACAAGGTAATCAACGTTGAAATATCAAGTTTTATAGTTGAACGTTCCCTGACCGTGCTACAATCTCTAAGCAGAGGGTCTTGCATGCCTTCCCTCCTCAGGTGGCCTTTGACCGCACAGTTTTGCACAATGCACAGCCCACAAACCACCAGTCCACCACAGTCTGAATTAATTGCGGTATACATTATTTCAAGGCCAATTCCAGCAAATCAGTGATGCAAACAGGTTTTAAAAAAATCGGCGAGCAAAGATAACTGTTATACCAACGTCTGTGTGGGCGAACCGCGTCAGCGATTGGCTTTTTGACCGCTAAGCTATCAGTCAGTCCATAATAGCCAACCAATAATCCATCAATATACAGTAAAATAATAAACTCTGTTTCCTCAGACCCCCTCAGCCCCTTTCATGATTTTTTATCCTTTTTCGCAACATTATAACTTATCAAAAGTTATCATTTTCTATGAAACCTCAACTTCTATCTGACTTCAAAGAGCATCACAATCACTGAACAAACGTTAGCAGTGGAGTTACTTTCTGGAAAATCGCCAACGAGATGAAAGCGATATTGCGACGAATCAGCTGTTGATTTCTTATACCGCTAAAGCGATCCATCATGAAGAAGTGAAAATTTTTGCGGACAGATTTATAGCCTCTACCTCGGTTGCCGGATCATTTTAAAAGCGCGTGCTGGTTGACTCTTTATTATTATTGTAATAAGCTTTTTAAAAAGACATCGACAACATGAGTCTACTTAAAGCAAAGCTTGTAATTAGCGTTTCGCATAAACGATGCTTGTCCATAGCTTCCCCTTACCCCCCAACCCCTTAAATATTTTCTCACAGGTTCTAAGCGAGTTACAAAAATGACCGATTTGACCAAAAAATCGGCGAAATTTGCCGAAACGCGGCGGATTTGCATCACTGGCAAATAATGGGCTTCTCGTCGCCAAAGCCTCCCGAGAAAACTATTTTATGCTACTCCATGATACAATTTGCTATATAGGCTACCGGTACTAAATAATTTGAAATAAACTTATACATTTTGCTTTTATATAGCTAGTCTCACTGCCAAGTGCCTATAGGGAGCCTCTGAAGCCTTAAAATACACATTTTAAAGCAAATAATCGCAAATTTTCTCAGCAGCGAGGTGCTTTGCCCATAGACCCGCAATTTTAAATATTTTCGATCAAATTCACCTAAAAAAACGTCATATTGCATTGTTTCTGAATCTACATTTGAGTAAAAATGTTAAAGTTACAGGAAGAGGTAGTAGAAAAATTTAACTCAAAGCAATGACGAAAAGGATATTTTCGTCCATATACCACCAAAATTTTGGCAGCTTCTTTTCTGCTAAAGTTTTCTCACTGCCCTCTTAGGGAATTTCTGGATACGCGCCGGCTCACTGCTCAATCCTTGAATATTCTTTTGCTTTTTTACTTTTATGCTGGCAGCTTTTTAGTACTTCCATTACATTGTACTGAATCAGTAGGCTACAATAAGTTTAGACCTTCCGCTGTAGATTAGCAACGCTTTTCTATTTTATTAGGAAAAAAGAGCTTTTTCTCTCGTGTTTTTTATCATACAGCAAAGTTCATTAAAAGTTTTCACATCACGAAAGGTTGCAACTTTTATCGTATTCTTTGAAGTTTAAAAATTAAAAAGTTGCGATCAGCGAAAATGTTTATTTACACCATAATAAATAAGCTTGATCAGCATACAAGTAACCGCTTGAATTTAGGTCATTCTTTCCTAAAAACGTTGTTAAAAGAGTGCTAAACCGTAGCTTTTACTCTATCGATTGCATGCTAATCACTTTGGGATATCACCACCTTAAAGTACTATTTCGGTAAATTTTTTTGACTAAAAAAAATTTGGCTTCAGTTGCTCCTTCAAATTTCCCGGGATCCCGACAAAAATTTTCCGGGATTCGGGAAATGGAAATCGCCGGGAAATCCCGGGAAATTTCCCGGGATAATTTCCCGGGAGGAAACATTAGTAGAAACAAATAGCAACGTAAAATATCATATCATTAGACTTTGCAAAAATCGGATACCTGCAAACGTAAGCTAATACTGCATCAACAGTTTCTCAGAATTTCATCATGGTGATAAGTTTGTTGCTACATTAGGAACTGTTATAAATCTACGAGCAAAAAAATGACAGGCATGATTTATTCGGAGCAAGTAGCATAAAACTGGACACACTGTTTTCGTTTCGAGAACATCAGCGAGCTACCTTACAAAAGATATACAGGTTACAAATAGTGAGTGAGGCCATATTACTGCACAACAACACAAAAATCAACAGGAAAAGTAGGCACCAGCGCATGGGCGTCCGCAGAAAAAAATGCAGGGGGGGGCAAAAACATTCTCGAGATGACCATCTTAGTGAAAGCTATAGTCAGGTAAGTGTCAGTGATAGGGTGACCAACTGACCATACGTCCGGCATCGGCCGATGCCGTACGTGCAGAACTCTTCTTTCATGTTATTGTGCATTATGCGGACATAAATCAATTTATGTGCCACTAGGCTTGACAGTCTGTTAAAACAACTTTCTTTTTGCATTGTTTTCTTAGGTCTTGTTATATGTGGTTGGTTTGATGCTTACATTTCAAAACAATAAAATCTTCAATATACTTGCGCTATTACGCCAAAGTGTGTAACGAGTGGCAGGGCCCGTCTCCGCTGCTTAACCTTCGAGGAAACGTCGCAACGGTGGTGAGCCGTTAGCGATACTGTGTCCGATTTGACCAATCCGGGAATCGAACCCCAGACTTACCGCACCGATAGCGACGTTCTGATCCAAAATTTCAATATATAAAGTAGCTTGAGCCCTGAAAATCAAACTTATAGCTACGGCCTATAAATCAGTACTGCTCAATTTTTTATTGCAATGTACCGGCAGCGCAGTTTCTGCCATCAAGGCGTATAAGTAGCACATCAGCAACAAGTCCAAATTTTTTTTTACAGGATACGAGATACAAGATACGATACTCCGTATATAGGCAAAAACCAGAATTTTTCTACACCAGATGCAAAAAATAAAATTGGACATGCTGCTGTTGCCGCGTGAATTTGCTAGTATACGTACGTCCACATGACGGATTGGTAATCGGCTGATTGGTGTAGCAGTAACGATATTGCTTTCAAAGTCAGAGATCTGGGGTTCGATATCCGACCTGTCAAATCGAATACAGTGCTGTTCACGGCCACCGCCAATGGCTCGCCACGTTTCTTTGGAGTTCGAAGCTAAGTTGCTCACGCGCTAAGTTACGGAGATGGTCTTCGCCACTCGTTGCACGCAGCTTCTGAGTAATACCACGAATATAACCGAGATTTGAGATTGAAGATCAATAAAAAAGACGCACAAAAACTTTTAACCGAATTCTTCATCTTATGCGAAGTGTGCGCCTGCTTATCTTCCACCAGTCTATCCGATTGTGGTTTGACTGAAGAGTAGCATTTGACACAAAGACACTTTTCTAGTCCTTGCGTCATGACAAAAGATAAATCGCCATGTCTGTTGACCTGAATAGAATGAGATAGTATGTACTATTGCATACGGCCTTGAAAGACAAGAAAGTAACCTAAACGAATGGAATCATGCAGAGAACAAAAAATGAATTAAGTATCAATCAATGACTCGTACTGATCAACGTAAAATGATGTTCGGGACCTGTACCAATATTTTCTAACGTGCTTAGCACTGGCCTTGGTAACAGCATGCCTAAACGTAAAACCAGTTTCAATGATGTGTGAAGGGTGGAGTTTCCACTTATTGAACGGCCGGACTAATCTAGACAGCAGCATTTAGACAACTAAACCAGGGTTTCTCAACCTGGGGGTCGCGACCCCCAAAGGGGTCGCAAAGGTCTTTCCAAGGGGGTTGTAAATTTATTTATAAAATATTTTCTAAATCGCAAAGATTTCTGAAATTTTCGAAATGACCGCGACAGTCTGAATGTCTTTTGCTCAAAATTGTGAAACAGGCATTGAAAAGTGATAGGCCTACATGGAAATATTGCCATGTTTGCAAATTTGTCCAGCGCTATTAAAAATGAAAAACTCAATGAACGTTTGAAGACATCGATTACAGAGCACCTTGAAATTAATCTTTCAAACGATGTTTTCCTAAGCCTGAGGAACAAGAAGCTGCATTCGTACGAAATCAGTTCTCAATTGCGTTGGTTGAATTACAAGAACAATTTTGTGATCTTCAAATAATTTGTCTAATGCTCTCCAGAAAATAGCAATCTCTCAGTTTTGGTGTGCTATGCACAAATCCTACCACAAATATCCGATCTGACTTTTCCAATATTACTTCCATTTGCCACAACATACCTCGGCGAGAGCGGTTTTTCAACTCTATTGAAACGAAAGCACGAAATCAAAGGAAAGTTCATGAGGATATAAGATTGGCTTTATCGAACACTAAACCACAAATCTCTAAATCGGCTGTGCGGTTGCAAAGTCAGCCGTTGCGCTAATTCAAATCAAATCTTCATTATACTCGCCGTATTATGCCAAAGCATGTAACGAGTTGCGGGGCCCATCTCCGCGGCTTAGCGCCTGGGCATCACTGCTCCTAAGAAACGTCGCAACAGTGGCGAGTCGTTGGCGATACTGTGCCGTTTGACCGGCCCGGGAATCGAACCCAGACCTCCCGCACCGATAGCGTGCGCTTAGCAACTGAGCTAGCGGCCGGTTAGCCGTTGCACTAAGAGATGTAAAATTGAGCAGTGGTTCAAAGTTATATAATATCTTTGAAGTGTTTTTTGTGGTACCGTAATTTTAATCGTTTAAAAAGCAAAGTAGGAAGGGGGTCGCTGGCTGTATGAATTTCTAAAAAGGGGTCGTGAATCATGAAAGGTTGAGAAACACTGAACTAGACAAACTCTTTTATGCTTTAATTCAGAGGTGGGCAACCTGCGGCCCGCCAAAGCATGTGCTAATAGCCAATTGGTTCCGAAACCTGTTTTTTTTGCGATCAAGTTCAAACCCAGTCAACACACGAACTGCTTTGAATGCTTTTTCCCAGGCTGAAGATCTTGTTTTTCTAGTCATTTTTTATTTCAGAGACCTCTTTTTCACGCGACAGACCCTTTTTTAGTATTACTCCTGCCAAGAAGTGTTTTTTTTTTTCTAAAAACGGCGGCCCGCTGGAAGCCTATATTTATAATTTGTGGCCCAGTATCACCAGAAAGTTGCCCACCCCTGCTTTAATTAAACAGATTATTGCGAAATGTTTTGGTATTTTATTCGTTTTATAGTAAACTCATCTATATTTTTCAACTTTTTGTGTAGTTTCTTAACTTGCATTTTTTCATGCGTATTTTTTCAACTTTTTTGGTTTTTCAGGGGGGGGCAAGTGCCCCCTCTTGCCCCCTCTCCTGCGGACGCCCATGCACCAGCGTAATTATACTTGTAATCTCTTAGTGGCAGTTAACGCAAAATTGAAAACGGTGACGTTTACTCACAGTTTTGCCACATCTTTGACATTGGCCACTCTGTTTGGTCAATTTGTCTTTTCGGTTTTTCGTACCCGGGCCTCTTATTTCAGCTCTACAGATTTCACAACGACGAGGTTTCGCCGAATCGGGCCGAAATGGCGTAAGGGAAGTTGTTTCATTTATGCTGAAGTCTTGCTCCCCCAAAACACATTAAATTTTCTTTACGATATCGTTAGTCAAACCATTTCTCGGTCGCTTTTTAATACAGGGTCGAATAAGTGCAAGAACTAAGTCAAGACCAAAATTAAACGATTTTTGCTCTTTGTCACTCGTATTTAGTACCATTGTTGCAGACGCGTTGACTCGACAAGTATTCAAAAGATAAGAAAAAGCGACAATAGTCCATTTTCGAGATTTTGGTTCACAGAAATAAAAGCTCATTCTTTGGTCCACAATGTCAGTTCCTCCTTTCGTAAAATCATAAAGTTTGTTCAGAGCCGGTTATGGCTTTATGTCTTTGAAAATTCCTAAGATTGGATGCACTGTTGGCAACATCAAAACGTTCCGTTTACCACTAGATTTGGTACTAACGACATAAGAATCTACATTGATTCTTTTTTCAGGCTCATTCCAATAAATTTTGTAGGAATATGAATTTTATTTACCGTGTTAGCTCGAACGAGAAATTTCAAGCAATGATTTGTAGAAACGCAAAGCAAGATTTCAACCCGTGGGAGAAAAAAATTGATAATTCCTTTTCGTGTTTCGTAAACAAAATTTTAAAATGGTGACTTTAATTTAATTCCAAGAAAACCAAAAAAATTAGTGTTGTGAAAGCCGAACAATTGAGCTGAATAATTTTGTCCAGGAGCAATGATGTAAAAAGACAATAAATTTTATGTACGCTGATACTCAAAGAAAAATTTTGAGAAAAAACTTTTTATTCAAAATACATGCAAGTAACATAATTATTCATACTTTATATCAAAACCACCGTAAATTTAAAAATCCGACATACTTTTTCCAAGATTTTTTGACAATCCTATCTCATGCTAGAGCTACTTAGTAAACCACAGCCTGCAGTATAAAAGGATTTTTTTAGTCATTGGTTACAAACGTTTTGAAACGGCTCAATAGTGTCAAAAATAACTAGTCTTATTGAAACATTTTTGGTGACAATTTTGCACAACAAGCTAAAGCATGATGGGGTCATATTTTTCCACTCTCTTGGGCTCGTTAATTGGGGCATAGTTGGGCAATAGTTTGACGGTAATAGAAAATAAAGCCTATGCGTGGGTCCCAGAAATATTTTACGCGATAGCATCAGTGTGGCCAAATCGTTTCAAAAATTCTGATTCAATAATTCGGTGCACCATCGCATGGTTGCAATTAGGCCCAAGCGTCATATATTGCAGGTTGCAGCGCGCTTGCAATTTTGTGCAATTCGTATGGCCCGTAGTATTAAAAAGCTTTCCTACTCCTGGCCTATCGCCTAATAGGTGTTCTGCTTTTGGCACATTTGTATTAGGCCTACACTGGCGAGCGCCAAACATAAATAAATAGTCTATCACACTTTGAGCTTAACTATTTACATGTCCAGGATACAAAGTGAAAATGTGGGGGATGCATCTTCCCCCACCAGCCTTTTTCAACAATGCTTTCGATAAATGAAATTTTTCTATAATTTCGAACCCCTTCATAACAATATGCTTAAGTAGTCTTAAGCACGCTTAGACTAATCGAAACTGTGGGTACAAAATGCATCATATTTGGTAAAGCACTAATTAGGAGCCAAAAACATAAACAAAATTTGCCGGAAAATTGTTCAAAAAGCACCGTATAATAGCCACTACAGTATGTTTTGTGTCAATTTTCAAAAATTTTCCGGGGGAGCATGCCCCCAGACCACCCCAGAGTCGTTTTTGATACTCAAATTGCTTAAAATTAACTCAGCCGGAAAAAATGAGCTAGAAAAAGTGACGAAATTTCGTGCCCCTTCCCTGATAAAAAAAATTCTGAATACGCCCCTGACAAGAAACATTTTCAAAGAGCTTATTTAATCTCTTTTCCGGGTCTAAACGTTTTAACGTTTTTGTATTTAGTTAACATTCAACCTAATTCAAAACTACATCCCCCTCCCACCAAAACTTTCTAGATCCGCCCCCGTACATGTCTTGTCTCTTGTGATAGGATTAGCGTCAGTGGCGCGCACAGGATTTGGCAAAAAAGAAACCATAACCGGATGTCCGAGGGCTCCGCCCCAATAGCCAATAGGTTTTTCAGGTTATCATATAAAAAACATTCATTTTAGCTTTTTATCAAAAAAAAACAAATCGGTACCTGCAGTGAGCGCAGTCACCATATGGATCATAAGTTATAAAAATATTTGACTGCGATAATAACTACGGTATCGGTTTTTTTTAGTCGTTGTTTTTGAAAACGTATAACCCAATATAACCCATCTATGATGTTCATTTTATTCTTCCGTTTAAAAATAGAAAAAAAAACTTGGTCGAAGATAGTCTAGGTGTTCTAGTATAAATTACCGCTGCTCTTTTTATTGATTGTTAAAAGATATTTTTTATTTAGATCAGTGGTTCTCAAACTTTTTTAAAATTTTGACTTTCGGTCCCCAAAGATTTGTTTCTATCACTCACGGTCCTTCATTAAATTTCCACGCAAAATTAAGTGAAGAGCAAAGGAAAAAGGTCACCACATCCGCAGATGTCCAATCACGCAGAATTCAAAAGGGATGATTTATCAGAAATCCGCGACCTCTTTGCGGTCCCCCTTAAACTGCTTCGCGGATCCCACGGAGACCGCGGTCCCTAGTTTGAGAACCACTGATTTAGATCAAAGAAAAGTTCAAGTTGCGTTTTACTACTGCTGTGAAAGCTAATTAGGTTTTGGTAGCTACGTATTTATGATTTATAAGTTGTTACGAGGCTATAACTCATAAACATTGGAATGTAATAGTCACCAGGCCATTCGCTTTTTTCCTTGCTACAGTCTACCGGTACGCAAAATTATCGACAAGACAACCTGGGATCTGGGTGATGACGTTTGACCAATTGGCGCATTTGATTGGATGACGTGCAAAATGTGTTTTATATTCTGCAACAACGCCAAGGTCGACAGGGGAACATGGCACCGTGCCCCTTGCGTCAGCCTATAGTACTTGCTAACTCTGACAGCGGCGTATAAAGCAGAGAGGAGATAAAAGGCAATACTCCTTACTGATTAAACGAAAAATAATATTACCGAAACATGGTAGGCCTACACGTCGCCTATATGTAATCGAAAACGCACTTTTTTGTATATTCCAAAAAACATTGACGCTTTGCAGACGTATTACAAACTCCTACGGCTTATTAGTAGAAAAACAAAAAATTACAAACAGCATCCTCCAAAAATTGACTTAGTTTAGAATTTCACCAATAAATTGGCTGTTCTTCGTAAAATAGGGATTTCAGAACTCGTCTTCTCGTTACTATAAATACTTTTGACGTAATTTTGCGATCAGTTGATCGGGCACACGGTTGTGAACTTTCGTAGTGCAGTTGTAAAAATGGAGTAGATATACCGGTACGCTAACGCTTAGGTAGTTCGAGTTACCGGTAGGAATAAGCTTATGGAAAGATTATGATTTCAGCAGTCATAAGCGATACAGCACGGAATTAGTAAACGTGAACTTGTCACTCGCGTTAACGTGCAAAACTCGTGAATTAAAAGCCAGTTTATTCTATAAGTATTAAGTTAATCTTGCTGCTACATTTTATTGCTTAACGTTTCTGTAGTTTCCGTTATAGTAAGGATACACGGATTTGTTCGAAGACTCGGACTTTTTTCGAAATGCAAATATGACCGCTTGGGTCGCTGCTCATCAGCGTTATATTACGTTATTACTTTGAAATGAATACCACACAGAAGCTGAGCTGGATATAAATGCGCGAAAAGCTAGGCTGGCGAAGACCGGAAAGTGTGTTGAAAACAAAGTTTCGTCAGCAGTTTTTCGAAATATTTGTTATTTAGACTGTATTTTTTCGCCAAATGAACTTAAGCGAAATAAATTTACGCCAGTCGTCTTCCGACTTTCGCCGTTTTACGCCAAAGCAAAAAATCTCTTAAAAATTTCCGCGGGCTGGCGTAAATTAGCGTTCTCATTTGCGCCGAAGATCTTCGAGATCTTCTGCGTAAGTGCCCCCAATTCCAATATGGCTTACAATAGGCTACCATAGAATTGCATGAGACCTACAATACACGCACCAATCATCTCACGCTGTGATGATTTTGCTAATAAGCATGCTATGCAAAAAAAAGTTATATTGAAATTGTTGACCCACCACAGTTGCTTTTATTAAATTTGCAAAACCAAATTTCTGCCGAATTTTGCGACTATAATGATGAGTTAATATTTGTGATAACGTTTTACTGGCTTAAAAAAACTTGGTTATAATAACGTAAAGTGGTGGTTTTAAAACTACAAGTTTGACTGAATCAAATAGAAATATTCATATTGATGTCGAAAGTATGAACGAGCTAAACATTTATTTGAGAAAGAGATTCAAAAGAACGAGGTTGAAAAAATTGATAAAAAATGTCACAACCGAAAAAGAAGAGAAAAACAAGCGCCTTTTTAAAGCCGCATCTAGACAAGTTAATATATGATTGATATAAGCCTTAATTGGTTTGGTCTAGAACACGATTGCGCGACGCATGTCATTTGAATAACAAACAAATTAAATGCAAACGACCAGGCAAATTAGTTATAGATCAGGCGAATAATAGATGTGCCAGTATGTCCTTTTTCGATAAAAAAGTCAGCTAGAATGAGCGTTTTTCATGCGAAAACAGTAAAAATCTGTTGGCGTCTGGGAGTTCCGCCCCCACATCCCTGATTTGGGCCTTTTCTTTACCAAAGCCTGGGTGCGCCACTGATGGTAAGAAAGAATTGCAAGTAGCGTTTTCTATGGGGCTCGGACGATGAAGTTTGCCCTCCAACCAAAATTTCTGGCTACGCCGCTGGTGACGTATCACCTTTTTTGGGGGTCCACGTAGATATCTGAATAGGCATGGTGATCCATGGACTGAAATGAGTTGGGAAACCCTTACGCTAGAATCTAGGGTAAGAGTAAACAAACCATAACAATTTTCCCTTGCGTGTGTGCTAACATGTTTTATACAGGTTGTAGATTAATGAAGGTTTTTAAGGTAACCGGAAGTGTGAGTTATTTTGATTACATTTTGAAAATAATCAAATTGACTCATAACGTGATACTATGTGTTTTGTTTTTGTAGAACTGCTTAAACATGAGTTCGTATTCGTCGAACGACAAAATAAAGATCATAATGGTTGGTAATAGCGACTGTGGTAAAACAGCTTTAATCAGACGATTTGTTTACAACGTCTTTATTGAAAGCAAAATTCAACCCACCGTTGAAACTGACATTTTGTTTAAATCAATTAAAGTAGATGGTTCAAATCATAAACTTGAAATTTGGGATACCGTTGGACAAGAACGATTTCATGCGGTACCGCCTTTATTTTGCCGTGAAGCCAAATGTGTTGTGTTGGTTTATGACGTGACAGAAGAGCTTTCATTTAGAAAGCTATCATATTGGAGAGAAAATATTCTAAACGAGGTCGCGCCTAACAATCCCGATGATCTTCCATTTGTACTGATCGGAAATAAAGCCGATAAAGAAAATCGGGTAGTGTCCAAGGAGTCAGTTCAAACATGGAGTAAATTGATGGATATTCCCCATTTCGATTGCTCGGCTAAAACCAACCAAAATGTTGATCTGGCGTTTCATACCGTGGTTAAAAACTTTCTGTTGAAAAACGCACAAACAACCAATGTGCCTTTTGACGGAGAGAAAAGCTGCACAGATGAGAAGCAGGAAAAAGTCTTGAATGGAAGAGGCATTGCCATTTCTGGTAACGTTTCACTGAATAGTGGCAACAAAAAACGAAGGAAGACTGGGTGCAAATGCAAACATTAACTTGGAACAGGGGTGGGAATCGGCAAAGCACAGCGGGCCTCATTGGTTGCATAATGCTTCCAGTGGGCCACCTATACTTTTAATTCGTAAATTTTGCCTTAAAATTCCACAATTTTGAATCGCAAATTTATTAAGAATTCACGCTGAGCTGTTTTTTTTACCGCAAAATCAGAGACAGAGACTTATTTTTTCGACGAACTAGCGAAAAAAATTTGATGATAAGATTTTGACTTCATTTCTCTGCAAAAAAAAAAATACTTTAATCTACTGTAAATTTAACCATTTTTATCAAAAATATGTTAAAAAAATGTGGAAGGCCATTGTTACTTTCTTAACAAAAATTCGACAAAAAGTATTTATAGACCTACGACATTAATTTTATTTGGTTCATTAGGCTAGATATAGTGCTGGTAAGTGCTGATCCGCCAATGCAAAACGTCAGACGATCAACCTCTGCTTTGTGGGCAAGATATTTCTTTTCCTAACCACGGTTCATTTGGCTATGCTAAAAACTTTTCATTTCGATATGGTCCTACCTGATTGTAATCACTGATGAGGGGACGTAATCCCAAAACAAGGCAGCTCAAGTCTAATCTTGTGTACAGGATTTATGCAGTGCTGAGAAAGTCCGCAATAGACCTTTTTCCGGCGCCCCTAGTGGCGAAAATTTGTTCCTGCGGTGGACTAGCTATCTGGCTTCGCTTTATGGAAAGCATAGCTTTTATGACAGGTTGGTGGGAAAATTGTTGCAGAGAGGTTAATTAAAGATATCTGCTTAGTATTTCAATTGTGCACATCGAGTTACTGAAAGCATAGATTGAAAAGTGGACAATTACCGGTAGTTGGAATTTGTAGAAAATATTTTAAGCGTAGGGCCTGGACTAGCGGGTTTCATTGGACCAACCGATACCGGTACAAATCTGTACGAGGCTGTACTTCGTGTATGTACTGCAGCTGAACAACATTGGTTGTAGCATCAGCTTATGCTATAGCCTAGATGAGATATTTTCCTCTGGACTGTTCTAATAGCAAACTGATGTTCAGTCAATGCTGAATTGCCTACCTCATACCGGTATTCTCACATCTAGGCTCTGCAGTCTGGGCTATAGACTAGATCTAGATTTTAACTTTGACGTGCATAAGGTTACTTGACCGTAACATTTGTCTCTTTGGTATATTTTACTGTATTACTTTGTCACTCTAGTACAACTGAGGAGAGCGAGAAGGGGTAATAAAATAAACTTAAGAGACAAATTAATGTGCTACGGTTATGAAACCGTAGGTCATGTAACCAATGTTTTTTAACTTATAAGCTATGGCAATCATACCTATCATCTCGGAAAAATGAAGTGAAACTGGTAGGGTATACATGGGCTGAGCTAGGCCTACAGGCTGGATTATGCTGCTAATCTGTAAATTTCATCTACAGTCGTTACAGTACTTCAATTTTTGTATCATCCACCATCAAAGCCATAGCCTACCCGTATATAGCTTTGCCAAAAAAAAATTGTTTTATTTGTCCAGCATTGACTGAACATCAGTTTGCTATTAGAACAGTCCAGAGGAAAATATCTCATCTAGGCTATAGCATAAGCTGATATCACAACCAGTGTTGTACAGCTGCAGCAGTACATACACAAAGTACAGCCTCGTACAGGTTTGTATCGGTATCGGTTGGTCCAATGAAACCCGCTAGTCCAGGCCTTAAACTTGAAATATTTTCTACAAATTCCTACTAAGTGTCCACTTTTCAACTTATGCTCTCATTAACTCGATATGCACAATTGAAATACCAAGCAGATATCTTTAATTAACCTCTGTGCAACAGTTTTCCCACCAACCTGTCATAAAAGCTATGCTTTCCATAAAGCGAAGCCAGAT
The DNA here is from genome assembly GCA_964006365.1 of Trididemnum miniatum. NCBI lineage: Eukaryota > Metazoa > Chordata > Ascidiacea > Aplousobranchia > Didemnidae > Trididemnum > Trididemnum miniatum. Next base: position 12,049,192 of record OZ023240.1, on the reverse strand, counting down.
AGCTTGTCCACCGCAGGAACAAATTTTCGCCACTAGGAGCGCCGGAAAAAGGTCTATTGCGGAATTAAAAAAACATTTCGGACATGCGGACTATTGCATTAAAGGTTGTGGACTCGCGGTTGCGGATTCACTTTCTCGGAGGTCCGCAAGTTTTATGATGTTCCTTGCTCCATGAACGAAAACAACATTAAATTACCAGCTTCTGTAGGCTGCAGAACTCAGTGGCGTCGCACCTTTGTATGGCCGGTTTGCAGCGCATAGCCTACGCTTGCAGCAATCCTGCTACCATTAAGAAGGGTAGTGTATCTGCGTTTCGAATTGTATATCTAATGTGCAGTTTATTGTATTCAAAAAAACATTGTTTTGCCATTTCAACCGAAAATTGCTTTCATTGTTCCACTGTTTTAAAGAGTGAAGTAACTATTCGTCGCAATGAAATTTAATCAACTTTACATTACAGCAACACTCACAAAAACAAGCTGTTAATCAAACAGGTACTTTTAAAATCTGGCGGCGTCCTGTGGTTTCGCACGAAAGAAAATTTCAATTCTTTAATATTGCTCAAACTTTGTTTCACTTCCAAGACGATTTTCATTTTACACCTTCGATAATGCTTTGATTTTAATTAGGGGTAAAACTAATGAGTAAGTTACTTTGAAAAGCTAAAGGGCAGATGCTAACTCACGCAACTCGAAGAGGTAGACAGAAAGTCGGCCGAGCAAATAATCACAGTTTTTTTTTATTTCTTCTCAATAACTTATGACTCACGTTTGTACTCCTGAGGGAAATTAATTAAATCCAGTTCAAATGTTCGATAGGTTTGTTGGGATCGGAGAGTGTAATGGCAGCTATCCACTATTGACTTATTTCAGTGACTTTTTCGAGATTTTTTGAGGCTCCTGCGGTCTGCTCATAGAAATATGTCAACTAGAATAGAAATGTTTTTTGCCAAATTAGGTTTTTTTAGATCTGAAGAGTATATTTTCAAAAGTTAAAACAAATAAAATAACGGGATTGGGGTCAGTTCGTGGGCTATCTATGGGTAGTCTTTAAAAAAGTCCTGGTTCAGCAAGACGATCAGTTAAAAATATTTTTCTACATCAGTTAACTTGATGCACATGCAAAAACGTTTGCTTTGTAACCGGGATACTTGAGTTGCATTCTAGGTAAAGTCCCTAATGGAGATTTTTATCAAATAGTAATGCCAGCAAGCAACAACTTTCTGTTGAGCGCTTGGCGCATGCGTATAAAATGTGTTGAAAATTTCAAAGGCCTCTGAATTTATCTGTGCATGTTTTAATAATTTTTTCACTACTTATAGTCTGCTGTAGATAAATTATGCCAGCTATCGATGAAGAGCTTTGCGAATACTCTTTAAATCGTATTATTACTTATTATCATTATTAAAGAATTTGACTTATTGAATTTAACTTGAATCTAACCCTAAAATCTTGAAGGGTCAGATTCAAGTTAAATTCATTAGGCTTAGTAAAATTCCTTATATTGATTTATAAATTGAAGGACACTAATAGCGAAAGCTAAAAGCATGCTCTGGCTCATCCGTCCACGCGAAATGAAGTTTGGAATTGGATTGGGATTTTGCTAATTTTGTGTTTGTTCCTCACCGCGGTCCTGTGACCTGTCTGATGAGTCCCAGTGGACGAAACAGCTGTCACAGAGAGGGATCTCGGTGAGATTTAATTTACTGTAGCTATTATTTTGCGTAAATTCAACAACTGAGTAGGCCTATGTTACGTTTCTTGAGTTATTGTATGAAAAGTGTGAGCCCTTTCTTTTGTTATATTGATTTATAGCTTAAATCACTCTCTTGGCCTTGTAGCTAGACTGGATAGACTTCGGTGCTAGCCTACATTAATCATTGATATTGTTATAATTATTAATGAATTTTTATTATTATACTTTAATTACTTGAATCTTAATATTGCTTAATATTTTAAAATCATTGCGATTCATGCTTTAATATTACTATCATAAAACTTGAACGGCATTTAAGTGCATTCTCAAACCACCAACAATGAGATAAAACTTTTGGTAACATTTTCATCTTATGTCCCAAAATTTGAACTACTGTATTTTACTTTTATTTTTTTAGAATGAATATAAAAATGACTTCGACATTTTAAGAAAAAAGCGATCCAGTTTAACCTCTAAAAATTTTGAAATGCTTTTGTTTTTACAGAAAAATGCCGATGCTTGCCTTGAAAACTAATTTTTGTATTTTTTCAACCTATTTCGTTGTTGTGAAAATTTTTGTTATTTTGTGAACTGTGTTTTTATTTCATAGTCAAAATCATATCAGAAAAACAGCATGTCTAGCGTCCGAGTGTTTACTGTATTTTTCAAACACAAAAAACATGACTTCTGTTTGTCATAACCACACTTTCGTTATCATAATTTTAAAAAATAACCACGAATCAACAGGGCCGTTGAGAAGGGGGTCCAGGGGGTACCTTTGTTACCGGGCCCGGAATTTCTATGGGGCACAAAATTTTGAGAATGCCGCGCGTAAAAAATTTTGTAAAAAGTTTGAAAGGGCAAATCTTGATTGGTTGAAGGCATACAAAGTCACTCATCGCCACCACCTACCGGTAATACCACTTTCTCACAGCTAGGGTACTACCCCTTCCCCCAAGTCAGCGACACAGCTAAAGTAGCCAACCAACCAAAAAAGTCTGAAAGATATTCCGACTTTATAATGCGGTGTGGTATACTGGAGTAGGCCTATTGTTTTTAGATGTGTTATTGCTATCTTAACATAACCATTAACCACCTTAACTCTTAGCTTGTTCTAATATGCATCGAAGAAGGCCTGAGGGGAGGCGCGTGTATAGGAGTTCCCCCTGCGTACGCTACTAGTCATATCGATATCAGAATGGGGCTTAAAATAGAAAAAAGCCTCGAAGAGGACATAATTTTTATCAAATTATGCAAAACGCTCGTTTATACTTTTCATTGGAATAATTAACCAAATACCGGACCCACCATGATTTAATCAGTTACAGTCAGAAACGTCGTACCATCCAAATTTTCTGAGATTTATTTTTTTTAATTCAAAAAACTAAAAAATGAAAAGTTTAGCCTGTGTCGTTTCGGTTTCATCCTAACCGTTTTTTCTTATACGCACTGCAAATTCCATTTTTCGTTCATTAATTCTTGCTTCGGTCAATTGCTTTGACGTCGGAGTAAAGTTAGTATCTTGATCTGCAGTTGGAATTTAAAATACGCTGTGCATGCTGTTAAAAACTGAACTTTCGAAAGCTGAGGGTTATTGACTTTTCAGACTGCTGCCCAAAGATCTTAAGTACTGTTTCAATTGTTTAGGCGGAACGCCTGAAACTTCACTCCGCTGGCATAAGACGAGATAAAAAAGTATAGTTTTCTTCTTAACCAACAAAAAATAATACCAGCAAGAGCAAAAATTAATCGGAGGTTAAACCGATTGAATTTCTACTCCAACGACTTGCTTGAACCAAAAATATATGACTTGAAATTGAAAATAAAACGTCTTGATCGCTCAACTGCATGAGAACAACTGACCAAAGAAACAGAACGGTGAATAAAGTTTAACTCGTAACGTGCAGTGTATGGGGCGCCGTGTGTAAAGCTACGCAATATAAAATTTTGCATCATTTTTTGGTTAATTTTGGTTAAATTACGTGCAATATCATGTATTGTTGCAATTTATGTGTATTGCTGCAATATGTCTTAAACTGTTGCAATTTATGTATATTGCTGCAATTTGTGTAAATTGTTGCAATTTATCTATATTGCAAAAAAAACTTTAAATCGCCTTTTAATTGCCATGGTGATATGCTAACTAAAACAGTCAGTGTTGCCCTTTCCCTTTTTCCATGAACTCATGTAGTGTACTGGCCTGAGGCGCTGTTGTACTGACTGTGCCGTGTGCGCTTATGCTGTATGGTTGAAACATGTCAGATTACAGTAACTTCTGTGATCTGTCCACAGAAAGCAGGTAGGCTACATCCTGACATCAGCAGATCAGCACACCGATACACCAGTAGCCAGTTACATACGGTAAACTGTAAAATTAAAAATGTCAAACTAGTCTACCGATATTTTGTAACTGAACGAACCCTAACTAAATTTAACCCTAACGGAACCTAATTCTAATCTAACCCAACTGGACCTGGGAGCTGATACTAGTTGTTACCCCTATACCGGTAGTCTAGTCTAGCTGCTGGTATTCCAAAGGATACCGGTACCAGTAGCTTAACAGTAGTAGCTTAAATGATTCATTTAACCAGTAGCTTAAATGTTTCAGCCAAACCAATAAGCGCACACTGCACAGTCAGTACAACAGCGCCTCAGGCCAGTACACTACATGAGTTCATGGAAAAAGGGAAAGGGCAACACTGACTGTTTTAGTTAGCATATCACCATGGCAATTAAAAGCCGATTTAAAGTTTTTTTTGCAATATAGATAAATTGCAACAATTTACACAAATTGCAGCAATATACATAAATTGCAACAATACATGATATTGCACGTAATTTAACCAAAATTAACCAAAAAATGATGCAAAATTTTATATTGCGTAGCTTTACACACGGCGCCCCATAGCAGTGTGCAAAACTACAAAATTACGTTGATTACGCGAAGAAAAACACGCATTATACAGTTTGACAGATTACGAGCATGCGAGGTCTAAAGCGCCTTGCACAATGACTTCAACATACTTGACTTCATTCAAAGTAAATTTTGGAGACGAGAGTTCGAGACCGTGGCAAGGCGAGTAAATTAATGATCGTGCGTTAACATAGCGGCCCCTGTGAAAGTTATCCAGATGTAAATTTCACACAAATAATAATAATGAAAGCACGTATCTAAATGCAAAAAATAAACAAATGCAGTAAGAAAGTGAAATATGACGGCACATGGGATCCATTACTATGGTGAACGTGAGTAAAACGGTTTCTACATTATTTATCTCGACAGTTAAGCGACAAAAAACGAAGTAAAATGCAAGACAATTAATTCAGGACAATCAGTTTGTTATTCAAGTTTTCCTTGGTTCAACAACACAGGTTTGTTGCACTAGTCACAAGACACATCTTGAATAAAAACAAGCTTCACAAGTAACAAGTTCAAACATTTCATTTTGTTTTTCATTTAGCAGCGCGAGACCTATATGGATATCACGCAAATAAAAACGCGGTTAAAAAACAACAATATAGGCCTACACACACGTCACAAACAATATAAAAGGAACACAAATTACATCACACAGGAGCAATTTTGGAAAGATCGCGAAGTACAAGTTCAATTTCTCCCGGCTTGGAATTACTAAGTACAGCAACTGTCGCCCGTCGGACAACCTCTTGTCCTTTACGCATCTGGGGATGCACACAGTGAATTCTACCCAACCGATAGGCTCCCCGACCGGACAAATCTTCCGAGTCCCCGATCAAAACCAACTGGCCGGGCTCAATGTTCGTATGCAGGACCCTCCATTTGTTACGACTCTGCAGACTAGGCAAATACGATTTCATCCAAGACAACCAAAATTTATTTGCCAAGGAAAAATTGTACAAAAAATCCTTACGCAAGTCACCCTTTTCATGAAATGCACAAACGGAAGTGTTAGGTGACAAATTTTGTCCAAAAAAGGATGAAGGTGTAATGGGGTACAAATCATTGGGTTGATCGCTAGGAGTGGTGAGAGGCCTGTCATTGACGATTCTTACAGCGTCAGAAAAGAAGGTCTGTAGCTCGATTAACGTGGGTTTACGGCGAGATTCCCCCAGAACCCGATTCAAAGCGTTTTTAAATAACTTGACCATGCTTTCCCAGCTTCCGCCTTGACTAGGTGCATAAGGAGGTATGTTTACCCAATTAATATTAGACTTTCGCAAAGAATTACAAAATTCCGTGGACCCCAGTAGGTTAGGTAGTTTATCTGAGGCTGCACGAAAAGTTGAAGCAATATCCAAAAGTATAGTGTCGACAGCTCCACGAAGATTAGTAAAGCGGCTGAAAGCGAGAAGAAAGCTGTCCAGGTCTAGACTTGTCACCAATTCCACGTGCAGGCAACGTGTACACAGACAGGTGAACAACAATCCCTACGCCTTACATTCACTTCGGTTTTGCCGAAACAAATAAGGTCCCAAATAACACTGGTCAACAAAAATTTTGTTGCATTGATGCAAACACTTGTTTTAACCTAATTTCGGGGTGCTGAATTCAAATCTGACCTTGTTTTTTTTTTTTTTTGTAAGCTCTAGTTTTTTTTCAATCAAAATTTTAATTTTTTTATGCAAGGCACAGTTTTAGCAAAGTGATATTTTAACGAATTAGATTTATGGGTAGCATGTAAAACAAAAATCCCAAAAATAACAATGTGGAGAAAGATAGTGAGTATTATATCACGAGAAAAATAACTTGCATGAAAATTTACTCCAAATATGGGAAGCGAATAGAGATTGTAAACAAGTAAAGTGGTACAAAATTCAGTGAACAGTCCTTGCACATCAACGCCATTGAAGAAAGGTGTAAACAATCAACTTATCCATGTACAAACAATTTGTTAAGATACAAATTACTTCCGAGTACCTGTATCAAGGGAAAAATTTTCGCTTATAGCTCTTGCGCTTGTACTCTATCTCTGGACAATCGCGTTTAATACTCCAGCAGTAGTCTGCCAACATGTGGCGATCCCATCTACCTTGGTAGCGTTCTTCTACTGCCATCAAGTCCTGGTGGAATCTCTCTCCCTGTTCATCACTGACAGCTCCAAGATTGTCTGGAAATTTGTCCAAATGACTGAATAGGAAATGCACTTTGATGCTCATTTTGCATCCCAAATCACGAAATGCTGAGAGCATGTTGCCAACTAGATCCTCATGATTTCCAGCCTTTTTATTTCCAAGGAAATTCTTCATGACGTCCACAAAAGACAACCAAGCTGCCTTCTCTTTATCATTCATTGCTTGGACAAAAGCTTGATCACGCACCAGTGTACGGATCTGTGGTCCATCAAATACTCCTGCTTTGATTTTCTCATAGGATAATCCTGTAAATGTACTTAGAATATGCTGGAAACATTCGCCGTCCAAATGCAATGCTTTAACGAACTGCTTCATCAAGCCTAATTTGATGTGAAGAGGAGGAAGAATTATCTTGTCTCTGCTTGCAATCGGTTCATGAATGACATTTGGCATGCCAGCTTTAAGGGTATCACGTTTTGGCCATTCCTTTTGAGTCCAGTGATTTTTACGATCTCGACTATCCCACATGCAAAGGAAGCATGGGAATTTAGTGAAGCTTTTTTGCTGACCCAGTAAAAAACTAACCATTTTCAGGTCAACACATATGATCCAACCATGCTGATGATATTTAAGCAGATCCATTACTGTTCTAATGTCATCCTGCTGCTCTTTCAGCACAGTGGAGTGACCAATAGAAACAGCTCCATACCTATTCTCATTGTGTAAAAGTACACACTTGAGGCTGCGCTTGGAGCTGTCCAAAAAAAGTCGCCACTCTTCTGGGTTGTATGATGGGATGCCTAATTCACCGAGAAGTCCAGATACATTGTCACAATAAAGAAGTTGTTTTTCCTCTTTAAAATATGGCAGAAAGAGCTCATCTCTTTTTCTATAAAATGATACTTTTGCGGAACTATGCAGCACATGTTTTTCCTTCAGTCTAGAAGCTAATATCTCAGCTGCTTGTTTAGATAAGTTCAAATCACGCACCAAGTCATTCAGTTCTGACTGGTTGAACTTCTGCGGAACTGCTTTTTTGCTTTCAGTAGACGAGTTTTCAGATTCCGTGTCTGTTTTTTTGTGCTCCATATCCATGCGCTCTTCTTCAAATCCAGTCTCTTCAGAAGGCAGAAAACTATTAAATACTGGAGGTGGAAATTCATTAGAATGTAAAACAGGTCGGATTGCCGATGGGATACTGGGATAAGAGAAATTTTGCCGATTTTTCTTTCCAATACCTTTTGTGTTTACCATACAGAAATAGCAGTCAGTGAGATGCTCTTTCGGTTCACGCCACACCATAGGTATACCAAAAGGTAAGCCCTTCCGCTTTCCTTTCGTCCAATCTCGAAGCATTTCTTCACAGTTGTGGCACACAATGTGGGGAGCCCATTTTTTTTCTTGATCACCAAGAGGAACTTGAAAATATGCTTTATAAGCACGCTTCACAAACAATGATATATTGCGTCTTTGACGAGGAAGTGTATAGATGCCACAGATGTAACAAAATGCATCAGCTTTATTTCTACACTTTCTAGATCTACTAGAAGAAGCCATACTCAACTCTGAAACTGAGCTGATATTGGAATGAGAGTAATTGTTTGAATTAAACACAATTTGAAAATTAGAAAGCTTGTAGAGTACTGGTAGTAACCACCAAACAACCAGGGCAAGGGAGTCAGTGAAAGTAACTGCCGACACCGACTCCGGAGTCAGCTTGCCTGATTCGATCTGTTAATCAGGTAGGCTAGGCCTTGCTGCTTGATTTTAACTTAACTAGCACCAGTTATGCCAAGTTTTGGAGAAAATACATACCTTGAAACTAAAAATAGTGACATGTGCTGCTGCTCCAGCAAACATGCTAAAGGAACAGGTACCGGTAGCCTAGCCTAGCCTAGCCTGCACTTTGTCCCCACAACTAATTAGCCTACTGGTGGATTGCCCAATTAGATCAGGTATCCGTTGGATCTGTAACATTACTAGCAATATTGAATTTCACTTTTTGTGTCATGTTTTGGACAAACTGCAGACACTGGAGACTAAAGTAGTTCTGGTAACTAAAGTAGTTCTGGTAACATGTGTTGTAGACTACTGCAGCAAACTTGCAAAAGCGCTCTACCAACTGAAAATCAGTCAGCTATGACAAGCTAATGCTGACAACGATTCAGAAAAATGTGTAAAAATATGCAAACGGCCGCTCAGTGACTAGCTATTGAACGAAAATGTACAAAAGATACGTATAAAATACCTCATACATAAGAATAATAAAAGGCCGATTGCATGAGAACTAAAGCATACAGAAAAAAACTGATGGCAGATTTGAAATCAGCGACCGAAAATTGAATAGAATCAATTGAAAAAACTCATGCAACAGAAAATGAAAAAAAATTTGTTGGCCAGTGTAATCAATGCCAGAAAATTTAAAAGGTTTATTACAAACCGTAACTCTGCGAGCTGGCAAATCAGCCATCAACTGCCTGATAGGCTTAGCTTTTAAAATGGCGCATTTACCACAGTCAGCCATGTAATGCTTTACACTCGAGTTACCATGAATAATCCAGAAGTTTTTAAGGGTTTTAGTTAACGTATATTTAGGTCCGCCGTGCCCTGCCCTCTCTTGAGCATTCAAAACAATTAATCTTGTCAACGGGTGTCTGCCTAGCAGAATTATCGGGTGTTTAGTGTTAACAGGCAACGAAGCATTTTCAAGGCGACCTTCAACACAAAGCAAGTTGTCCGATCCCACACATGGGCGTAAATTACGCAACGTTTTAAGTTCATTTAAATGACGAGATGAATCCGGGTCTTTAGCATTACTGTATGAACGTTTAATTATCGAATCGAATTCATCAGGAGATTCTTTACTAAGCAGGTTAACAGCGGCCCCGAAACATCGAAACTGAACATATTTCACGATTTTTTTAAAACCATAATCCAAATAAGTAGCATCAAGAGTAGGTTTTTTGAATGTGCTTCCTTTGGCAATTGCCTCGACATACTATGTAAATGCAGTCAGGTAAGCACAGCGCTTCTTTAAAGCATATAGAGAAGGAGAGGCATCAATGAGCTTGTGCAAGCTGCTGACGTCTGAATCAAGTGCAGATTCTAACGTACATGATATTTTATGTACAGTTAGTGCAGGTTCAAAGGACTGAAGATTCGCTCGCTCCTGCAATAGAAAGGAAGGTCCTTTCAGCCACAAAGCAAGTGACCCGGGCTTCCTGACACTAGTCTCACGAGTTCCCACATCGGCTGGATTATGCGAAGTATTCACATAATTCCAAACGCCCGGTGGTGCGACAAGCTGAATCCGGTCGACTCGGCGCTTGACAAAGCAAGCAAGAGACAGACATGGGTTGGTAATCCATTTAAGAACGACTTGTGAGTCAGTCCAGCAATAGATAGCACAGTTTAAATCGCTCAAAGCTTTAGAGGCTTGAAGAATGAATTCACTCAGCAGTTTAGCTGCCTCCAACTCTTTACGAGAAATAACCCACCCCTTTTGATGAGTTAGTACTAGTCTACATTTCCTAATCACAAAATTAACTTCCATCTTACCAGCATGCATCCCACGAAGGTAAACCACGCACGAAAAAGCAGAGTCAGACGCATCGCAGAACCCGTGAAGCTGGTACGTTACTTTACCATCAGCTTCTGTATTCATAAGAGCATTACGAGAAATAGCATGCTCCTCGAGAGTATTCGAGACTTCGAGCCATTTTCTCCACTGCTTCTTTATGCCGTCCGGCAAGACTTCATCCCAATTGGTGCCAGAAGCTGCGACTTTTTGTAAGATTAATTTTCCCCCCAAAAGCAGTGGCGAGACTATCCCCAGGAGGTAAAATTGACTCGCCAGCTGGCTTGTCATCTCACGTCTAGTCGAAGCCTCAGTGAACTTGCGAGCACCAATCTTTAAAATATCCATTTCCGGTTCCCAAGTCAAACCTAAAGCCGAAGAATCCGGCAAAGGTTGCGAACCAATATCAATCTTTCCCATAGATGGAGCAAGATCGCATTGAGGGACGTGTTGCAAAACAGACTTAGCATGACAGTTAGATGCTCACTAGCGGAGCTTGAAGCCCCTCCTTTCAAAAAGTTCAGTACCTTCCTTAGCAAAATTAACAGCATCCGATAAATTATTACTCGAAAACAGTAAATCATCCATATATCGATTATTTGTCACAGCATTTAGAGTCACTTCGCTGGCACCCGTAGGGTTCTCCGCCACTAACCGCTTAAACGCCAACAGCGCCACGTAGGGGCTGAAATTAACACCCCACACGTGTCGAGTAAAGCGATAGATTTTAATTTGACCACTATCAATATTATTATCTTCATACCACATAATGCGGAACCAATCTTGTTCATCCCGAGGAAGTTTAATCTGTAAGAAGCACTTGCTAACGTCAGCGACGCGAGCATATACTTCCCCATGCGAAAGCGAATTAAAACATCCACCAAACCGTTAAGCAAATTTTCACCTGCGAGAACGGCCTGATTTAACGAAGTACCTTCGGTAGCGGACGCGCCATCATAGACAACTCGTGGCTTGGACTGATTGGTGACAAAAAAGGGGAGATACCAAGCAGATTTTTTAGCGACGTTATCCTCTGCAACAATCCAGCCTTGTTCTATCAGCTCTGTGAAGGTGTTAACCAGGGTATCTTTCATTTCTACACTTTTTGATACCGTTCGACGCAAAGGCAAAGTGCGCTTTAAAGCACTTTGATAATTGTTAGGAAGTGCATTTAGGACTTCAGATTTAAAGGGCACCGGCATTTCATAACGGCCCTGAACAACTTTGACAAATGGTTCAACCAACTTGCATGCAAGTTCATCGTTTTTTGACGGTTGAACCTCCTTGTATAGTATCTGAACTTCCCGCAGGGCGTTTTTGGCAGTAACAAGCGCTTGTTGTAACTTATCACAAGAGACGCAGTTTGATTCCGCCGGTATTGTCTGTACCCGCAATGCTCGCAAGGAGTCAGAGCTCGAATGAACTCTCCCTCCGCTGGCCGCAGGCCCAAGATGCGTAAAGACCAAGTTGGGTTCGTCAGGTGCTCCCTCATGCTCTTCCAAAACAGTGAGGAGCGCCTTGTCAGACTGTCCAATCAAAATGTCGACTTGCTTACGGTGAGTAACGACGGGTATTTCTACCCCTTCAACATGTTTTAGCGTAGCCACATCGACACGAAGTGGAAGAATATTTTCATCATTCGAGAAATAGGGCACCACAAGAGCACCAACAATAGCAAATTTATCGCCGTTATCAAGGGATTGCAAAGTGAAATCGGTTCGTCCCAAACAGGTCGCAGTTTGGTCTGCGAGAGTTCGAACCGTTATTGCAGGGTCTGGCACAGCTTGCAACCCGAGTTCATCCTTCAAAGCCTCTGAGGTAAGTGTCACTTGTGAGGCCGTGTCGTGCTGCGCATACGCCAGAGTTGAGCGTCCGTTACTTTGGTTAATAACTCGAACAGCACTTGTGCGAAGCAAAACTGTACCTGCATCGGCCACCTCAACTCTGCGAACTTTGACCGAAGTTTCTGAGTTGGTAGCGGATTCCCGCACAGGCTGAGGTACCACATCACTCGTCGTTGTGTCCACGGCCCCAAGGGTGTCTGTAGCATAACACTCATGGAGAGCCCCCGGGTGCTTGGTCTTGCATTGAGGTCCACAACTTTGGCACTTAGATCTAAAGCCACAATCTCGAGCAAAATGCTCAGTAGACAAACAGTTCAAACATCTACCAGCCGAAATGACAGTCTGCCGTTTTTCTTTAGGCGAGAACTGCATAAACCTTTTACAGTCGGCAAGATAGTGCTTGCTGTTATTTGGGCTACTATACAAACTAAAACAAACAAAACAAACTGGGGGTCGTTTATCATTAAATTTGGTGTCGCGCTTGTTACGTGCAAAGCCCTCGCTAGCAGAGCCGGTGGCTTTACTTTCACAACTGCGATCAGTAGAATTAACGCTCTGTGCGCTATTTGCGCCTTTTACTGCCACCTGGCGAACTCGATATTCACCTCGTCCAGCTGGGGTCTCACAAGATTTTTCTTTATCCTCCGATTTAAAAAAGGTTTGTGCATAATCGGAAGTGCTCATTTTAATTTCTTGCACCACAAATTCCCGCAAGGAATCAAAACTAGGTGAGTTCAAATCCAAGTTTTTCCTCTGAAGATAATCAATATAATGCCGTTTCAAGAGATTAGGCAGACGGTTGGCCGTGTCAAGCAGTAGCTGCCCTATGAATTTATGATACTCATTATGGGCGTAAGCATAGACCTCAAGGGTGTTTAAATCCTCATTAAACGACTTTAAAGACGTCGAAGAAAAGTTATTTTGGCTCCGTGACGAATAGCAATGACTTTAGGCTCGGACGTCAAACTTCCGGAAACACCGCATCTCTGGCGGAGACGATCCAAAGCTTTCCCAATGCGCTGAGAAGTAGTCATGCTTTTCATTGAAGCGCAGAAAAGGGTCACCATTTCGCGTGGTTTCCCAACGCACGACGCACGAAGAATTTCTAGCCGACGCTCATCGCACGGACTTTCGTCCATGAGTCGACGAACTTGATTCTCGTAGAATACGAAGGCTATATTACCTCCGTCGAAACCGATTTGAGAAGCAAGACTAATGAACTCGTTGCGACCTTGTCGCTCAAGATACGCAGTAAGAACAGATTCTGAGTTGGTGACAGGATCTATAGGTCTATGTCTGTGGCTACCGTCGGAGTTCCCTTGCAAACTCGTAGGTTTATCAACAGACACTGCCTAAGTCTTCTACAATCTTCCTGATTAATACCAAAAAAAGCAGCTGTGCGCTGGTTACTTGAAGCAGGTTCAGGTCGAGGAACAAACCCAACAGCTTGGGGATTTAAGTGACCATAAAAGTTATCATGGGTTAAGTTATTAGCATAGTCCTTGACATTAATAGGTTCAGTAGCTTCTACTAAATTCGGTTCCTCAAGTTTGGTACGAAAATCATTAGCTTTTTGTCTAAAGGAAATGGATTCGATTTTACTTTTAATCAGAGGTTCATTAGCAAAGGGCCTTGAATCACATAAAGTATCGTCATTAACGGGCAGATTCAAACTGCCTTTAATTTTAGAACCATTTATGCTACAAGAAGACCCTCCTTTTGCACGAATGTCTTTCCGTAGCTTGGTCACGGACTTAATTTTGCTTCTACGCGAACCGGAAGTGACTGAAGAGCCTCGCTCGGAAAGAACAGCAAGTTCTTCCTCAGCATCGAGTTTAGCTTGTTCAATTCGAAAACGAGCCTCTGCTTCAGCCGCCTTAGCCTCAGCCTCGGCCGCCTTGACCTCGGCCTGGGCCCGAGCAAATTCCAGTTCACGTTTGGCCAACAACTCTGCACGATTACGTTTTACTTCAATTCGCCGTACAGATGCACTGGCACTAGTGGAGGCAGTGATCCAGCTTGCAGCAGTCTCGGTACCGACCTGAGACACACTGTCAGAAGGTTCCACCTCGTCAGCATCGTTTTCCTCGACATTAGTGGGATTATTAAAAAATTTAGACATAAGTTTTTCGACTAGGTTAACACACTGTTCGTACTGGTTAGCGACCCCGTCAGTGAGCTGATTAATCTCAGCAGGGTCAGAAATTGCGCTGATCGTTTTGTTAAACTCGTCATAAAGGGTTTTAATTTCCTCAAATTTACCAATTTACGCGCTACTGTCAGTAGTTTTAGCACTTCGAAGTTTAGTAGAAAGCTGTTTCATATTGACCATTAACAAGCGTTTATTAGTGAGCAGTTTACGAAATGCCCCCTCCCGTACGGGCATTAAGGTGTCTGAGATGCTATGGGAACATTCCAAGGCTAGCCCACCCGACGCATGGTGACTTTCAAACCCATGAAAATTGTTTACATTACTCTTCAGAGCCATTAGACGGAACAGTTATACAAGAAAAAAAAAAACGGAATAATAATAAAAGCGGGGTAATTACAAACAAGCAAAAATTATACGTAACAACACTACCTTTCGAAATTGATATCCCGAACAGTTCTACTGAGGATAAACTCGAATTCCGGAACAATATCTCGAACAGATCCTTCGAAGATTTTCGAACGTACACGACTCACTCTTCGAACGTACGCGAACTCCACCGCAGCTCCAACACAGAGTTGACTGAAGTTGACACTCCAAGAACGACGGTGGAAGAATTTTTTCTCGCAAAGCGAGAAAGTCCTGATAAAGCTCATCAGTCCAGATAAAAAGAGTGGTCTTAGCACGGGTGGCTGGGACATTGCCAGTTTGTGAATCAAACCGGCGAAGAAGAAGGTTTAGGGACGGAAGGTAATCAGAGACGTATCGAAGGCTTCCCATCAAATGACTGAGCTCGAAGATTGACATGGGTGGGGGAAAAGGGAGTGGGCATGGATGCGTTCAGGCTGAACTATTTTAGTGCCTTCCCAATCTCAATTCTCAGAGGGTTTATTTTCTTTTTACCAATGAAGCCTTTGTAAATAGAGACCGTTAGTTTTACTGTAGGTTAGCTAAAGTTTTAAAAAGCAATTCAAGCAGAAGCAGGTAATGGTCTTCAGCGTCGGTGGTGAAAAATATATTCCACGTACATGCTAATGACATTTAATTTTAGGGGATTTGAAATTGTTCTGCGGGCGTGAGGTGATCAGCATATTCTCGCAACACTGGTTCGAGGATGTGGTGATTTATACTGCGCTGCCAAATAAAGGGTGAGTTTTTGAAACCCATAGGCATACGCCTCATGCGTAGCTTTTTAGAATGATGATATATGCCGAAATAGATGCGAGAAGAGGGGGGTACTTCACAATGAAAGAAGGCCTTAGACATATCAACTATAGAGAACACTTTTTTGTTTTCTGCGATAGCAATGACATCCTCGACCTGGGGGAGCGCGTTTTCTTCGGTGACGACTTGTGCATTTATTGGTTGAAAGTTTTGAACTAGTCACTATTTCTGGGCGTTTTTATCATTAGCTTTTTGATCTTCATTCACTTTTTGTGAGACAATGAAGAGGGCTGTAAACCACGTGGCTATTCCCTCCTCGATGAAATCAATTTTTCAGTTTGGTTGTTAAGGGCTTGCTTCTGCTCCGAACTTCGAAGGTTATAAGGGGGGTCACGAAGGGCTCTACAGCCGGGTCTTTTAATGTAACATTACAAGGGTATGTTAAAAGGCTGGGCCCACGAAGGTTCCCTTCAAGTCTTCGAAGACTGGCGCGTATTGATACACTGTCCTTCACCGGTCCGCCGAAACTAGGGTATTATCGGGAGCATTCCAATCACGTGTCGGGAGTGTTGCATTGATTTCAATACTTCTGCCCTAAGTTTTTATAATTTATTGCGTAAGGCGTTAGGGTCCATGCAATCGGGGATGACGGAGAAAGGGGGGAAGAGTCCCCCTGAGGCTCGATCCCTGAAGCGTTTGAAGATGAAACGAATAACTGTGGAGCCGGATTTAACTTTCGACAGTTCACACCACAGTAAGATAACTTTCCTTCCGATACGACTTCAATAGGTGAGGGGAGAGGTTTAATAAGATTACTCCCACGTCCCTCCTTTAAATTGGTCTAGGTTCCTTCTCGGAAAGCCTCGTGAAACTGGGGAACCAGATTCAATTTTCTACAGTTTGCTGTACAACAGGGTAAAACTGTGAAACCGTATAACTTTCTACGGTTCGCACTATAACAGGGTATAGGTCCGGTCGGGAACAACCTCGGAGTGGTCAGGTCCGAGAGTGCGACATGCTCTCTTTCGCATATCAGCATAGTCGCTTGTTCATTTAACTCGGAGAACGGAGCCCACGGGGCCCGCTTTTCCACCACCACATCCGGGAAAATGACACCTCCTCTATATAAGTAGCATAGTCACAGTGTGAGCCTTTTTGAGGCGCCTAGCAGGATCAAGCTGGGGGGCTGGTGCCAAAACGCAGTGCATAGCTACCTTGGCCTTCTGTTTGAAGTCGAAGTGCTCACACGCGTCTCATTGACAAGCCCATCAACGACGCTTTGCGCCTGATGACTGGATGCCTGCGTCTCACACCAACGGACAACCTATTTCTATCAGGCATCACACCGGCTGAGCTTCGTCAAAAGAGACCCACACTGTCGTTGGCTTGTCGTGCTCAGGAGCCTGGCCATCTACTGCATGATCGGCTCACGTCTCACTCTTATGGAGGGCATCGGCAGCTTAATGCAAGTCATCCCTTTGTGCCTGCTGCTCTGAAACTGCTCCGAGATGTAAGCGATCTGGACACCAGTGCAGCAAGATGGGGGGAGCACAGTTGCTGCATTGGATGGCAAGAGGGCACTTCTCGTCTACATTCATTTTTGATGATGTAGACGCTTTTTCACCTGGAATGGGGCTTCCCAGACCCGCCTGGGTCCGACTGAACCGTCTCCGGACTGGAGTTGGCCTCTTTCGTTCATCAATGCATAGATGGGGCATTGCTGCCACAGCGTCTTGTGAGTGTGGTGCTGAGGAACAGACCGCAGACTATATTATAACATCCTGTCCCTCATACCGCCATCTAAATGGGATTCGGGGTCTGCTTACTGTGAACGAGAGTTGGGCAAGGTGGCTGTCTGACACGTGCCCAGCCATTTATAGTAATGCTATTTTCCGATGCAACATCGCACCCACACGAAGATGAAGCGTGAGCCTAACGCCGCGGCCAGAGTAGATCATTCTTTTGAAGTTCTTGGCCTATTGTAATTTGGCCCACTCCCTAAATATTCCGCTGGCTACGCCAGTGACCGAAGCGTGTAACGAGTGGCGGGACCCATCGCCGCGACTTAGCGCCTGGGCTACACAGCTTCGAAACAACGTCGCTGCGGCGGCGAGCCGTTGGCGACACTGTGCCGATTTGACCCACCCGGGATTTGAACCCTATACCTCCCGCACTGATAGCGTGCGCGCTAAGCAACTGAGGTTACGGCCAGTCTTGTTTCTTGTTCGCGCATACCATATACGGTGACGAAATCGTTAGATTTTCCTAATTATGTAATGCCGTACAGAAGGCAGCAGTGATGAAGGTCTCAAGACCGGTCTCGGTCTCGAGACCGATTTTTAGCGGTCTTGGTCCTGGTCTCGAACATATTTTCGTGGTCTTGGTCTCGAGGTGTTGTGGTCTTGGTCTCGTACGGTCAAAACTGGTCTCGAGACCGGCTTGTTTTTTGATACACCATGCAAACCTTTTGGCTGTTTTTTAAAACATGTACTATTGTTGCCCCTCTCGGACGCAATAGACTCTGGTTTAACTCGTGATTGTGAGGTGCGAAAGTTGTTTCGTGTCGCGACTTAAGCTAAATTCTCGAAATCCCACGCGCACAACTCATAGCTCAATACAGAATGCTCTAAATCCCAGCACGCTACCACGACACGACTCAAAAATTCAAAACAAAATTTTTAAATCTCACGCTCGCAACTCATAGCTCAATACAGAATGCTCTAAATCCCAGCACGCTCACTCGACATAACTCAAAAGTTCAAAACAGAATTTTTGAAATCCCACGCTCACGCCACATTAATTTGATTTCGTATGCAGCGAAACTAATTAATAGCAGGAACGATTTATTTTAGGTTACAAAATAATGTAATGACAAACTTCCGATGCTTTCTTTTCTGACGGAAGGTAGGCATTCTACTTCTAGACAATTTATAGTGCAAACGTGAACATTTGTTAGCTGCATATAGTCAATGGCTTACGCGGTAGCTAGGTAGAATAGACCTCGGGTTACAGAATAGAAATTGAACTGCAGAGACCGTAAATCAAACTGCGAACCCAAGATCACAACTCACGAAGTATTTGAGCGAAGTGGCAACCATGACTGCAATGTGATTTTATTTTTGCAAAATGTGACTTTATTTAAAAAAGCTACAGACAACAAAAAAATAGCAATGAAATAGTCTTAATAGGAGCTCAAATTATGGTGCACGCGTATAATAGTAATTAACATTCTTTGGTTAAAAAGTATCACCGAGAAGGGGAAAGGTGGTGCAAATTCCCAGAGACCCACACCAGGGGTGGGTGACCTTTTAAAAAAAAGGTACCTATTACTGAGTTGTTTAATATTGTTTGAGAAAGACTTTGATTATACCTATTTCCACTATTTGAATTTTTGGCCTGAGGCCTCAAAATCACCTCAAAGGCTCTGAAGCTAATGCATTACTGGAAGGTGTAAGTTAGAACTTTGTGGGCTTTATACCTAGCACATAAACGCTTTGATGCTGCATGCACGTTGGAAATCTATTCTAATTGAAGCAATAAAAGAAAAGAAGGTTGGAAAATTAGGCAAAAAATAGCACAAAAACACTGCCACGTAAAAAACAAAATGTTACCGAAAAGCACGAAATGTAATTTTTGTAACCTTATAACTTCTTAAAGATACTGACCTCACACCTGTGAAACTTTGTTTCCATTCTTTTTACGTTAATGAGAGCCAGCAAAAAATTGTAGGCCTACCTAGTTAAGCGAGATTTTATTGAAGCATTTAGTAATTTTATTGTGTAGGCAAGGGCTGGGCAAACTGCGGCCCGCGGGCATTAACAGAAAGATAAACTCCTACCGTGGAACAAGCCGAAGATCCTTATCATTCTTTATTTTTTGTTCTTCACCGAATTTTAGTGGAAAAATAGGTCACCTGCGGACGTGAAGACCTTTTTTTGCTCATCCAAACAGTGCGTCCCTCGGGTTCAAACTTTTTTCAAATGTGGCCCTTCGTGTAAAGTTTGCTTACCCCTGGTGTAGGCTGTTATATTTAATTTACTTCGAAACGCAATGTGTTGGTGCAAATAGCAATAACCGACTTTTCAAGACTTCACATCCAAATTTTGACTTCTTTGCAAAGATATTGCAAGTATTCTAAAAAAAAAATCAAACTTGATTGTGACGGAACTCACCTCCTAAACATTGACACGGTTAAGCATTACGACATCCTCCCTCCCCCCCCATTCGTTTGAAAAACAAGTTTCTGCGCTACCGCTCGTGCAGACCTATTCGATGGCACAATGCATGGTTCAAGCGTCCATCTTCATCCAAACCCGGGTCATACAATTTTCGCTGCTCGACTTTCAGAATTAATAAATAGTAACAAAAAAGCCCACAATCTCAATTGTTGTGTTTTATGGTAAAGCATTAAACGGGAACTCTCCGCCTTTAGGGGAAAAGACAGGCAGTGATCAGGTCAAGCTTTCTAAAGGCGACAATGCCGCATGTCGCCTTTACTTTACTTAGTACTGGTGCTAAAGTGCATAAGAAATATTAATTTATCTTGATGTTATTCATAAAAATTAACAAGCAAGTTTGAAAAATCAAATAAGGATCCGCTCTACTATGCCCTTCTTTGGTGCGAAGCTTGCTTTCCCACATGCCAAATTAATCGCTGTCGCAGTCTGACGCGTGACTCTTTGCTTTTCCAGGAAAGTATATCAAGCTATTTTTCCTCTGAAGCCCTGGGCACTTTTTAACAACTAAGAACAACGACAGCTCACAGATCAAGAAATTCATCTCTCATACACTAAGCTAATTATTCCCAAAACAAAGAAGTATAAAAGAGTCGTTGGAAATTTATTCAACAATGATAAAAAAACGGTTGAAACTAGCAAACAATCAATCGGACTACTTTTTTGGAAAAGTTTCTTAATTCCCTGCGATGTTCTCCATGCCAGCTGCTTTTAAAGCACAAGCTAATGACGTTGATGTCGCTTCTTTACCAATCCGATCTTGCCACGTCACGAGCGTTTGGCGAGCCTGAAAGTGCAAAACCTCGATTTGAAACTGTAACTAAATTTGAAAAATTCCCAGTTAGCGAAATCAAAAACAGCTTGATCATCTGCAACAACGTGCTTCGTTTCATACCTGATCAAAAATGAAGTATTTGGAGCTAACAGGTAAGCCAAGTTACAGATGTGCACCGGCGCACCCAGAAATAATAAAAGGGGGGGGGAATAATTTTTTTCTCACTGAATCACCGTACCGCTACTAAGAACGTTTTAGCTAGGTCTATTAGTTTACATTGAAGATTGAGTGATTTTATTCCATTGTTGAACCACAGTCAGACCGCAATTCAGATTTTTTTTGCCTCTGCAAGACTATTGTTACTGATTACCACTGCGCAGTGCGCACTGATTAATACGGGAAGTAAACTCGCCCACTTTTTTTCTCGTTACTTTTCTGCAAGTGAGCAACTGATGACAGGTGCAAATGATGGGCAGTGAACATGGTAGATAGCTTGATGGCGGCACACTTTTTAGGAGCAGAGCGACAATGCGCTCTTTAAGTAGAAAGAATGTAACAGCGATTCATTATATGTTGCGTTCGGTTGTCTGAAGCATTGGGGGCGGTCAGTTCAACGCAATGGCAATGCAATACGGCAAGTTATCCACACAGGGGTATTATTTTTACTACAACTTGTTTATGTACGAAAATCATAATTAAATTGATCAATAAACATATTATTCACCTCCCTCCGCATTTCTGGAAATTTCATTATGCTTAGGCTAAAAATATTTCAAACGGAGATACCATGGTTTAATAACTTTGTTAAATTTGTACCTAGAAACTGGGGGGACTGGTCCCCCTAATCCCCTCCCCTGGCTGCGCCGGTGCAGATGTGGCATAAAACAAACCTGTAGCTCTCAAACCAATCACACCACAGCGATTAATTTAACTGGATCGGTGGTTAACCAGACCAACACGTGTTAAGCAATAACATAATTCACCTGCATAACACAATCATCCGAGTCTTCCTCAATCTCTT
Organism: Trididemnum miniatum; assembly: GCA_964006365.1. Classification (NCBI taxonomy): domain Eukaryota; kingdom Metazoa; phylum Chordata; class Ascidiacea; order Aplousobranchia; family Didemnidae; genus Trididemnum; species Trididemnum miniatum. The sequence goes on along the minus strand of OZ023240.1, from coordinate 12,027,680 downwards.
TGATGTCTTTTGGCTTCAGATCAAGACAAAGAGCAAGTTTTTTCCAATTAGCACCGATTTTTGATGCGTATGACGTGACGTCATCGCTCGACAGCAAATCGGCGTCGTTGGTAGAAGCTGAAAATTAATTCATTACAATCAATTATTACATTATGCAAAAACTACCTCGCATTTAACATTTCCTTTAATGAGTCCACCGTTTCAATTCAAGACTAACTAATTTGTGAATTGGAATTTTGGATGAACCGATTCAAGACGACGGTCGATCACTATGACGTAAGTGTGACTGTGTATTATAACCTATCCAATAATTCATTAATATATCACAACAGCGTGGCAAACAGCTTTTATTTGCCCGTAATAGCACCGCTGCATCAGCAACAGCCAGGAGCAACCATGAATTATTCAATGATTGGTATACATTTTATATATTGTATAACATTTCACATCAAAGGTATAATCTCGGACAAAAGCAAAAGAGTTGCAAACAGAAACTGATTACTAGATAGGGTTAACACAAACTTAATATGGTGCGGAATAAATGCACTTTTATAATATTGTAGCAGTCACAGTCACTTTGCGAAACTGTGCAACAATAATTTATGTGCAACTGTATCTATTTCCGACTGATTCTCTCACATGAAACTAATCTTACCAGTTTCGGCCTGTGGATCATCGAGCATGCCACTATCTTCATCTTCAATTTCCTCATCAGCTCCATCATCACCTTCTTCCAAGACATCATCTCCTAAAATATATCACATTATTGCTTGTCAAGACAACAATAGCCTCGGAAGTACTGCAAAGTGACTTGCAGTGTTTTAGATTTACAAAAAATGAACTTCACCTACGGATTAGTAACCAAGGTTTACGACAAATTTAAAACAAGTTCTTTCATTAACAAAGCTCATTTCACAAACGGACATAGTAGCTTGCAAAATTGATCCTTGAAGAGGAATAGAGCTTTATCATGAATACAATTTACCTTGGTCTTCATTGCTGTTTTCCTCCTTAACGTTTTCCTTAATCTCATCACTTGGTTCATCAGCGTCCATGTCGTTGCTCATTCCATTCTCACCTGGAGCACTCTATGACGTCATAATTAAAAAACAGCGCTATAGAAATCAGTTGAAACGATGAATCTTTGTTAAGCAACTTTTTGTACTGCTTGACTCAATTTTCTTTTACTTCTCACTGGAGAATAAGTTTCTCTACAATAGGTAAAAAGTAAACGATGAAAAAAAACTTCAGTTTCGTCCATAACTTTGAAGTGCTTGCAGGCTAATTTCTGTTGCAGAATTCACCAAGCAAAGCATCATTAGTTCTACAATAGTTCTTTGAACAAAAATCTTTGAAAGGTCTCTAAATTAAACTTGAGCAAGAGTACTCTTTAGGGCAGTGGTTTTGAACCTTTTTCAAGTCGCGGAACCCAAAGATAAGCAATTTGTTGTTGCGGACCCCACACAAATAGGCACGATTTGAGAATTGCATTGACAGTAATTAGAGTAAAATCAAAGGCTACCTTCATCAGGGATGCCTTTTTGTAACCGCTTGCTAAAAGCCAACCATTTTAGGATATGATGGACGGGCCGCGCTAATTTTTTTTAAGTAAAATTTCTAACTGCACTAAACACGACTAGCTCCTCACCCAAAAACAGCTCAATTTTTGGTATTGATTTTGATAACAAGTTGTATTTTGGAAAAGGACCAATAGTGTTTATTTACTCGTAGGTCTAATTACCAATTATCTCGGGAACTCCATTAACATTGATAGCCTGCAAATAATTGCGTGACTGAGCTTCTTGATCTGCAGACTGTTGGTGTCGAGCTATTCTCGAATAGAACTTGGTGCTGAGACGCTGAGCGTATATCCTTTTTAATGCGAAAGTCGGACTCAAGTTTGGTACCCTTATAACTGCGCATGGAGACAAAAAGGGCACTTGTTGGATGTTGTGCAGAAAGGCCTTGCCAAAAAATATCCCAGTCTCTCTGTAGTACTTCAAGCGTAAAGGGGTGCTTTTTCTTAAATCAAGCATTGTCGCATATCGGGCGGGTCATTCTACAAAAGATCTCATTCACTACTTAATCTTCTTAAATCACGTTTAGATTGTTTCATGTCACTACTGGTCTATTTCACACCTATTAATTATTAATAGCACCAGAAATACATAAACGAGTTTGAAAAAGTAGAATACTGCATTGCAAAGTCCGTGTAACTTCTTAGTTATACGGATTTTGTTGTGTTGCAATGCGGAAAAATAATGTAGTTTTCTAACACTTCAAACGTTTCTGCGGGCGATTTAACATAAAAATTTAAAGAGGCCATGGGCCGAACATTTTTAACAGCTTGGCTGGATACGGGCCCCAGGTTGACGACGCCTGACCTAAGCTTCGCAAATTTTGGCACAATGACTTGATATCTGAATCAAAATTTATGAATGCAAAACAAAAATCAGTATGAAGTAACAAACGGTTTTTCGCTTTTGTTTTGATGTGTGTCGAAGTACTGAAAACATTCTGAGGTAAGTATGTCTTTGTGAAAGGCAAAATTGTATTATTGCACGCAATAGTTTCAAGAGTGGGAGCAATTATCTGTCGTTTCTCTATCCAGAATTTGACATACCAATAACCATTCTTTAGTAAGAAAGTTTCAGCCCCAACTCTACTGGTTGCAAATTAAGCAGTGCCTCCTCATGTGTCTGTTTAGAGAGTTTCAATGCTTCAGTCTTACCAAAAAAAGATCGGAGAAGTTGCTTGGGCTTTAGAACTACCGGTACTTATTTCATATTTTTACATCATTCAGGAACAGATCATTTTTAAAAATACATTACTAATTAACAAACACCGTTACTTCAATAAACTGCACTGTTTTTGATGAAACTTTCAATACTTTGGCGGACCCCTTACGGACTTTTTAGCCCTTGCGGCCCCCTTAAAGTCATTCACGGACCACTTAAGGGTTCGCGGACCCCAGGTTAAAAACCACTGCTACTCTTACGCTCCTATCGCGAGACCCATTAAGGTCGTAACAGCGGCTGTCAGGAGACTGAGTATCTACTGTATAAGATGAAATCACTACATATAAAATAAAAACACTACAGCCTGTTTCGCCGTTTTCAGCTCTTCACATAAGTTGAAGGTTGAATCTTGCTTTTATCTGACATCAGCTCCCGTACCAGCGTGTTGAGCACTTTACTTAGTTCTCTGACACTAATCACTAATAACAAATGAAAAACCTGCAACGGTGACACAGGCTGCAGCTTTTTTTTATGTGCAGTGATTTTATACTAAATTATAAGCTTTAGCTAGTTTATTTGATAGTTATCGAGAACTTTGACAAAAAAGGTCGCACCTTGCTTTTACCAGATTGCCACTAAAGCAAGTTTTAGGTCTGAATGACAACCACGTAAACAATGACGAACTTACAGGGAAATCCTTGGCAAGTTTAGATATAACAGTGGTGAGGTAATCAGGAACGGTCTTGAATTGCATATTAGTGGGTTGGCTGGTAAAGAACAACTGGCTTCGATTGGACAGCAGTCGTAACGCTTTCCATTGGAAATTCGATTTATTAACTGACCTTAAATACAAACATACTCCATAATTATTATACGCTTTGTAAGATTGGAAAAAGTATAATTAGGATAATTTTTCATAACAAAATAGCCAGCTGGTGTAGTAGCCTCACATGCAATGGTAATGTTCATGGTACAATATAACTTAAAATATTACTTGACTTATTTTACACTACTTAGTCCAGAGATGACGAACACGCGGCCCGCGAACATTCTGGCGAGACCAGTACTCTGGAACTTTTTTCCCCGTCCAATCTTTGCGATGCGATATCAAAATCTGAGCCCTCGATTGAACCACGTGCGCATCACATTGGAATCATACAAACGTGCGGTACTCAAACCTTTCATCTGTTTTAGGATTTAGCAGTTCACCCATTGTTGTGTAATAATAATAACATAACTCGTGGTCTGTCGCAGCTTCAGTGTACTGTAGTGCAGCACTGCTGCAGCATGCGAGTAACTACTAAAAGGGGCCTAAACCTTTTTGACTTTTGCCCAAAAAATTGTATAATTTTTTCTCATTCTCACAAAAAAATTTCGACCTCGAAATCAACGCAGTTTTAGAGATATATGCGATTTTGCTTTTCAATTTTTCTCTTACTTTGATCCGTTTTTTCTCAATTTCCCTTTTTTCTCTTAATTCCATTCCACAATTTGGCTGATCGCGAGTTTCACAACTCTGAACTCTGCCGCGGTTTTGATTTTGTCGCACTACGTTCATAGTTTACGCTAGGCATGAGGTAGCCTAAAGAATTGCGGTACAACGCGAAACAGCGTCTTCGATTGCTTTCATGCTTTGGTAGGGACCCAAAATCGATTAATCGAGGGGAAATCATTTTCTTATAGGCCTATATAGTCTACGGTAGTTATGTTGAAGCATTTCAATATTCTGCTGGATCTTTTAGATGTTTTGAACACTCCGAGAACTGGGCATACCGGTACTCGGCTTCTTTTAACCATCTCAAGAATAGGCAAGCAAATAAAAAAACAAAGTAGGTGACTAGGTAGTCTAGGCTTAGAAAGATCAGAAATATTTTGGTTATAGTGGCAGATCAAACTAGTGACAGAACACCATTAGTGGCTTGTTAAGATCACACAGCTGACGGAATTTTTGATCGACTTCATCAAACTTCTGCGCTAAAGATTAGGCATCGGTAGGGGAATAGATATTAAATACGGTGTTTTCTAAACACTGTAACAAGACCCCACCATTATTTCATGATTAGGTTTTTCCCATAAGCTTAAACATATTGTTCAGCCATTCAACTAGCCTACTGCCAACAGGTCAAATTACAAGTGTTAACCAGTTGTCTACATATCAATTAGGCCTAGTTTTACGATCTAAATTTGTCGTTACCTTACAGGTACACTACGGTGGCTATTGGTTACCAGACGCTCCAACAGCAGAGTCGTCGCGTATATTCACTACGATTTAAACTTTTTTCATTTCGGTAGAGGATTAAGAGAAAAATGCACCTCACATATTTTTCAATATATTAGGATTGAAAACTTGTAGAAATGTGGGAGCAGTGATAAAAAATTTCAAAAAATTTTCTTTCAACTAAAAAATCAAAAAGCGCAAGTGATTTTTGGGTTTAGACTCCCTTTAAGGAGCGATCACACTGACACGTTCAGACCTTTGAGACATTGAGCAGGTTTATCTTGTTGTGACATGACTGTGCGAAGGTGATGTCATAATAAGATAAACCTGCACAATGTCTAAACGTGGTATTCTCACTTGTTAGGTACCACAAAAGTTAATTTTTTTGGGGGTATACAAATCCGGAGGGGTGTTTGGCTGATCAAGGTCAAGCATTCCAAAGGATGAGTACACCTTTACCTGGGTGCGGCTGATGAGGGTTAATAGCCAAAAAGAGCGCTGTCTCGCTCTATGGTACCCTACGGCTGGAGTTGCTCTAGCAACTGTTGGTGATGGAGGACATTAAAGTATATCCTCCGACCCAACACGAGGAAGTCGTCAAGACTTCCCATTCAGCAAGCTAAGAAGGACATGTATTTTACTGACTAAAAAGTTATTGAGGCCCGCTTGCTCATTGGTAAGTAACAAAGTGGCCCGTGATAGCAAATGAGTTTGTTACTCCTGACTTTTTACACAAATGGGTTTGTCAAACGTAGCGAATGAAGAAGTCCACTTACTTGTATTGCTCTTCTATCGCGTTTTTTGGATCATTTTGTTCCACACATTCGACGAAATAATCCTCTAATGAAGGAATAAATTCTCTTGACGATGATTGGCAGGCTGCCAAGTTGTCAGGTGACAGATTCCAAAGACGAGTCAATTCAGCGCTGCGTAAAATACAAATCAACAAAAAAGCTTACGCGAACAGTCGCACTCGGCACAAGCATTACAAAACATCTCCCGAAGCGACGTGACCTAACGGTACCGCGCGCAGGCGACGGATCCAACAAGACGAGTTTGACTCAAGGCTGAAGCCGATCGCATTTAACAAAAAGCACAAGCTCACCTTACAGTCTCTTACTAATACTGCTGATTTTTTAATGCAATAGTTTGAAAATAACTTCAGTTATTATTTAAAAAAATTTCTGTAATTAGCCAGTGAACGGATTTGGCACGAATTTTTTTGGCCTATTAAGAGCACAAAAGTAGTTATGTTGCACTGGCAAGCAATGCAAATCACTAAAAAAATCCAGAAAAAGTTAGTATTCTAGGGTTGGCTTAATTTAAAATTTTAGCCAAATAATTTTGAATTGCTTTCGCATTGATAAACCTAGAGCCGTCTACTAACAATGAAGTACCTTCCCATGCCTAAATTCTTTCCCGCAATAAAATCTTCCACCACGGACAACTTATCATCGCCCAACTTTCTTTTCTTCAAGGCCGGACCTTCATCTTCTTCAGGAGAAGGTTTGGCAATTTTCATGAAACTAGGACATGCGTCGTTTTTCCACGTGATCCAGTACTCCTCTCTCTCCATTAAATGCTATGAAACGAAATGATGATATGCAAACGAAACTTGATAACATGTCTTTAAAAGGTAATGTGAGTATTCAAACCATACTTACACTAACGTTCGTAATAATCGTCACTTTAAAATGCCGCCAGTTTCCAATTAATAAAAATTAAAAAATGGAAGATTTCTACGCAAAAACGCAGCGAAGAGTCAACCGTACTGTGGTACTTAGTGAAAAGTTGAAAATTTTACCTCAAAGTCTTCAATTAGTCCAAGAGGCCAAAATCAACTGATATGCCATGTTTTTTGCGATGTCAAAATTTTAACGCCGGTGCAAAAAGTGATGTAATTAGTTCATGGTAGCAGTGAGAAGTGTCGCTGCTCCAAAATCATGATGCGCAGAGCGTATGAAGTAGAAAACTATAAACACTTCATCGGTATTTCCACAAACATAACTGAACACTGCACTTCTGCAAATAAACACAGTTCTGCGAATGGAGTCTTACACATGTGAAAATATTACCTTGATATATCGAGCAAATCTCTTCCCATTCGGAGGAGTCTCTTCTAGCAACTCATAAATCTTGGGCTCAGTACCGGATATCCAACTCTTCATTGCTTCGGTTAACACAAGGCTGGCGCTGAAAGAAGAAGTAACATCAATCTAATGTTCTTTTTTCTTTTTACAAATTAATAATGACTTTGTACGCACCCTTTGAATTTCACTGTAGCACCAAGATATCGGAAAAGAATTAGAAATTGTGTGAGAATTTGTCTTCGGAATAAGCCATCGCTTAATTGAAGGTTTGTTAATTTCTCAGAAGTCAGAAACTTCGAGAAATATACTCTGAAAAGAAAATGTGCAATAAAGTAATATGGCATTATGGCAGTACAATGCAATAATAATTCTTTACAGAAAGTTAGCCAAACACCGTGTTTCGAAACAAAACGCCAATCACGAAATTAACAGAGGGGACAACAAATGCATTACACGCTGTTTTCGATAACTTAGCGTGACAAACCGATGTTGGATTTTATAAACCCATACTTGTTGCAAATTTACGGACTACCAATAATATACTAAACATCGTAAAAGGTAAAGGTACGGGACAGCGGGTGCTAAGCACACATTGTGCAGGCCATTTTCAATTGGCGGCCCAATACAAATATCAATCATGAATAATTGAACGCTGTTAGAGGACAAACAAGACGAACTACACATATACTTTTAACCCTTCGCACTTCCGGTGGTGCCGAGCGCCGGGCGGGAAGTTGCGAATACTACTTTTAAAATTCTTAGTATGACCCGACCGGGAATAAAACCCCAGTTTCCCGGCTACAAAGCGGACGCTCTTACCGATGCACTAAGCGCCAGTCTGTAAGCTGTGAAATCATTAACTTTTGTAATGTCATGAATACACAACTAAGCGAGACGAATTGCCGCCGTAATAAAATGAGCTGTAATAAAAGCTAACTAATAATGAAAAATCAAAAGTTTTCGAGGTAAATTAACGTAGCAACCATGTTACCTACCTCGTATTATTTTGGGTTGGGGCTGTACCACGCACATGACCAACGTCTTCTAATTTGTAACTAGAAAAAACTCGGAACACTGCTTCTGCATCCTGGAATACAAATAACGCATCCGTGATCATAGAAGTGCTGTTGATAAGCAAAGAAGTTAACTTCACACCTTTTTGCAAACTAAACCGACAAAACCCTAGTTTTAAAAATAGCGGAAACTCATCAACTGGGTATAATTTCGCGTTTAGCATGGCGTGTCGTCGCTTGTTCGTAACACAAGAATAAAAATGAAGAAATCATGATCAGACCATGTTCACCCCAAAGAATAAATGTCACGCTTTGGTAGAAAATGCGCATGGTGTTCGTCTCCAAACAGCGTTACGCATATTAATCTGGTTGGCAACACAACACGCTGGAATTACATTTTTTTACCCGATATCACCTCTTTCAATTGTAAACCCGAAGGTTTTTTAATGATAGACTATACGACGTTATTCTACGCTAACACAACTTACGGCGATGAATTTGTCCCACAATTCTTTAGTGTAGCATTGCACAGGATAACGAAATATATCTTGCAAACTCCATATGTTTTCATACAGCTTGTAATCCACAATTTCTCTAAAAAAAAAAAAAAATAAACAGATCAAATCACTGCAAAAAGTTGCATGACAATAAATATAGATTAGATTTTGATTTCTTTATCTTTATTCTTCTATCACGAGAAAGCGGCGGAGGCGCTTTGCTTAGGACGAATCTAGACTCGCTTAGGTGTTGCCTTTGTTCCGAGTTTTCCGGTTGAATTTTGCTTTTGACTATTTAGATCATTAAATGCGGAGTAGGACTATTTAGCGTGACCGATTCGACGTGAGACGATTAGGGTTAGGGTGATATTAGAGTTAGGTAATGATGATATTAGGGTTAGGGTCCCTATATGGAGTCGTCCCAACGACGAGTCGGTCAGGCCGAATAGTCGCGTACTGATAAAATGATGCAGCTGAATTTCAATGCAAAATATAGGTGCATATGATAAAACGTATCTTTTCATTCTTAGCCACGAATCAATTACGATTTCAATATGAGTTTTGCCGATGATTTCAAGTCTCAACCAACTTGCTCTATTGTACCTTTATTCACAATTCTATAAAATCGAACACTGCTTCTGCAATCGCTTAATTGAAGGTTTGTTAATTTCTCAGAAATCAGAAACTTCGAAAAATATACTTGTCTATTTCGAAAATTTATACGTCCACGATAGCCAAATGCATTTGAGACTAGACTTTTCGGCGACACGCTAGCTTGCCGTTGTTTAAGATTCAGAGTTTGGGGTTATATAGTGTTCGGGTTACGCGTCTGAACAACAAGTTGGTCGCGCCGAACCGTCACGCACTCAACGTATGTACCTTGCTTTTGAATCCATTTCATCAAATTGATCAGCTCGTGATGAATCAACTTCCATTTTCTCTCCATTTTCAGTTGCAGATGATTTCAGCACAGTATCAGCGGGGTCTTTGTTAAAAACTGTTACATTTTCCAAATTAAATTGGCTCACCTATAATGCCAAGGAAATGAAAGATTAGTTTAAGCCAACATGAAAGAACATCTCAGCATATCACTGCATTCAAAAACGGCCAAATTATTTCAAATATAAAATTTAATTGAAATACCTGGGTGGCCATGAATCAAAGATACAGCACCAACACTTGTTTTATACCGATCAGATGGCCGAGTGGTATGGAGCGTCTGCTTCTGGATCGGTAGACTTGGGGTTCGATTCCGAGTCGGGTCAAACCAATGACTTTAAAATTGGTATTCACAGCTTCCCTGCTTGACGCTCAGCATTTAAGGGACAGTGTGGAGAAAGCCGGCAAGTTTACTTGTTGTGCCGTTGGGAAAGGCACTTAACGGGATTCCCCCATCTTGGTGTGGTAGACAGATGGCCGGGAACTCCTAAGCGAGCTCGTACAGCGCTTCGTCGCTTTCTCGTGATAGGAGGATAAATATGCCAATAATAATAATAATAAAAATTTTAAGTCGTTGGCTAGCTGTGATTATCACTTAGAGCCCTCATAACCAATAAGAATCTCGCCGAAATGGAAAAAGAAACAATATTGTGCTTCACAAAAATGCAAAGCCAGATTGCTCACTATCCAGTGCGAGCAGAGATGGCAGCAACGTATTGATCAACACCAACTCTCTGTACGAAATTGTAAACGCAAACAAAATACTGTGGAAAAAAAGCTGACTTACAATAAATAAATAAACCACAACTTACTAAATTCAAAGCAGATTTTTCAGACAAAGGGAAAAGACGAGCCAAAAACAATTGAATTCTTCCACAAAAAACTGTATTCTTGGATTGTGAAAGTCGTCGCAACAGATCATTGCACATTCGCAGCAGATAGTTTTTTCCTGAAACAGAAATCTCTATAGACAGTAGATACTACACCACCTGACTCAACTCATTTTCTATGGCTGATAAAGTATACAAGACGTACATTTAAGCACTCAGCAGGTAAGTTCATATAAGATATTGTGAATATTAATATGAACAAAATTTTGAGCAATCTGTCAAACCTTGCTTTTGTAATTTTAGAACACAAAAAATTAGCACTGTATGTGCAAAGTTAGCTCAGTAATTAAGCACACGCTATCGAAGCGAGAGGTCTTGGGTTTGGTTCCAGGGCCGGTCAAATCGGCACAGTGTCGCAAACAACCTGTCACCGCCGCAACGTTTCTTCGGAGCGTTGTTGACCAGGAGCTAAGCCGCAGAGATGGTCCCCACCACTCGTTACATGCTTCGGCGTAATACGGCGAGTATAATCAAAGTTTGTTTGTTTTTTATTAATCAAAAATATTCTATCGCAAAGCATGAAAATTGTGAACTAATTATCAAAATTTTCTAAAGCATTAAATTAAATGTACAGCATCGATAACACTGGACAACAAAAAAGTTTTTTTTTTTTTGTTACGCAACTAACGAGATAGTGATTTCAGCTAATTTGGGGGCGCTGATTTCAAAAATGGTATTAGTTTTTTTCTATCACGCCACGTTTTTAAGATAACCACATGTCCTAAATTTCTCTGATTCTCCCCAACGTACGTGGGTACGACCTACAATTTCCGACTAGACAGACGAATGCGTTTTATTCCACAATATATCGCAAAAAATAACTTTAAAAATGCTTCATACATTTGGCTTTTCTTTAGTGTGACGAGCCTTTGCTCTCACACTGTAGATACCAGCAGAAATCTCCCATCATATTGGCATCGAAACGGCCCTGGTATCGGCCTTCTAAAACAGATATATCTCGGTGGAATCTCTCTCCTTGTTCATCAATAACTTCGCCAAGGTTAGGGGAAAAGAAATGCAAGTGGGAATGCAGAAAGCGCATTTTTAAATACATACGAGCTCCTTATTGCTCATATGCTTTCATCATGCGATCAACAATATCAGCATATTGGTCATGACGGTGATTCCGCAGGAAGTTAACAACAACTGATTTCAGAGCTTTCCAAGCAGCTAGTTCTAACGAATTAAGCCGCAAATCAAACTCTTTATTTAGCATCAGTTTCTTAATTTCAGGATCTACAAAAACTCCAGCTTTCAATAATTTTGCATCACTTTCGTCAGCTCCAAAGAAATCTTTAAAAATATGAAACCATCGCCTTCCCGGTTCATCGCTTTTACAAAATTTTTCGTTTAACCAAGCTTGATATGAAGAGGCAGTAAAAGAACATTTGCAGAACTAACCAAGGGTTGATGCTGAAAATTATGGATAACAATCTGGAGGTTTTGTCGAGGAGGCCATACTTTTACTTCATAGTGACTGCTGTCTTGCCGACTGTTCCATAGACAAAAAAAGCACATATGCTTTGCATTTCCTATCTGCAATCCAAGGAGAAGTAAAACAACTTTAAGATCGCAGCAAATTTTCCGATTGTGCTTTGGATACTCCAAGAGATCGAGAAGAGTTTTCATTGTGTCATGGGTTTCCTTTCTGAGAATGCTATAGCCCAGCTGGTACTGATGGTTTGATGTTTCCTTTGTGCAACAGCACTGCTTCAAGGCTTGTCTTGCTGGAGTCGATGAACAACCTCCAATGAACAGGATTGTGTTCGCACCCCCGCTCGTCCATCAACACATCAATATCTTTGCAATAGCATATGTCTTGTGCACTTGCATTATGTTGAGCAAGAATTTGATTGAGGCTGCGAAAGTACGGAATGGTTGTTCATGGTTCTAATAAATTCCACTGCTGAAGTCTGGACCCTAAAACTTCAGCTTTTTTTTGGACAAATATAGGTCACGCACCAGATCATTTAAGCGTTCCTGATTGATGAGCAGTGGCGCAGACTTATACTGAAAGGAGAGATCTGACTCAATGAGATCCTCCTCACTTTCGGTACCGGTACTTACAGGTTCATCAACAGACACGGTATCTTCCTATACAGTTGGAGGCTGAGGCACGAACAGATCTGGGCCATTGGGAACTTGGTTTAATGGCTAACCTGCACACGGGGTAGAAAATTTTGGTCGAATTTTTTCGAGAAAATCCTTTGATGCTTGTCATGCAAAAGTAGCAATCAATAACATGATCACTCTGCTCACGCCACACCATTGGCACAGCAAAAGGCATCTGCTTTCGTTTACCATCCAGCCAAACGAGAAGACTTGTTCTACAACGGTTGCAGCAAATATGTGGGGCATATTTTTTATCTTGGTCGCCTACCTGGCATCCAAAGTGGTGCTTGTATGCATGTCGTATTCTGCTGTTCAGCATTAAGCGGTGAGCAAGAGGAGCATAATCGTCGCAGGCATAACAGAAGTTGTCCGGATGTTTAACACAACCACGTTTTGAGGTTGAAAGCATCACAGCATCAAATTGTATAAAATCAGCAATTCCAAATATAACTCAAACGTTCGACTAATTACACTTACGATCTAAAATAAAAAAAATTTCAACTCAGACAATACTTATTGCGACACGATTGAATTTGAATTTGCTTACCTTAATACATATGACTAAAAATCTATACTACATTTGAACCAATATCTTACCATGCTTAAACACACAAAAACATTTTAAGATCGAAAGCGATTATGAAATTTCGAATTTGGAATAACAAGTTGTCAGCAGAATGACTTGAGAGAGGAATAAGTTGGTAGGTTGAGTTACATTATTTTGATAACAGATGTTGATAAAAAGAGAAGAAATGTGCTGATAACAAGATATAGGAAGAATCGTATAAAGAATTTCAATTAATGAATTGAACTTGAATCTAACTCACCATGATCTAAGGCCAAATCAAACGTAATCAGAAAAATCTGATTACGAGTGGGATTCGAACCCACGCCCGCACCGACTAGTGACGTATCACCAGCCCAATGGTTGCGGCGAGTCTTAACCGCAGACACGGCCTTAACCACTCGGCCATCGTAATCTTTAACGGAGACACGGCCTTAACCACTAGGCCAACGGTTAAGACTCGCCCCGCAACCATTGGGCTGGTGATACATCACTAGTCGGTGCGGACGTGGGTTCGAATCCCACTCGTAATCAGATTTTTTTGATTCATTAATAGAAATTCTATATATTGATTTATAAGCTTGAATCACTATCTTAGCCTATAATAGCTAGACTGGATAGACTTCGGCATTCGAGCCTTCATTGCTTAACCTTCATTAATAGGAAGAATCAGTAATAAATCGAAGAAATGCTTTTAGCCAAGTTTATTTTCTTCTTTCCTCAACTTAACTTTCGCGCGAATTAAAACAGAAATTTTGCTTTGTCTATCTTAAAGCTTAAGCTTGACGTGACTTTTGTTGTTCATACACATGTGTAAACAGACCTGTGATACCAATATTGTTATGCAGCACTACACTATTTGCTGCGTCAGACTGCTCCAATAAGTATCAATGGTTAGTCGATAATGGACTTCATTGTTGCGCCAGGGTTTGAAAGTATACCCGGACTGGAACAAGAATAAACGAAATAAAACGCCGATATCTCAATTTCAAGACGTGATAGAAAAAAACGGCCTGCAGATTTGGACTCAGTGCACCAAAAATACCTGGAAATGATTGTTCTTTTGCGGCGTAACATTTTGCAGTTGACCAGTGTAATAATAAGCCAACAGTTTTGCAATTTCAAAATGCACAGCAGGCTTTAACATGAAACTCAAAATGCAAGTATTTAAAGTTCAAATGTAATAACAACCAAAGCATACATGCTTATACATTATTGCATAGGCCTAGAATAAATATTAAATTTTGGAACAATAAAAGCTTGCTTTGTTAGATGAACCTCAAATAGGAATTGATGCAAATGTATAAACCTACCAGCAGTGTAAAAAACAGCAGACTTCCATATTGACACTCGTTCTTCAATAAACTGAAATACAACATCACATGCATCTAGAGTGAAACAATCTAAAACATCTCCCAAAATAATAAATGGAATGCTTGGTGAGCATAACCCTGAAAAATAAAAATTGCTAAATAGAAGGCAAATTATACTCACTTTCTGCATAGCAAAATCGGGATAGCAACTTACATTTTAATACAAGAAAATATTTATTAATCGCTTTGCAACTGAAAATATTGGCCGAGCTATTGTGCTAAGAAAGTCAGAATCACCACTTTCTGGTCAAGTAGGTAAATGTCATCATGACTTCATATAAATCGGAAAAAATGCGCTTACTAGACAAAAAAGATTGAAATAAACAATATATAATAGCGAAATCCAACCATATATATTAAAAACAACTTGAAGAGAAATTTGGTACCTTGTTTGGCTACTGCTACAGAAATAGTGATAACATCCAAAATATTTTTTATTGTTTCTGGTGAGCAAGATTGGTTGCTACTGCTTAGTTCATCTTTGATTAAGTCTCTCAGAGTTTGGTCTGCTGCAGTTTTTTTCTCAGTCTCAGTACCAACATAACTACTATATAGATTACTGAACAATGGCACAGCATCTGGTTTTCCAGCATCAAGGTCTTGCCCGATTCTTTCCTAGTAAAATACTTACTTCAATAAAATATATACACCATATACATAAAGCATTCATCACAGAATTCTATACACTAAAATTACCAAATCGTCAAGTTAGTGCAAAACCGCGTAAGTCATTTGTTGGTGAAACTGAGTTTTTAGCGTCATCTTATTCCGCTGTGTCATCGCTATCGCCTGACACTTTTTTTAGAGAAAACTATCGACCTTTTCGCGAGTTACGCCCCAATTTCTAAATCGCGTAACTCAGCACATTAAATTGACCATCGTTAAATGATGACAACCTATTGTACACCATGAATACATTTAGTCTCTCGTGCATTATTATTTCATTTGTGACGCAATAGTAGGTACATATCACAGGTTTTTTGCGTTTTTTCTCACAACACCAAAAATTTACTTACGCAGTTTATGCACAACGTGACGAAATGGTGCAATTGCTATAATCAACTCGCGTATATTTCGTCACGTCAATGCAAAATCTGCGTAAGTCCTTTTTTGGTGAAATTGAGTTTTCAGCATGTCCGCTGAGTCAGCGCAAACGCCTGACATACTTTTTGGAAAAATACATCGACACTTTCGCAAGTTATGCTCTAGTTTCTAAATTGCGTAAGTCATGCATCGAATTGACAATTATTATTTATAAATCATAACAACACATTGCATAAAATGAAACCAGTTACGACTATAACCAAAGTCTCGTTAGCCTTGCTACGCACAGCCAATCCAGGCTAAACAAGGCTGACGAGACTTTGGTTATAGTCGAAACATTAATTTGAAACCAGTTAGTTAGTCTTTCGTTTATTGTTATTTTGCTTGTGACGCAATAGTAGACACATGCAATCACATATGTTTTCTATGGTTTTCTCAAAAAAAAAAAAGACCTACGCAGTTTTTGCACTAACGTGACGATTTAATACTGGTATGCAGTCAACATAAACCTATCTGAACAACGTCCATACAGGATGTACTACTATACCTTAAAATTATCGCATGCTGAAAAATTCCGACAGCACTTAGTCTGCAAAGGAAATATAAATAGACCAATTTGGACAAACCCACCAGCAAATAATCAAATTCTGTCACAAATATCAATAAAACTTACCGGTAACTAATCGTAAAATACTGAAAATAATGCATCAAGAGTGGTTTCAAAGGAGTATATACCATCAACAAGATTTATGCTCACAGATCTGCTGGTACCTATCCACACATACAGTATTTCATATGATCACATGAGGAAAAACCTTGTTTTTCATAGTCTTAGTCAACGTTTTTCAAACTGGAAGAGGTGCCTCCCCAAGGAAATGCGGACTATTCTTAAGGGAGACGCGAATGTTAATCACAATCATTTAAAAATACTCATATATAGCCTATAGCATAATCCATTTAATTGTTTAGAAACAACAGCTATTTGTTTGATTAACCAATGTGTTAGTTGCAAAACTGGGAAGCCTCTATTTTATCGGATAGCGGTTACGCAACCACTATCTACAAAGTACGGAAACCGGAAGTTTGGTCATAACTTTTGGTTCCCCTAGTTTGAGTTTCACAGTAGCAGAACCGTTTTCCCAGCTACTTCAACCCTTCCCAAACAGCACTGATGATCAGCCGCACCCCAGCATAAGGTACAGACCTTACAGCACAGCCAGTCAACCGCACTTCGGCACAGGGGGCTCCAAGCCTGTTGAATGAACAACCTCGTTGTCCAATCACCCCTGTGGATTTATACACTACAAAAAAATTAACGTTTGTGGTACCTAACAACTTTTGGAGCTTGTTTGAATTAAGCCCTAAGGATCGCTAGGGGCGTTAGTGAGTCATTAGTAGGGGTTAAGGTCTAACCTCAAACCTAAGCCTTATCCCGAACTCGAATCCCAAACATATCCATGCTTTCGGTTCCCATACTTAAATTTTCAAACTACCGTAACTGTGCTTTTGATTCCCCTTATCCGGCTCCCCTACTTTGATTTTCAAACTTGGGTAACCATTTTCCAGTTCCTCTAGTGAGAAAAGCATTGTTAGGGAGCCAGAAAGTGGTTCCCGAAGTTTGAAAATCAAAGTAGGGAAGCCGAATTCCAGTGAAATAGACACATCCTTAAAATTATTAGTTCGCAAACAAGAAATCTAAGCCATTAGGTATCCAAAGTCTTGCTTTACTCTTTACTAAACTTCCGAGGTCATTATGACATCTTAACCCTTAAACGCCCAGGTGTTTCGCCAAACACTATTACCTATGTGGGTCGCTAGCGACCCAGTGGTTAAAAACCATTGCTGTAGGTTACAATTCGTACTTTTTTTTCCAATATGCGATGCGTACGAAATAAGTAAAGAAGTTGCTTGTTCACTGTCATTGACCCTCCACGATCATGTTTCACCAAAAACAGACTAAATTTTTAGCAATTTCAATGAAATATTTTGTCGATTGTGCGAATGTTCTCGAATTTAAGACGTACAGTAACACTCTGCTAACCAGCATAAGACCAAAGAATTAAATTTATGTGTCGTTGTAACAGCAGAAAGAAAAAACCAGAAATTCGAAATAAATGCAGTCTTTAGGGATGCCTATGCAATGGCAATGATAATGCTAAGGCACAAGAGTGACGCGGCAGTGAAGGAGCATAAAGCTGTGACTTGTTTATGGTTGATACCACATTACCCATCGCATTGCGTGCGCAAACCAGCTGTTTGGCAATCCAAAGAAGATGGGCAATTGTGGCTCCACCGTCTTTTGCGTTCCCACTTTGATATGTAGCTAACTGAGAATAGTGAGTGATAATTTTGTAACCACATTTCTGCTGCTATAATTTTGTTAGCAGCTTTTGGAAATTGTTTCATTTGCAATGGATGCTTTGATTTGTGGAAATGCAGCAAACGTATCTGTCGTTTTATAATCTTCATCACCATCAAAGCGCTGGTTTACTAGGATTTACTCAAACTGATTATGGCAAAAAAAGTTGAAAAAAGAAGCTCTGTCTGACGCGCCATATAAGCACAGATAACCAACAGAGATTCGTGTTGAAATTAATGCACATCAATCACATACACACAACCAGCAAATCAAATGGCATCCACTGCTCTAAGGTCCCTTCTTGCACAATTTTTAAATGATGGACAGCTGCAACCTGCCTTAGCAAATCTTCATCAGAAACAAGAAAAAACATTATCTCCATTATGGATGTTTTTTGCAGTCCCGAATATAGCCTTGCAGTGATTTGTCCAAAATGTTTTCCGTGAATTTTGGATGATGAGTGGTAACCCATATACAACCATTCAATTTTGAATTAAGCTTTTTGCTGAAAGATCGTTCGTCCTACTAACAGTGGGGTCTTTATCATTACTTTCGACCCTACTGCTTTTAGTTAAATCATTTTTTGCAATTGTCATTTGTCAGTTCTCATAATCTGACACTGACTCAAATTGCATTATGATTGTCGACAACAGATGAGTCATCATCCATACTTGTGTGAGCTATGCTAACGTTTTTATAACGATGGTTGGTCAATGTCATCTTTAGAACACTCGTTTTCAACGATGGTTTGATCATCTGAAGCACTCTCCTCCACATCTGACTAACCTGCGGACCTAATATTGAACTGCAGTTCGCACTGCATTCAATAGCATTTAGCTTAAAAAAAACATACAATATTACTCTAAAAGCACGCGAATTCTTCTGCTACATTCATCATTGCATATAAACATTATATTTGTGGCACTTCAAAAACTTACTACTGAGGAAATAGCTCGCCATTAAAGAAACTTACACTATTACCTAACATGGGTCGCCAGAAACCCTATTGATTTTTTACTCTAAAACCTTAATAACTTTTTGAAGGTTAGAAAAATTTTAAACGTTGGAATGTAAAATGGGAGAACACTAGGCACTAAGAGAACACTGGTAGTCATACGCTGCAAAAAATATACAGTCGAAGAGAAACGGAAGAAAAGTCTGCTCGGGTCACTAGAGACCCACATAGGCGTTTAAGGGTTAATGCGACATCATTTGTATTATATATCAAATGATTTCGCAATTTATACTGCTTGAAAATGCAATTGCTAAGTCCAATTGCCTTATCAACTGCAGTCATTTATCTTATTTAATCAAAAAGCAATAGCAAAATAATCAAAAACAAAGTGTTTTTATTATTTTATAAAATAGGGGGAGGCTTTATATGAATGAATATCTGTAAGGGAGGCATGGAAACACAAAGTTTGAAAACTACTGGTCCAAGTGCATGCATCAAAGAAAAATAATGCAACAACAATGCATTAAATGTTTTAGCTGAAATGAACATTAATCACAAAGACATTTAGCACTGTACATGCAATGTTTGGAAGCCCTGTTGCACCAATTATTGCTATACCTTGAAATCTGAGCGTGCAGTTTCAAATTGGAATTCCATTTTGGACAGCTCTGTGTCACTCACAGTTCTTGTTTGGGTCAACACTAGCAGCAAAGTTCACTTTCAATTCAGTGCACTCACAAGGTTACACCATCTACAGGTACTTTTACACCAGCAGTTTATCACGAAAGTCAGTTTCAATAAGCGATAGGTGTAAAATAATTTGCTGAAACACAGAATAAAAATACCAAGTACATAGCTAGATACTAGGCGTACCAGTAGGCACTGGAGCTCAATCACAGAAGGGACCATTTATTCAACTTGGACCAAAGTCCATATCAAGCACATGCTATTAAACTGGAGAAATTTTGAGAGCTAATCCCTGCTAATACAGATCTTTCACACCTCCTGCAAAGTGCAAACCACGCTTACACTATTACCAGTACTTTTTAGACCAGAGGTTCTTGACCTTTTTCTTACAAGTCTAAATACCGGTACCATCCTAGTTGCGTAACAATCAACCCAAACCCAGCCCAAAATTTCGGGGGGGCAAAACGTCATAGACTTTTCCAGTGGCACACCCAGGATTCAGCAAAGAGGGTGCCCCAACCGAGGGTGTGGAGGCGAAGCCCCCAGTTGCCAGAGGCTAATGGGGTCTGGGGACTCTGCCTTTTATGCAAATCTGGTTTTATGCAAAAGAAGATTTTCTGGTAAAGACAAAAATCATCTCAGGTTGGTATAACTCTCACATACAAATAATAATTATATATACATACAAATATTGAAGAAGAAGCTGACACTGTGCCATAGCCTTTCTCTTATGTAAACGATGAGTTTTTCCCTGGAAAGTATGGATGCTTCCAAATCACCTATGCCTATGCTTCAAAATTTGGTTAAAAATGCTTGGCAGAAAACCAGCTATTAGAGAATTCTATCAAAAAACATCTACCGGTATTCGTATCCTCAAGCTCAGTTCAACAATCCTCAGCAATAGATGAGGCAAGATCAACTGCTGAATTGCTATTAAATGATGGCAATTTTTTTAAAGAACTTGTTCTGTCAGTAGCAAGCATGTTACTAAATAACTCAAAATTTCACGATATGATGGAAAAAGTGATCAAAAGTGAAATGAAATTGATATGCGAAAACAACGTCGATGCTATGACAAAATTAACAGAACTGGAAGAAAAAGTGGAGAAACAAGAGCAGTACTCAAGACGAAATTGTCTTTTACTGCATGGTGTTCCAACAAAACCTGATGAAAATACTGATGTGGTAATTAAAGATTTTTTCTGGTAAGAATTCCAGATTGAAGTTTATGATAAAGACATTGACAGAAGCCATAGGCTTCTGACTCATTCAAAACCAGGAAATAACCTTCGACATCCTCCCATCATCATAAAATTCCCAAGTCACAACTTTAAAAATTTCATTTATTTTTCAAAAAAACATCTTAAACAGGGTTAAAGGCTCCAATTTCTACATCACTGAATCGCTCACTTCCACCAGAATGAATTGTGTGAAAAATCTTGAAGAACTTAGGAAGCAGAAGAAAATCATATCTCATTGGACGATAGATGGAAATTTGTACTATCTAAAAGCAGGAACCAACTGATCAGTAAAAGTAAACAATTTCAACCTACTAACTGTTTAATAATTACGCTACAGCTAATTACTTAATCTGGAAACTATTAATGTATACAGCATTTACTATACCAGTATTAAAAGTGTCAACCTGTAGGTATTTGCTTTGCTTGTATTAGACTTTTTAAGTTTTTTTTTATTTTTAGGAATGGTCATCAAATATCCATGTTTAAACTGTGAAAAAGCATGTAAATCTAATCAAAATTGCATTTTATGTGACATATGTAATAAATGGCTACAATTAAGATGCACAAATATATCTCTAAATGACTTCTTATCACTGGGAGCTTCCAATATTCCATATTCTTGTCCTTACTGTATAGACAATATTTTTCCTTTCCAAACACTTTCAAATAATGACCTACAACAAACTTTATCATTGCCAATATCAAATAACTCCTCAACTGCAGGAGCTGAAGAACTTGAAAAAACAACATGCCCTATAACATCTGACATTATACAATCAAAACTTAATTACCCCACCCTGGAAGAATTGCACCACTCCTCCAGATATTATTCGCCTTCGGAGAACTTCCAACATAATGTACAAATAAAAAACAAGTTCTCAATTCTCCATTTAAATATTCGAAGTATAAAGACTAATGTCGAAAAATTAGAGGAATTGTTGGAACACACTAACTTTTACCCAGATGTTATTGCACTTAGTGAAACTAAGTTGAAAGAGAATGAGGTTTGTAATCATTTTATTCATGGATATCATTTTGTATTATACATAAGGGCATTCCGACAAGCTGGGGTGGAGTTGGGCTGTTTGTAAAAAAACATACTAACTTTTCTATTCGCTCAGATTTCAATTTTGATATATCTGAATGTGAAAATCTTTGGATTAAATTAAACTTAAGTGATAGCAAGAAATGTATTGTCGGAGTAATTTATAGACACCCAAAACAAAACATAACAGAGTTTCATTCCAGCATGGAAAATCTTCTGGAAAAATGAAATCAGACTAAGCTTATCTATTACATATGTGGAGATATAAATATTGACTTACTAAAGACTGATAAAGTCCAATCTATTAAAAACTATACGGATATGATATATAGTCTGGGCTCTATACCTTTAATTAAGCATCCAACTCGCATTAGTCAGACCAGTTCTACCCTCATAGATCATATCTACACCAACAATGTTTCTGACAACATAAATAGCTGCATTATTCTGAATGATGTAACTGATCATCTACCCATTGCTATTATAATTGACAAGCAAAAAGAGAAACTGAATTGCAACAAAACTATCAAAGTGCGTGACATGAAGAACTTCATTCTTGAAGACTTTTTGGAAAACTCATCTGAAAATATGTCAGCGCTTCACGATTCATCACCACAACAAGATGTTCAATTCTACATGGAAAAGTTTATTGAAATCATTAAAACTACTCTAAATAAACATGCTCCTTTAAGAAACAAAAGTAGAAGAGAAATAAAAACAAGCAAGAAACCATGGATTACTAAAGGAATACTGCAATCAATACAACAAAAAGATAAGCTATATCGACAAAGCTTAAAAAATAAAGATGGTGAAAGTTAGATGCAATACAAATCGTATCGCAACAAACTGACCCATGTCAAAGAACATGCAAATAAACTTCATTTCCAAAATATCATAAAAGAAAGTAGACACAACACTTCGTTACTATGGAAAGAAATAAATAAAATCATAAAGCAAGAGCCTCGTAATTCAACTTCTTTTCCAGATAAGATGTGCTCAAATCCAGGAAACTATGTAGAAGGCTCATGTGAAATTATCGTAGTAACTTATTCAATGATTTCTTCACGAATATTGGGCAATCTCTTTCAGCAAAAATTCCTTCCACAAACTGTAACTTCTCTAAAATATCTTTAATTCCCAGCGCTCCTAATTCTTTTTTTTTTAAAACCTATTACAGAAGAAAAAGTAAGTAGACATATTAGAAACTTAAATCCATCAAAAAGTTCAGGAACAGAAGGTATACCAATCAGATTTATCTGAATGTCCACATATATTATTACTCCAATATTAACAAACGTTTTTTACAGTTGCATAACAGCTGGCTGTTTTCCTGATATCCTTAAAGTGGCTGAAGTAATTCCTATTTACAAGTCTGGCCCCAAATGTCTCTGCTTTAATTACAGGCCAATTTCAATCTTAAATCCTTTGTCCAAAATGTTTGAAAAATGCATATATGATCAATTGTACCATTATTTTGACAGCCACAAACTGTTTAGCCCTGATCAATACGGTTTCAAAAAAAATAGCTCCACATCAGATGCAGTAGGCCTACTAGATATTTATAATTGCCTGCTTGAAAATTTGGATAATAAACTTACAAAATGTTCAGTATTTTTAGATTTAGCAAAGGCCTTTGATACGATCAATCACACTATTCTCCTTCGTAAGCTGGAAAAATATGGAATTATCTTACAAACAGAAAACCATATACTCTTGTCTCTGGAACTAAATCTCATTCAAAAAAAGTGTTATGTGGGGTTCCCCAAGGCTCGACTCTAGGCCCTCTTCTTTTCATTATATACATAAATGATCTACCACAAGCTACTAAATTTCAAGTGCGATTATTTGCTGATGACACAAACCTGACTTTATCTCATTCCCAACCTCAATCTCTGCAAGCAAATGTGAATGAAGAATTGAGCAAAATAAATTGCTGGATGAACATCAATAAGTTGTCTATTAATTAGGCTACAATAAAATAGAATACATAGTTGCAAACAGAAAAAAAAAAAAAACCTAAGCTTGAATTATTGATTGGAAATAACTAGATTGAACAAAATAACCGCATAAAATACTTGGGATAAAAATTGTTGATAATTTAAACTGGAAACCTCACAGTCCTACTAAACACCGCAAGGAACTACAAGGTACTGAAAACAGTGCAAAGAACCGGTTTCTCTAATTATGGAATAGTATGGCATAGTATGGAATAGCATGGAATAGTATGCCATACTATTCCATAAATAGAGAACATTCTAATTATGGAATAGTATGGCATAGTATGGAATAGGCTAGTATGGTACCGGTATAGTATGGAATAGTAAGTAAGGCACCATGGTATAGTATAGCAGAAATGGGTGATAGGACGTTTGGGGCACAACAGTAAAGGGGCCCATATAAAGAGTCAAATTGAGGGTGAATGGCTCTCAGGGTTAAATGTGCCTCAGGCCTAAGTTAGGGCAAAAGGAGTCAAAGGTCCTCGGGACAGGATGGTTGAAGCAGTAAATGAGTCCTAGGAATAAGATGTTAATTTAGAGCACTGGGGCATATCCTAAGCATAACTGGGGCTCTAGGACCAATGGGCCTCAGGGCATTTGGGGCAATAGGGGATATGGGTCTCAGCATGTTTTGATCCCTGGCATAGCCGTAGGAGACAGGGGTGCATACTATTCCATACTATGCCATACTATTCCATACTATGCCATACTATTCCATACTGTTCCATACTATACCATACTATGCCATACTATTCCATAAATAGAGACACCTGCAAAATATGGACTGTAATTATCTATCAATACCGATATGTTGGTAGAATTAAACCGCACAAAACAAGCAAATTATATCAAAACCAAATTATGGCAAATTTTGAACAAATATCACAAGAATGCGGTAATTTTTCACTCCGAATCCTGCTCCTGCTCCTGCAACAATTGAAAACTTATGACTCCGGATCCTGCTCCGGCTGAAACATTGACACTAGAGATGTCGCGGACACACAAATTATGTCCGCAAGCTGCGCTGCTCCAGTGTTTTTTGTCAGCAAGCTGCGCTGCAACCGCAATTTGTTGAACAATTTTAGTACCGCACCGCGCTGCACACCGCAGTTTTTTAGGATGTTGTTAAGATCTTATGAAAATATTTAAGATCTTATGAAAGTCTTTGAAAATGGAAATATACTTTGCGTGGCACGCCTCCACTACGCGGCACGCTGCAACTACGCTGCAAAAAAACGATAAAAGCGGCAACGCAAGCTGCGCTGCGCGGTTGACATCTCTAATTGACACTCCTGCCGGAGTCGACTGGATTCAGATTCAGGGTTTTTGAAACGTGTTTGTTTCAGTGACGAGTCAACGTTTCACGTTTCTGGACTAATAAACCATAGACTCTCCATACATAGACTGGAAACTCGCAAGGATACCTTTTTTCGTCACGCCTCGTTGATTCTGGGTCCATATCGCATGCGATAATTGTCTGTAGTCAGTCGTCAGTGGGCAAAACGATAGAAGTTAAAACATGCAGTGAGACTAAAGCTGTAGCCTAAAGATTTAGGTGTGAATACATGTTTGAAATGCTAGTATGAAGCCTTAATGTAACTATAGGACAGTAATATAGTAGGCTATATGCATTAAGACCATAAAATAGTTGGTAGCCTAGGTATCGGAGTTTTCCAATTATTATACTCCACCAGTTGATATACCATGGTATAATTTTCAGTTATTATACCATGGTATATTAACCAGGATCAAACTTTTGTAGTGACCAACACCTTGTCAAATATAGCAGCAGTAGCTTTGCCAAATGCATATCGACTGAAATCTTGGGAAAAGCTAGGCAAGCACTTTCTCTTTGCATCAATTGTGTACCGGTATCGTATTTCTTCCAGTAAAGTTCAATATCCTTAAAAATCCTTGTCAGAACCATAGGGCAGGTACCGGTAGTCGACTGCCATGTCCAGTTATAAATTATGGTACCGGGATATTAACCTGGATCAAACTTTTTCTCAATTTCGTGATTTTCCGATTATTGTACCTGGTATAATAAGTGGAAAACTCCGGTATTTGAATTGCCTAGGCCTACTGCAAGTGACGACAAGAAGCTAGTCAGGCTGCCAGTAACATTTAATAGGCTATTTCAACAGTCACTTTTTATAGTAATTTTATAGTAATGACTCCATGCAATTGTGCTGTTCCGGGATGTTTCACCAGTTACAAAAAAGGAGAAAAGGTTTATTTGAAGCAAATTAAGAGTTTAACATTTTTGAAAAAAGACTCACCAGAATATAAGCATCAAGAATTACTTAAACAGTTTATATTGCGATATCGAAACGGGAAAAGTAAAGAAGACGCGATGTTAGCACAAATCCATCATGGACAGTGTGGTATATGTGATAAACATTTCACAACTGCAGACTTTGATATACGTAAGTTTTAGTCATCTTTAAATTAAGTATACATATATATAATATAAAGTGTACTATATACAGTACATTTTTCATAGAAGTAGCAGCTTCCTTCCTATTGGCAGGCATCCATTCCATTAAAAAGTCCATTTCCTCTGCTGCAGTTTTTCAGAG
Organism: Trididemnum miniatum; assembly: GCA_964006365.1. Classification (NCBI taxonomy): domain Eukaryota; kingdom Metazoa; phylum Chordata; class Ascidiacea; order Aplousobranchia; family Didemnidae; genus Trididemnum; species Trididemnum miniatum. Next base: position 12,001,338 of record OZ023240.1, on the reverse strand, counting down.
CTTGAAGCTTGCTTAACTATGGTTTAAAGTTGGTTAAGAAGTGGCATTCAAGCATGGTAATATTGTTATGGTCAGAGATGAAATAAAGCTACAAGAAATAGCATAAACATTTCCGACACATACCAAATACAACACTAATTTCGTTTGTTGCTTTATGACAGGGATGGGCAACTGGCAGGCTGAAAAAGCTACTTAGAGAAATGGCAATTGGCAATATAATTTGGCTCACTGAAAAGCACAACTAAAGTTTTTTACCCACATCCTACATTGCAATCAAGCTGCCCTTCTCTGCTTTACACCAATTTGCTGACTCTGCAGTTTGCATGCTCAGATCTTAATGAATTGTCTAATACGTTTACTTTTTTTAACAGTTGCAAATGGGAAGAGGATTCTTAAAGCTGGAGCAATTCCAACTCTTAACCTACCGTCAAAATCAATTGAAAAAAAAAACTACTCCTCAAAGACGACAGTTTGTTAAATATCCTTTACCCTCACCAGTTGTTCATCGAAACTTCGACAGTCTTTGCACTGTAGTAAAAAATCGTCTTATTGGGAAAATCAACAGCTGCTGGAACTTTTCTCTGTTTGAAGACAAGGTATAAACTATCGCAATATTTTTATATATTGTTGTAGTTTTAGCCTAATTTATGCTAATTGCTGCAGCATCTCCTGATGTGTGCTGTAAAAAAATATTAGAGTTTTTGTATAATCTAAAATTTCTTGTTAGAGGGCGAGATAGACATAATTTGTTTAGTGTTATGTTCTTTTTCACATTGAACAGTTGTAAAAAATACAATGCTGAGAAGTTAGCGAACCCATCTCAAATGAAAATTGACATTGTTGCCCATATATATTTCAGATTATTGCTCGGTACAACGCCGATGTTTCCTCTGAGTTTGAGCTAGTAATTTTTTCGAATTTCGACCTCAAACTATATCATCATGGATTATTGTGTTCAGTTCCAAGTCTCAAAGATATGGACATACAGAAAACTCCGGTGTCTGACTTGCTTCACAAGATCTCACAACTACACGTGTGTGCAGGTACTGGTAATGCAGCCATTTTTCATTTTGACAACATAGAATAGTCGGTGTGTCTACACTGTGTGGACAATTTGTTTTTATTCTTTGGTTTTTGTTGATGTAGAAATGCATTGCAGAATTCCTTTTACTTTAGGCTTTAAATTTGAAACGAAAAATGCATCTGCTCATGTGATTTCCTTTCGAAGCAATGATACTGCTACTTTGCTACACAAGCAGATATATCGATCCCCTGCATGTCCAGTTGTTGTGGAAAGCTCCAACATAGAGACATGCACTCACTGTAAGGCTTTGATCAACAAAAAAAAATTTGCAACGCAGCAAAGAAAGTTACGCCAAAAAAACCCAGAATCTATCTTTGATCAAGTATTCCACAAATACTTGTAAAAGCAGGCTATTGCTTACTGTCAAAGAACAAAACCAAGAGTAAGTAATTTAGTGTAATACAAGGGCATATATAATAATATACCGGTATATGGAATAACACTGGTCTTAAATTTTGATTTGCTTGGTGCCTTATAGTGTTTGCCTTTGACTGCGCGTATTTTTATTTAATATACTATTTTCTAGAATTGCTGAAATGAAATCCAAATTATCGCAAACTGCAGATTTAGTAAACTTAGACTCGGAAACTGCAAAAGATGTTCATAAATTAATGGAAAACAATTCGGACTCGTTTTACCAAAAATTTTACTCGGAACAACTAAAAATGCAAAAACAGCACAAAAATGGCTGGCGTTTTCATTCTGATATTATAAGGTGGGTGACATTTTTTATTTATAATTCGTAAAATAGTTCGAGCTGTTAAGTTTCCCAACATGGTGATTTTTTACTACAGTGTAAAGTCTGCTGGAATTTCCATTCAAATGATTGGTGAGAGTAAGGAATATGTAACAATTTCTTGTCTTTGAGGCGTAGTTATTTTATTGATATTGATGGTAGGTGAAGAGTTAGAATTGCTTCAACTTTAAGTATCCTCTTCCCATTGCAACTAGTAAAAGCAGTGCATATGAGACAATTCATCTGAGAATGCACAACAAAATGTGTCATTATGCATTTTTATATTATTTCAGATTTGCTTTAAACTTGGCAATGAAAAGTCCAAGCTGCTATGATGACTTACAGAAGGTTTTATTTTTACCTTCACGACGTACTTTGAGAGATTATCGGTAAGATGCAATTTGATTGGTTTGTTTTATATTGGCATTGTATTGGTTTCTTGGTCATACGAATCTGCATTGTGCAGTACAGTCGCACGAGTCATTACTATTATTTGTTGTGTGCTTCTTTAGTTGTTAATATCTGTTGTTTGTAAGCATATCATCACTATATCGCAATCTCGTGTCGGTTAGATATAGATCGCCAGTCAGATTAATTGCTTTGAAATATGGAGCCATATGTTTTGTAGTTTATAAGTATTACGAGGCCGTTGAAATTTTATAAGTTGTAACCAATCTTTAAGTTTTCATGACTTCCATTTCATTAAGTGTGATTTTTAGAAAGCTAAGAAGGGTATATTTTTAGTAATGCGGAGACGCCCGGTGTTGGTTGGACATCACAAACCACGGAGTTTGTTCGAAATTATGTCCAAGGTAGCGGGGAGAAAGAAAAATGTGTTTTTTTGACTGTTGATGAGATGTCCTGTAGGTAAACTTTGTTATACTGGTACCGTATTGTTTGTTTGTTTTAAATTACTAACTGTAATGTTATTTTTAATAGTTAAACAAGACTTGGTGTATAATGCCACCACTGGTGCCCTTGTTGGGTTCACCGACCTTAGCCATCGGCATAATCCTAAAGCCGAAACACTTGCGACTCATGCTCTCACTGTGTATGCCAAGTCTTTTCCTGGAAGGCCCGGTCTAAAGCACTCTCTCGCGTATTTTGCGTCAACTGCAATGACTGGACCCCAGTTGGCGTCTATTATGTGGGAATGTGTTGCATTGTTGGAACACCACGGTTTACAGGTATAACTGCACTTATAGTTAATATACCGCTATGTAATTAGAATAAACCGTCATGGTCATGTAAGACTTTCCTTTTCGTAAGATTGATTTCACCACTGATCAGTTCTAGTTGTTGTGACAATGATCAGTTCTAGTTGTTGTGCCTTTCACAAAAGTTTAGATTGCTTCCATGTTTTCATTGTGTATTACTAGGTATTTGCAATTGTTGCTGATAGTCTCGCTGCAAATAGAAGCATGTTTAAGTGCATGAGTGCAGATGATGATCTTCCGTATCAGACGACAAACCTGTTTGCTTCGAATGAAGAGCGAAAAATATTTCTTATTCCTGACCCACCCCACCTTTTGAAAACAACTCGGAACTGCATATTTGCGAGCCGCGGAAAAAAGGACAAACCATCTCGGCTCATCCATTGTAACGGAAAGTTTATCTTGTGGGAGCAATTTTTATCGGTGGAGTCGAAAAATGTAAGAGTGTTTCTGCATTTCAACACTGAAATCAGATTTTTCTTTTTTATTGGAAACGTTTGTAATCAATTTCTTCATGTTTATCCTCCTGTCGTAAGAAAGCGATGGAGGCGCTATGCATAAGACGAAGCCACACTTACCTAGAAGTTGCCGTTTTTTCCAAGTTTTCCGGTTGAAAAATGCTTCTTGCTTCAATTTTTGCGGTTGAGAAACCACCAAGCAGAGATAACCATCGTGGAGCATTCTACCCAAGAACACGGCAACGTAGCTTGGGTGAGAGTTGAACACACAACCTTGCAATCATGATCGTCGTAAAAACGACACCCCGATCCACTGCGCCATGCTGTTGACAAAGGCTTGTGGATCTTCATAGCTGTTCTAAACTGTAGCCTACTTTAATATCTTGCATGTATTTTTGCTGGCGTTTTGGTGTTAAAGTCAATCATTTGCTTTGCAGTGGGGTGAGCTGGCTTGCAACCGTTTGACTGCGAGACACGTGCGCTTGACCAGTTACTTCAAAATGAGTGTGAAGTTGGCGGCGCAAACTCTTTCTGCTTCTGTAGCTCGCGCAATGAGAGATAAGGATCGTTTTTCTCGATACGAGCTTGAGCGGATGGAAAAACAGCTAAATTTTTTTGAGATGATGGACACTTGGTTCGATTGCATGAACACTCGTCCTGGATGCGGTAAAGCCAATGTCAGAATATATAAGTTAGTACAAGTAACATAAGAGTTTCATGCGCTTTTGATAACTCTTCAGCTGCATTTACTAACCGCGCGGCAGACGACAAGCGGCAGGTGATAGAAAAATAACGAACATTGATCGGCCCTGCGTAAGGGCCAATCAACGGCGAACGCCCGTTATTTTTTTTTATCTCCTGTCGCTTGTTGCGCAGTCAATAAACGCATCTTAGGTTTTCATACGCCTCATTTTCACGTGAGAATTTACGCCCTAAAGTATATCTATAATCTTTGCCAAAAATTACTCACTATATGTGTAAGCTAGAATCGCCACGTTTAATTACAGCTTGGAATGACTATTGTTTAATGTTCATCATATATGTTTGTTGTAGTGATGTGAACGACCATCGCCTCCATTGGCTTGAAAATGTTTTCGTTCCACATCTGGAACAATGGAGGAAGAAGAACAGTGAAAAGTTTGGAGCAAGTGCGCTTGAGAAGTCCTTTCTGTCCAAACAAACTTCAAGGATTGTGCAATGCTACAAAAGGGATGGTATCTCTTGTACGTTGCCTGATCAAGCTCAACTTCTCTTGCGTTGCCACTAGAAGAATTTCGCAAGATTCTTTGGAATCATACTTCGGCTATCAAAGAGCGTTTGGGAGAAGACATGAAAATCCTAGCATCCATCAATTTTGCTACCGCAACAACGCCATTGTGCTTAAGCGCCAACTCCATTATACTGTGTCGAGCGCACGCCCACTCAAAAAACGACGGGTTATGCGTTCATAGCTCGATCTCTACGTAATTTAAATCATTTGTAAAAGAAATGATATTTAATAGATATTCACATAACGGTAGCAGAAGATTTGTCATAGCAAAACCGCAATGCAACAGTTAAAGAGGCTACAAATTCTAGCTTTGCATTGTAGCTTATAAAATTTTAAAAAATCGTACTTTTTGAATCCCGAAAACGTTTTAGTTAAAAGTATTTCAGCTTTTTCGAGCCCGTGGAAGAGATTTCGTCTAATTCCACAAACCACCACCATGAATTTTCTTTAGTGGTTTGCTTTAAAGTCCATTGTTGCGACACTAATGCTCCGATAGCTGATTCAACAGCGTCTGCTTTTGGAGCTGTAGACCCGGGGTTCGATTCCGGGTCTGATCAAGCCAATGACTTTAAAATTGGTATTTACAGCTTCCCTGCTTGACGTTCAGCATTATAGGGTTAGCGTGGAGAACAAACCGGCAAGATTTCTTTTTGTGTCGTTGAGAAAGGCACTTAACGGGATTCTCCCATCTTTAAGTGGTAGACAGGTGGCTGGTAACTCCTAAGCGAGCTCGTATGGCACCTCCGTCGCTTTCTCGCAAAGGAGGATAAATATATGACGAAATAAATAATGAGAAGTTTATTCGTCTACGGTTACGCTGACACTCGGTCAGTTCTTTGATCTTAGATGTGGTATGTTAAATAAAATAATTAACTCGTCGACATGCTTTAAAATTACGCATTTTGTTCCGATGATGACGTCAATATAGAGAAAAATATGTTTTTTTCAATGGTCAATATCGTCAAACCACGCGGCGAAAAAACATCGAATTAAGACCAAAATTTTACTCTCACGAACTTTTGCATTTTAAGTAAAAAATACTGTAATTTAAGACTTCGTAGCCCCTTTAAGAACAAATGCAATAAATTAAATTGAGAACCAAACAAGAAATTAATAACAAATCAACTGCTTTTTTTAGAGACTTTCGAAGTGGCAAAGCATTCTTCTCAGTTAACTTTTCGTTTATAATTTTAGCTGCAAACCGGTGTCCTCTAATCTTCAAAAACATCCCAGTGATAGCTTCCATACAATGCATTACATCACGACTTAGAGTGGATTCTCCAGCGAGTTCTTTAATTAACTTGATCACGTCGGGCTCGCAGCAACATCCCTTCAATTTAGATAGTTGTATATTTCTCGTAGTTTCGGGTGTGCAATTTCTGAATTTTTTTTCGAGAAATATCAGTATATTTTGTAGTGGTTCTGCAATATCATATAGCGCTGACTGAGTGTTTGTTACTGCGCAATGCTGGAGAAATGCCTTTGCTTCCGGAGACAGTGCTTTACGTGATACCTTTCTGACAATAAATCCTCCTATGTGTTTGATAATTTTGATATCATCTTGACTTATTTCGGCTTTTTCCACTTCGTCGTTTGTGGTTTTTTTTTCTTTGCAAATCATCGGAATAGCGTCAAAGCATTTGAGAATTTCGGTTATTTTCAGATTACACTCTTGAGCTAAACGCTTGCCTTCCTTCACGAAGGTCTTCCTTAATTTGGCATGATCCCCATTGGAACAATACTCTACAAAACAAAAAGTCTTTATGGTATTTTAAAAGTTTTGTTACATTAAACTTGGCATGCTGCGTAGCAATGCCATGGCGACGAGAGGTAGTTTTAACTGCATATACATGGACCACAAAAAGCCACAAAAGAAAGCAATGTGAAGCATATAGGCTACGGTATAGACTTACCTCCATAAATGTTGGTCATAAGATCGGTTCCCCTAGGTGTCGCAGGTGAAGAAACTTCTGTCAATCCACTCTTGATTGTTAGCTGACATCCCCTTTCAATAACAAGATTTCCAGGCAATAAGCTAACGGGAATCTAAAATTAAAAAACGATAAATTTAGATTTCATGACCCAACAACGTACGGTAACTATGGACTACACAGAAGGCCTACATTATAAACTTGAGAAAAATCGACTAGGCTATAATGGTGGTACCGGTAGGTAGTTAGTGGTTAGTGCTACCTATGGTGCTACCATCGCTACTTCAAGGAGTCATAATAGCCTATTTTCAACATAGCCGCACCTATGGTGTAATTGGATGATGCAAGCCAACGTGTGAACTTCCATGCTAGTAGCCTACTAGCCGTACTCTACTCTTCCAGCATGTCATAGCGTTAATAGGCTTCCCTTTCTTGCGCTGTCTAAATCTTAGGCTACTTGAATTTTTTCAACGGTGCGAAAATACCAGACACTAAACTAAAACTAATCCTACACTTCAATAATAATGATTAACGCTCAAAAATACTCGTAGAATACCAAATTATGCTAACTCCATAGTAACTAATTTGACTAGAAGTCTCTTGCCTCGATTTCAAATTCCCAATCCGAGTTTGAGATTAGCTCTTCAAGATTAATATCTTCCATTACTGTAGGTAGGCTAATCAGATGGTTAGCTTCAAAATACTGGGATAATCTCAAACTGCCTGTCCAATAAATTCTTATTCTATTAATTTTGAAATAAAACTGCTTCTAAAAATGATATACACTGTCATTATATTTGATATTACTAGCATTAAGTTTTGTTGTTAACGCTAAAAAGCACAATTATGCATTAGTTGCATGAGGCAATTGAGTCACCTGACCCAGAACCACTCGACCGTGAGCAAAAAAAGACTCCGTCTGGGAGCATTCTTTTTCTTTTTTGTTGAGAGCGCCTTTTTCTCTCGCGAGTTGTTTCCAGTCTATGAATGAAGAGTCTATAAATAAACAGACATAACTCAAGAATATGGGGCTCGCAGAATCCGCATGAAATCTTCGAGCTTGAACGAGACCTCCCTAAACAAAATGTGTGGTGTGGAATCATGTATGATAAAATTATTGGTCCGTTTTTCTTCGCTGAGAAATCAATTACAGGTACAGCTCAAACTTACCTCGACCTTTGACAGAATATGTGTCACCACAGCTTGAACAGTATCAACCACTAGTTATTTTCCAGCAGGACAGTGCACCCCCTCATTGGGGTCTTGCAGTTCGTCAATTTTTGAATGACATTTCCAGAAAGACGAATTGGACGTGATGGTTTCATTCCATGGCCCCCACGTTCTCAGTGATATCACACCATTGGATTTTTTTGTGTGGGGTTATGTAAAGAATATCGTTTACCAAACCAAAGTCTGAGACGTTAGTGATTTGCTGCAACGAATAATTGAAGCACTTGATACAGTTACTGTGGATATGTTAGCAAGAACATGGCTAGAAATTGAATAGCGATCGGATATCTTACATGCAACTGATGGTGCACAGATAGAAGTATACTCAAGCATCTACGCAAACTTGAAACATTTCCCTTTACTATAAAACAAACCGATTGAAAATATCTTAAAAAGTAAGACTGTGGCGAATTTTTGAAATTGTAGCAGTAATCTATGGACACCCTGTGCAATGACATGTGCGATACTCTGTCATGTTAGTCGTGCGATTTGACGCTGATTGCCTTGTTCTATTTTAAAAACAAACTTTTTTTGTTTTTGTCAACTGCAAAGACAAAAAAACAAAAAAAAACAAGCGAAAAAAAAACGTTTTTTTTACATCTCTAGTCACTGCACGCAGCAGTGCCAGTGTAGCGTTGTTTTCTGATTGATGTAATGTATTAATTGGTGTATCAGACCTTCCGTAAAAAAATGTTACACGATTTCAAGCGAAAATGATTTATGTAGCTCAAAAAAGAAGTGAATCGCTAACATTCGAATATCGTTTTACCAGTTTCGCCAGAGAGCATATTTTGACTTCCTTACAATAATTGTGCCTTAACTGCCTTCGGTATTTTTAGTACAAAACATCTCTTAAACTTGAGGCCATCTTTTGTTATTATACAACTTATTGTCAAATGTGACGTCATTCTCAATCTCAACCCCTCTTGTTGCAAAATTCTGGTTACTGGAACCAGAGATCGTGTTCTTAAGACATAGAATTTAATAAAAATGAGCATTCTTCACGAACCAGTTATACGCAGGGATTCTATAGGCCTACCGTTCTTATTTCGAAGATTTGTCCTTATTTTGAGAGTCTACACTCTACATCTTGAAAAATATTATTGTCCTCCATTTCGGCTTGCGTCCTTATTCTGTCTTATTCGGGCTTCATGTTAAACCAAGCTTTGTGTTATTTGTCTTGCCTTGGCAAACGGTACAGTTGGAAGTTGGTTAGCAATTTTATTACAAACAATACAGCCAGGGTACAGCTACAAATACTTGGGAGGACGTTTCGGCTCACATCTGTCAATGCCAAAAAGCTTACGGTATGCTGGGTCTTCAGCCATGATGCAAAAAAGTTTTTTTTTGCGTATTTTGCTTTTTGCAATCATTGCTATTCCACCGAAGCCTATTTGTTATGCTTAAATATAACTGAGTATGTGCGATTCTAATTAAATTAACTCTTCAAACTTTTTACAAAATCTGTGGATTGTCATTTCTTACTTCAGATTTTAGTGAACGAGGGGATTTTGTACTTTAATCAGCTGACTGTCCGCTAATGGTTTTCACGAATATCTAAGTCCTCTACTTGACGGAAAGCTGAAAAGACAATTGATTTTGTGTTGGACTTAATGATTTCTTCATCTTTATCCTCCTGTCACGAGAAAGCGACGGAGGCGCTATGCATAGGACGAATCCAGACTCGCTTAGGAATTGCCTTTGTTTCCGAGCTTTCCGCTTAAATTTTGCTTCTGACTTCTTCAATTTGCTGCTTGACAGATTCCACCAAGCAGAGATAATTGTCGTGAAGCGTCTATCCAATGACGCAACAACGAGGCTTGGGTGGGAGTTTAACCATTAACCGTGCGATCATGGCCGTCGTAAAAACGACGCTCCGAACCACTCGGCCACGTTGCCGATTTATGTGTAGGCCTACACCTTTTTGAAGGTCCCATTATCATGATTTTACAGCAGTGCTCCGCAACCGGTGTGCCGCGAGGCGATCCTAGGTGTGCCGCGGAATAATTATATTTTGAACCACTAAACTGAAAAAAAATGAAAAGAGTGTATACGGGTTCCCGATTTATTTCAGAATTGCACCGATCTATCTCAAAAGATCTTTTTCAAGTTTCGCTTAATAGCGTAAGGATTAGCATCACTTTAATTAATCTCCACATTTTTCTCGTATTGCATGACTACCAAGAGACCCGCACGTTGTACAACAGATTATTGTTGTTAGCAACCGAACCTTTTTCTTAAATGTATCTAGATTTCCCCGCATTCTTGATGATGAGGAGCGTTTTACTGTCAATCACGAATTGTTCACTTAGTCTTGGAAGTATAAACATAAAAAATTCCAGCTTTCACTCGACGCGTCGATCCCGTTGTGCTAACCTTTGACTAACCTTAGGAAACCGCTTTTGGTTGATTTTTCTTCTCACGCAAGCTGGAAGCTGATATTACAACTAACTTCGCTTAATTTTGAAGTGCGAGCAACCTTGAACAACGTTAAGGCGGCTGCACACTGAGCTCGTTGCGATACGCCACGACCAATGCGATCACGTTTGCGTCAAGTCCTGCGACTGCCAACGCCCAGTTGCCCACTGCTGCAATTTTCTTACGGATTTGATGTAACAAAGCATTTGGCTTTGTTACATCAAAAGTATGACCATTATTTTTTTGCAAATAACTCGTAACAATATGATTGGATGCGAAATCCTTTTTCTGTTGAAGCTGAAATTTCAACGCAAAAATTATCATTGCCTATTAAAGAAAACTTTCTTGAACTGCGAAATGACAGAACAATGCGATTGAAATTCCGTGATATTACTCTCGATGAATTTTGGATAGCTGTTGGAAAAGAATATAGGCAAATTTCGGAAAAAGCTCTCGAAATTCTTCTGCAGTTCTGCACCACATATTTGTGTGAACAAAGTTTTTCGACGTTGGTGTTGATCAAGAATGACAAACGATCATGCTTGAAAGAAATTGATCGGGAACTTCGAGTTGCCATTTCAAATGTAGAACCCAACATGCAGCGATTGAGCTCGTTACGACAACCCCAAGCATCCCATTGAACTGCTGATCCCATTGAACTGTAGTTACAGTGATTTGATGCGTAAATTTTCTGCGCTTTTTTGCTGAGGTGTGCCGCAAAAATTTGGACATGGTTTTAGTGTGCCGTGAGTAAGAAAAGGTTGCGGAGCACTGTTTTACATTGGCTATACTGGTTAATGCAGACTCAAATTTTCAGTTATATAATTTATTGTGTATACTGTAATTGGCACCGTACCTTTAACCAAGGTTGGCAGTACGGTACGTTGCGTTCAAAATTTACGTACCCGTACTTCAAAATTTTAACCGTACCGTACTAACGTAACGTACTTCGAATAAATTTAACAAGCGTACCGTACCGCGTACCGTACCAATGAATGGTACGCTTAAAACGTACCGTACCTAAAAATTACGTACCGTACCTTGAAACGTACCGTACCTAAAAATTGCGTACCGTACCTACCTACCGCCATTCTTGGATGCACGCCAAATTAGCTAAGTGCTATTGCAATGCCTATAAATAGGTAAAAGTTTGCTATATGCGACCTGATCGGAAATTGAACCCTATACAAGTTTTTCAGCTACAATAAAAATACTTGTGTGGTGCCCTCGAAACTACCAAGGTCTGGAAAAGCAATGTCCCAGTCAGGAGCGGATCCAGGGGGGGGAGGTGTGGGGGATGCACCCCCCCTCACACCTGCTAACAATGCTTTGGATAAATAAAATTTTTCCATAATTTCGAACCTCTTCATTGCAATAAGCCTTAGTCGCCTTAAGCACCCATAATCAAAACTGTGCGTAGCATACAAAATGCATTGTATTTGGTGAAGCACTCAAAGGTAGGGGCCAAAAATATGAACAACCTTTGCCTGAAAATTGTACAAAAAGCGCTGAAATGGCTATTGCACTATGCAAATTTTTGAAAATTTTCCGGGGGAGCATGTCTCCGGTCCCCCAAGAGTTGTTTTTGTTACATAAGTTGCTTAAAATTAACTCTGCCGGAAAAAAACTACGCTTGAAAAAGTGACGAAATTTGGTGCCCTTCCCTGAAAAAGATTTTGAATACGCTCCTGATACAAAACATTTTCAGAGGGCTTATGTACGGCCGTTTTCGAATCTAAACGTCTTAGTATTTAGTTAACATTCAACTTAATATAAAATTACACCCCCCTATAAAAAAATTTTTGGATCCGCCGTTGATCCCAGTCACACTGATCGATACAATTCATGTGGGCGATCGGAACAGCAGCTAGCTCCTACGTTTTGTAAAAGCTGAGTAAACATTAGCCGAATTTTTCTTTTTTTTAATTGCTTTCCAAATACTGTAGGTTACGACAGAAAATAATGCTGCTCGGTGACAGTAGAACGTTATGAAGAAGTCCAAACTTGTTCACTGAAATGCGCATTGCGTAAAATTTCTCTTATAAGCCTATTGGTAGTCTGCACTTTGCACCCTACCGAGCCCTGATTCAAGGAAGCCAGGACTACTAAAGGGACGTCAGAAGACCAAAAGAGACTTCTCCAATGACTTACCGGTAGCATCTTTTGTTGTGCTCATGAATCCTCTCTCAATTGAAATTCACGGTGGATGCATACCATGTATAATTGCGATCTGTTATTGTGAATTCGTAATGTCGCATATTAATATTCTAAATGAAAAATAGTCCGTTTGTGCTAGGCCCCAGAGGAGTTCTCTGTTCACTCACTGCTGGCCATAGCTATTTATATACAACTTAAAAGTTTTGCAAGAGCATCAACCTTTTTTTGTCACAACCTTTTTTTTATAATTACCAATTAGTTTTCAGGGACAATCTAATTGTAACATTTAAAAATTGTATAATTGCATGCTTACGTGTTTTAATTCCTGCTTTGTGCTTCCAAAACCTCGTCGGTTACTTTTATTTTTTTTTTTTGCAAGTCCGTAGTTTCAAGATTACCGCCAGGACTGAATGTGTACTACACATTATTATCAATTCTGTACCGCCGTGAATATCATTAATCATTCAGTGTTTTTGTCCCATCGGTCCTTGATCTTCTGTACTTCAGGTGGCAGCGACCTAAATGAACTTTGCTCCCTTCGCCTTCTCCTATGTGCATATTTCCGAAGCTACAGAGTGTAATGTTACCGTTTACTTATGTTTGTTTTTGGAAATGTTGTACGTCAATAAAAGCTTTGTTCTTCTTGTTCACAGAATTTCACAGTACCAAGTTACGTACTGTACCACATGGTACGGTACGTAAGGTACGTTTAGTACGCATATTTATAACACGTACCAACGTACCGTACCCGTACCTTAGCAATAATTACGTACCGTACAAGCGTACCGTACTATTTGCCGAAAAATGGAGCGTACCGTACCGTACTTGCGTACCGTATCGTACTGCCATCCTTGCCTTTAACCTTAGAGTATTGACCTTTTTCCACCCTCTAGTGGCGACGTTGCGCTGTTGCTAACCTCTGGCAAGCTATTCGAGTAATTGCATTGTCAGCATACTAGATTGGTAGAGGTTCGCGGTCGCAAGGCTTACTGCGAGTCCATAGTAAATAGGTTGGGACGGTTGAAATCGTTCGGCAGGTTATATTTTATTATAGAAATGTGGCTGATTTATAATAATTTATTCAATGGGTCAAATTAACAGTTATATACGGTAGGTTAACAAATCAGTAGCATAACGATTTTAATGGCCATAGGCTAGGGCTAGGCTATTGGCTTTGGCTTGTAGCATTAATGGTATCAGATATTAGTAAAGTCTGTGGTGTGGTGGACCTATATATTTGATTGGTGTAACAGTTTAGCAATAACAGCAATAGGCTAAATGTTATGTAGCTAGGCCTAAAATAATGGAACACCTTGTTTAGTTGACATAAACTTAGCCGTTACTGGCTACCATGACTCTGTAACCTAACTAAACGAGGTGTTTCATGATTGCTAGGTCAGGTTATGTATACTGTCGGCCGTTGCGCGACCGAAAAATTTGACTATCGCCTGGTACTTCCGAACCCCTGACTCTGGATGGTTGTGCAACGCGATGATGGCAGATTGTATACGAATCCGGCTAGGTCTTCCTAGTGATCTAATGAACTGATGAACGTATGCTATCAGGTGCTCAGGACTATTGTATCTAGTACCAGTAGGCTATTAATTTATGTGCAATAATGCCAACGTGTGCCTGGGGATTATGCAACAATGATTCTCGTTATGGGCCAAAGAGTAAGAAGCCCAGACCAGATATGGAAGGTGTTAAATTTTTTCCATTTCCAAAGCCTAAAACGCAAATGGATCGTTGTAAAGCATGGATAAAGGCATGTTGTAGAAAAGGTTTTGTTCCTGCTTCCATCACCCGGAATACGTATGTATGCTCTAAACATTTTCATGATGGAAAACCCACCCCAGCTTTTCCTGATCCTAATCCTGCATCAACATGTAATGTTGAAAGCCAGGTTAGGCCTAAAGCGAAACGAAAAGCTCCTACAGCAAGGTCCATTGATTTACCAACAAAAAAAAGAAAAATACCAGAACTTGATATCGGTACCAATACAGATAGTTGTATGGAAGCCAGTGGATCAGCAAGTGGTTTCGCTGAACCAGTAAGTGACAAGTTCTTAAAGAACAAGTGTGTATTTATATCTTGTATCAGTACCAGTAGGCTCCTTAAGAAGTTCTATTAGTGCAAAATATGAGTTTTTGGCTTGTCTGCCGCATTTGACACTGTTAGTCATCAAATATTAATTAATAAGCTAAAGCTTCAGTATAGTCTTTTACAACTGTCCAGTACGCTATCTTTTAGTTTTATAACATGCCTTCTCATTTGCAAAAAAGCTTAAGTATTATATGCCACTCCGCGTTTCATTTTTAATCTTAGGTATAGATCTCATAAACGATGCCATATCTAAAAGAGTTGCATTTTTTCCTGTTTATTATCGTATTTGTTTTAAAATTGCCTTGTTGACTTTTAAGTGTTTACATGAATTTGCTTCACTGTATCTTCAAAGTTTGTTGCTAAGAAACCTTCAAGTAGGTATAATTTTTGTGACAATGATAATAGGATGTTGCTTCAACAAGACTGTGTGCACAATTAATACCGGTACATGTAAAGCTAAATCTAAATGATTTATTTTTAATCTGTCAAAACTTGGAATGCCTTGCCAAAATCTGTTAGAGTTTGTGATAAAGTGAAGGTCTTCAAAAGTAAACTGAAGTGCCATTATTTCAATGTTGTTTTTCATGATCTATATATAGGCCTATACGTGATTTGTAGCTGTATTATATGCTCTTATTGCTTTGGTCTTTTTTGTTGTTGTTCTTGTTTAGATAGAATGGTTTTGTGCCAAGTGCCCCTCAGTCAGGTGGCTGACCCAGTCTGTCATCTCAAGGGGTTTACTAATGCTTAGCCTACTCTTATTAAGCTTCCTAAGCTTTAGCCATAACCGTAGTAGTTGCGACTTAATATGAAATATATTTCTTTGACATGATACTGTAGATAGATAGATATATTTTATTCACCAACAAGGCAGTGCTCAACGAAAACAATAATAACTCTCAACTCTGTATATACACTAATAAATGAATATATTGCTTTGGAGATCAGAAAGCATTGAATAACCGTGATGCTCTGCCAGTTCTTTAATCTTAGGCTTAGCATGCTACTTAGAACTGACTTAACTCCATCAGAATGTTAACATTAGTGATGTACCGATTAATCGGAATCAGCATAGGGAATCGGTAGAATCGGTGTTTTTTGGAGTATCGGGATCGGTATTGGAGCGGCCCAAAATCCCAAAAATTACTGATCCGTTACCAATTCTTTTAAACGCCAGTTCACTATGTCTTTTTGGGAATTTTTTGTGTTTTCTTGTTGTAAATGACAAAGTAAAAAATGAAATTTCTCATTTTTAAACATGTTTTTAAAATAAATTAGTAATGGCATCAATAATTACGTTGAAAGTCAGTTGGACATGCTACATTCGAACTTTGAGAATGACTCACGCGTACTTTAATTGCGTTTTATCAATAATTTAAAATAGGCCTATTCGATTTGTGTTTAAGTATCGGATTGGGATTCGGTAATTGGTGTTTTTCTTGGTATCGGTCTCAGTATTGGAATCAGTCAAAATTCTGGTATCGGTTCATCACTAGTTTACATGTTTGTCGCTAGTTAACTGAAGCATTGTTTCTTCAAAATGACTTTAATGATATGGATCTGTGATAACGTAGCCATTGAGTAATGAGTGACCTGTTTGGTGTTCACCCTTGAAACCTAACCCCAAATGCAAATGCATTTCATATGTATAATTGTATTATTGTATGTTTATAATATGATGTATGATAATTAGTGTCTCTTGACTTTTTTCTACTTAACTGTTATTTCAGTAAAATAGTTTTCTTTCATGGAGTATCTTGTTTTATGTTACCATGCCAGTATCATATATGTAATCACGTTGACTAAATGCTTTAGACTGAGAAAGTTAAAAACTGTGAATCTCAAACCAATTCGGAAAAGATAGACTTGATCGAAAAATATCTGCAAGTCGACATAAAAGAACAAAAGGTTTTAAAGCGTTGGATCCTTAAACACGATATTCTGAGCAGTGATTCAGCTTCAAAATATTACACAGGTATGCAGCAAACTTTAAGTTTGAATCGTGCACAACATTGTTGGGTGATTAAATTTTAATCCTTTTTGTCATACAAGACAATTCAATAGTTATTTTTTTATTTTGTGGAAGAGCTTGAAGATCTTTGGAGTTATTCAGATTCAAGGAATTAAATTACTCAGGATGTGATTCATTAATAATAATTGACATGAATCACTCTCGTTATAGCTAATAGGCTAGGCTGGTAGATTACGGTATGAAGCAAATTTAAATTACAGTATCTTACACATTGCAGTTCACATGCACCATAGTGTGTATACAGTATTTTTGCGCTAAGTGAGTGAAATGTAAATGTTACTCTTAAGCTGGACTGGTAGTGTATCGAAAGGAGTTATTACGTTGCTTTTCATATTATTCCATGCTTTTCCTCTTGACCTAAAAGTAACACTGATGTCTTCATCAACGGTTCAATATTGCAGGTTTGTCAGTTGCAAAGCTGCATTTAGTTTTCCATCTCATTTACGAGGAGTCAAAGAAGTTGAAATACTGGAGAGGAGAAACAGAAGTAAGCATAAAACATTTCTTGCATTTACATGGAGTTACTGGTTATTTTTCTACTTTTATTTATATTTTGTGGTAAAGCATTAATTTGGTACCAAATAAAACCGGAATATACAGCTGAAAGAGCAAAATTAGGTTGTTTTTACTTGCCGAGTTGCTTCAGCCAGGAGTCAGCGAAGGGGCTTCACGGATCACGGTATTCGAGTCAAGTTAAGTTACCATCCGTCTACCACGTGAAAACCTTAAAGAGGGGGGGGAATTCCATTAAGTGCATTTCCCAGCGATGCAAGTAACACTTGCCAGAGTGTTTGCCTACCTGTTCCTTAAATGTTGAGCGTCTTGTGGAGAAGCTGTGGAAGTCTTTGTTTTGACTCGGCTTAAAATCGAACGCGAGTCTACTGCTTAAAAGACAGACACTCTATCGACTCGGCAATCTGAGCTTTCCAAATCCTAGAAATATACTGTATAGTCAATACATTATACATATTGTGTGTTTGTTTAAAAACTTGTATGTATTCATGGTATTCAGCCTCTCTTTTAGCTAACATATGGCAACGTTTTTTTTTGCAGCTTTGCGGCTCAACCTTTAGCGTCTTGTTACTTTGGGAAGCATATCTTTTAACCTTGATGCGGCTGCGAAGAGGATTTGATATTCAGCATCTCGGAATGTTTGGAATTTCACCAACTACTGCTAGTCGAATAATAACAACATGGATCCACTTTCTTGCTCAACAGCTGAATTTTTTAGTTGCTTGGCCTACGCAAGAACAGTTACAAAATCGTAGTATTGATGCTTTCAAGTACTTCCCAAATACTATAGCGGTCATTGATTGTACAGAATTCTTTATTCAGAAGCCAAGCTCAACCTCAGCACAGAGAAAAACTTGGAGCAACTACAAACATCACAACACGTTAAAGCTATTGGTTGCTTGCACGCCTGCCGGTACTATTACATTTCTCTCCCAGGTATTTACAGGGAACATTAGCGACAAACAAATAGTAAATAAATCTGGTTTTTTAAATCGCATACAGCCAGGCGACAATGTAATGGCTGATCGAGGCTTTTTGATTCGAGATGTTCTTATGCTTCGCGGAGCCACTTTAACCATTCCTCCGTTTGCTCACGGAAAGCAGCTTTCTATGCATGCCACCACAATGACCCGACGGATAGCGGAAGCAAGAATTATTGTGGAGCGCGCTATTGGACGAATGAAGGAATTTCAGATATTGTCTAAACCAATAGCAATTAACATGCTGCCATCATTTGATGCGGTGGTGAAAGTTTGTTCTTGCTTATGCAATATACAACCGTTCTTATCTGCGAATTAGTAGGCCTATCACATGTGCTTAATACGTTGATGTTACAGTAAACTAATATGCAATTCAGAGTGAAACACAGCTTGGGTGTGTACTGTGTAATCGCAAACTTTAGTAGCATTCACAGTTCATTTTATCAGCTATATTGGCTACCAAGTTACAGGCCAGCGGTCCGCAAATAGTAAGTCGTGACCTAAGTTTGGGTCGCAAAGAATCTATTTTTTTGATGAAAACAACGCATTTTTAATTCAATAGCTCCGTGATTCAATTATTTTTTCAAAACCTTTTCATTTTGCTTCATAAAATTTTTGTGTCCTATGAATCTTAAGTGTTGAAAACCGAGGTCCTTAAAGGCTTGAACCGGGGATACCATTACATTTCGAAATAGAAGTATAGCAGGTATAGAAAGAGGGTTGATGGGACCCTTGGATCTTTATTATACTCGCTTGTTTCTCTGTATGACACCAAAGAGTGAAAGAACTGGCGTCGCGCATCTCGCGGATTTCCGAGGAAGAAATCAAATAAGACACTGTAGTAACTAATTTGGGCTATTCAATTAATTAATAGTCATATATTTATCTTCCTTTGCAAGAAAGCGACGGAGGCGAGCAGAGAACCTGCTAATACCAATTTTTTAGTCATTGGTTTTACCCGACTTAGAATCGTGCTCCAGAAGCAGACGCTCTATCCACTCGGCCATCTGAGCTGCAAGCTTACAGCGCTTCCCCAGATCCCCTTAACTGCATTAGTAAAACCAAAGCTTCCCAACTGACTTATTGCTCTAATAGCTATCATTGTTAATCCTTCGTCTCTGATTGTTTGCGAAATCTAGTTGGGTTGCGTGACTTCAGAGGTCGCGCCAAAAAGTATTTGCAGACCCTTGGTACAGGCTACTATCTCCAGTCGCAATTTTTGTGGTTGTCAGATATGTCAAGTAAATACTAAACAGCCAGCTCAGAATCGTTAATAGCCCACGTCATTGTCTTAATAGTGCATCCATGCAGTGTAGGTAGGCACAAAGCTTAAATTCTGAAATTTATTTCCCGGTTCGAGGCCCTGAAAGCTATTGCCTCAGGTCCTGGGTCCCTCCAGATAAGCCCTCTCCAATTTTCTTCATCCTTTACAAAACATTCCACCACCCTGTCCTATAGTGTCCTAACATAGGCCCATCCAGTGGTAGGCATCGCACCAGAATTTCCGGTTCCGCACTCCGCTCAATTTTTTAGGTTTATTGTCTTCACTGTTCGAAATTATTGCCAAACGCGACGTACACACACTTTCACACAACCACAATCTGCTTTCCAGAAAACAACAAGTAAAGGTCATACAAAAGTTTTAAAGAAACATTTTGACAATGTATGGAAAAAGATAATTCTCTTGAAAATACATCAAATCATGCATCAGTTCGTCGTAAAATTCTTTTTCAAACTCAACCGGGACGATGACCACACCTTTGGTCGTATATACAACAAAGTCTAAATGGTCGTATTGCAAGATTCCCATCAAGCCTTGCACCTGGGCGTAATGCTTGTGTGTCTTGGACAAGACCCACTTTCGTCGAATGCGGTCATACATGCAGCCATTCTGCACCGCTGCCACTTTTGGTGGACGATACTTGGTAGTGTAAGGGCATTTTATTTCAATCAACCATCGACGTGGGCAGGCTGAACTCTTGGGGTATGTGCAGCTACCAATCCCATCTGGGGAACCGCAGATTAAATAGTTTTCATTTGAAATGCATAGACCTGTATTGGTCACTAGTGGACGCAGATGAAGTTTCGGCAAAAGTTTTTTGTAGAGCTTAAGCGCTTTTCTTTCGCTTTTTCTGCCCCAAAGTGAACTGTCAGGCATCGTAGCATAATCAACCTGGCCTCGAAAAAGTTGACGCAGCAGCGCTCCTGCGCATAACGATGGATTAGCTTGGAGTGATTTCGATCGCGTACGAATCCTGTGGAAGTTTGATGCTGTCATCATACCCCTGCGTATTTCAAACCAGTTTTGATTTTCCGCTTGTCCCTTTGTCAGTTCTTCTACTAATTTCAAGTCGGAAGTTTCTAATAAATGGTAAGTGTTTAAGCAATATGGATCAAAATATTTTTCCGGATTTCGTTGAAAAAAATTTACGATGCGTTTAAGT
This sequence comes from Trididemnum miniatum, assembly GCA_964006365.1. Taxonomy (NCBI): domain Eukaryota; kingdom Metazoa; phylum Chordata; class Ascidiacea; order Aplousobranchia; family Didemnidae; genus Trididemnum; species Trididemnum miniatum. Next base: position 11,980,768 of record OZ023240.1, on the reverse strand, counting down.
GGGGCAAGGCTACTGCAGTCTTCTACTATTTTACTGGCTTCTGCATTCTTTGCAGTACGCAACTCCAAGCACGTTGAAGAGCCATCCTCCTGCAATCACAATTTTGTAAGAATACGGTATTTAAATACGTTAATTTAGTGTCACAATTAAATCAAAACACGTCTAATTTGAAAATAGTGACACAGCACTGTAATGCTTCATCAGTAGGGATGTTCATTCCAGAATATCGAATCTACTGGGACCGGTTCCAAAATTGAACCGGTTTTAAGTTACAAAACCGAAATTAGGGTGTTTCATTTTTTTACCTTTTTTTCAAAATTCTTGGTTCGAGATTTTTTCTGAACGGATTTTTGATGCTGATTCCGAATATGATATTTCGACTATTAAATTAAGTCTCTTCAGTGGTGCTATGAGCTTCAAATCCATGAAGTACATCCATCAACCTACAATGCATTCTTCCAGATAACATTTATTCTACCTAATACCTATAAAGGTTAATTCGCGTTTCTTGTTTCTCGATTTCATTGGGAGACATGATGTTAATGGTCCTGCATGGCAATGACGGTGTGCATACACACAACAGAGGTAGCAAAGACATATTAGGTGCTACTACACACTACACCCCCGTGATGACTATAAAGTATGGGACTGCTCTCAAGTCTAAGACTGACTATAAGCTTGATCTGATGGCTAGGACTGACTATGAGTCTAAAGTCTAGGACTGACTATAAGCTCGATCTGATGGCCTATGGTCAAACTTAGAAAATGAAATTACTCCGCGGGGAAATAGCAACTCCACGCCATGAAAACCCTTTTGATCCAACCTATAGCTAATCTCCCAACCAGTTTCTGTAGTTTAACTAACCCGTTTTTGCAGCTGCAGACGCGTTTCGACCTTATTAGGTCTCATCAGTGCAGCATAGCATCCCCCACCCCCTAAATAAAACTCAGAATAATCGCTAAATCTCCAGCTTTACATCTGTATAGAGCAATATATCTCAAAGCTAACCTTCTCCTTGACATACTCAAAGCTTAAAAAAAATTTTGAATACGGGTAAAAAACAGACAGAATTGTTGCCAATCGTTAGCACATAGAGGTATTGTGATTACATAAGATGTCTTCTATTTTTATGGATCCTCAATAAATATATTCCTTCTTAATGTAAAAACCGGATGGTCCTAACAAGCAGTGAAAAAATCAACATATACGCTTGAATTTACGACGTCTGTGAGATGAAGTGATTGTTGTTCAATTATGACGTAATCCTTTTGTGGATAGGCATGTGGACCAAGACAGGCACTTGGAAAGCCAGCCATCGTCATAGGCGCTTATACTATGCTTTCTCCAAATTGGATGTCATTTCTTCATTATCTCGGCATTATTCCCGTCATGTCGGAGCCTCACCTTCTACTTAAACGACTTTGATTAGGCATGTGGACCAAGACAGGCAATTAAACCAGCCAACGTCGAGGTGCTAACACTATGCTGGTAATTGTAGGTAGAGTTCTCTCTAGTCGTGTGAACATCGTATTCACTCTGGTTAGGACCAGTGAAGGCTTACTCAAAAGAGATGAAGCTAGAGAAGGGGCAACTGTGTCTTGATTCGTTAAGAGACAAACGAATTGATCGAGAGATGTGGACGCGTTCATCTTGTGGATGGTAGTAGATGAGTTGTAGTCATCTGCAGCTGCAAAAACGGGTTAGTTAAACTACAGAAACTGGTTGGGAGATTAGCTATAGGTTGGGTCAAAAGGGTTTTCATGGCGTGGAGTTGCTATTTCCCCGCGGAGTAATTTCATTTTCTAAGTTTGACCATAGGCCATCAGATCGAGCTTATAGTCAGTCCTAGACTTTAGACTCATAGTCAGTCCTAGCCATCAGATCAAGCTTATAGTCAGTCTTAGACTTGAGAGCAGTCCCATACTTTATAGTCATCACGGGGGTGTAGTGTGTAGTAGCACCTAATATGTCTTTGCTACCTCTGTTGTGTGTATGCACACCGTCATTGCCATGCAGGACCATTAACATCATGTCTCCCAATGAAATCGAGAAACAAGAAACGCGAATTAACCTTTATAGGTATTAGGTAGAATAAATGTTATCTGGAAGAATGCATTGTAGGTTGATGGATGTACTTCATGGATTTGAAGCTCATAGCACCACTGAAGAGACTTAATTTAATAGTCGAAACGTTCCCCGTCTGGTGCAAAATAAAAAGAATATGATATTATTTTTTGGTTATGAGTTATGACGTCATTTTGACTAGGCACCGAGCCAAAAACGCAAATTCTTGCGTAACTCCTTAATCACTTGGTTGGAAAGTTAAAAATGGTGTCAAACGACACGAAAGGGTCGGTTTCCTAACCATGTTCTGAAGAAAATTTTTGTCCAACTGCACAGGAAAACGAGTTATTCAAAAAAACAAACTTATCAGTAAGATTTTTGTCTGCTGCATTGGAAAATGAGGTATTTCAAAAACCGTATTTTTTGAAATAACTCGTTTTCCTGTGCAGTTAGACAAAAATCTTCTTCGGAACATGGTTAGGAAACCGACCCTTCCGCGTCATTTGACACCATTTTTACTTCCTAGCCCAAGCCACCAAAGAGTTCGCGAAAATTTGCGTTTTTGGCTCGGTGTCTAATCAAGATGACGTCATAACGAAAAAATAATGTCATATTCGGAATCAGCATCGAAAATCCGTTTAGAAAAAAAACCGAACTAAGGATTTTGGAAAGGTGAAAAAATGAAACATCCTAACCTAAATACTGTACTTGAAATTTGCGCAGATGCGCTGCTTCAGCGCAGTTTGATTATGAGCGTTATTGCGCACGCATTGCTCAATGCTCAATTTTTGAACGAAGGCAACGAAGGCGCACACCAAACAACGATTGCACACACGCTGCACTATGCACGCATAGTTAACCACGTGTAATTGCGTGAGTGTGTGTGCGCACGTGCGGGCAACGCTTGTCAAATGTTAATGCATATTCTCTTTAACCTCTTGCCTGCTCTTTTTCAACCTCTTTGCTTTCGTTTTCAGTAAAGGCAGCCAAGGCATCTCCTTTATTGCAAGCAAATGTGGGCTGCTCTTTGTAAAGTTGAAATTGTATGCACTTTACGGACAAATCCTTTTCTAAGCCCAAATAGTAACGAAAACAAAATACATTTCTACGTCTAAATCGTAACGCAAAAAAAACGTTTTGGAACGCTCTTGTAAGACAAAATCGTGACGCAAAACTAAGACAAAATCGTAATGCAAAACTAGAACGTTCTTCTAAGACAAAATCGTAACGCAAAACCAGAACGCTCTTCTAGGACAAAATCGTAACGCAAAAAATTCTCATTCTATAACGCGTTTCTAAGACAAAATAGTGAACTGTAATGTAAGCGCTGATTGGACAGTCTGTTCGCTCCAGACATCAGCTGCTATCTCCCGATCGTATCTGCCCAATCAGCGCTTTTTCTACAGTTGGCTATTTTACAGTCCACCAAATCGTGTCCTAGAAGGAGATTTTTTTGCGTTACGATTTTGTCTTAGAAGAGCGTTCTAGTTTTGCGTTACGATTTTGTCTTAAAAGAACGTTCTAGTTTTGCATTACGATTTTGTCTTAAGGCCGGTTTACACCAGACGCGACGCAACGCGAAGCGACGCGAAGAATTTTTCGCTGTTTGATTATTTTATTATACCGTTTACACCGCAGCGACGGTTGCCTACGTCACGTGCAACCACTTGCGAAGGTTCGCACGCGAATCCCTCTGGAGGGAAAATGTTGCTTGTCGCGCGTGACGTCAGCGTCATTTGAAGAGACTTTGCTCTAGTCTCTGTGATTAGGCGGATAGCATTTGTCGAAAATTACGGTGAGAATAGGATTTTGATGAAACTTATTGAGCTTAAACCAACATGAGACACGCCTGCTTCTCAAAACGCAAGTTCTGGTAGGTTTATGTCTTCAGACTATCCGAGTAGCCAAAATAAACTAGTATCCATGAAGCTACAGATTCAGCTAGGATTTTAAACTTTTATGAAGTAGTTTGAGTTGCAAATGTTAACTTGCTATTTTATATGTGTTATTTTACGTAAACATAAATGTGATAAATACCACGCAAAATCTAACAATGTTGGTGTTGCCGCTGACAAAATTAAAGCTAGGAAATCGTTGGTTAGTAGATTTAAGTAGCATGTATTTTCATGTCATCTACTAGGTTTAGAAAACATGGCTGAGAGCAGGCACACAGAGTAGGCCTGTACGGACCTGCAATAAATCTTAACCCCCAAGAGTTTTACACACATAGGCTGTTGTTGTGAAGTTTTGAAATTGTGATCGGTGGGCTACATTGAAAAGGTTGGGCACCAGAGAATGTCACCTTTACTTCCATGCTTATAAGTAACCGTTTGTTTCACTTAAAAGAGGTTATCCCCGTTCCTCATCAAGATAAAAAGCTGCGCAGTAAAAAAACAGAAAAACTTTTGCCGCTTTGCGTCGCGTTCGGTGTAAACGCAGGCTTCGCAAGCGTAAGATATTGCTTCGCGTCGCATCGCACGCGGTCGGTTGCGTCGCGTCCGGTGTAAACGCGGCTTTAGTTTTGCGTTACGATTTTGTCTTACAAGAGCGTTCTAAAACGGTTTTTTTTTGCGTTACGATTTGGACGTAGAAATGTATTTTGTTTTCGTTACGATTTGGGCTTAGAAAAGGATTTGTCCGTAAAGTGCATACAATTTCAACTTTACAAAGGGCACCCCATAAGCAAAAACAAAAATGACAATTTTGCAAAACAAGGCTGTGAATTCAAAAATGCATGATTTTATGTTTATTTTGTGTTAGGATTCGATATTTTGGAAACATACTGAAATTTGCAAAAAAGATTCGGAATTATTCTGAAATTCGCAAATATTCTGAAATGAACATCCCTATTCATCAGATGAAAACTTTTGCTCAACTCGTTCTTAGACATGGCACTTTACTGAAGATATTCTCAAATATCGGTAAGCCTACTTTTTCATACATCAGTTCAATCATTTCCAAGTGGGCCACCAGTACTTATCAGTTACCACTACACACTACAAACTCATTGCGAGTGCACTCACTGCCCTGAATTTACCGTGGCTAAAACTCACCCCAAAATTAAGTACAAGGAGCGCTCTCTGTATCAGACTTAATCAAACCAAGTGCTAGTCACTCTCCGCCGCCGACTTAAGAAGTTGAAAGCATTTGTTCAAATGGTCGAACATTAGTGACAACATGGTCTGTCACGTATGTATGCATAGTTGTAATATGAATTAGAAAACATACATACCCGATTTAAGCCTTGGAAAAATGCATTTATGACATCATCGTCTGGCTTTTCGGTTGAACTACACACTTGGTCAAAGCCGGAACTTGGTCCTTCTGCTGATGATGAATTTCCTCTACAAAAGAAATATATACTGTACTAATCTACAAAGTTAGTAGGCATACGGTATTATTTACTGATATAATTATAATACATTTTATCATAAAATCAATCTACTTTTGAATTTACAAAAGTTTACGTTTTAATGCCCCTTACATGGAGCAACAGACTTGTTTCCGAAATTATCCTCCTAAAATTTGATTTATTGCTTGCTTAATTTGTGCTTGCTACAGTGGCACGGGAACGCTTTTCAGACTGGGTGCGGGCTCGAAATAAAAAAATGTATCATCGCCTGGGCTCGGCTCCAGCCCCCCTACTTCCCGCACCACTGGCTTGCTAAGAATCCGTAAAGAAGAGATAAAGTATTTTTTCAATGTAAAGTTAAAATTGAATTATTTAAGTAACACTCTGATTGAAAGTTTGTTTGTGTAAGTTCTTCTCGTGAATATACAGTATCTGCATCAGGGAAAAAGTAGCCTACAAATTCTTACCGGTAAAGCAAAAATAAATCTTTAGCCTTCATAGGCTCATCTGATGGTCTCGATTTTTTAGACCAAGTACAAGGTCCATCTGTCACTGAAGCAGCAGTAGCAACAAAGTTATTGAGGTCATATAATGCAGCAGCAATATGTCTACATCCACCATCAGCTCAGCAAAACATCAATTCTCAAGCTACAGCAACACGACATGGCCTACAAAAATTCCAAAAGTGCATATATATTATTTATATACTGGTACTAAATAAACGCAGATTGCCATTGCAAATATGATATCGGTACCCAAGATCATAGGTAGGCACAAACCAATACCATTACTTGTTAAATTGTTCATGAACATACATAACTCACCTATACTGCTTTCAGGATAAAAATGGATCATTTGCAACTGCTTAGGCTACTACAAATAGAGTCATTAGAGTTTGTTATTGACCTAAAGTGTATTGCTTTTAAACGGCTATGAATCCACCCAGGCATACTAGTAACTGTTTCTGTAGGCTTATTCCTTGGGGCCCTACCAGTATATTCAAAGCATGTACTTTAAAATTTTTAATTGAAAGTCTCTTAAAAGTTATGCAGCATCCTTGAATCTACGTATATAACCAGTACTGGTATCATAAGATTAACAAGGCATGTAAAACGTTTAATAGATACATACAACAGAAAACACACTTACCCTCCCATACATTCGCAAAGTGCCACATGCACGTCTCCTTCAGCAGTTACCATAAACCAACATGAGTACGTTCTTTTGTGGAGAAAAGTAGATTTCCTACATGTTGGCAGGACTGCGGCACGAAAAAAGCAGTTATCGTTCTTTTGGCACATTTCCAATTTTTCTACATGGCCATCTTCAAACAATTTATAGTCATCAAAACTTTTGAACGCTTTCGATTTTCTGTTGTCGTAATCGGTTCTGCTGCATATTAAGTAATTGAAAACGTCTACGAGTCCAAATGGAGGAATGCCTGGCAGTTGTAATTTTGAGTAATTGAAATTTTTTGGGTTATCAGTTATGCCAATTTTTAGGAGCTTTTTTTCGATAATGTTCCAGGTGTTGCAATTTTGAAGGCCAGGGTCGTCCACTAAAGATGTCGAAGCTTGGCATAGAATTATCAAATTTTGTTTAGAATGACCAGTAGATGTTATTCCTTTTTTCTTCAAATATTCTTTTAGTTCCATGATTGACAAAGTTTCGAAGTATTCTAATTTTTCCAGATCAACTGATTAACTTAATCTAGAAAAAAAAACAAAAAACAATGCAAATTTATTTGGTAATAACATATTGACATATATAGGTGGGCACACTAACTCAAAATGTTAGCTTCGTTAACCACCATTAGCAGATTAGCAATTCATGCCCACCTATGCATACATATTGATATATATATAGTGGTCTCTATCTGTCTACAACAGGGCTTCCCAAACTTTTTGTTCTTGAGTACCCCTTGGACAATATAAATTTGCTCATGGACCCCCACTGCCCACTGGCGCTACCAGGATTTTCATAAGGAAGGGTTTTAAAAAAAGATTTCTTGCATTTGTTGCTTTGGAAATTATCTGATATTGACTTTGTATTAAAAACCCTAGGACGAGTTCAGCCAGTAGGTCTGGAGGAGAGCCATAAGCTCCCCCAACGGCGTTTGGGACGGAGCCCTGGACGGCGTTCGACTTTGGAGTTTTTATTCTTTTAAAAATTGCCGATAATGGTAGCTTACACTATTTTTACAGCGCGTATACAGTGCTTTTTCAGTGGTGCTGCTAAGTGGTGGGCTTCAGCCTCCCTGGTTGCACTTGCGCTTATGTGTACCCAAAAAAATTTCTCGTATTTAGCAGCAAAGATTTTTGTACATAAGATTTTTTTGTATAGTAGGCTACTACGGTTCTCATAGTACCAGTACTTGTATATAACTATGGTTCTTATATAGGCTAAAAATTAATCAACAGTACTGTTTTGTCTTCAGTGATGCAGTGATGTGATTGAAAAACAACACTAGTTGCAGGTAAAAGTTTTTACTGGGGTGAAAATCTGATTTCTTCAAAAGTTCTTAAACTCAGGTCTCAAATTAGTTACATCAGGTGATAAAAACTGTTTTGAACAAATTAGAAGTTATAGAAAGAATATCTTTAAACTTAATCTAATGTAGCCCTGGAAAGATCGAAATGTACCCCTGGGGGTGCTACCCCAGCTTGGGAACCCGCGGTCTACAATAACAGTACTGGTATCAGCTGTGGCTTGCAGTAGGATCTGGCACTGACAGCAGCTAATAGGCCAGTAGGGTAAGCCTAAACGTCAGGATAAGGCAGCCATGGAAAACAGTATACATTGCCCCGAAATCTGTAGCTGATTTTCAGAATGAAAATTATGACAAAAACAAATCAAAAGTTCAAATTTTTTTGCTGGTCTGCATCATGCAATCATTAGCCCAAGGTGTTACGTGGGTATGATTTAGGCCTAGCTTTACACACCTACCGGTAACTGACTTCTCAAAATCTAACAACAGAAATAATAGCCTAGGCTACTGACGTACAGTATCGGTACTTGGTAGGCTACTCCTGTTATCGGTACTGTATTCAGTAGGGCCTATTAGTGCTCACTGCTACACCTGTACCGGTGTCACTGGTTGCATCTAATAACCTAACGCTGCGATAGCCTACTGTACTAAACAGTTTAAGCTACAGTACCTTGAACGTTACACATACAAAGTTAAGCCTGAGCTAAGCGTAGGCCTAGCTGTGCAGTGTATCAGTGTAGCCTACCGGTATAACCTACCGTATCAGTACCATACTGTAGAGCATGGCCATTGAAGTCATTAGGTACCGGTATGTAGGCTCATTCATTCATTCATTATCATTAAGTAGCATATTTATCCTCCTATCACGAGAAAGCGATCAATGCGCTATACGAGCTGCCAGCCATCTGTCTACCACACCAATATGGGGGAATCCCGCTAAGTGCCTTTCCCAACGGCACAACAAGTAAACTTGCCGGCTTGTTCTCCACACTGTCCCTTTAATGCTGAGCGTCAAGCAGGGAAGCTGTGAATACCAATTTTAAAGTCATTGGTTTGACCCGACTCGGAATCAAACCCGAGTCTACAGCTCAAGAGACAAACGCTCTATACCACTCGGCTAGGCTACCGACACTGATTTGTTAAACTAGCCCATAGGCCCGATAAAGTTTACTCATCGACCAACTTTTTATAAATTAGCCACATTTCTATAATAAAATATAACCTGCCGAACGATTTCAACCGTCCCAACCTATTTACTATGGACTCGCAGTAAGCCTTGCGACCGCGAACCTCTACCAATCTAGCATGCTGACAATGCAATTACTGGTATAGCTTGCCAGAGGTTAGCAACGGCGCAACGTCGCCACTAGAGGGTGGAAAAAGGTCAATTAGATCGTTTAATGCGTTTGTTTCTATTTAAGAATAAAATATACGAACACACATTCGTGTTTAGCTACCAAAGATGTATTTTTAGAAAGAAAAATGATTAAATTTTAATTTGATATTTTTGCATTGAATTTGATGTTGCTTTATGAAAAATTTGATGTTTTTGAAATGTCACTCGCTGGTAACACTGTACTTCAGGCTGTCTTGCCTAGATTTTAAACTGGGGTGCGTAGATGCAAAGTCAAACGCAATCGTATTTTGCGTAAAAACAATATCCGTTAGTTGAGAAATTTGCAAGGAAATTAATGTTTCGACTATAATAAAAGTCTCGGCAGCCTTGCAAGGCTGCCAAGACTCGTATCCGTCAAGTTCAGGTTCGTTCATCGAAAATGGCACGAACGCATGAAATGCAAAATCGGATGAAAATCGATTATAACCAAAGTCTCGTCAGCCTTGCTACGCACAGCCAATCCAGGCTAAACTCATTCCAGACTGCAAAGACTCTGTTTTTGCATTGCTTTACCTGGACATCTCGACTTCACCTCTTTTCTAGGTTGTGCCCTATTTTTGGCAGGCGACTGGCCCCAAACAACGATACCCAATGAAAGAACCTATAACCACTAACCCACAACTAAGTTACCGGTAGCCTAACTAGTCCACATAACTAGAAGCCCCCATGGCAACCCACTCATTTGCAGCTGCAGACGCGTTTCGACCTTATTATGGTCTCATCAATGCAAGATAGCAACCTCCCACCTTCCTGAAAAAAAAAAAAAAAAAAAATTCTAACCTTCAAAAGAACTACACACTCCAAATCTAAGCCTCTACTCGTTCTGCTCAAGGTAGAACATTTGAAATAAAACCATCAAGAAAATAATACAGGCTGGATTATGATGTCACAGATTCCCTGTAAACAATCGATAAGAATAGAAATGACCGGTTGGTTTAAACACTATTTTCCCGGTAATCTGAGAAGGAATTTTTTGTTTACGGTTTGTAACTATACCAGTTACCAAAACCTTCAAAAAACCTCTCTGCCCAACCCGTTCGCCCGTGAAAAAGCGGGGGACAAGGCAGAAAATCGTATTCTGTGTAAAACCATTCCTTCCATTTTGCTTGCGGATAATGGAGGCCCCACGTGAAGTTTTTTTGGGAGGCCTTAGTTGGCCTAGCGCCGGCACTGTTTGCAGGCAAGTGTAATTTTTACTCTACCAGGCTGAGCGTTTCCCGTCTGCAGGGCCGTTGAGAGCCAAGCCCGGGCCCGGTACCAAATTTAAATCTGGGCCCTCACAAAATGACAAAAAAAATGGTCCGCCAAAGTGATGAAGATAATTTACTAGAAGAGCACTTTGTTGCATCGAAATCAATTAATCAAAGTCCGTATAACTCACGTATAAGTTGAGCGAATCATTCGTTACATTGTTAAGCGACAATGGAGCAAAAATGTGTCCAAAAAGACAATCGCCTGCCTATCTTTCGTAATGTAAAAACGCTTGAAAGTGTTACAAAAAAGGTCATAACTTCGGTTATGCTTGTTGAATTTTAAAAATTTCAACTGCATCATGAAGCTCTTGACTTACGCTATCGTTTAAAACAAATTTCAAGAAAATTGGTTGTGTTTTAAGCACTCTACATTGTAAATAATTTAAACAGAGATAAAAATTTTTGTAGCGGTTTTTTGACTAGTAGCATTTCTTGTCATTTTAAAACATAAATATAGGGCAGATTTGCAAAGAGTTAATCTGATTCAAATTAAATAGGTTCAATCACAAAAATTTAAACTTCACTATGAAATTAGCGTAGCTATTGGTCGTGGTTTTTCAAACCCCTTAAAACTTTTTCGCTAGAAAATGATTGCATGAATTGTTTTAAACCTCATGAAAAATAAGGCTTCACTATATAGAATTAAATTTTTACAACCGTGTTAGGTTGGTAGTGTGGTTGTTAACTTTTGTCGTGCTTCACCCTCGGGCTTTGGACCATTTGTTAAACGAAAAATTCAATAAGCAAAATTTAAGCGGGAAAAATATACCGGTATCTATTTTACTTTTCGATTTTACTGTTTCATATCCATTAACATAGGTCTACGTCGTTTCACGGCCGCAGCTTCTTGAATTTCAAACCTCGGGCTTTTAAAATCAAATATTGTGGGCCAGAATAAAATTAACTAGAGGCTCGTTTTACACATGGTCCAAGGGTGAATCATGATAGAAGTTAACAACCTCACTCCAATCTGGTGAATCTACCATGGTTGCAAAACCTAGTTCTACGCACGAATAGTGAAACCTACTTTTACACGAGGTTTAAAACAATTTACGCAATCATTTTCTTGCAACAAATCTTTGAAGGCTTGGAAAACTACGATCAATAGCTAGGCGACTTTCATATTGAAGTTCAAATTTTCGTAATTGAACCTAGTTTAAATCAAACAATAACTTTTACTTTTTGCAAATCTGTGCTATATTTATGCATTTAAAACAGCAAGAAATGCTGCTAGCGTAAAAATTGCTTCAAAAATTACTAAGTATGTCCAAATTATTAACCATTTACAGTGCTTAAAACACCATCAATTTTCTTGAAATTTGTTTTAAACGATAGCTAAAATCAGGAGCTTTACGATGCAGTTGAAATTTTCAAAATCGAACGAACGTAACTAAAGTTATGACCTTTTTTCTAACACTTTCAAACGTTTTTGCATTATAAAAGATAGGCAGGCGATTGTCTTTTTGGACACATTTTTTGCCCCATTGTCTCTGCTCCATTCCTGTCCGCGCAACTTATACGAAGTTATACGGACTTTGCAATTAATAACCAAAAAATGGCCAATAAAACTCTAGGCCAGGTATTGCTTCCTGTTTAGCTATCCTAGTTGAAATATAGGCCTACCATTCACTGTTCAGCTGCTGGTAACTCTCAGCACAGCAATATATTATACCCCCGCCTGTTTTTTAATTTTAGATAGTGGTCCCTCCCCGATTTAGCAAGAGGAGCATAGCTGCCGAAGGCTAAGGGGGTCTGGGGCGTAACCTCCAGCCACCAACAATTTTTCACGGTTTTGACATAAAAACACTCGTTTTAGCACACCTTTTTTATCAAAAAAAGACATACTGATCTCTGCAGTGAGTGCAGTCTCTGCTATAGTGTCAGACAATACAAAAGTATTCTAGTATCCTAGTATGTCTAAAAGCAGAAAATAGGCTAAAATAAGTGAAAGGAGGCTGTATAACTATGTTTAGTTTTGGCGCATTGGATGGGATGACGTGCAGGTGTGTTCTATAACCTTTAACAACGCATGCAAAATCTTTTTTAAATTCTGACTACAGATCAAGAAACTAACTTTACTCCTGCGTCAAAGCGATTGATTGAAGCAAAAATTGATAAACAAAAAATGGAATTTGTTGTAGGCCTATCAGAAAGAACGGTTAGGATGAAAACGAAACGACACTGGCTAAATTTTTAATTTTTAAAATTATAAAAAAAAATCTCAGAAAATTTATTATTTTTATTATTTAAAAAATTAAAAAACGAAAAGTTTAGCCGGTGTACGGTACGACGCCTCTGACTATAACTGATTAAATCATGGTGGTACCGGTATTAGTTTATTTATTTCAATTAAGAGTATTAACTAGCGTTCTGCATAATTTCATAAAAATTGAACAACTTTGCTGACCTAGGTAACCCCAGATAAGTACAACTTATAAATGGAAATCTCTCATGTTTTTTTTGGATAGGTCTCATCTACCTATTTTTTTTTGATATGTCACGCGCAGGCACAACCGTTTGCATGAATGCAACATACAGGTGAAGAGACTAATCTTCTTGTCACACAATATTTACTCAACGCAATTAAAATACACTATAAATTTACAACAACAATAATAATACAATACAAAATGCATAGAGATCTCTCCTCGTGACAGCTGTTTCGCTTGTAAGGAGCTCATCTGACGAGTCACGAGATCGCTGTGCAACGAAAACTAACGATTACCCCGCAATCCATCTTTACATATGTAGTGACCCTGGTCATAAACCAGTGGCCACTACACCTTGCAGACATTGTATTAATTAATATTGGCAACACTAAAAAAATGCTTCTTGTTTTGCTATGCAGGAAAGTAGGTCGCAGATATATAGCTGCGTTAATATCTGTAGAAATCTGAAGGAAGAAAAGGAAAACAAGAAAGAAATTACTGTGAGTACCTAATATAATACATCAGGTGCCCACAGTAAAGTGGTGACCCCGAGTAAAGAGCACATTGACTAGCCTAGACCGAAGTGCAGTTACTGGTTTTTCAACCACGTGCAACTAGGTTTTTTCAAGTTGATAGTTACAACAAGCTTACAAAGTTATTGAAGTCTGATTGATTTACATCAAGCTCAAATAAATTGTTGCTGAATTTCATCACCATCATTTTCCATAATTTATTGGGGAAATTCCATCAACATTGCTGAATGGAACTGTATAGGCCTAGTCTACAGCTGGACTGCACCTGGCTATTGTTAATTTGATCCTGCTGGTACTTCATAACTGTTTTCTGATATTCTCATCCTCATAGTAGACTTGCTTGTAATAACAACTTATTTGTTTATTTTATGATAGAGCCACAGACGTATGTTTTTTACTTTTCTGCTTCATTGTTTATTATTGCTCAATGTTTGCTTAAATACCAGTAGTATTTGTAGGCCTATGCATTCTCACCACTATTTCTTAAGAAATAATTCATAGTTAAACATAAATGATTTTGAGACCACTATCATTACTGGTACCACATCACCTGCTGCTGATTCTACAGAAGTCACTCACTCAGATTCAGTGTTATCTAAAGCTGTTAAAACCTTACTTACTCCTGATAATTTTGCAGAAAAGCATGTAGGGCCCAGACGTCAATCCTCACACACACCCACATGTACAGATTCTTCTCTTACTACTCCAATTTCCTCTCGCAACTTGTCTTTGCTGAACAGACATTCACCAATTCATAAATCTCCTAGTCCGTCTTCTATTTCTCACACTTCTACTCTTCCTCCTATCATTGCGCACACCTCCCCCAATCTCAAGTTTAATAGTCAAAATGTTGACATATATCAACCTTGTCCCATCTACTGAACAATCCTTCCCACCCTCATCACCTTCCGACCCTGACCGCACTTCTGCGGTACTATCAACCTCTTCACCCCCAGATGATTTGCCTCCAACTCCCCCACAACCACGTCCTCGTCGACGCACACTTTTGCCATTTAAACTTTATGATTTTGATCTCACTTCGTAACACAAGTTTATTTGCAGCATAATACTATGGCTCTACCCTTAACATTACTCAATCATTTCTCTTGCATTTTTCTTCCTCTTCAATTCAAACACCGTCCTTACATGTACACATCTTACACTGTGTGTTATACGTACGTTGACCAGACGTATTTTGCTCGCTCCCTACTTGTTTTATAGCACTCATTGCTGCTCGTATTAACTTTGTTGTAAGTTAATATTATTTTGTGATTTACTCTAGCATATATATATGCGCATTGCTTATACCGGTATGAAATCTTAGAAAAGCTGACGAGCTATCTAACTTACCTATAGGATAAGCTTTTTGTGTTATTGTTCATTTACATTATCATTACTACTGAGTGTTTTTACTTTTGCATTTTGCTTATGACACACACACACTCTCCCTCACTTTTTCAAGTCTTGCACGTCTTGTCTCCTTCTTCATACCTTCTACTTAGACACACTTCTTGCATGTCTTTACTTGACATCTTTCTAGAACCATGTTTAATAGTTTAGTCATGGTATATGTTTGCGTTAACTTGATGTTTATTCATTAAAGTGACTAAGCCGCAATGTTATTATGAGTGTAATTTAACCATTCTCTTCAATATCTGACCAATGATGCAATGGCTTATCATAGTGATTGTCTCTGCACTTCAGATGCAGCTTCGTTGACTTGACTTACTTGCCTGATATATTTGATGTGAATTGTATATATATGAGATCTGACCACTTTTGATGTTCGTGTGTAGTTTTGTGCTATCAGCACGTGCACGAGTTGTGTGATAATGCTGTTGTGGCATTTGCTTGAATCTGTACATACATGTTTTTCTCCTGTTGTGGAGTTCGATCATATTTGACAATTTCTGCCATTTTCATGACGCATCTTAGTGAGGTGGTCACTAAATCTGCTGATCCGAAATAATTTCCCCATGATTGTTCCTAAGTTTTGCATCTTTACGTTCTTCTCATCAAACTTTCTTTGGTGGGGGTAGCCTGTAGAGACCCTGGTCATAAACCAGTGGCCACTACACCTTGCAGACATTGTATTAATTAATATTGGCAACACTAAAAAAATGCTTCTTGTTTTGCTATGCAGGAAAATAGGTCGCAGATATATAGCTGCGTTAATATCTGTAGAAATCTGAAGGAAGAAAAGGAAAACAAGAAAGAAATTACTGTGAGTACCTAATATAATACATCAGGTGCCCACACATATTCAGCAGTAGTAGTGGTGCCCAAATCTTCAAAACCTCTTCCCTTCTAATTCTTAAAGACGTGAAATCTTTGAACGAGGCATATGGCCATCAAATTAATCACGCAAAGTCAGTTGAATTTCAAAAACTCCATCTTTACATATTCAGCGGTAGTGGTGGTGCCCAAATCTATAAAACCTCTTCTTTTTTGATTCTTAGGACGTGGAATCTTTGAACAAGGCATATGGCCATCAAACTAATTTTCCAAAATGATAAGATGAAATGACAAAGCAAAGTAAAAATGGCTCATATAACCTACGAAGACAAAGAAAACCAAAGAAATAGGCTATAATAATACTTTTCGCCAAAATATAAGATTAGAGACTTCCATTTATAAGGTTGAAACATAAGAGATTTCCATTAATAAGTTGTAACATAACATCAGAGATTTTCATTTATAAGTTGTACTTATGTGGGGTTACCTAGGTCAGCAAAGTTGTTCTATTTGATAGAATCTTTGGAATTATGTGATAATTTGATAAAAAGTATTTCCTCTCCAAGGCCTTTTTTTTAGCCCCATTCTGATATCGATATGACCAGTAGCGTACGCAGGGGAGGCATCCATACGCGTGCCACCCCCAGGCCTTCTTCAATACATAATAGAACAAGCTAAAGAGGTGTGGTTAATGGTTATGTCAAGATAGCAATAACACATCTATAAAAATAATAGCAGTTAGACTCCAGTATACCACACCGCATTATAAAGTCGGATTACATTTCAAGACTTTTTTTCGGTTGGTAGTCTACTTTAGCAGTGGCGGTGACTGGGGGTAAGGGGTAATACCCTAGCTGTGAGTAGTCGCAAGGGATGACTTTGTCTGCCTTCAGCCAGTCAAGAGTTGCCCTTTCAAACTTTTTACGAAATTTTTTACGCGCGGCATTCTCAAAATTTCGGGCCCGAAAAAAATTCCGGGCCCGATAATAAAGGTATCCTCTGGACCCCCTATCAACGGCCCTGCCCGTGTGCCATCTGCAAAGTGAAAACTCTTCTCAACATCACGCTAAATACGGCCAAAACCAATCGAAGCCTACTACCTACTTATAATTCATACTTCAACCTATGCATTATATTGCCAGTGGTCTATAGGTAGGTAGCGTGCAATACCATTACAACTCAAATTCATAAACTGAATGCAAACATCAGTTACCGGTATATAATGAAGCAATTCATGTTCAAACAGAGGTCAAGTGGGGGCCGCAACACACGAAAAGTACAACCAAAAAGTTACTAATGAAAACACACGCACGCCCATACAGTTATCATCAAAAGATTTAGAAAGCAAGCTTTTGCTAGCCCATTCAATTTTTCAGGAAATAATAACCAGTGATGTAGTTTTCGACGATGTCCTTGGCCTCGAGGACAGGCTTGTAAAGTCCTTGGCCTTGGCTCTCTTAGGCCTTTTTGGGTTTTACGTGGTCCTCGGCTCGAGGACTCTACATTTTCAAATATCTAACCTGGCGACTTGTTTTCGCTCAAAAGCAAGCTGTTAAGGTAAAATGCTTTTTACATCACAAAACATCATTAGGCCGTAAATGCGGGTACCATGTACAATTTTTGTTGACTTTCAGCTCGCGGTCCTTGGTTTAGCATCATAATCAAGCTTTTGATGTCATAATTACAAGAAATGGTTGCCACAGCAAAAATTTTACGGTGATGCAAAACCTACTGTAGAACCGTGGGCTTGAAGCTCACGAAAACTGCTCATGTGGACAAAGTAAAAGAGTTTGCAAAACTTATTTCACGACCAAATGACGCACAACATTTTTCGATTTCATGTCTTTGACCTTGGCCTCGACAAAAATTTGAAGTCCTTGGCCTCGACCTTAACGTCCTTGGCCTTAGCCGCCTTACCACAACACTGATAATAACCTTGCACTCAGAGAGACCTTTAAATGTCAATAACATTTTTTACATCGAAAAACAGTTCAGGAATTTCAAAAAGAAGTCATCAGTTACTCTTATCAGGATATTTTAATTTCTTGTTGAAACAAATCACGGGGCAGATTTAAACCAGATCTTTGTACATGGAATCAATTTCATTTTGATATCGCTTTTGAATCTGAATACGACGAGTTTTGAATGTCGGGGTGAGCAAGTCATTATCAACAGAGAACATTTCAGCCGAAACATGAATTTTCCTCGGCTAAAAAAGTATTTTTAAAAGTTAAATAGGAGAAAACTACAGCAATCTAAAACGACAAAGACACAAATGAGACCAAAAAAATAATGATAATCTGAAAGACAATTTCCGAATAAAATCACTATGGGCCGGAGTAAAACCACTGCTGCTACTTCAATGTTATTAAAGTTATCTCATTTATAACTACCGGTACTTGAAGACTCAGAGTCGGCTACGGCGAAAAAGACAATTATGATACAGTCATTCCATTCATATACAAGCTTTTGATAATAGTTGCTAAACACTCTGTCAGAAAGGAATGGAGCCTTGGGGATAAAGACTGTGACAAAATTTTAATTATTCTAAATCACTGTGTGCACTGCAATTCCATTGGTTCACTATACTTCTCGAAAAAATAATCAAGTAAGGTATTTTTATCATTTCATGTTACCACAGATCGGGTGGCGAGTGGTAACTGACTCAAAGAGCAAAAAGCTCATTTCGCAGTTCCCTCAATTGCAACTATTTTTCAATTTACTCAACTATTATCATTAATAAATGTTACCTAAAATGAAACTTGGCAGCATTATCAATCAAAATACTTACCAATTCAAACCCATGAAGCTGCTTTTGCTTTCCCACAGCCAACATGTCCTCCAGTAATAACTTGTTCACTTGGGGGTTGGAACATAGTTGTTCGTACGTTCCTCTTACGCCTTTACCGGCACACCACGAGCACAACACTTCAGGATCAGGTACGACAATCGCAACCAAAGATGCCTTGAGACTATCACCATGAATGAATGCCTAATGTAAAAAAACTTGTAAATAGCTAAGGTTGAAATAGGCCAGGTTGCCAGGAGATATGAAGCTCATGTGGGATGATTAATTTCATGAATTTTTTTGTTTTTCCGTTAAGTTTTTTCACGTACTGTTGCTCTATCGTTCTGATAGGCAAACCGCTAGCTAGGACCAAAAAAACATCAACAGTAATCCTACTTTTAGTTGACGTGATTCGGAAAATATTGACTTACGGAAGAACGAAAATTTTCAGGTAAACTAAAAAAACTTGTATAGCGACAAATGTTAGGCAACAATTAGATTAAGAATTTGAAAAACTTAATGCTACAATAATGTAGCAAAAGCAACCTCGATTTACATGGAAAAACTTACGTAAACATTGGGTCAGTGTGCCGTGAGCGTTGAAATATTCCAATTTACTTGCAAGTATTTAATTTCAGTCTTATGTGAATTTTCTGGCTTCGCTCATAAAGCGTTCGACTTAAAGAAGTTTAAGAAGTTTAATTGAAATTTTGGCGTATGAAAAAGCAACAACATATTCATAATCAAAAATCAGATTTTCCACAGCAATACAGGAAGCACATTACATTGATAGTACAAAAATGTATGATTGCTTGTATGTGCAGCTGTGCGCTTGATGTAGCAATAACATACCGCGTCAAGCTGTGGTATAAACCAAGTAGTTTTATTTCGGCAGACTAATTAAGTACCGGTAGTGTTACTTAAATACCGGTACTAGAACTTACTTAAATGATTTGAATTTCGACTACTTTTACTTCTACTTACAGTACGTAGTTTAATGAGAAAGCAATGTTAATTAAAGTGGCTTAAAAAAACGATAAGTAGTTAAAATTAAGAACAGTATCATGCAAATGATAAAATCATGTTTGAAAAATCAATTGTCAACACTCGCATGTGGTATTCCTTTTTTAAGGAAGTTTTATTATTTTGTGATTTTAAGTAGTTGTTTTCTGTACATTTGTTTCGCGTAGCTATTGAGCTTGCGTTTTGCAGAATGTGCTGATTATACCATTTATGCTTGAGCAATTGAGTATCTGCAAAATGTCCGTCAAGTTTTGATGCGCACCATTGTGCTTCGTCAAAGTTCAGCTGCATCGCTCTGTGTATTGCAAACGTTACGTTTTGCTCAAGTCGCTCCAAGTTGATGGTACTTCTTACTTTTACTTGATTAGTTTTAACACCCACTACTTTCTACTTTAATTTGAGTAGTTTTAGCCCATAATGATAATAAATAAATAACCCAGGTTATTTTCAAATTATATTGAACCGAAAATTCAACAGTAATTGAGGGAGACCGCGAAGTGAGCTTACGCTCTTCGAGTCAGCAGCTACCCGTTAAATATGTCAAATGCGATCGGCTCCAGCCGCGAATCGAACCCGTCACGTAGGATCTGTCACATGCGCGCAGTACCGCTAGGCCATGTCGCTGACAATTAATCAATTAATCGTAATAACAATACTTTTACTTAATTAGATTTGTCAACTACATTTTGCGAATCTGGTATTAAGTATGAATTTAACATGGCTTGCAACCTAACTGATACACAAAGAGATTTACGCTGCAGTCAAAACAAATATATATTGATATTTTGAAATAACTTACCTGAGCAACAGGCTGGCTTTGAACTAGCAACCCTTCGATTTTCTCTGGGGCAATGTACTCGCCTTGTGCTAGTTTGAAAATGTGTTTTTTTCGGTCGATAATTTTCAATGCTCCATTCTGCAACACACGACAAGCAAGAGTATTACCGTACAGTCTTAACAGAGTCTTCTTCACTTCAGAGATCGAGACCCAAAGTAGGTTATTCGAGCTTATCAAGTTTGCAAAATACTGTCATTTTGTGAGCAAGCTTGATAAGCGGCTAGCATCTCAGCGTGGTATTTTGGGCGTAGAATAGGGCATCTCACGATTAGCAATGCGAGTGAAGTGTACAGTATTTGGGCCCCTTAAAACCGAACCGAAGTTCAAGTTTTACATTACTTGTGCTGTATGACGCCTGACAGGAATTGTTATCTAAAAATAAAGTGCAGCAAAACTAACCACTTACAGGTAGCCACAAGCCAACATCTCCTGTATGAAGCCAACCATCCTCGTCAATAGTTTCCTTCGTTTTCTCTTCATCCTTATAATAACCCATAAAAATGTTGGTTCCTTTCGCACACACTTCTCCCTTTCCATCTTTAGCGAAGTAATTTTTTTCGGGAACATCAACTAGTTTAACCATGTTACATATGGCAGGTGTGCCAACACTTCCACTATGGAAATCGCCAGGAATAGACATACTAATCCCAGTCGTCGCTTCCGTCTGTCCATACCCTTCGCCCAAAACAAAGACTAGTGACAAGGACGAACAGTCTTACGCAATAATTAACGACAGTTTCGATTGCTTTACTGAGTCAGTAACAAGGCTAGCGGTACGATGAGCAGGTGGCAGACAAATTCGATTCACGGCTGGAGCCAATCGCATTTGACATATGAACTGGGTGGCTGCTAGGCGCTTTAGACCTAGCATGCTCATAATCTATCAAACTGTATAATGCGTGTTTTTCTTTGCGTTATCAACATAATTTTGTAGTTTTGCACACTGCACGTTATGAGTTAAACTTTATTCACCGTTCTTTTTCTAGGGTCAGTTGTTCTCATGCAGTTGAGCGATCAAAACGTTTTATTTCAAGTCATATATTTTTGGTTCAAGCAAGTCGTTGGAGTAGAAATTCAATCGGTTTAACCTCCGATTAATTTTTGCTCTTGCTGGTATTATTTTTGTTGGCTATTAAAGAAGAAAACTATACTTTTTTATCTCGTCTTATGCCAGCGGAGTGAAGTTTCAGGCGTTCCGCCTAAACAGTTGAAACAGAACTTAAGATCTTTGGGCAGAAGTCTGAAAAGTCAATAACCCTCAGCTTTCGAAAGTTCAGTTTTTAACACAAGGACTGAGGTGAGTAGAGTTTACGTGAAAATCGAGTGAATGCGTCAAAATTGGGTTACGTCAAAATTGGGTTAAATAAACAAGACGATGGATCAAATCTTCATATAATAACATTGTACTATCAATCAGTGGCGTTGGAAGTACTTTTAAGTAGGGGGTGCTGAAATTTGTGTTACCATATCAACGTCTGGGGGGCGAAGCCCCCCAGACTTCCCTCTTTAATATCGCAACACACGTCGTGCGTACCATGCACTTTCCTTAAGCAAAAGTCACTTGGAGACAGCTTGGTGAACTCAAGCTTTCCTCTAGCTAACGAAGCTCACAGTAGCCAGATGGATATTTGCAAACGTGTTAATTAACCTCCTTTAAAGGAATTTATTATCCGTTCACAAGCTCCTAGTCTCAGGCTTCTAGGCAGGAGCATATTTAGAGAGGGAGGCATTGCCCCATGTCTCCCTTTTTGACACTGCCTTTTAGTAAAAGAGAACAATACTATTGGTGCCAAGTGCCTGAAATATGCCAGACTTTTTTGATATTTTTCGTAGCTTATGGCCAGGGGAGGATCTAGGGGGTAGGATGAGGGGTATGCATCCTCCCACCCGCCATTTTCAAAAATATTTTTCATGCATACAATTTTCTGTAGTTTTGAACCTGTTTGATAGCGATAAGCTCTACGCCAGCACGCATAATCGAAAATGTGCAAACAAATGCATCATATTTTTTCGTCTTTAGTTGCATATTTATCCTCCTATCATGAGAAAGCGATCAATGCGCTGCACTAGTACGAGCTCGCTTAGGATAATAATTTGGCGAAGCACTCAGAATTAGGGTCAAAAATTTAAACAAAATGTGCCTGAAAATTAATCAGAAAGCACGAAAAAAGCCATTCGCAGCATCTAAATTTTCAAAAATTTTCCAAAGGAGCATGCCCTCGGACCCCCTAGAGCTTTTTCTGTTTCTCAATCAGCTTCAAATTCGTTCTTCACAAAAAAAAATACGCTTGAAAAAAATATGAAAATCATGCCCCCCCCCTCTTCTCAAAATTTCTCGCTACGCCACTGCTCCTAGGTTAAGCTAGCTAATTCTAATTTGATATTTGGTTGTTTCGCTGTTATTTGCCCAAAATTTTCTTTTAAAATTGAAGAAAATCTCCTTGTGACATCATATTAAAGCTTTAAGAGCTTGTACACGAAGTTACCAAAAATCCAACAGTTTTTGCGATTTTGTTCGCCTTTGACTCAAAGTTGCAAAAGTTAGTACGTTGGTTTTGATAGTAGCAATGAAGAAAAGAAACAAATAAGAAGTGACGCCATAAGTCATTGTTGAAGTGCCTTAGGCTGTACTGTTATGATAAATTCTTGAAAGAGGGGGCTGAAGGAGGGCTCAAAACTTTTATGGGGGGGCTGAAAAAATGTAGGGGGGGCTTCAGCCCCCATCTTTCAACGCCCTTGCTATCAATTCAAACGCAGAGATGCAGTTAATCAATTCACTTTGATCAGAAAATCAAAACATGTTCTACGCATGTTAGATTCGTTTTCTGGCACCTTGTATTTTCAGCAAGTCTGCGAACTCCAAGTATTTAAAGTTTGCGTTCATTAACATTTTACCAACTTAAGTTGAGTAATTTATACCAAGTTTCTGCCAAGTTCAAGTAGTTCAGTAAGTTTATGCTAAGTTCAAGTACTTTTTATGGAGTTCAAGCTCGGTTGAAGCAGTTTTTATTGAGCTCAAGCTATTTCAAAATTTAATCAATTTTTTTTTTTGAAATCGAGTTTAAGTTCGAGTTCAGGAACTTTTATTTTTCGAGTTCACTTTCGAGCTCGCAGTCTTACTAAATTGGCTGTATGATATCAATCAAACCAAATCCTGCAAACAAAGCTCGCAGTCTTATTACATTGGCTGTATGATATCAATCAAACCAAATCCTGCAAACAAATGCACATTTCAAAAATCAAAACCAATTGTTGATCAGCCAATCGCAAGTACAGTATCAGATAAATTAAGGCAGCCTCCATAAGTTTAGGTAAATTTTAATCTCGTTAACATGAAGCCGAGGAGGAACTAAAAAGTCTTCGAAGTGAATAATAATCTAAATTGCAATTTTCATGTTTCGATGGTAATACAATATGATTATCCTCGCCATCGCTCCATCAGATTTTATCACATTTAAAGTCAAGAACAGTGCATGAACCCCAGTTTGTAGTAAATAAGGTTGCTTTTGCAGCGATTGATTCCAGCGTAACTGGCTTCAACTCCTGTTATTGAGCACTCGTTTGGAGTAATTGTTTAAACAAAAGAAGTAAAAAAAAAACATTTTCAAGACTTACGTTAGTACACTAAATTCTACTAAAAACCGAGTTTTCTTTACAAAAATGTGACCGAAATACTTTTGCAAACGCTACAAACTGATTGATAATAATATCTTTACGACCTCACCTTCAGTAAAATATACACCAAGGGCACATCTCATGAAATTCAGTACATCTTTGGAGATAGGAGCAGCTCCAGTGATGCAAATCCGGACCCTTCCTCCCATCATGTTCTGAACTTTACTGTCAAATTAAAGTAAGTGATTACTTGACAAATTTTATTTATCAACGTCATCAATATCTACTTAAACTACATCAAAAAGCAAGTTGTTGCATAGTTCAATTTAATAACCACTACTCAAAACTGTTTAAAAATACTCAAACGAGTTGGGAATTAGCAGACATACACAATTCTGCAAGCTATTTAAAACTCCTTTAGTGCGTGCAGCGGTGAAATCTATTGTCAGTAGGTGTTGGCAAGTTGCTAGCAACACTCATCAATCATCAAGAAATGGCGGAAAGATTTAGAACTACTGTAAGCACAATATGCCACTTCAACATCCAAGTAATACCATGCTATTAATGAAATAATATATTTTTTGCACTGTTAAAAATTTTTGGTCAGGCAAGCCCAAAACCAGTCTTAGCCCTTTAAACCAATCAGTTTTTGTCAAAATGTTTGGGTCGCATCAAAATATTGGGTGTGGCTGATTAATTTTGGGTACAAGAGCCACTTTAACCAAACATCAGTAGGTCAAAATGCGTACAATTGTGACGTGGTTCAGTCGATAAAGAACAGACAGTTTGCGTTCTACAGATGAACAATTAAGCTGGGAACATGAGCTTCAGGACATTTGGGAAACCAGGGCAAATGAAGCCTCAACACATTTGGGGCAATGGGGAAAATGGACCTCGGCATATTTTGGACACTAGGAGAAATATGGGTGCTGGGGCAATCGGGGAAGCAAAAAACCATGGTACAAGGACAAATGGGCTTCGACATATTTGGGGTCTTGGGGAATGTGGGCCTCAGCACATTGGCACAATCGAAGTATTGTCCAATTGAGGCACTTAGCCATTATGTCTCTTGGACAAATGGGCCTCAGGACACTTGAGACTTGAGGCAAATGGGTCTTAGCGTATTTGTGGCGCTAGAGCAACTAGGGCAATGAGGCAAATGGAGTCCAGGACAATAGGGGCTCAGGGGCAAATTGGGCCTCGGAAAATTTGAGGCTCTATAGATCAAATGGGCACTGTGACAAATGAACATCGAAACAATTGGGTCAATGGGACAACTTAGGGCACTAGGGCATAGAGGTCCTGGAAAAATGGGCACACAAACAATTGGGGCACCAAGCAATCATGGCACTAGAACAAATGGGGCTTTTAGACATTTGGGGCAAATAGACCTCGGGACATTTGGGACACTTGGGAAAATGGGCACCGGAAAAAATGGGCATCAAGCAATTAAACCGCTGAGACAAGTGGGACATCAAGCAATTAAAGCACCAAGACAAATGGGGCATCAAGCAATTAAGGCACTAAGACAGGTGGGGCCTCGGGACATTTAGAACATTAGGACATATAAGCCTCAGCACATTCGGGGCACTAGAGAAGATAGACGCTGCATGAGGCAAATGGACATCAAGACAATTTGGGAACCAAGCAATGCCCTGCGGCTAATGGGCCTTGGAATCTTCAGGGCCACATGGCACAAATGGGCTTGGAAACATTTGGGGCACTAGAAGAAGTAAGCACCGAAGCAAATGGGTACTAAAACAAATAGGCCTCGCAGCATTTGAGGAACTGGGGCAAATGGGCCTTGGCACATTGAGATAATTGGTGTGGTGAAGCAATTTGCCTGGCACATTTAGAGCAAATGTGCAATGGAACAATTGAGGTAAGGAGCAATTGGGGCAAATGGATTTTGGCACATTTGGGTCCCTGGAGCAAATGGGCAACGGGACAATGTAGGCAATATGGGGCAAATACGGTTTTGGAACATTGGGGGAACTAGAACAAACGGGCTTCAAGACAATTGGGACACTGAAATAAATGGACCTTGGCGCATATTTGGGGGCACCAGGACAGATCAGCCTTAAAGTATCTAAGGAACTATAGGAAAAATAGGCACTAGAGGAAATGGACATTTGGGGCACTAAAACAGACCTCGGGACAATTGGGGAACTGCAGCGAATGGGCCTTGACACATTGAAGCACTGGGGCAAATTGGCCCGATAGACCTCGACACATTTGATGCATCTGCCCGATTCGGTTTTTATCTGGGTAGATCTGGAATCCACTTTTCATTCACATCCACATCACTTGGATGTGAATGGCATCCACTTAGATCTGGCATCCACTTTTTATTCACATCCACATCACTGGCATCCACTTGGCATCCACAATTCCCTTTTACTATGACCAAGTTTTTTGTAACAGTGTGACACATTGTGTTGCATTACAAAAGACATTCTGTGCAGTGTGAATAAGGAAAGAAATGGTATTCTGAACATTATATTTCTATTTTGATAATACGCAAATATGGTGACTGACAAGGACAACAGTGACTAGCAAGCGAAATAACTGCTAGTTCATTTAACTGAAGCAGTATATCGTCAGCGATGATTAATTTCGCCTAAATCACCTTCACTAGAATGACTTTTTAAATTTGAAACCGAAACTAAAGTGGAAGAAAACATTTGCAACAGATTGACGACTTTTTTTTGGAACCAGACACTCCTTATGTCTGAAGTCAATTTTTCGTGAACTTTGAGCTATTTGCGGCCTAATTAAATTCCAAAGAGTTTTTAGCAGCACAACTCAAAACCGAATTTGACATGTAAAAAAACTATTCTGATGAAAACTGCCCACGATAAACGAAAAGGATGAGAAACTGCGACGCAAGCTTTACGTTTTAATTAATAATGTTTGTAATAAGCTTGCACTGCGTTGCCATTTCTTCGCAAATATTGCGTTGCAGTTTCCAATAAGGTTTGTTGATTACAAACGTTTAGTCCGGCAGCCCAGAGGTTAGAGCCTAACTGAAAGCTTACCAATTCTTTCCCTATTATCGTTTAAAGTACTTTAAACCATGCACGAAATCAGATTTCTGCCGGGTCAGGGGTGGTGGATGTGGCCAGGGTGAGGGGTAACGAAGGTAAAATTGTTGAGCCGGCACAACAAGTTACTTACCTTGTACAAGTTGTTTTAGTCGCAGTAGAGCTCTCATCTGGGCTTAAACGAAGGAAGAAAAAATACAAAATATATCTAACAAAAAAATTTCAAGTTTATTTTATTATGACATCTTGATATTTGAGCTTGAACTTGATTTTGCTCAATTTTTTTGCAGTCGAGATGCATAACTTTAGCTATAGCGTCTAAGTTTATTGAAGCAAATTAATAAAACTTGTTCCAGCAGGAAAGTAGTTTCTTACCCACAAAATGAAACTATTTGGACGCTTTTATGATGAACACAGACAAAATAACGCGCTAATATATAAAGACGCATGGTTAATTTTAAACGCTTTTACACACAATGCGGGTACCGTATGACTTGATCTCTCTATGAAAATTGCATAGCGTTTGGGCTATTTTATGTTGGAATACGTTTCTTTTCAGTTTCGCTGTATTCTTCGAGAAGATTGCAAATAATTAATGCGAGGTATAAGGATATAGAGGGTATCAAATTTAGATATACAGATATATAAGGCTTCAGTTACAAGTACCCCAAAGTTAACGATTTTTTGTGAATTGAATAACACTTACGCAAAACCCACGGGTAAGTTTAATGTTGGTTTCATCAATCACTTAGTTAATTCGTTTGCAATTGTGTATCTCAAAGTTGTTTAATGTGGGACCAATAAGCCATTTTTCACTTTTTGCTTTCCAACTCCTAAATTTGTTGGTGTTAGCAAACCAAATTTTATATTTGAGTAGACCAGTAGGTAATGCAACTCCATGCTGAAGTTGGGCAAGAACAAACACGTTTTAGCTGAATTATTAAAAATTTAGTTTTTCTTGAAATGGCTTATTGGTCCCCTTAGTTTGTGGGACCAATGAGACACGGTGTGTGGGACCAACTACCCCTTAGTTTGTGTTTGTGGTACCAACCACCAGAAGGAATCTGCAGAAACAGTTAGATCTACAATGAAATGAAGTTTTATCACTGTAGTAAAACTAAGAAGTGAAGTCATTGTGGTAATAATTAAAATAATTTAAGAATGAAGTTGTAACTACGCGTTTTCATGCTTACCTAGCAGTGCATAGTCAATCAAAAGGGCTCTGCACTATCAGCGCCATTCCCTTTTTCTTTAAGCTTACGCTATGTCTTTGTCTTTCACGTAGCTGCGACTTTTTTGCAGTCACAATCATAGCACAATAAATAGATTAAACAGATTTATTAACAAAACTAACCATGCAAAAATCACAAAAAAAAATCTATCAGTCACCCTTGAAAATTAGATGCCATGACGAGCCAAAATGATATCAAATTTTTTATCACATTAGCTAAACGCTTAGTAGCAGCAACTGAAGATGGCAGTGAAAGAATTTGAATTATTTGTCACTTTTTTAGCAATAGCCAGATCATCCACGTCAGGGAAGACAAGATCACGGTTAATCTGCTTAAACCGTTTTAAGATTTCAATATCATAATCATCTTCGTCATCAGGACCATTTAGTAGCAGTCCAACAAAACGTCAGAAGCTCCCAACTACAGAAAACAATTTAACAACGACATAGAGGCCTGCCTTAACTATGTCCACATCCGGTGCATGCCACACAGCCACTGGCTCATCACTGCAAATCTTTTTGGGTAGTAAAAGTCCGTAAAAGTGGGTAAAAGTGCCCAACTCCCAATTATTTACGATGCAGTACCCAAAAATATAAGGCAAAAAGCGTTTTTATCCAAGAGCGCGAAAAAAATATTGATTCAAAAGCTAAACCCAAAAAATTTACTTGGGTAAGGGTAAACTTAATTGGGTGAAAATCAATCAAACCCAAAAACCTTCGAAGACGTAATTGGGTTGTTTTAATCTTAGCCCAACTCTCAATTCTATGTACCCAAGTAAATTAGTACATCGCCGTAGATTACCTGGCTTAGCTAATTATTACCCAAAAAGTTGAAAATTTAAATTCATTCTTGGGTAAGAACCTAAAATGGAGATGCTGTAAGCAGGGGAGAGATTCAAATTTTCTGTCAGCCGTTTTTATAATTACAAAAGTTTTACTTTCGGCCGGTTCTGTTTTAACTAATGGTACAATTAGGGGTATCAATATTGAGATACGAAGCAGCATTCTACTCTACTCCCAGCAGTGCAAATATCATTCAAAATTATCCGGTCCATATGTCCAATTATTGCGAGCCACACGCCTGTTGGATTTTTGCATCCATGCATAATTCTTGTTCACTTACAAGCTCTCATTATACGGTTGATGAGTGTACAAAATAACTTTTAGGTGGCTGGTAACAATGTTTTCCAAAGTTAAATGCTTGCCATCTTAAACCCCAAATCTCAAATAGAAGTTTGATTTATGACGTGGTTTACTATCGCATTGTTACATATAATCATCATCGTCATCAACATTTATTGGCGGTAAAGTAGCACAAAAATAAATACAGTTTAAGGAAAAAGGAAACACATTGCCGCAGGTAGACGGCGAATAGATCTTTCGGTCACCTAGTCAGCTACCACCCAGTTGTCCATTCCTTGAATGGATGCGTGATCGCTTTAAGATAAAGGTTTATCAGGGTACTAATTCAATTTTTTAATATGAATCAGTGATTTGCATGAAAACTACTTCAAGATTTCACACCAGTAAATGTTCAGTTGTAGGTTTGAAGTAAGCGCTTTTTGAAACGAATTTTGAAAGAATTATATGAAGAGTTCTGGATATCGGCGGGAATATCGATCCAGATTTTTACTCCTCGAAGCCTATAACACTTTTGCATCCGATCACTGGCATAGCGAGGTATATACAAACAGTTTCTTCGAGGCTGTGTAGATCTAGTATTTTTTTTTGAGACACTTCACTCGTCAGGATAAAATAATCAGAAAGTGAGGGAGGTAAGTCGTTCTTAAAATGAGCATGAACGAATTTTTCAACTTCTAATTTAAAAAGATCTGAAAGCTTGAGGATGCCCAGAGGGGAATACAAGGGAGTAGCCCTATCTCTTAATAGTCCGCCGCCACTTAACTTTACTACTTTGTTTTAAAGGGATAGCAGTTTTTTTAACTTAGATTTATAGGAAAAACCTTACACTACCAGTCCATATAGCAGATGCGTATGTATTAGAGAATAATAAAGTTGCAAGGTAGCGCATGACCGTAGATAATGCCGAAGTTTAGAAATGATTCCAACGGCTCTAGATATTATATTTTCAACCGATGATATGTGTTTGTCAAAATTTAATTACATGTCTACGGTAACGCCTTAGTACTTGGTGAATTGTTGATGGAAAGATCTACATTAGAAAGGGGTTGACTTAACTTTGGAGGAATAACTAGCACATCAGATTAGGAAGGATTAATTGTTAGTTTATTAGCCGTAAACCATTCAGAGATATCATTTAGATTTTTTTTCATATCAAAGTGTAATTTAGATGGGTTCGGGGCTGAAAACAATAAGCAAGTATCGTCCGCGAAAAGTCTGGGAGTGCAATTAACAGATGAAGGCAAATCATTAATGTATAATAAAAATAGCAAAGGTTCCTGGGTTGAACCCTGAGGAACCCCGTACTCATTGGAAAGTAATGGAGACTCGTGGTTGTTGATAGAAACAAATTGTTTTCTTTTCAAAAAAGCTCGGAGGAGATTATTTGCCTGACCCCGAATACCGTAATGGTTTAATTTAAGCAGAAGAATTTCGTGATTTACTGTGTTGAAAGCTTTCTTGAGGTCAAGGAATATCAAGCCTGTATACAAATTTTTATTAATGTTTTCGAAAGAGTTGGTAATTACGTCGGTAAGAGCATGATTGGTTGATCCATTACTTTGAAAGCCATACTGAGTGTCCAGTATCACTTTATGTTTATTCAGAAAAGTGATCAGACGTTTGTAAATGATTCTTTCAAAAATTTTAGCTAAGCTAGTAAGTATCGAAATGGTACGGTAGTTGGTAGGGTTATTGCATTCTCCTTTTTTAAATATTGGAACTATTTTACCAGTGGTAGCATTTTCGGGGAAAATACCATTGGCAAAGCAGCAATCAATGATAACCGGGATGTAGGGAGCTAATATTGTTGAGTCAATACGTAGAAAGAAGGGGGATATGCCATCATAACCCATTGCTTTATTGATATTAAGGAGTTAATTACGTTGATAATTTCCGTGAGATTGGTAACGTCCAAATATATGGAGGGAGAGACATGACGTGTAAGGAATCTCGAGAAGGAGCTAGGTGCAGAGTTGTCAAATTTGCTTGCCAAGTTAGCGCCTACAGAGCAAAAAACTAATTAAATTGTTCAGAAATTATCTGCTGGTCAGAAACAGTACGACCATTAATTTTTAAGGAATGCAGAGATACGGAGGCTCGTTTGGAAGAAGCAGGGAGAACACTGCACATAATTTCCCACATTTTACGTGGATCTCTTTGATTTTCTTTTAACTCAGTAATGAAGAACAATTTTTTTGATAATGCTTTAATTTTGGTTAACTCGTTATATTTAAAAAAGTTTTTTGTCAACGTTATCGCAAAAAATGGAATTTAAACATTGCTCTTTTTTTCTTAATGGAAATTAGAATGCCTTTAGTTATCCATGGTTTCTGGTAGAGTTTTTTTTTGTTTTCTCGACAATGATTTTAAGGGGGCATGAGTGTCGATGGTGGTAAGAATAGTGCGAGAAAAGAGATAAAACTTTTCGTTGAATGTTTTTCGGTTAGTTCAGGTTGGTGCGAAAAAGCGTTGTAAAGGTCAGCTTGTAGGTCATTACGGAAGGAATCGGCAAAAAATGATGATTCATCTCTGCAGAACTTTTTGGTAAATTTGGAAGTTGAATATCTAGGTTTGTTGACTGTACAGAGAATAGGGTAATGGTCAGTTATATCAGTTTCTATCACGGCTGGGCTGATCACTTGGTCCATATTATTGGTGATAATATGGTCAAGTAGAGTGGACGAAGTTGCAATTACCCTGGTTGGGATCGTTATTATGGAAGCAGTACCGTTCCTGATAATCAAATTGATGTAATCGTTAGCACATTTTGACCGGTTTTCTTGCATTATCTTGATATTAAGTCACCAAGGATATAAAAACTTTTTTAGAATTATAGAGACTTACAGTAGTAGACAGTTGGAAAAACTTTCTTAGAATGCATTGAAGTTGGTTTGCACAGGGTGGCGGTATACCACACCAACGATGAATTCAGGTTTGCGAATGTTTTCGGATACTTTGAGTTATAAACACTCAGATGAGGTCAATTTATATTGAACAAGGGTGGGTTCGCATTGAAGTTTATTTGAAATATAAATGGCTACGCCCCCTGCCGCTGTAGTTGCATCTACGTGCAAGAACTTATAATGAGGTAGTTCCATATTAATCAGCGGTTCACTTTTAAGTCGTGTTTCGGTTAAGCAGATTATATCGGGACTGAAATTTAGTGTGACTAAAAATTCGTGATGTATAGTTCAAAATGTTTGTGTAGAGAGTAAATATTAACATGTAAGAGGATCAAGGAGTAATTTTTATCAACCTTTAAATGGTTCAAATTTAAATCAAAGTATTTGCATTTTTTGATATTGTTTGTTATCGAATGAAATAAGTTATCGTATAATTCACCGGGAAAGTGATCATCGACTGTCTCAGTGGCAGCTTGACTAGGTTCAAGAAAGTTATAAACGAAACAAAATATTAACGAAATTAAATCTCTAGAACCCCCAAATTTTGATCTTATTTTTACCTTATCACTGAATAAAAAGTAGGTTTCATCGCGATGCTGTGCCCATCTATATATCAAAAACTTATCCATAATCATGGAGATCAATATTTCAAAAAGTGCTCGATAACTGGATTCAGCTAGAGCGAATATGCAATATCACCACTATGCAATGCAATATCACCAGTTAAAAAGCAAAATTTATTAAATCCAACAGTCTGTTTCAGCCAGTACACAGTGTTAGGTATGGTTCATACGTAGATTTGTGAGGCGCAGTGTCTTAGTGAGCTAATCGATTTTAGCTTCATTTTTTAAACTTCTACTTGTTTTCAGATACACCTGATGATCTCTTTTGGGTTAATAAATTTTAGATGGGCCCAGCATCGCGATGAAACCTACTTATTATTTAGTGCTAAGGTCAAAATTTTGGGGTTCTAGAGATTTACTTTCGTTAATATTTTGTTCCGTTTATGACTCGCGATCCGCTGAACCTTTAGGCAAAATCACGCAAAAACATGATAAATTCAGCAATTAGGCCTAAATAGCGAAACAAAAAACATTATACTATGCAATTTACAGCAAATAAACGAAAACTTGATTGACTATCGTGAAATATAATTAGATAATATTTTAAGATTATTTTCAGGGTTTATGGAAATAATCGAACGTGGTAATTCAATTTATCAATTAAACCTGGTGATCCTCCAATAATTACAGTAAAATTAACTCAACATCGAGAAGCACAATTGCAAACGAATTAACTAAGTGATTGATGAAACCAACATTAAACTTACCCGTGGGTTTTTCGTAAGTGTTATTCAATTCACAAAAAATCGTTAACTTTGGGGTACTTGTAACTGAAGCCTTATATATCTGTATATCTAAATTTGATACCCTCTATATCCTTATACCTCGCATTAATTATTTGCAATCTTCTCGAAGAATACAGCGAAACTGAAAAGAAACGTATTCCAACATAAAATAGCCCAAACGCTATGCAATTTCATAGAGAGATCAGTCATACGGTACCCGCATTGTGTGTAAAAGCGTTTAAAATTAACCATGCGTCTTTATATATTAGCGCGTTATTTTGTCTGTGTTCATCATAAAAGCGTCCAAATAGTTTCATTTTGTGGGTAAGAAACTACTTTCCTGCTGGAACAAGTTTTATTAATTTGCTTCAATAAACTTAGACGCTATAGCTAAAGTTATGCATCTCGACTGCAAAAAAATTGAGCAAAATCAAGTTCAAGCTCAAATATCAAGATGTCATAATAAAATAAACTTGAAATTTTTTTGTTAGATATATTTTGTATTTTTTCTTCCTTCGTTTAAGCCCAGATGAGAGCTCTACTGCGACTAAAACAACTTGTACAAGGTAAGTAACTTGTTGTGCCAGCTCAACAATTTTACCTTCGTTACCCCCTCACCCTGGCCACACCCACCACCCCTGACCCGGCAGAAATCTGATTTCGTGCATGGTTTAAAGTACTTTAAACAATAATAGGGAAAGAATTGGTAAGCTTCCAGTTAGGCTCTAACCTCTGGGCTGCCGGACTAATACTGATACGATTGCATCGTGGCGTAGTGAGCATAATCGGGCTGTCGTTTAGAGTTAGACGATAGCCGTAAGAGCAACAATTTATTTAAATCTCTCGCAAACCCTATTGCTGTTTTATTGAGTGCAAAACTTTACGCAAAATTGTAATTTGTTTGGAAATTCTAATAAAAATTCAAAAAATTAATGGTATTGCAAATACGACAATAAACACAGAAAAAGCAGGCAACCTCCGAGCGAAAGTTTGATTTTAAAACTCCGTCGTTCCTACAGAAAATCAAATAAATCTTAACAAACTTAGAAAAAGTTTTGCATTTTTTTTTTGTATCTCGTTACATATTGGTTCTTCTATCACGAGAAAGCGATCAATGCTATATACAAGCTTGCTTAGTAGTTGCCAGCCATCTGTCTTACCACACCAATACGGGGGAATCCCGTTAATTGCCTTTCCCAACGGCACAAGTAAACTTGCCGGCTTGTTCTCCACACTGTCCCTTTAATGCTGAGCGTCAAGCAGGGAAGCTGTGAATACCAATTTTGAAGTCATTGGTTTGACCCGACTCGGAATGAAACCAACGTCTACCGCTCTCGAAGCGGACGCTCTCACCACTCGGCCATCTGAGCTGTCGATCGGCCAATTACAATAATATTATTTGTATGCCTCCAGACAAGCTCGCCTACCGAGAAACAGGTTGTCGAGGAAATGATCTTAAATAATCTTTTACGACCTATTTTGGTCTGACTTCGTGCTACTTAGGAATTGCTCTCACCCAAAGACAAATTTATCCCAAAAAGTATCTCTAGTGACAATGCCTCGTGCTAGTAATCGCAATTTGGAAGCCAGAGCACGATCAAGAAGGAACTTTTTGATAAACGACTGTGAAGCTCCGGATGTAATCTGAAAAGCATTAAGTAATTTGATTGAGGAGTTGAATGCATCACGCTGCAAGCAATTAAGCTCAATAAGGATACAAACAGTTGTGAATATCTGACCGGTTGGTGAATTAATAACAAGTAATTCTACACAGTAGATCAGCTGCAGTACAAAAATGAATTTTTTTCGAGTCTGTTCGAGTCCGACAGTCCGTGATGCCTATTGTCGCGATTCACGAAGATTGCTGTGATGATTAGCTATTGGCAGTGATGTGCACGATAAATCTTTCTGTACTAAAGCGATAACAATAATCGATAGCTTCAAAAAAGCCTTTGGCGATACCGATAATCGATAAATCTCAGTTTTTTAAAGCGATATCGGTAATCGATAAATTATCGCCGATAAATTTTTCCGATAAATGTTGCGATAAATTTTTAATGCGTTTGAAGAAGTTTTTTTTTCCAAGTCACATTGCAAAAATGTGTTTCCAGATTTTTCAAGAAAAGAGAGCAGTTCACGGACTCCGCTGTGGCATTAAACAGAACAAAGAGAGATGTTTTAACCAGCAATTACTACTCTTTAGGACCACAGTGTATTTTTTCTATAGCGCTAACTCACTGAATTTGAACACTGTGTGCATACAGAATCGTTTATCGCGATAATTTATCGGCGATAACGAAATATATTGCAAAAACGACATCGGTAATCGATAGAACAAAACTATTTTGAGCGATAACGATAATCGGTAAAAAATTATCGCCAATGAATTATCGCGATAAATGCCCATCTCTGGCTATTGGCAGCTTTGGGCTTACGTAAACCGAATTTCATATCTAATTTGACAACTTCTTGGCTCTTTTTGTATTTTAATTTTTGTTGCATATTATCCTTCTATCACGAGAATGCGATCAATGCGCTATTCGAGCTCGCTTTGAAGTTGCCGGCCATCTCTCTACCACACTAATATGGGGGAATCCCGCTAAGTGCCTTTCCCAACGGCACAACAAGTAAACTTGCCGGCTTGTTCTCCACACTGTCCCTTTAATGCTGAGCGTCAAGCAGGGAAGCTGTGAATACCAATTTTGAAGTCATTGGTTTGACCTGACTCGGAATCAAACCCAAGTCTACAGCTCCTGAGGCGGACGCTCTCACTACTCGGCCATCTGAGCTGTTGTACTCGGCCATCTGAGCTGTTGACCAGAAAGCAAGCAACTCTTGGCATAAATAATGAAATAACTGTGGTTGAAAAACGCTAAGTGGATTAAGGAGACTGTCAAAAGTCCACTTCTTAAAATCAATAACCACCCGGTATATCGGTGGCTGTTAAATGCAATAAGCGTCAGCTTTCAAGCAAAACCGTAACATTGCACCAGTAACGAGAGTGTGGTACTACTAGGCATGTCGTTGACAAAATGATCACTGATCTTTGGAAAAACAAACAAACTTTATTTTTACCTTGTCATACATCCTATTTATAAGCCGAGGAACCATCGGGAATATGGTTGGCCTCAATGTTGCAACGTCGTCGAGGAGCAACTTGATATCGCCTTGGAAAAAACCAACTCTAACAATAATAAGACGGTAATGTTTCATGTGTTTTCAATTTTACTGCTAGAAAGGCCCAAGTGAAATACGTTCAAATTACAGTTGTGAATATAAGATTATACTACTATTTCTTTGAGAGCATTGGCTAAACAAGCACAGTACTTTCGTAACGTTACCACTACTTCTTGGTAAAAGTTACAAAAAATATAAGTGTATATTTCTTCAAATTATTTCTTAAACGTGAGTTTTTGAGCTTGCAGATAACTGAATCGAACAAATCGGTGTCAGTCGAAGATCAAGCAGGTCTTAATGAAATTTAACTAAAAATGGCAGCAATGCACGAGTCAAAAACGCTTTCCAAATTAACTTTTATGATCAATCTAACCAACGTTGCACAACTCTAGCGGGAGCTATAGGTTAACCACATTCTATCATAAAATTCTATTTCGCAAAGAGCTAATTGGCCAGCCGCGGGCAACGAAGGCCATATTTACTCTGTCCTTATGTTCAATTTAGGAGGGCTTTAGGCCCACGGTTCTTGGTTCTAGTTTCTGCAAACTAATTAGAACCAAAAACAGCAGACTTCAAGCCCACGAACATTGGACATGTGGACAGGGTAATTGCGCCATTCTGTTTATGGTTTAATAACATTGTTTTGCCAATGTCATGCACTAACTGCAATTATTACGCATGCCCTAGCACAGTGATCGGCAACCTTTTTTTAACGCTGCCCAGATCACCCTTTCAATAGCTATTGAAGGCCCACTGCATTAAAAACCACTACTACAAAACGAATATACAACACGACTACAAACTACAAATTGAAAAAACAATGCGTTGTTTTAAAAGGAGAGAAAATGCAAAGCACATGCTTTTTTTTCTACTCACTCGCTCGCATCGATAAGACAGAAGAAACAAAGCGAGCATTGCATGAAGGAGATGTAGACTCACGGCACTCGTTTTTGTGTATGGTACTACGGGTTTTCCTTTTACTGCCGGGAGAAAAAGAATTGGATTGTTTTTCGCGCAAAGCATCAAAGGGAAGGTTTTTATTATTATTTTGTATTTGCTTTTTATTTGCAACTAGCATGCGGCCTACAAAGACCTTGTAAAACCGAATAGCTCGTGGCCCACGAAAAATTGCTAAAAGGCCCACAATTGGGCCGCGGCCCTCAGGTTGCCGACCACTGCCCTAGCACGTGTTTTTCCTGAAAAATTGGGAATAAAAAACACGACGTTGTGTTTTTCCATTTCATTTCGCTAATATCTCAAAAACTACTTGCGATAGAAATTTGATTTTCCGCATAATGAAGAATAGAGGCTAAACATCAAATTTATGCTATAAAAAAAAATCAAAAATTTAACCACGTTGTGTTCTTCCTGAAAACGGCAGAAATTCTTCATTTATCTGTTTAGTTTGGATTTTGATCAAAGATTTAAGCTTGACACGTTTTACAACACGTGTCTCGTTTCGTCGAGTTCAGAGGTCACATCTGCATCGTAAAGGTAAAACTAGAAGTAAATTTTTTTTGCTTCTAGTAAGCTTATTTTAAGCTGTGAACACAAATTTTCCTGCGCCAACCTCGTTTTTGCTAATCGCTTTGAAGACAACGGGTATACGAATAGAAATAGTAAAATGAAAGAGATGGAGCTGCTTAAATGCTAATTTCTCATCGTCAAGTGCGTTTTGGATTCGCCACTACACATTACCCTTCATTACCGCAAAAAAAACTATGTGGATACAATTGAATAGCGCATTGTTTTTATTCAAAGAGCCAGCTTTTTTCCTGTTTCAGTGAATTAGCCAGCCGTATAGGCTTTCCCAATTTTAATAAACTTTTGTCTTCTTCAGCAAAGAATTTGGTGTTACTTTACAACAATAATTAAGCCCTGTGCAAACTTGCACGATATTGCAGTATTTACGTTTTAAGTCAGGCAGGCAGTTCCAACTTTTCTTTATTATTTCGGATTGTTAGCGACGAAGATAATCATGGAATGAAATTGGCGCCGTAACGTCCAAGATTACAAGCTCAAAGGGCCTTTGTGGCCAGTCTACGCTATTCTAAATGATGCTGTTTTAGCAACGAGCAGTAATGCACATGATCAAAACTAACCTGGCTCCGACAAAAAACACTTGTACTTGCATCATTCTTTCAAACACATGAGCGAGAGGAAGATAGGAAATGTGAATATCGGTGGAATCCATTTTCAAAAATGTCTAAAAAAAGCAAATACAACGTTTGAGGAGGACAACATCAGATTCTCTGCTGTGAGATCAATCACAGTTCTATTCTCCATAATAATTTGTCCTTATTTCAGAATAAAGCATCGGAATATTGTTTTATATTTGCAAAACAAGACAAACCGCTTATTTTTATGTTAAAACATGTACATGAAATACGTAACTCGCCAATATTATCGCTACTTATACAGAAGCAAGTAGGTACAATAAATAATAATGATTGTGAATACTGTAATGACATTCAGCAGAATAAACATCGAAAATAAACTCACGTGAAAAATGCAAAAATAAAAGAACAAATAAGAGGACATAAAAATAATGAATAATGACTGTGAAACAAATGCCGCCACTTCAGTTGACAAAAACCGAAACCCGACATTTGGGCGCAAAATACGTTCGCATCTATTTTGCGTTGGTTTTTTAAATTTTAAATATTTAATTTACGTTTGCAACGATCTTATAAAATAAATTAAGATGTGTTAATTAACGGCGGTAACCTTTATCGAAAAAGATGGAGCCGAAATAGAAAAGAATTAGTAGCATGCTTAACGCAATTATAATTTGTAAATACTTTGAAATGGATTCATGTTTGATGGAATAAAATAAATAATTACGAGTCAGCAGTTATTTACACACAAAAACAATGATCCATTTCATTCGTATATTAGATTGATCAAGTGCTTGTACCTTTTTCAAAATCATGTTATTTTTTTGAAAAAAAGACATTTCTTACGTTTTTATTAAATATTTGCTACGCATTTATCACTCATTACCGTGTAGTTGCAACTGTCTTATTTCCACGCGTTTCCGTCGTTCGAGAAGATTGCAACAAAATGTTCCAACTTTTAGTTCTTCTGTTTTCTTTGTTAATTTTCGAGCCTTGAGTTTAACACCTTGCGAGAGCCAGATTGTAATTTTTAATCTCGACGGGGGGCCTCTCGAAAACAATGGTTTTCAATGCTGACCAAAGAATTTGCACCATTGTCAGCCAATTTATCGGCAATGATCCCAACAATCCTCCACAGTCAATGTGGGATTTTCTTCGAGGCATCAGCCACAATTACCAAATTAATCCTAAGAATTCTGTGATTTTTGCTTCTATTTTTATGATTTTGCTTCTCTTATTGTTTATTTTTTTGTAACTATTCAGCCTTGTGTTTTTTTTACTTATTAAAACAAGCAGTTCCTAAGCGTGATTTTGGAGGTTCTTTTTTCAAACAACTTCAGCTTTTTGAATGGCCACCCAACTCTTTTCTCAAATTCTGCTTTGGGTGGCGCCAGAAAAATGAAGATGAAAACCTTTTTTATTTGCAATTCGTACTTCACTTTTCTTAAAATGTGCGATCGTTTCTTCTGATGATGGGAATCGCATGTCCACCTTGAAAGGTTTAAAAGTTGTAACCCAATCGCTTCCGCGGAGATTGAGAACCATTGTTTTCGAGAGGCTCCCCGTCGAGATTAAAAATTACAATCTGGC